>JARHVA010002646.1:1219570-2439140 GCA_037957365.1 Torreya grandis
GTGTGCATGAAGAATAAATTTTTATTGGTGCCCCCCTTGGTGAGAGAAAAGGCAATTTAACTTTAAGACATGATGAAGAAGTTACAACAGAAGGTAAAGGAGATGTTGAATTGTTTTAAGAGATTCCACTTGATGTAATTAAAGACCATGATAAAGAGGTCATAAATGATCAAGAGGATCTATTATTATAACCTCTTGATGAGTTTGATGATATTTATCTATATAAATTCAATTAGATGCCCCTCATGGTACTTAAAATTTAAAAGAGAAAGATGATCTTGATGAATAAGTACTACTTGATCTGGTGGTAGCACCAGTAGAGGTTCTTGATCTAGTTGCAATTGCTTTTCAAGATGATACTCTTAAAAAGGAGCCAATTGAATAAGTGGTAGTTATTAATGAGCTGGATGAGGCAAACTTATAGTTGCATCATGATCTTATAGAAGACCTTGAAGTTATTGATAATATTTTAGCTCCTAAAAAGGAAGGTAAGAAAGTGATTCATGTTGTTTCTTATCAAGACATGAATCAAGAGTATGGTGAAGACATGTGGTAGTGGTATGATAATATTTGTAATTAGTTTAAAGTTATTAAGGTGACTACATATAATATAAATTAGGTTGAGTACATTGAATAAGTGGTTCTCTCTCCAAGACATCAAGAAGGAAACCTCACCAAATTTTCAATTCCTAAAGAACTAGTTGAAGAATGGCATCACCATTTTTAATTTCCTCAAGACATTGAGTGTCTAAACATGTTTAATGAGAACTATGATGTAGCTAAAGTCAAGTTGGTTGACCTTTTTGAAAGACTAGAGCAGATTACAAGTGATGGGAAGTAACATGAGGTAAGTGTTGAAGTGCAAGATGAATATGTCTTCATAGGTGATTGGTTTGCTATTATTTACTCACTTAAAAATCATGTCAAGAGATTTGGTAAACAAGAAACATGACATATAGAAAACTATGTTCAAGAGGCATCTTGACTTGTACCATTATTCACCTCATAAAATGGAAGATCTCAAAAATTTCCCATTTGATCTAGGAGAATCATGTTTAGAGGTCAATTTTTTATAGTAGTTTGCTTATGTTTGTTGTGTTCCCTAAGTGATTTATTAGCATAAGTGTGTGTGTTGTCTTGTTTTGCCTTGTTGTGTGTGTTTTTCCTTGTGTTTTTTTATCTTGGAGGTCAAACAACTAGCTTGTCTTGAATCAAGAGTTATAGTCATTGGACAAGGTCTAATCATGTTTTTTTCACAATGTGAGAGAAACTCCATGAGCCCAAAAGAAATACAAAGTTACTAGTTCATAAGCATAACACGAATGATTCCCAACTGAGTCACCAAATTGTTGACAAGTTTGACCTCTTAGGTCAAACTGTCACCCTTATAGTTTGAAACTTTGCTTATCATGCTTCTACAACCTTGTTCATAGCTTTGTCATGCTTTATGTGGTCTTAAAAGGGTCTTTCAAAAGTCTTGTTGGCAATGTTTAAGGTAGTGTCTTTACGAAGTATTCCAATGCCTTAAAAGTCAGTCTAGTGGGTATTAGGGATATGTCATGATGCTCAAGATGGCATATGGTCTTTCAAGGTTAGTCTTATCATTTTTATACTTGGTTTAAAGCTTGCTAATATTGTTTGATGAAATCAAGGTAATTTAACAAAGTTTAAGGTTTTTGGAGAAACCTAGGTTTCAAATGTGGCCAAATTAAACCTTCTCAAGGTAATATTATTGCATGGAGAATTAAATCCAATGATGAAGAGGTCATTTAAATTCAAAGGTCACTTTACAAAGCTATATAAGTAATCTAACCATGAATTAGTCTTCTGCCATACTTATCATGCACTCTAAGGTCATTTAAGTCACTTTCTAGGCCAACATTAAGGAGTTGTACAAAATTATTCAAAGGATAAACATTTCAAGAGGATTTATAATATGCATGATATAAGGATAAAGTTAGAGTATCAATTTTCATGGTAAAATAGGTCAGTTACTTTATTTCTAACTCCAAACAAGTAGTTTAAGGCACTTGTAAAAACTTCAAGATACCACTTATAGGATAAAATGGTTTGAGAGTGTATATTCAACTACCATAGGTAAAATTAATGATTGGAATGAAATTTTAAGTCTCATAGATACTAAAAATGCTTCCTTTTCTCCATTACTCTCCTTTTAAGCTCATAAAGGCAAGTCTCATGTGGATGGTATGACCAGGAGAGAGACAGTCAGGGTTTGATATTTTTTCCAAAGGAGGGGGTCCTAGTAAGATTCATATTTATGGAATTGGTTTTCAGATCCTTCCCATCTCCTTTATGAACACTCGCTAAAACCCCAGGGTACTCCAAAATTGCCTTCAAACCCCATAGGCTCATTTTCCTTCTTTGAAATAAGTTCAATGCATAATGGAAGTTGAGAGAGATGTGTAGGATCTTTAAAATAATCTCACATGTTTACCTAATCCCCATTTGGTAGGTGTGGGCTCAAAAGGGCAAGAAAACTACTCTTTTGCATAGTTTGCGAGGTGACTACCATACTTTCTTTGTGTTTCAGGTTATTCAATAGTAAAAGAAGATGGAAAAAGGTTTCATATCATATTTAAATCTCTCTTATGATTTATAAATCAATTAGATGGTTCTCCATGCTCATCTACATCCACAAGGTCTCAACATGAAGATAATCTGCATACTTTCTAGTGTACCAGTCATCATAGGCAAATATGTTCTGTTAATTTAAAGGTCTTGAGTTGATGATAAATTATTATTATGAAATGTTAAAGTAATTTAAATTTCATATAGAACCTCTTTAGAGAATTTTTAGGACTTAAAGAGGCAAAATAAAGAGTCATGTTTTTGTGACTCACCAAAGGACTATGTAGCTTGCATATGAGAGTTTGATATGGTATTATGTTTAAATACCAATAAGAAAACCAATATTGGAGATTGGTTTTACATGGAATAAAAATATAAAACAAATATCCAAAATAACTCTATCAATTTTATCTTCTTATCTCATCACCAATACATCAAGGTAAACTGACTGCTAGTCTAGGCTTAAAGCTGGTTGTAACCCTGCCTTCACAGAGGTGAAGTAAAATGGTGATGAGTATTGAATTGGTAGTGTGGATTGAGGATGATGGACTCATGCCAATTTGGTGGTTTAATCTCAGTGATAGGATGGTCAATATGCACATGACAAAGGAACCTAAAAGTGACAAAAGTAGACCTATAAGTTTGCATACCTGTAGGTATCTTTTTTACTTTAGAAATAATGAACTCTTTCTTGAAATGATGTTAAAAGGATTTAGAGATATTTAAGACATTTAATTAGTTGTTAGTAAGGTTTAAATGTGTCAATAAAACTTTTATGAGTGATATTAAACCCTAAGATGTAGTCAAAGCACTCAATCATCACCTACATGCCTCAAGTTAGTTTTCAAGCTTAAAAGAAGATATGCAGCTCATGTTATTTAGGAATGAGGTTATGGCAAATAATGTTAATGCATGGAAGCTTGTAGTCAAAATTCACTATGATCTACATGTTTTTTTGAGTAATTAGTTGGTCTCAAACTTGAAAAGAAGATAAATGCATAGCAGTGGATTTGGAGTTTGGAATTTAGACATATGGACAGAGTAGAAGAGTCATTTGAGATCAAAAGATATTCTAAAAATCTAAAATATAGCCTTGACACCTAAATCATCACCTATAGTCTAGACTGTCTAGTTGGTATGAGAGTGAGTTTATTCAAGAGATGATGTAGAGTCTTGAAAACTCATAGGGTTTCTTAACATGATAGATGAGTTCTCAATATTGTGACAAAAGGCATGCAAGTTGAACACCTTTTAGACCCAAAATCAGCTTCACAGTCTAATATACCCAATTTACTAATATGAGAGGTCATTATGGTGTTATTATATTATCTAAAGGTCATATGAAGAATAATGAAAATCTCAAATATACCCTCAAATTGTGAAAGATAGGTTATAATCACTCTTACTTTGGTATATGGGATAATGAGTTCTAAATCATAAGTTTTGCAAGTCAAAGCTACATGAGCCAAGTTGAAGGTGAGACCTTCATATCAAAGGAAATGTTCCAAACCAAAAAAAGGAGTTTCTCATCATTGATAAGCTCTCACAAACTTTTCAACACTCCACATGACACTAAAATGACTACCCAAAGGTTAAAGAGAAGAGGACAATGAAACAAATTCACTTTGAGCACTATAGTAACATAATTAGGCCTTATTTATAATTGGAAGTTGCATACTTAGTTTGGTTATGAAATAAGGTCTTATAGGAAATAAAATCACATTGAATTGATCCTATAATGCTAATATGACATCTGCACATGACACTCAGGGTCAAGAGGGATAATGTCATGACTTTGGTAAGTCTGATTAGACCAAGTTACCTCAAGCATTTAGACTACATAATATTCTGTGTACATTTTATGATAGAAGAATGATCTATTGAAAGTAATATGGAACCAAAATATCTATAAGAGTTTATGAATACCTAAAAGGGAACTTTTATAAATGGACATAGTGGTTATAAGGAACTAATTACTACAAATATCTCTATGAACCCAATCAAGAAGTCTAGTAGAAATTGGAGTTAAGCCTATATATGTAAACTATTAAGAAAAGGGTTTGTAAGGATGAGTTAAGAAATTAAATATCCATAATAATATTATAAAAAATTCATGAGAAATTTTTATGAGTATTTACACCTTTGTCACAATGAGGTTTGAGGAAGAAATGACTAGAACAAACCTCTAGGGTAAATTGGTTCAGCTTGCCAATAAACTCTCATGTGTAAAAAAAGAATGTTCTAGGCCATTGTAGGGATGAATATAATTTAAATTAAATTATATAAAATCATAAGGGGTGTTTCAAACCCTTTTGAGGTATTCTGAGTAATAAACAACATTAAGAAGGCTCTTAAGCACAAGATTCTCTTTTCAGACCTCACAGACTACCTAAAGCCTGCCCAAGAGTCTCCAAAACTTGCTCATATTTTACATGGAAATATAAATGGTGGGGAATTATCTTGGGGAAATTTAAGTACCCTTACACTCTTTCAAACCCTAGTGGAGAGAGTTCATGAAAGGCCCTAGCCTTTATGAATGATCATTAAGAACTTAAGCTACTCACAGGCTATCTAAACCCTTGAAGGAGATCGACTAGGGAGATAAGGTGAAATTTGCCATAAAATTCATAGTTTTTAAATTCTAACCTAAAAAAAAATTTATATACTCTTTGAAGGTCCTCATCATGAAATTTTATGTACATTCAAATGTATAGATGGCATTAAATGCTATGTTTGGTAAGATTTTTAAAGTGAAATCTATGTTTTTGAGCATGTAAACATAAAGGAACCATTGGAGAGGTTATATTGGCTTGTATTATACACCCTTAATTCCAAAAATTTATTCATCTTCCCCTGTAATTCATCATATCAACATGTAGTTGAAAGGCAATTTGGAGGTGCCATTAAAGAAGGAGCTTGCCAATGGTCATTTCATAATTTACCCACCTACAAGAGGTTATAAACCTTCAAATTTGACATGGATCATGGTAAGGACATGGGTAAAGTGAATCACACAATTTTTTGATGTTTCACATGTGTGGGAGGTAATTGGATTAAAGTATTAGTTTTTAAAGCTTAGAGGGCTAATGGAGACTTAATTAGAGAGAGAAAATGAGCTGATAAGTGTACTTCCTCTTTATTTCAGGTCTTAAAACTTGACCTGAAGATATAAAGGGATAATAGGTCCTAAAAAATGTATTTTTTCCCCAAGATACTATATACATTCTTATACATAATGAGGTTTACCTATTTTGAGGGCTATAAGGAATTGAAAAAAATGCAAGCTATAAGAGCAAAACCAAATCTTTTGGAGTGTTTGATGGCTTTAAGTGGCTTGTTTTAGGTTTTATATGATGTGGAGAGGCCATCCATTGAAATAAATTACTTTAATCAATGAAAAACCAAGTTTTTACCTTTCTATGCCATATATTACAAAAGGAGTAGTTCAAGTGATCAAATAACCCAATCAATGCATGAAGCTATTCTATAGACCTTGTTAGGCCAGCCACATGAGTTCATTGCCATTTAGAGAGCAAGAAAAAGTTAGGAGTTAGTTACAAGAAGTTTTAAAATGGTTGAAGGAGTATTCAAAACCCTTATGGGGACCTTTCCTCTCTCTTATGCCAAGCCATGAAGACAAAGTCAAACAAGCTTTAAGAGCCTTCAAGCAACCCTATCAAAGTGGAACAATAACATACATGAGTATAGGAGTTTATTGAGGACTTGATTATGAATTAAAGGCCTATTTTCATGGAGAATAATTATTCATAAAGGATAAAGGTGTATGCAAGCAAGGATATAGGCACATGTGTGGGTCAAAATCCAAAAAACAAGACTAAGACTTCTTCAAGAATTTCAAACAAGCTCATCTCTACCTCTACACTATTTTTCAAATAGAATAAAGAGAGAATCTAGCAAGACTACGTAGGATTTGAAGGACTAGGTGGATGACTCATCCCTATTTTTTGGGCCTTTTGTCTCTCTCTATTTCCTTTATCATTTTCTCTTTAAGTATGCCTATTTTTGACATTTGTAAGGATCATTAACTTGAGTTGTGGTAGAGTCATGCTCATAAAACCATTTGTACTTGGATATTTGAATTTAATAAGATTATATTTTAAACTCCTCAATACTTGTTACTAGTGTATGCTTGTGGTTTGTAGATGAATATCAGTGGTAGTGAGTGCATCTTACATTTGTCCTATCTGATGTACCTCTTTGTAGATGGTTAATCATCCTTGTAAGTTTCATAATGTTATTGAATATCCTTGTATGTATGGCAAGTGTGATCCTTCATTGGTGTCCTTAAGAGACCTATTGATTAGCTACATTATATCATGCAATAAACTAATATCCTTTATGCAAAAAATTTATGTTTGGAGACCCTTTATTTGAGTAGTGAAATCAGTTTCATGTCATAATTCAACTTCTTAGTGCAAATTAGATAGGTGAAGGAGATATTTTAGTGTATCACCTCCTTAGGTATATTTTTTTTCATGTTATCTTCTTCTCTTTTCCTTTCCAAGCTGGTAGTGGAGTGTAGAGAGCTTAACTGATACATAAAGGGAATTGGCCCTATAACCTAGATATTTAATCCACCTGTTAAGCCACCCACAACCTAGGATTATCTCCATGTTATTCCAAACTATGAAGGCTTGAACAACCTTCATAAGGGTGTAAGTTTGATTAGATAACAAGTACCTAATATTTGTAGTAGATCAATAGATTTTTAAGGGGTCTTATGGAATGAGGAACACATTATGGTAAGGTAGGTCCATATTAATTTTCATGCATACTAGCTTTCGTGGGATGATATCTATACTTCACTAGTTATCCCAAACTTACATTGTTTAAAAGGGTTCTCTCAAGTCATCAATGTCAAAAGTCTCTTAGTCTTGCCAACTTGATTTGAGTGTCTTATTTCTGTTAAAGATTATGTTTTCACCTTGGTGACACCCTATTTCCCCCACCACCCATTTCATTTTCTCCCTTGATAGGCAAGTTTTGCTTCAAAATATACTTTCATATTATATACTTCCCATTCTCCATATCTTTTTGACATGGCCAAAATATGATAGTTTTATTTGATCCATCATTAGAATTGAAGTTGCATCTTTGAGTTATTTTGAGATGCTCTCTTGATTATTGCTTTATCTTTATAAGATTTCTCTTAGTCATGTTTGGGACCTTGAGTTTTATATTCACCTTTTTGTGGGCCCTTTGGTCCCATTTCTCTCATTTTTATCCTTTTTCCATATTTTGACTAAGTATGGTTTGTTACTTCTCTTTCATAGTTGTTGTTAGCATTAATCATTTCATGCTTTTCCATATTTTTTTGAGTATGTATTGTTACTTATCTTACATCAATGTTGATATCACTATTTAGTTCCATGCGTGCTTGGTTTGATAGGTATTGTTAATTTTCTTACCTTGGATGCATTTTTTAGTTTTTTGATCATTAGTAGCCTTGGATTTTTAGTTACATGATTATCCCTTTTTATTGGTCTTTTGGTTCTAACCTAGCCATTATCATCCCAAATTGCCAAATTTATAAGTGATTTATTAATTTTTGAAAGTTGTCCATTTACTTTGGATTTCCTGTGTTTGTTTGCTTTGGCCTATATTCTTATATATCTAAGGTTTTTCCAATGAAATTATTGCACCCTCCATGATCAAGACTATAATTTTAGCATGCAACCATTTAGTGATAAAGGTAAGCCAAGGTATGAATTATGGTACTTCAAGTTATTCATTTATGAAGCATTTCATTATAACATTCATTTTAATATTTTATTTTAATTTAGTTATTATATTGCTATGTTATTTCCTAAATCACCATCCTATGCTACACTATTGTGACATGTGATGAGCTTCACATGGGGCATATGTATACATATAGTATTATTAATTTTTATCATTTACTAACATTTTATCCTTTAGCAACATGTTGAGCTTTAATATTCTAAATGCATGCCTTAAAGGGGGGAAACATTTGGTCCTTTGCAAGAGATTTTTTTACCTATTTATCATTCCTATATTCATTATATCATCCTCATACTCGATCTCCTAATTTATTTCCCTCCATATTACATCCTATAGATATATCATGACTTATATTTCATACTACATCACCCTGGTCTAATGTATTATTATTTAAAGTTTATCCCTTCTCTACTACATCAACTTGATCGATGTAATTACAAACATGTTAATATAATCTTCACAACTATATCAGTCTAGTTAATTTAGTTTGAGGTTAGTCATCCTATTTTGAGCTACATTGAGATGGCCAATGGAATCAACTTAACTTTTAGGATGGATTAGGATCATTGACCACTATAAATACAAGTCACCATTTCATTCCAAGAGAGAGACATTCATTTCAATTGCTATTGCTTGCATTTCTACCTTAGATCTCTACTTGGAGGATTTATTGATTAGGATCTTGTATTATGGAGTCTTGGATGCATCAGGAAGAGTCCTTTAATTCAAACTTTAAGATTTTTACAACCAAAAAAATCTATTGAAAAACACCATTAGCTAAGGGGAGGATTGAGGATAGGTAGGTCCTCTTCAAGCTAAGTATATTCTAACCTTAACTCTTTCATTTAGTATATATAAGTTGCATAACTAATTGTTTAATGTATGTATATCTCCTTGTTTAAGGTTTATATACACTTATACTTAGTGTGGCTATATTATTGATTGAACTTTCCATCTATCCACTTTAGGTAGCCTAGGCCCCCATTTTCCTACCCTGGCTCCTTACCCATTTTGATATGTTTCTAAGCCTTCTCCTTTACTTACATTTCTTATGTCCAATATTAGATTTCTTATAAAACAGAGACCTAATTAGAGCTACTCTATTTTATTCTTGGCCTAAAGGCTTTAAAAACCTTTCCTTTGACATTGTGTTATAAGTGTTCCTATGGATAGGTTTGTTGATCCATTTGGTCACATCCTGAATCATTAAGTATCATTGGGATATCTTTGATTAACCTTATTCAATTTCATATAGTTTAATATAGGATAGTTTTAGGCTAATCCTAACCCACAGCATGCATATTCCATATCCAAAAGTGATAGATCATCACAAAGTAACACTATACATGTCTAATTAGAAAGCATTTTTTGTGAAAGTGTGCAATCCTATTGCCACTTTCATAAAAAAAATAAGAGCTTACACAACTTATATTTAAAACAATTAGAATAGGTTCCATTGGCAAGGTAATTTTAAAAAAATTAAAAGTTAAGTAAGAATGACTCATGCAAATTGTAGTAAAGTACAAGGTACAAGAACAAAGCATATCCTTAATAAGTAGTAATAACCAACATGTCAAAACTTCCGTAGCTAATATCTAAAAACTTCTACATCCATGAAAACATGATTAAAACAAGAAGGAAAAATGAGGTAAAAAAAGTAAGCAGGGTTCAACCAACATCTTCCTAGATTATCATACCCCTTGCCAATATGCTCTTCTATAGCCAAAAAATGTAAACTAATATTTCATGAAATTTTCACACAAATTCCTAAAATCCACTAGATTTGAGCCACTTTAATGTAAATGTGCATAATAACCATGATTATTTTCAAAATCCACCAATATTTAGAATTCTTTGTCTTTGCTCAATTACCTTTTACCTCTCCAATCATCTAGAGGAAACCAAAAAATAAATAAATTGAAACATGATCCCTAACCAGGACATCCCCTTCTTCCTCATAAAAATGAGATAAAGGTTAGCCCTCCCTTTTGCTTCTCTCAAGTTATGTGGACAAAAAGGCTCCTTTAATCTTAAAATTTTGGGAGATGTTACCATATGACATAATAGTTTGTGTCGGTATCTAAACCTGACTCAATAGTCAAATTTTCTCCTACAATGATCAACTCCATCTTAACACTATTTTTTCCTTTTAATTTTTCATTCTTAACCAAATTGACATATTACTTTAGAATTTGTAAAGGCCTTGGATATTTATCTCTCAACCACATGGGATGAGAGTCTTCTACTTTTTCCATTCCTAACTGTAAACACCCAAATTTGGTACAAGCCTATTTTTAATATAGTTTTACACATACAAACTATTAATTATAAATGAAGTATCTATTAGTGCATTTGTTTGGATCTTTACTCTTCATTTCATACATTTGTTTGGTTACTTGTTCATTATTTCTCATCCTTTAAATTTTGTCATGGGGATCCCCATTTCATTTTTTTTAATCTTTTTGTGTGACTTTTAGACAAGTCTAGACAAATCTGGGCCCATGGATATATCTATGAAATGTAGACTTATCTAGGCATAAATTACAAAGTTATTTTGGGTCAAATTACATTTGGGTCATTATTTTTTTCCATTTGTGTATTGTTGGATTAGCCTTTATGTGCCAATATCTATCCTAGTTAAAAATAAATATATCTATAAATATAAATCTACTACAAGGTATTTTGGATGACACTCTAGATTATCAAGAGCTAGACAAAAATTACAATATTTCCTTTTAGATAATTAATAATATGAAAGTTATAAAGGTTGATTCCATATTATAATGTCCATTCTAAAGGTAAAATAGGAGAAAGACCATCTATGATTGCATTCATAATTTAAGACATAAACATTAGTGAGAGAACTACATTCATGTTTGAGCTGTCTTCAGAGTATTGTCAATGTAGTGTAGTGTTTTGTCAGTCAATGGGAATTGGCCAAAGCCATTCCAACTCAATCCCTTTTTCCTAATACCCCCTATTTGATATTGAATCTATTTGTGCAAGAACTAGGGTTTCATATTGTATGTATATACACATGGTATTTCAAGGTGTATCAGTATCTCAACACTCTTAGTGAACACAAGTGTAGGTGACATAGTAGTTATAGTTTTGTTATTTTCATAGTGGACAAGATTGTAGTCAATGGGAAAAGATGTACTATGTAACTGTATAAGGAGAAAAAAATTGGCCAAAGACACCTACAAACTTTATTTTTAAACCTAAGCTATCACAATCCTATTTTATCCTATTTTTCATTGTCAAACACCAGTTATAGTTAACCATAAACTAGAAAAACTAAGTATTTTACTCTTGGTTGTACTTACTATTTTTAGCATATGCCACTTTCCAATCGATTTAAATATTTAATTCAACCTTTGCATTTATATATGTGCTTAATCTTCATATATTATAATTTGAATAATCTTTCAATGTTTTATATTTATTAAACACTACTAATTCAAAATATAGGGTAAAATAGTTAATCCAAAACAATAGTTTCTACTGGCATCTAAACTTGACTCAACAATAATTTTTTCTCTTATAGTGATCAAGTCCATCTTAACACTAAATTTTTTTTCCTTTATATGGTCATTCTTAACCATATTTACATATTGTCTTATAGTTTCCAATGGCCTTATATATATATATATATATCTCAACCATAGGGGATTATAGTATTCTAGATTCTTATAATCTACCTATTCCTAAGCATGTCTTATTTCATTTTAAAAATTAGAGAGAAAATATCTAAGTAAAACATTAGATAAATAGATTTAGATTCCAATTTGACTCATAAGGAATGACTAGATTATGCATATAAGCCTCACACAACAAAAATTTATCTTGCTATGAAGAGGAAAAGAACACTTTATAAAAATTTCTTGGTCTACTTACCTCAATATATTGAAAGGATAACAACCTTTCCAAATATAAATTCATCCATTTCTATCTCATAATTAAGACATAAACTCTAGGAGGAGGGTTACAAGACTATAATTGTGAAACCTTCTCATAGCCAAGGATACCATGTCTTTCAAATTATCAATAGAAGCATCTTTATTTTTTCTTTCTTCTTTAGTGTCCCATGTACTTATTTTCAATTATTAATGTAATATTTCACTTTTGAAGACTTCTACGCTTAACTATTTTCTCAATTACCCATTAATTTAGCCCCTTCCAAACTAAGTAAACTTGTTTCATTAACAAGATCATATTTATACAGAATTTCCTAATCATCTTAATCATTTTAGGCATAAAGATAGAATTTCCTTCCCTTTTTATTTGCGCTTTTCGCTGCTTCAAAGTCTGTTTGCTCATAAAAAAAAGGAATCTTGACTAATTTTGCATGAAGGATTGATTCTTATTATAGAGGGCCATTGCAAAAACAATGCTATAGTATTGAATCCTTATTCTGAAAAAAATAAGGATTCACAGGGTAAGAAGAATGGAAAGGTGAAGGGGAAAGAAAAAGTAAAACCTAAACACTCCAGTCTTAAAAAATAGAATGTTGAAGAGGAATCTGAGTGGTAAAGTTCAAAAAGTTCTGAGAAGAATGTTGTTGAGGAAGAAGAAGGGACGGAAACTGGGGATTTTAGTTCAAATCTGGAAAGGTATCAGGAAAATGATGACAAAAGCGAGAAAGAAAACAAAGGGGAAAAAACAGAGGGTAATACAGAACATAATAATTCTAATCATGAAGATAATTAGACTATGGTGGGGGGAAGGGTTAAAGAAACTAATAATTTACTTGATGATTTAGCTTTGACAAGAGAAAAGGAACATTTGGTTCTACTTTCCAATCTTGCCATGGAGATTGGAGAAAAAGAAAAGTATGATCATGACCAGCATAAAGACCCTATAGAGACAAAAGAGGAGAAAATGATGCAAAGGGAGAACCAAATTGAAAAGGATGAGTCCTTTCCATAGGAGAATGCAGATGACAGTTGTGACACTCACCAGAGGGATAATAAGATCTCCATGAATTCGGCCAAATTCAAAATGGATGCAACTTTCCAAGTTGATTCGTAGATGCACAAGGAAATGATAGAGCTGAAGAAGAGAGTAAAAATAATGCAACATAACCAGGAAGATAATAGGATCAAAATCAATAATTTGGAGAAGCAAATGAGTGATATTCCAATTAAACTTAAGGATTATGAGAATAATCTGAGAAGACTCATCAAGGAAAGTAGAATGAAAATGGAGGAGGTTACTTCTAGCATATGTGCGGTAGCAGCTAACCTTGGAAAATGAGCTAATGAAGAAATAAAATCTCTGGAGGGGCTAAGTAAGAGGACCAGGCAGAGCTCGAGGAAGAAAGCCCAGCAAGAAGTTGCTACTTCGGCTGCAATATCCATACAGGATACATCAATGGTTGGAAATGAGACTGTGAAGATGATCTTGGAATTAGAAGACTAAGGTCTTCTTTGTTGCTATTGTTTTTGTTCTGGTCCTTTCTACTGGATGTTTTAACTGGTTCTGAAAGTTGAATCTTTGTTTTATAAACTTATTTTGAGTTTTTAGGTCTCTGTAAAACCTGTAATCTTTCTTATGGTTATGGTCTGTGGTTTCAGGTCCCTGTAAAACCTGATTTTAATACTATTTTACAGTATGTTTTAGGATTGTTATTCCTGTTGGGCATTATCGTATCATCTTTCTATATTTGTTAAAGGGTTTTGGGGTCCCTTCAAAACCTGCTTTTACCTTAATCTAAAACAAGATCATATTTATAAATAAACTCAAAAGACTCTGTCCCAACTTCCACATCTATTATCAAAGATTAGTTAGAAACAAAAGGGAAAATTTGAGATTAAAAATTAAAAATATTTGTAACATTATTTTTGACATTAGTAAGAAAAATAAAATTTTAGAGGTAAAAGGAGACATATACATAATTTTTCTTCTTAGAACCTATATTTCCACATCTTTAGACTTAATTTTTTCTAGTGCTATAGATAATTCTAATCTTGAGTCTGTAACATCTGTATTTCCAATCTCCTATATTTCATCTTTAGCTTTATTTCCTTAAAAACAAAACCAAAATTCACTAAAATAAAATCCTCAACAATTAATAGGTGGTTGTGAATATTATTAGAAGGTTGTCCTTTCAAACCTAGATCCTTGGTTCTCTTACTTGCAATGAGATTCCCCTGATACTTAAAAATATTTTGTAGTTTTTTTTACCCTAATTTGGATTTTATGACCTTAATCAAGAAACTTTAATGTAATTCAAATTGTAAAGTATGATAGTAAACATGAATTTAAATTTAAAATATCAAAATTGATTTTACAAATGGTATGCACGCTAAATATATAAATTAATAAAGATATCAAGATACTTAACATTCCTAGTTCACTGACTACTATGATTGACTTCTAAAAGTGATAAAGGATTGGAAGTAAGATTAAGATCCACTTGGATCTAGAATTAACTATTTGTACATACAGTGTCACTAATGTCAACCTGGTATGAAACCTTTGACATTTATAACTGAGGTGGACATTACTTGTAGACACCTAAATTTCACCATTTAGTGTTGAAATTAACTTTGACACTTTAACCCATCATCATTCCCAATTCACATTCAAATTAACATCACTTCCCTCCAAAATTAAAATAATTGATTAATTATTAATTAATTAATTACATTCATGCACACCTATTTTCCTCTAAAACTAATAAAAAATCCATATTTTCCACCTCACCTAGACATCTTCCATATTTGTCTCAACCATGTGTTGACTCACCCAACTAATTCTTCAACTTCCTCAACTACCTTATGAGTCATCTTAGCACATTTCAACTTCAACGCTGAATCAACCAACTAACTTGACTCATTCTTAGTGACTCACTCAACTAACTCCTCTTTCTTCTCAACCAATGGAATTGGTCATCATCTTCATGGATGAGAACTAATTTCCAACCGTTGATTATTTTAGTAATCCCACAAATTTAAATAATATTCAATTGTGTGATTAACCTCTGGTAAACTTATAAATTGATGTGCAATCCATCACTTTTAATCATCCACCTTCAACCTAATAAAGTGCTATTGAAATGTCAAATGAATCCAAGTGAATCAAATCTATCAAAAACATCTTTCACACCAAAAGACTGTCAATTATCTTTTCTTTGGAAAATATTTGAACATCCACATTAGCACTCAAGAAAAAATTCACCCTTGATCATGCAATAGACAAGGTGACAAAAATGCATCTCATTTTGAAGTATTTAATTTAATTTTCTCTTGTTGTTGTTGCTCTATCTTTGAAGTTGAGTTAAATTTAGTTTAGATTAAAATTTATTTATAGATGTTTTCTTAACAAGCTTGCACTCTAGATTTTATGCTTATACATTTTGGCATGCCGGGTGGGACCTTGTCCCTCATATTTTACATATTAGATACATTTAGGAAGTCATTTTAGTTGATTTTGATTGATATTCTTATATGTATATATTTAACACTTGTCTTAGAGTTTTCTAGCTGTTGTTTTAGTTTAATTTTCTATGTTTTTGAGCTTGTTATCTGTGAACCTATAGAATAATGAATTCATTACAACAAACAATAAATTAATTTATGTGCTATTTTTATTTAATTTTTTGATTTTATAACAATCTGTATGTGTGTTTTTGGATTGTTCAACCCCTTTCTATTTCAATCCTATTTTCTATTTTTTCTTCTACTTTTTGTTTAACCTTATTTTACAATGGTAAAATCATTATTTTTTTGATGAAATCATTAAAAATTTCAATGATATCATTATCAACTTCAATGAAATCATATAAAACTTTAAAAAATTCATTGTAAAGAGTGAAATTATTCTATGAGTATTTATTTTTAGTTTTCTAGTTTTCTAAATTTGCTAACTACTAACAAATTCACTATTTTCTCTAACTGTGTAACAGTGAAATCATTCCAAAATTTTGGGTTTTTGGGTTTTTTAATCTTTTAGACAACTTTTTATAGGCTGCTTAGATATTTTATCCACATGAAAGACTTATAATAGTTTTATTTCAGGCTGCTAGTCAAAGACAAACCAACAAAAACCAGCTAAAATCAAATTTTAATTGGTTTTTAATTTTCTTACTTTGTTCTAAGTTTTGTAACAATTTCTTTTTTAAGTATTTTCACTTTTTGTAGTAATTAACTAACATTTTGTTTTTTGAAGTTAATAAATATTTTAATTTCAAAGGACTATTTTAGATAATATGGATGTATTAACAGTTCGAATTTTGAAAAGCTATCATAAATAAATTGGATTTTATCAAGAATTATTTGGACTTGTTACAAATAAACCACAACTATCTAATATATTTGTAAAAAGTCTAAATTATTTAAAATAATTTGGATTTTTCAGTAGTTCAATTTTTGAAATACTATCATAAATAAATTAGACTTTATCAAGAATTAGTTGAATTTAATATAAATAAACTGCATCTATCTCATGTATTTGTAATAAGCCCAAATTATTTAAAAAAATATGGACTTATTAGCAGTCTAATTTTTTAAAAACTATCAGAAATAAATTGGACTCTATCAATAATTAATTAGACTTATTACAAATAAACCACATATTTTAGCCACACAAAAGACTTATAATAGTTTTATTGCAGGCCGCTAGTAAAAAACAAACCAACAAAAACTAACTAAAATCAAATTTTAATTTGTTTTTAGTTTTCTTACTTTGTTTTAAGTTTTTTAACAATTTCTATTTCAAGTATTTTCATTTTTTGTAGTAATTAACTAACATTTTTATTTCTTTTGGAGTTAATCAATATTTTACATTCAAAAGACTATTTTAGATAATATGGATGTATTAGTAGTCCAAATTTTGAAAAGCTATCATAAATAAATTAGATTTTATCAAGAATTATTTGGACTTGTTACAAATAAACCACAATTATCTAATATATTTGTAATAAGTCTAAATTATTTAAAATAATATGGATTTTTTAGTAGTCCAATTTTTTAAATACTATCATAAATAAATTAGATTTTATGAAGAATTAGTTGAATTTATTATAAATAAACCGCATCTATCTCATGTATTTGTAATAAGTCCAAATTATTTTAAAAAATATGAAATTATTAGTATTATAATTTTTTTAGAAACTATTAGAAATAAATTAGACTCTATCAATAATTAGTTGGCTTATTACAAATAAGCCAAATCTATCTAATATATTTATAATAAGTCCAAATTATTTATAACCTATACCCATTATAAATAAAGTGCAAAAATTAAATGAATTTATAACAAGGGCAAAGTATTTCTAATGTAAAATCAATATATTTGAAATAAATTTGACTATATTTTAAAATAAACTAGACTATATTTAAAATAAATTGAAGTATATTTAAAATAATTTGAAAATGCTTTGGATTGAATTTTATCACAAATAAGTTGATTTTAGTATAAATAAATAACATCCAACTATAAATTATAAAGTTGATTATAGTATAAATGAACAATATCTAACTAAATTTAGCTTTTTTTAAATAATTAGGACTAATATGGGCTTATAAACATTTTAAGCTAAACAAAGATATTTGAAATAAATTAGACTACATTTGAAATAATTTGACATTGATTTGTATGAAATTGATAATAATGTTATTAACATTATAGTTTGTAATCAACAAATACACTTGAAAGAATCATGTGGTGAAGTTATAACTATATTTGTAATAACTAATTTTTCTAAACTATGTTTCATAGTTGTTGACATGGATATTATGCTTTCTCCCAAGAATGTGATGATAGACATCATTTTGATTCTCCAATCCTTCTTGTACTTTTGAGTTTCACTTCTAGTATATCTACTTGAAGGAACACAACTCATTTTAATTTTTTGTTCCTTAACGAAATAATTTCAAAAATTACAATCAATGAACATTGTGTTGGCAATTGAAAAATCATCTCCAAAGGTCCCTTTAAAAATAGCCTCATTTAATTTCTTTATATTTATATTGATGTCTTGTTGACAATTTGGCCTCCCAGGCCAAGTGTCAATTCCTATAATAATAAAAATCCCATGTAAACCTATCCAACCTTGTACATGGTGTCTAGAACTTGTCATGACCTTCTAAAAGCTTCTTGAAAGTCATTTTAACATTGTTAGAGGTGTCATGATATGTAATACACATTACTTTTAGAGATCATCATATGTCATAACCTATTTTGAGGTCTTTGGTTGATGTACTAAATTGTCATGGTGGTCATTGGGTGAGTGGAGGGGTGTTAAAGTTCTTTTGAAGGCTAGAGAATGGTCTTAACATTGTTTGACAAAATTAAGGTTTCCTAGCAAAAATTAAGGTATTTTGGAAAGTTTAAGGTTTTTAGTTCTCATGGTTTTATGCCTATTTTAAGACACTTCTTATGATAACAGATTTGTCAATATGATATAGCTATGTCTAAGCCTCTTTTGAATCATGACATGAGGTCTGGGATGTATCTAAGGTCATTCTCTATGGTATACTCATTCAAGCCTATTTCAAGCCTTATTTAGCTCTCTAAGACATCAATGTACCCTTCAAACATGTCTTTTAGATAAACCTTGTAGTTATAAAGTCCCCTAAAATACTTCATAAACATTCTAAGTCATAACAAGGTGTTTCATGCTTAAAGGGGTCTATTCTAGAAGTCAAACCCATTTTTTACTCACCAAATGGGCCCCACATGTGTGTAAATGCATATTTTCAACTTACACAACCATAACATATGTTTTAAAATGTTATATAACCTATATTTTACCTCCTCCAATCCTCCAATGGTGTTTTAAGGTTTTAAACTTGAGAAAATGAAGGAAAGTTATAAGTTTTATAGGAGTTTCAAGCTTGTACAGATCTGTATGGTTAGGTCCATATAGAGGGAGGTCAAAAATTATATCAAGGATCATGGCAGGTATCTTTGATAAGTTTCACATCCAAAATGTTTAAGACAATTCCAAAACCATTTCCCTTTATCCAATAAGTTCTTTGGTAGCCATAGATAGCACTTCAAATTTTTGCTTAGTTCATACAAGAGAGAGAAGATGGTGAGATAATATTTTGGATAGCGATGGGAGTCTAGAAAGATAGAGACAAATAAAAGAGGGTGGAAACAAGTGGAAAGGGATACTATGTTGGAATTAAATCCATTAGTGATTACCTATAGGTAACTTAGAACCCTGGGACTCAGTCTATAGGCTTATTAGGCCTAAAGCCATTCTTGACTACTCAAGGCCTCACCTCAATATTGGTGATAAGATCACACTCCCAAGAAAATTTAAGGAGATGAGGAGACATATGAGGATGCATAATGTCTTGAAGAATGTGTTTTATAGGAATAAAAGTGTCAAATTTGGTCTTAACACTCTCTTGAGCTGCACTACCCCTAGTCTACCATCTTGAACCATCAACTCAAATGATCATATCTCACCAAGCATAATGACTCAAGGTCAGTTATATTAGAGTAATTTTAGGACCTATAGACACTCAAAATACATATAAGAAGGAGTTACAATAAGGATCCCATCTTTATGAATAATCCTTATCATTACAACCTGCACAAAATGACTAGCAAAGAGCTCGAGGCCTACTAACTTTCACTCATATCTTACTGTATAGTCTGCATGGGACCAAGAGATATTAAATATTTTTTAGGGGGTTTATATGATATATATACATTTTAAATGGTTTTATATTGGAGGCCTATAATTTATGAACCATCATTAAGATGGTAGACCTCTAAAACCCTCTCTAAACCCTAATAGTGACCTAATGGAGAAGATCATGAGGTATTTGCATCTAGATACATTGAAATTGCCCTAATAACACCAAAATCACATAGTAAACTCATAGGAGAACTCATATATAGCATTGGTCTTTATGGATAGCATAGGAACCCCCCAAAACTCTATTTTTTCAAGGTTTTATGGTATTTTCAAGGTGTAGAGTTGATGAAAAGTTTCAAATCAATGGGCAAGGTATAATGAGATGTCTTATAGATTTTAAAATCATAAAATTCTCACATTTATCCCTAAAAAGGCTTCTACAAGTCTACACCAAATGGCCAATCTGTAAGTACTAGTGGGAGGTGACCTAATCACCTAAGTCAGGTAGAATTATAAGTTTGCACTATTGTAAAGGTATAAGTCATGGTGTAAAAAACTTATATTGAATTGCAACATGTTTATTCACTTGTTATTAAGGTTATACTTAGGTTTCATGGCCATTCAATCAACAAACATCATGTGAGTAGGCCTAATTACCTAGTAGGCCTATTTTGACAACAAAGGAGGATGTTTTCTCAGTGTAGAGGGATGCAAAGGAGGTTAATGTAGGATAAAAAGACCTTGTAACTAATGAATAAAATATAGTATACACACCTCATATTCAGCATAGAGAATGGGTTTCTTAGCCTAGTCAACATGCAAGGAGAAGGATGGGCTATTTAATGACTCATGAAAGCTAATTGGAGCATTATACACATTTGTAACTTCCAAGAGAAAGAGTGTTTGAGCTAATTGGCATGGAAATGATGGATGAGGTCAAATAATTTTGAATCAACCCCCATTACTTCAATTTAATGCCCAAAGATGCTCATTGAAGGCCTCCAACGAAGGCGACACACAAAGAGATGAGAGACTATTATGGCTGCTTGTAAATAATGATGGAATGAATAAGGGTCATTCATAACCTCTAAATATCACCTCCATTCTAGATTTACCTCTCTCACCTTCTCATTCTTCTATATATTTAGTCTCTTAGGCCATTATAGAGATCCCTCAACTAGGTATGAGGAAAATCTGCCTAGATTTGTATCTTATAAACCTATTAAACTGATATATGGACTATTCAAGCTTCTTAATGTTAGTATATAGTGTGTATATACTTGTTTGATATGCATAAGTGGTAGATATCCTCCCTTTGTAGGTCCTTGCCTCACCTAGATGCTAGTAGATGTTCTATGCATGTCATATAGTGTGTAAGGTGTTAATGGCTAAACTTAGAGTGAAAGTTTGATAGGTAAGTGTATTGAAAAAAATGTTCCCTTCATTACCCTCATGCTTTGGGCATCTAATACAACCTCTATATGAAAAAATATTTCCTAGAAGCTCTTGGAGATAGTTACTCAACTTCATATATTGTCCATTAGTGTTGTTTAAGGTCAAAGAGAGTGGATAACTTATATTGGTACATCACCATATTTAGATTAGGTTTCCTTTTACACATTTATCCATCTTTTTTCACCCCAATAATTTAGTAGGTTTAGTTATTTTGAACTTAATGGATGTACCAGGGGATCTATCCCCATAAAATAAAGGTTTAACCCAGCCATAAGTCACCCATAGCCTTGGGACAATCCCATGTTACCCCAAACTTGGAGGTAGGCCTAACCAACCTCCTCTTAGGGTGCAGTTTAGAGTGTTAATAGTTCTAATATGCCTGATGGGATTAGATTCAAGAAGATTAGAGCACATTTCATGCTCATTTGGTGATCTCAAACAACTATAATCATTACAGAAGTAGATTTATAGTTAGAATCTCATGTCAAAGGTCATTAGAAGGTCTCCTCTTAAGGGTAATAACCTATTATTATTTATATTTCACCTTGTTTTTAGTTGTCTCTTGATGTATAATTGATGTATATGGAGTAAAATTCTATCATACACCTCTTTATCAATAGCATTATGACATGTACCTATCCCACGATGAGAACTATCAACCCTAAATTGACCACTATCAACAACATTAGGGTTCACATCAATCTTATGAGCCTTTTTATTGCTAAAAATATCACCTCAAATCTCCTTGTGAACCCTATCCACCTCTTTAACAGCCTACATATCCTCCTAATCAACCTTGGAAACATCATGATACTTCTATTCAACCTAGTCATGTCTAAAACCAATCCATTCCAAGCCTTAAGCAAACCTTATTAGGTTATGAGAGACACATGGTGGGGATTGACACATAGAGAGGGTATGGTCAAGAGGTTCCTAGGCACCTTATTAAGATTATGAGAGATTCATTATAATAAGCTAAGAGGGAGTGGACATATCTTATGAGAGAGGATCATTCAAGGCTTAGTAGTGATATGTTAGACATAGGCGGTATGATTTCAAACATAGAGGAGCGACTAGTGGTCCATGAAGGGTAACAAGTATAAACTCATTAGTCTCATGTGTCCTCCTCTATTCCATATCAATCCTTTATTGAGCAGCCCATCCTTCCTCAAAGGGCCCAACTAAGTGAGTGTCAAAAAATTTCAAGTTGGCCATACTCTCCTAAAGCCTTCCCTACTTGGAAATCCATACAAGAAACTATGCAGAGGGAAGAACTATGTGTTAAGAGAGCTGAGTTTCATGGTCTAGATTAGACCTTGTAGGGCCATTCCCTTCTCAATCAGCCTGATGATATGTAATATTAGATAAGGCTTGATTTTTAAGCCCACCTAAAGAGAAAGATTTAACTTGCAAACTAACACTTGTCTCAGTCAATGGTAGTAGTAAGAGAAGTGCCATTTCAGGAAAAGGTACCTTCATTCATGCCCCAAGTTACAACACATGCAATAGAATAATATCATAAATCTAAGGTTCCAACTTGGAAATAAGTGGTGAAGTCATGGGGGAAGGAAGATCAATTAAAATTACACCAAGATTTTGAAGCTAAAGAGAAACCTAAAATAATTAAATCCCCATCCCTCCCTCTTCAAGATCCCAAAGCATTCCCATCATGGAGGTCCATTCAAGATAATATGTAGAAGAAAGATGAGGTGTTTTTTGTCAAAGGTGGGCAATTGATTAAGCAGAATGAAGCATCCATAACACCACTAGATTTGACTTCTATTTTAGAACTCTTCAAAGGATATTCCATTCCACTACTTGAAAAAGAGCCTATCCTTTGGGAAATAAGTGAAGAACATCTAGATGTAGTGTTAGATGATGAAGGTGATGCAAGTGATCTTGAAGAAGATATTACAATTGGGACACCCTTGGCAAGGAGAGATATGAATTAGTCTTTCATAATGAAAGAGAGGGTGAACTTAAAGAAAATGCTTGGATGCAAGATGAATCACAAGAGGAAGACATTTTAGTTGGATAAAAATAGGGTGATTTCCAAGATCTCCTTGATGATTGATAACCATTCTTTATCATGATAGTCCTGAGGAGTGTGAAAATGGAACATCTATTCAACTTGTAGTAGTTGCAAGATAAGAAGACAACCTTAAAGAGCCTTTAAGTGTTTAAGAAAAGGTATGTGTTGCTATTGAAGCTTCTAATTTTAGTGAAGATGAAGGACCCATTATTTGTTGTATAGATGAGTTTATCAATGAACATGAGTTCCAAATAGTGGATGAGACATTAGATCATGATCACATGGAATGTCAATAGGATAATGAGGATATTTGGTAGTAGTACATAAACATTTGTAATGAGCATGAAAATCTTTTAGGACTTACACCTCCCATGGGGTAGATCAAGGATGATTCAGTTGTTGACCTTATTAAGTGTCATCCATAAGAGGAACAAGCTCAAGATGATGAAAGGAAGGTTGAAATGTTTGTTGTAGTAGTGTTTGTTGTCACCAAATCTTGCACCCTAGAAGAAGTTGTTCAAGCTTCTTCCAGATTTGGGCAACATAAGAACATTTTTAGGTATGTGGGTGTACCTATATTAGAAATGAGCCTATAGATTTAAGGGATACCACCTTGAATGCATCTTGAAATGATATTATTTATGCCAATTGATTACTTATTGGGAAAAGAGTTAGAGAATATATGAATTGAACCTTCTCTAAAGTAGGAGATGCACTGAATATTTAAAGATCCACTCTTAAGGTTGAACTCACTAGCACACTAACAAATCATGAATAAAACTAATGTGGTGTCCATAATGGTTTCTAAAAAATAATGTTTCACCTAGAGGTTAATTTGATAGAATCAAGCTAGAGGGAAATGAGGGTAAGAATTGACTGGAAGCACTTATAGTTAATTATCCACTATATACCTAAGACATCAACCTTAAGACACATTAGATGACCTACAAGAAAAGTTTATTATCACTTAGGCTGAACTTGAACCTACAAAAGGAAGATGACAATAATTTTTTCATGTTAGAAAAATATAAAACACTAAGTACATATTAGTAAACAATTGAAAAGTTCTCTATTCATTACTCCAAGAGGTATATCATATAATTTTTGGTAGAGTCTAGTCATAACAACCCAAGGGATCGTTAACAATAGTTCCAAGGCTATGTTTATAGAAGAAAGGACCTTATAGAGATATTTTGGCACTAAAAGAGGAATAAATAAGCTTAATTCCATTCAAACCATAGTTAAAACTACCTCTACATTTATGCTCATGCAAGCTTCCTGATTGATCCAAGTTACTTCAAGTGGTTGCACAGTTACATTATTACCTCATTGATGCTTTCTAATGGTTGAAATAGTGGGATCAAGTTATTATGAGATGGGACTTAGAATTAATGTAGTTTTAACCATTAGATCAATCTATTAGAGCTTTGTCTTGGTGATAACTACTCTTCACTAGTTCATCATGGTGTGCAAAAATGGAGAGAAGGGTCTTTTTCATGCAGTTGGTCCTAGAGATAAAATTGTTGGGGTCTACGCGTATGCCATCATGGCATCCTTTAAAATGATATCTCTTGTTCAAACTAGATCATGCTTGAACTTGTCCCTATGTTCATAGGTCTGTTATAGATAGAAAACCAATCTCAAACTATTGGTTTTCCTATGGTCATTATGTCGATGTAGACCTATAAACTATATAGACCCATTTATTGATTATATTTGATCCAAAATAGATCCATTCTATCTTTACAAGAACTGAGAGTTCACCATATGCATGGATCTCTTTTTAAAATGGTGAACATAGTAACAGAACAAACCCTGCATGACATAAACCCTTAAGCCAGAGGTCCATATAAATCTTTAATGGTGGTCCCTTAATGTCCTTTAACCTGATTACATCAATGTGTTCCTTTAATGACATTTAGGTGAGATCTAATGGTGATAGGATGAACTTAAAATACCTTATTTTCCTTTGTCAAAAACTACTCCTTTAGTTCAACTTTGTTCATCAAAAACTAACTCAAACCAATCAAAATGCTCCTAGTTGTCTTTACTCCCATTGACCTCGTAAATCCTTGCTATCAAATCTTGAATCTTTGACCTTGCTCACTTAATTGATATTGATTTTCATGATTAAACATGCTCCATCTATATTCTATTAGCTTGAACATGCTCATACCACTTATCAATCAGGTATTAATCTCATGATCTTATTGTTAGCCTATTGTTTTATGTGCTTATGCCATATGGTGGCCTCTCAAGATCTTTGACCTTTTGACTTTTCTTGCACCATTGGATCAATATTATGAGTGAATGCTAGTTTTAGATCTCATTGGGCCCACTTCCCTATTAATCACACTCATGCTATTAGATTATTGGTATTATTGATCACTAATCATTGATCTGCTTGTATTTGAAAATAAACAATTATTTATCATGGTTTAAATTTGATGTCCATGCAACTGTTTTTTGACATTTGCAAGACCATCATTACATCTACATAAACATCAAATTTAAGACCCTAATGGTTTTTTCCCATAAATTAAAGTCAATGTCTACGTGAATGTCTCCCATTTTTTGACCATTTTTGAAGGCTTAGATTTGGAAGCAAAAATGTCATGGATGCACCAAATTTGTAGGAGATGTTCTTGATACTAAAAGGTCTATGCCCACTTGATATAATGGTTTTAGAATATTTCTAAGTGTTTTTTAAAAATGTTCAAGTGAGATGACCTATGTGATTTTGCATGCTGTCCATGTGTCTGTCACTAATCATTTGAACCTAAATGGCTATTCACCAAGGCTCAAACTTGAAACTTACGTGAATGTCCTACTCGCCAGGTTCAACTTTGAAACTCCATAACTTGAGATAGAAATCTTGTGCAAGCATGAAATTTTTAAGATATGATCTAGGCAAAAAAATATCCATGGTGTTACAATCCTTTAACTTGTGAGGCTTTTTAAGGCACATTTATTAAATGCATAAGTGAACTGGTCCATTCTGGTTCTTCATGATGTCTTGATGATGGTCTGTCTTCACAAAGCTTATTCTTGAGCTACTGCTTGATCTTTGAAAGATCACATGAAATTCTTGAGTCCTGATCAAACTCTTTCCATGATCTTGATTGCTTGGACACCATGAAAACCTACCACTTGCATATATGACCCTAAAATGACCCCTAAGACACCAAATGACACAAGGACTAAGCTAGACTATGACCAAAGTTATAATGACATATGAAATGACATCAAATGAATTACAACATACCCTATGACATTATAAAAATCCCCTATACAAGATTTATGACTATAGGGGGTTGACCCATTTTGTCTTGTGGTAAAAATGGTCAACATCTTTGGTAATTTCCCAAGGGTGGCATACTTGCTATACCATGACCAGTTTCCTAATCCTATCCATTGGGTTATAGAGTCACAAATATGTAGGCTTGACATATAAACTACCTTGACAACACACCAAAAAATAGAAAATAACAAGAACAAGACTCCAAGCAAGAAACACACATGTGCTTCAAAATCACTTATGGAACACAACATAATAAGAAAGGAAACACACACCTAATATAATATTTACAAAATTAACCTTCAGTTCTCAATATTAGGGTTTCAAATGTATCCCACTCATAGGGATATGTAGCTCTTTTCCATTCATCCTTGATAATTGAAAAGAGTTGCTTTGCTTACACGTGAAGATGACATATGGTTCACTCCATAGGGTATCAAATTTGGTATGTCTCCTTAGTTTTGATTTATCTTCATCCCATTTCAATACTATATCACCTATTTGAAATGATCTTGGATTTTCCCTCTTATCAAAAGACCTATTTGTTAGTACTTTGTGATGCTTTATAGCTTGATGAGATTTATCTATAGTCTCTTAAAATTCCATTAATTTTGTCAATCTCACCTCCATTGGGGTATTATCAAGAAACTCTAGTTGATGTGCTCTTGAGAGATAGACAACCTAGCTTCCCTTCTATAGACAAGCACAAAAAGAGAGTTCCTTATTAAACTTTTGGGAGTTATCCCATTAGCCTATAAGGCTATCTTCAATTTGGTGTACCAAGATCTTTGGTTATGCTCCAAGCTTCTCTTGATGATTCTGATCAGATTCTTGTTAGTATATTCAACCAACCCATTACCTTGAGGGTAATAGTTAGATGAAGTGCTCAATAATATTCCATTTTTATTTTCCCAATCAGTATTTTAACACCCATAAAAGTAAGAGCACTATCTAAAATAATAGTAAGAGTGCCAAACCTTGTTAAGATGTTCTCATAGAACTCTAAGATAGCATTATCATTATCTTCCTTCAATGCTACTACCTCAACCCATCTTGTAAAATAATCAGTTGCTATGAGTATCCATTTATGACCAACACTTGATGGGGGGTGTATCATACCAATATAATCAAGACCCCATTGCATGAAAGGTTGGTCTAATTGGATAGGCTTTAAAGGAGGAGCTTCAATATTTTTTCCTATAAAGAAAGCATAGTGTCCACACCTCACTTATTGGGATCATCATATCCCACTCATTTTAAAAATTAGGGACCCTTGAGAGACCTATACATCCAAGTTTAAAATATCTAAACATTGAGTTCCCTTTTGAAAGAATTTGAAAATCATCCACTCATGAATGGAACACATTTGTGTATTTGGTAATCCTCTTGTCCTAAACTAACATGGCTAATGAAGCTGCTCAGTTCATTTTTTACAGGTTCCCTAGAAGAACTAGGGTTTGTTTACATCAAACCCTAGATGGCCCTCAATTTAAATTCAAATATTGGTGGGAGCCATGTTGGTGAGAACAATTGAATAAATTAATTAGTAATTACATCATGTTTTTAAACATGACCCAAGCCTTTAGTTTATTCTTCCCCCTTTTTCTTTTGCTTTGGGCCAAAATTAACATGTTTTATAAGGTCCCTTCTTTAAGTCACCTAACTTAGACTAGGTTATTAGTATTAAGGCCCCGATATTTAATCTCAACCTTAGTCTTAATAATATATCCTAAGTATTTGTGTCCTCAGGTCTAATGGTTATTCCTCATATCCCTTGCAAGATCCAATGGCAATTGCTTGCTCACAATATTTGATCAGATGGAGCATATTAACCAAAAATATCCAACTTAAGTAGCTTGCATCATGTAAATATCAATAACAACTACTTGCTCATTGGATTTGATCCAATGGTGTGAGGTGTAAGAAGAAAAGTCAAAAGATACATAAATCCCTAAGGGATAGATGCATGGTGACTTCCTAATCGAAAGAATAAAATTAATGGGGCCCACTTAATAAAGGTGTTTAATTAATAACTAAGCTCACCACAAAGATCAATGGTGATCACTTGCTCATTAGATTTGATACAATGGCACAAGAAGACCTCTACTAAACAAAGGACCCCATAAAGATCAATGGCAATCACCCACTCATGGGATTTAATCTAATGACATGAAGAGCTTGATGAATTTTCAAATATTTATGAGCTCGACACATGGTAAATACGTGACCAAGATGGTAACTGATAAAGATACACAACACATGACAAATCTATGAAGGTGCCTAGTGTAATAACCAAAAACTTGAAGATCAATGGACCAATGGGAACATAAGAACTTGGATTTGGATCAATGGATCACATTAAAGAAAATATATTGATCCAATAGAGTAAAATAAAGGAGGTTTTTAAAATATAATGACTAATATCTAAAGGGCAATTATGAAAATTGCTATGAAAGTCTAGAACACTGCCACTTGGGCTCCATGTAAGCATCAAAATGTAAAATCAAAGATCTTCTAGGATTGAAAACACAAAGGGAATGAATAAAAAGGTCCCATAAAATTTAAGGCACATATGATGTTAAGGCCTAAATAAATCCACCATTAAATCTCAAAACCCTAACCCTCTACAAAGAAGATTCAAGTTGACTCAATTAACTTCACCTGGTCAAGATAACATAACTAAGCTTTGATAAATAAGTGCCTTAGTGAAATCCTTGGAAATAATATGGGGATAATTGTATATAATCAATGGTGGTAGGAAGATAATAATTAAAGATGGAAGTTGAGCTCTATCTGACCTTTGATAGCAAAGGAACAATTTTCAAGGATACTGAGCTAGTATTGGTGGCCCTAAATGTCCATGGGTTCAGGAACTAGTCAGAATTATTCTTCCTTATCTAAGAATTGTAGCATATCTCTCAAGAGGAGAAGATAAACAATACTACACATCAAATATACAATGATATATTTACAATTTAGATGGCAAACCTTCACCATGCAACAATAAAACTAAAGGTAATGCATTCTATCTATGTCCTTGTTCCTATTTTCATAGATTGTAGAATATATGGGGTGTGTATTATTTGAGAGGGAAGCACCAAAAGGGTTGAATGTATCACCCCCATGGCCTTTGAAACATATTACAAGGTTCCCTTTCCCCATCTCAAGCTCTCATCCATGAGAGATTGGACTAACACCGAAGACCTCAATTCGGTCCTCACACCCTGGTTAATCTAAAGATGCCATATTTTCAGGACCCTTGATGGTAAAATCCCTATTGTAAAATTTAGAGAGGGAATTAGGATATACATAACCTTACTAAATAAATTTTTTGGTGCCCCTTCTACTACTTATGTGAATAATGTCTAGGTATTTTATGTCGACTTTATGCTAGAAGAAAAAATAACCCCTCTTATGGGAGACTTAATAAGCTTTTTCCTGACCAAGCAATTCACAACCATTAAAATAAGGACCTCTAAGAAATTTTATATGATGTCCTATGTCTTATATTCCCTCCTAGCCTTTGTGACCTTTATTAGCATAATAAATTGGTCCTCTGATGGTAGGACCACAATCTCCCACCATTATTCTAAATTGCATATATTCAAATATAGTAACCACATGCAATTTACTTGTGATGGTGTGTTCCCAACCATTTATGAGGAAATCATAGGAATCCCTATGCCAAGGCTACATCCTCTCATCAAAAAACAAGTGGAAACCATGGGAGATGTGTGGTACTACCCAGATTACACCATGATAAGGATAGAGGGAATCCTGACTAAGCCCTACAGATTACCAATTCATGTCCCCAACAAGATTACAGAGTAAGGGATTACCTCCTATATTATTTAAGGTGTGGACAAGACATGTTAAGAAAAGAAAAAAGCTCAAGTCCATCCCTTCCCATTGGACATTGGAAAAATCATAATCAGATATTGGAAGCAACTGGAGGTCATGGTGGTTCATAAGAATTCCTTTGATTTTCAATTAGATGACCTTAAGATGTGGGACCCTAGAAATAGGGTAATCAACCACATTTGGGATAAGAAGGTCCCAAATATTGAATATGGACATCAACTAGGTGTAGGTGATGACATCTACACTAGATTTAAGAATTTTAAAGAAGTACTTTCTAGAATTGGAGGTCAAAACATCTAATTGGAGTGCAAGTTGGTTAGGGAAAACAAGCACTCAAGAGAAAGATGTCAACTACACCCTTTACATTATCACTTGTTGCTTGGTCCATCTGGGACTGCTCATTAAAAGCTATCTACTGAGGAACATTCATTTGAGCCTCAATAAGTGAAACTAGTAGGACAAGCCCATGTTGAGCAGCCTATGGACATCAAGGGAAAAGGCAAAGTTATGGTTAAGGAACCAAAGATATAGGAGAGACTTGGAGAAGGCGCTACACCTTTAACACTCCCATAAAAACCTTCTTCCCCAGTGGAATTCATTAGCATGGTTACTCTTGAAGAAGGAGAAACATTGGAAGGTGCTTTTATTGACATAGTAGTTGCATATGGTTCTAATAGGGAGGAAGATCCCTCTGGTGAAGTAGGTAAATAATTGATCCCACTAGATGGAGAAAAGAGAAAGGTAGAATTGGCCTTGGTGCCTATGGCTCCAAGAAAAATTCTTAGGTTGACCATCACTCATCCCACGAGTGAAGTCAATCTTTTTAGTGATGAAAATCCAATTCATAGACCATTCATCCCTGATTGGTTTGTCTATGAGAAGCTTCAAAATATCCCATCCCTCTCCCCTTCCTGGGCATTGACATGGATTGGCTTGACTGAGGATGACAACATCAAGCCATAGATCAAAGATATAGTGAAAAATCAAGAAGAGAGAAGAATTCAAATTCAACACATTTAGGAGAAATAGAGAATTAACACATCAAGAGCCTCAAGGAGTAGAAGTGTGGAGGTGTCTAATCCTAAAAAATTCAAGGAACCAGAGGTTAAGGTGAAAATTAACCCATAAACAATAGCCTTGGATAAGATGATAACAAGGGTAGCCATGGTAGGCCAAGAAGAGTTCACATTTCAGAAGGTGGAGTCATTCATAGGTTTAACCCTTATTGGAGGACATTAACTTGGAGAAGCTCCCATTCATGAGGAAGATGTGGTAAGTTTAATTAAGGCTCAGTCTTAACAAGCCAAAGCCAGTGTCCAAGGGTTGGTATAAAGAATTAAGAACCTGAAGGAGGAAAAGGAGAATTTGTAGACTCAATCTGTTCTTTCAATCCTATGCTTCATGATCAAAATGCTAGATGAGTCATTTTTTGACATGTTCAGAGCATTGGAATCCATGAGGTCAAGGTAGAAGTCCCTTCAAGATCAAGCTACCTTAGCTCTGAAACTAGATATTCAGTGGTAGGCCTTTGAAGATAAAATCACCTAGCTTCTTGATATCCATATTAAGAAGCTGATATCAAACTTCAAGGCTATCGATAAAGGAAAATTAAGTGCCAATTTGGGGATTATTGGAGACAAACTTTAGGCTTTGAATACTTCGCATGTTAAAGTTGAGGAGCTCATATAAAAATAAAAGGAGCTCATCAGTAGAGTTGAAAAGCTCCTAGGTACCATGCTCAATTATCCTACATAAACTACCACCCTAGGGATTATAACTGATGAAGAATTCCATCATAGAGCCACCTTGGTGACCTAGGAAATCAAAATCAAGGGTTAAGGACAATCAAGAAAGGACAACAACAAAGTGTTAAACATGATCTTCAATGTGGGGGAGATAATCAATGAATTTAGGAGCATTAAGGAAGCCTTGGCTAGGAATGATAAAGATTTTGATGAACTGGCAGACCAAGAAGAAGGGTGAATCACTAGTCTTGCCATAGATTTAAGCCTAGTGGATGATCAACATACAAGAGCCATGAGCATCTTGCTTTAGTAAAGGGACCCACCTCTAGAATCTTAATTTTGCCTTGCCAGCAAGGCAACCCATTCATTTTGTAAAGGTATATGCTAGTTTCTATGCGTGATTGCCTCTAGGTTAGTAGGATTATAAAAGATACTTGTATTATAGTTGTAACAAAGAAAACTATCTTTTATACACCTGTAGTTGTAAAACTAATTGGTATACTACCTAGCTTCCTATAAAAAGGCATGTATTACCATTTTTAAAAGGAAGAACTTCAAATTGTATTAGTACCAATTGTTTAGCAATTAATACAAAGGATCAAGGAATTATACAAGAATTATCTAGGTTGATGTGTTTAAATTGCTAAAGTTTCTCAATTGATTGTCTAAGTTTTTGAATATGAATAGTTTCTAGAAATACTAGGTTAGATTATTAATTATAGGGTCATCAACTTGTGTAATGCTAAGCTAGTTGAATGAGATTGAGTTTACTTCATTTTATTTGCTTTGCATCAAAGATGTGCATTTGCTATCTAGATGTGGTGTAGAAATTTAAAAGTGGATCCAATTTTTACTTGTATCATCATTTCATTTTTAGAATCAAGCCTAGTTTGTAGTGGAATGTGAGCTTAGGCCACATTTTACTATATACTAGTTAAGATCATGCTCGGTAATTTTTGAAACTCTGTCAATATGTTCACAATCAAAGATCAACAATCACAATCTCTTTCTTACTCTACCTTTCCTTTTTCCTTTTTTTAACAACTCACATTAGCTTAGATACATTGTCCATAATCATTTTGGTCTAGTTAGTGGTCCAGATCTAGGTCAATTTGTCTAGAATTATCAAGAAAAGAACCAAGATGGTCCCCTACCATCAAAATTTATTAATATTGTGGAATAGTTCATGTTTCTTTGCTATTATTTCCACTGTAGGAATATTAATTGCCAAACACCTACAACTCATGCCTTGAATCTTTGAATTTTAAAATGAAAAATGTTCTTTAAACACTAGAGAGCACCTATGGTTCATTTAAAAGCATCAATAGGAGAAAGCTCTACTGGTGCTAGAAGGAGGGCCAGATCTATATTTCTCTATGGTAAAGTTGACTTGAAATTGGAAAGTTCACATATCTTCACCTTCTACAAAGCATTTGAGGCTACTATAGGCCAAGAATTGATGTTCTTTAAGTAGGGATACATTAAGATAATACATATTCATGAAATTAAGAGCATTTATGGCAAAATATAACCAAATATTTGTGTTCTTTGTAAAGATTAACTTACATCCAAACTTAAATCCCTTTCTCATAGAAATTTGATGTAGTATATTGTATCTTAAATAGGATCTTCAAATCTCACACTAGAGTTGCCTAGGATCAGGACAAGATCACATTCAAAAACTTGAGAACCTTTTCTTGAAGTTCAAGAACACATGAGAGCAAGATGGGACAAAGGTAGATGCAAAAAATCTAAATCCCTCCCAACATCACCTATTGAAGGTATGTTTGATTTTAACCCTCATACGAGAATGGCTTGGCTAGGTGATTTTTATATCAATGTGCTTGGGGTGGTCCATGAGCTCCCACATAATATAGAAAAATATTTGCTTGCATTTAGTCCCATGGGCATAGTAACTACTAAAGAACATGTAAATTATTTCAAGGTAGCCTTGAGATTACTCAACATTATGCATGAAGATGTAGCATGTGGGTTGTTCCCTTTCACTTTTAAGGATGCTACCTATGACTGGTTTTTGAACTTGCCTAATAACTAAATTACTAGTTGGGAAGATTTTAATAATGTGTTCATAGACCAGTTTAGAAAAATCATCAGTCCTTGCATAATTTATCATCAATTTACAACTATTAAAAAAGATTCCAATGAACTTCTCAGGTCCTTTAATGCTAGGTTTCAAAATATGTTCAGTAGACCCATAGATCCATACAAGCTAAATGAGATTCTAGCTTTAGAGACATATAAGGATGCATTGGACCCCATGACCTTGGTGTTCTTAAAGAGATCCATACCATCCATAACCTCACTGGCAATGGATTATTCAGAAGCAGTAACTATTAATGATCAAATGTAACCCTAAGGACAAATGTCTTATTTGGTGCCAAATGTTAACCCCCACATACCAATGATGAACTTGTTTCCTAACAATAATCAAAACATGCCTAACGTGAACCAAATTCCAAACCTCACCCAATTGACATTGAATCATATTGGCCCTAATCAAAACTTAGGATTCATGAGCTAGTCCACCAATAATGGCTTTAGAATAGGAGATCAGATGGTGTTAGTACCAATTGCTAATGTTAGTAATAATCAAGTACACAATTTTGAGACCTCTAAAAGTGAAAATGAATCTATCATAAAAATGGTCCAAAAGATAATTACTTATTTCCTCCAATTACTAAAACAAGTGGGAAATACTGCTAAAAGTTTAGGAAGGGACTTTTCATTTCAAAGATATAACATGATAGGCAATACATTCTAGAATGATAGTTTCCACAATAATAAAAACCATGAGCCCTCCTCAAAGAAGAAAACCATGGATATCAACCTCATGGACATTGAATTAATTGAATATTTTAGGGTGCATTACACAAGTAAGCATGGGGAAATTCACTGCATTGAATTTTGCAAAGCATTTGAAGCATTCCAAGAGGAGTTGGACACATTTGAGGTAGTTATTAGTAAGGATAATGGTGCACATACATTTTTCCCAAAGATTTCTGACCAATCTTTCATTGTAGATACCTTTGATTTCCCCTTTTTAGGAAGAAAATAAACTAGATGAGATCCCTAAAGAAATCCATGCATTTCAATAGTTCGTAAAAAATACTTACCCATTGAGGAATAGAGAATAGAGGTAGCCCTTGAATACCTTAACCCCACCAAATAACTTTGGAACTCCTTCATATCCTTCTTCAAGTAATAACCTTGAGCCCCCTTGAGGGAGCACTCTTAAGCACAACCCTGAAGTCCCCAGTCCTCCCAAAACTAGTTACAACATAGTTGAGGACATGAAGAAGATAAAGGCTAATATCACCCTACATGAGTTAACATAGATCATAAAACAAAGGGATTTGTTACTAGAATCCTTAAAGTTTATAAAAACTCCAAAGATAGATCATGCTAATGTAATAGTGCATAAGGCCAACGCTGAATCTCCTCCTTTCTTGCTCATAGTTAGAATATTTGGTAAAAATTTGCATAACTACTTATTAGACTTAGGTGCTTCTACCAATATCATGTCTCTTGGCATATGTAAACAACTTAGATTAACCCCCATCAGGTCTGATAGGATTGTCACCAAATTAGACAAGTCAAGGGTTAAAGTGGTTGGAGAACTTTTGAACGTCCACATGCAGATAGCTTCTAAGCCCAGGGTATAATAATTTGTTGATATTTAGGTAGTGGACATGCCTAATGCCTATGGGATCCTATTAAGTAGAGAATGGACCAAAGATTTAAATGGGTATATGTTTATTGACTATTCCCACTTATGGATACCTTGGAAGGGAGTCCCAAACCAAATCAAAGCTGAGAGGGAACCAAGGATGAAACATATGATAATAGAGTACAATGCTATTAATGAAAGAGTCAACATAATCGACTTAGACTTGGGAGTTTTTACCTTATAAGCTAATAAATTGGATGATCCTAAGGGTATGGAAACTACTCTTGGGCTATGAAAATTACATGTTGATGGTCCTAGGTGCAAAGCTAGATTAGGTATTGGCATTGTCTTAATTGATTTAACCAATAAAAGGTATCATGTCTCTTACATACTCTAATTCCCCTACACTAATAACCTTGTGGAGTATGAAGCTCTCATCCTTGGTTTACAGTTTGCTATCAAGAATAAAGCTAAAGAACTACTAGTTTTTAGAGATTTAGAACTCGTAGTCAACTAGGTTAAAAGTAGGTATTAATGTAAACTCTCATACCTTAAGAAGTATAAGTTTAGAGTCTAGGAACTTATTGAGTATTTTGATGCTTTAAACATCACTTCCATTACCCAAGATGAAAACTATTTTTTTGATGAATTGGCATCAGTTGCAGTGAACCTCATGCCTAGTCTAGACTCCCATGATTTTAGTATTAAATTGGTTCCATGTCCATCAATGCCTAATAATGTTAACCAGTTTCAAATATTTAATGATGACCAATAGATATTAGATTTCTTGACCAATTCTAGGGCATTTGAAGCCCATATCATTGATGAAACTGATGAGAATGCAATTGGAGGGAACAAGTTTGATAACAATGTCATCCAACTAAATGACAATAAAATCCCTAAAGGAATGATTGATCTAAAGAGATTGTTTGATCAAGATAAACTAGTTGAGATTTCCAAAGTTCCCAAGGTAAGTAAAAAAGATTACAATACTATGGCTCTCAGTTCCCAAGGGCAACCCCAATTGGTAAACATTGAAAAGGCTTTTACAAATTTTGAGAATAAAAAGGCCAAGTAACTCCTTACCAAATATAAGGATATTATAGCTTGGTCCTATGATGACCTAAAAATATTTTATCCAAGGGTCATTAACCATACTAGACCCCTCAAAGAAAGTTGTAAGCCTTTTAGATAGAAATAAAGACCAGTAAACCCCATGCTAGAACCTATGATATTCAAAGAAGTCAGAAGGTTACTGTATGTAAGGATAGTTTTTACCATTAGACATTCAACTTGGGTGGCCTATTTAGTGCCATTTAGGAAGAAGAATGGTGAGATTAGGCTATGTATTGACTTTAAAAATGTGAATAAAGCATCAAATCAAGACAATTATCCCTTCCCTTCCCTTGATCAAGTAATTCAAACTATTTTAGGTTCAGCTATGATGTCCTTCCTTGATGGTTTTTCAGGCTATAACCAAGTACTGGTTGACAGAGAAGATATGATGAAGACAACATTCACAACAAAGTGGGGGACCTTTACTTACAAAAGGATGCATTTTGGACTGATCAACATAGGATCCACCTTAAAAAGAGCTATGTATCATTCTTTCCAAGGCTTGATTGGTAAATGCATCATCATTTACATGGATGATCTAACAGTTTTTTTCTAAAAATAGAGAAGATCACTTCATGCACCTGTAACAAGTTTTTGAAAGATGTAAAAGGTATGGCATTTCTTTGAACCCTAATAATAGAATCTTTTGTGTAACTGAGGTTAAATTATTAGGTCATGTTATAACCAAATATGGTATCTCCATAGACACTAAAAGAGTAAATGCAATATCAAAGATTAAACTCCCTAATAGTAGGGAAGAATTGAAGTCATTCTTTGGTAAGATAAATTTAGTAAGGAAGTTTATTTTGGGTTTTACAGAAATTATCAAGTCATTGAATGACATGCTAAAGATAGATGATAAGGTGATTTGGAAGGAAGAATCCAAAAAGGCATTCAATGAAATCAAGGAAGCCATTGCCCAAGCCCCAGTGCTTATAAGTCTTGATTTCTCAAAAGATTTCTATCTTTACTCTTTTGTATCTGATCATACTATGGCTACTGTATTGATTTAGAGAGTTGATGAGTGTGATCACCTAATATCTTTCATGAGTACCAATTTCAAGAATGCTGAGCTAAACTATTATCTGATTGATAAGTAGGCATACGCATTAGTGAAGGTAGTAAATAATTTTAGACACTACATCCTTAGAAATAAGGTGCATGCCATCTTACCTGACCTTGCTACCAAACTTATGTTGAGTCAGAATGAGCTGGGAAAACATAGAGGTAAGTGGATGTCATTTTTATAATAATATGACTTGGAAATGAAAATAGAAAAGTTGGTAAGGTGCCAAGGTTTGATCCAAATGATTTCCAATTCTATCCCTAGGCTAAGTATCATGTAAGTAGACTAGCAAAGCTTTCAAACTAGTGAATGGTATGATCCAATCATACATCTGATGATGAATGGTGTTTGTCCTCTAGGCTTATCTAGGGAACAAAAGAGGGCCTTAAGGCTTAAGGTAGCCCACTACTTGATCAAAGGTGGAATACTATACAAAAATAACTTTGAAGAAATCTACCTAAGGTGTGTCTCACAGGAAGAAGCCACTCAAATCATGTCCAACTTCCATGAAAATCTAGGTAGTGGACATACCTCTAGAGGGACTATCACCCATAAGATCTTAAGGGTAGGTTATTATTAGACCAATGTCTTCAAAGATTCCTAAAAACATGTAAGAGAATGTCACTCTTGCCAAATTTTTAGCACCAAAGAGCCAAAAATAGCCATGCTTCTACAACCAGTCATGATTGACAAACCATTCACACAATGCGGTCTAGACTTCATTGGAGTGATTAACCCCAACTCATCTAAGGGCCATAATTATGTCTTAATTTCCACAAATTAATGCCCCAGGTGAACAAAATTAGTATCTACCAAGAAATACAAAATGGAAGAAGTAATTAGCTTCCTAGAAGAAAGTATATGTACTAGATTTGGGACCCCAATCTCTCTAGTATGTGATAATGGATCCACATTCATTTTAATTGAGATGACTGAATGGGCCTATGATAATGGGATCACCCTTAAGTTTGCTTCCAATCACTATCCTTAAGGAAATGGAGTTTTATAATCCACAAATAAGAACCTGATGAAGGTAATCAAGAAGTCTGCTAAAGACAAGCCTAGAACTTGGCATAAGTTGCTCAAGTTTGCACTTCGGGCTTACATAATAAGAATCAAGCAAGCTTTAAAAGCTTCACCATTCATGTTGGTGTATGTGATAAACCCCATATTCCCCATCACACTCAAATTACCTACATATAGGTTCATGCAAGAATACATGGAGGATAGTCAGGAACACGTAGCTTCCAAGCTACTAGACCTCATCTAGATGGAAGATGATAGGGAAACTGATTTTGCTAATTTTAGTAGACACTAGGCCACAGTAAAAAGATGGTTTGATAAAAGGTCTAAGATCAAGGTGTTCAGGTAGGGAGACTTAGTCCTAATTTGGGACAAAGCATTTGAACCCAAAGGAAACATGGAAAATTCACACCCCTATGGATTGGCCCATACCAGATTAGTGAAACATTGGGGAACAACACCTTCAAGCTCAAAGATTTATAAGGGGTAGAGTTCATATTGCTTACTAATGGGAATACATCAAACATTACTTCTCTACCATCCCTCCTAGGATCTTTATGGAGTAAGGTGTAAGGGGATTAGATTAAAAGTAGGTAGGCTAGTTAGTTTACTTTATGCATCTTTTTCCTTCTTGTCCCTGGTTTGTAAATAAGTTTGTTTATATTTGTTTAGTTCCTTTTTTTTGATTGCCTTTAATTTTTGTTTTGTGTTACTTGTCCAGTGGTTCTCCATTGATCTCAAAGTATTTTGAAGTCATCCCTAAAGCTTGGAGATTGTGAAATTTTCCCAAAATAGGCCCCAATCCTAAAAGGAAGGTGTGCACCGCACACAAAGGCAACCCTAGTCTTGGAAATTAACTTTATTATATAAATTTGATAAGCTGAGTATAAACAAATAAAAGGGGAAGTCATTCTATAAGATTTAAGTCATGACCCTAGATCCACATTAGTTTTAAGAATATTTATACTTAGGAATTGAGACCTGAACTATCAAGAGCATGCCAGTAGCTAGTACATAATCAACATCCTTTCATAGGACAAGATTTTTAGCCCTAAGTAATCCCCCAAAATCAAATATTTGACTAAATCCTAAACTTGGCTATCTTGGTCTCCAACCTTACTAAAAGTATAAAGTTCTAAAAAATACAAAAATATGATAAAACCAAGGCAAAATTAAAGCTTTCATAAAAGGTTATTTAAGCAACCTCCATTAGGGATATGGAATTATAGCTGGTAGTAGATCAAGGCCGTGAGTGGAGCCAAAGGTATCTCTGTCAGGGCTATGGATGCCTGGTTGGCAGTAGAGCAATGTCTAAAGCCTTCCCTGAGCTAAAACATAATTCAAAAATAAAATGTTTAGCATACCCAGGTCAATATAAATGATTGAAGGAAGAAATATAAGGAATACTTCTTGAGCCATATGGAAAACAGTAAGTGGAATCAAAGCACACACACAACTTAGGCATGTCTTGATGTTTAAACCTTAAATCTACTAGTACAAGGTTTGCTTCAACCAATATTGGGTTAAAATTGTATTTCCTTAGGTCAAATGGAATGGTAACTTCAATATTTATCTAAACTTAGAGTCTAGAAGTTATAACATGTTGCTATTTCCCCCCCAAAAGTTGCCATTTATTGGGACCAACAAACCAAACTCATTCTAAAAATTGGGGACCCTTGAGAGACCTATACATCCAAGTTTAAAATATCTAAACATTGAGTTCCCTCTTGAAATAATTTGAAAATCATCCACTCATGAATAGAACACATTTGTGTATTTGGTTAACCTCTTGTCCTAAAATAACATGGATAATGAAGCTAATCAAGTCATTTTTTGTAGGTTCCCTAGAAGGACTAGGGTTTTCTTATGTGAAACCCTAGATGGCCTTGAATTTAAATTTAAATATTGACAGGAACCAAGTTGGTAGGAACAAGTGAATAAATTAATTAACAAAAGGGTTTACATCATGTTTTTAAACATGACCCAAGACTTTAGTTTATTCCTCCCCATTTTTATTTTACCTTGGTCCAAAATTAACATGCTTTATAAGGTCCCTTCTTTAAGTCACCTAACTTAGACTAGGTTATTAATATTAAGGCCCCAATATTTAATCTCAACCTTAGTCTTAATAATCTATCCTAAGTATTTGTGTCCTCAGGCCTAATGGGTATTCTTTGTATCCCTTGTAGGATCTAAAAGTAATCACTCACTTGAAAGATTTTATTGGATAGAGTTTATTAACCAAAAGGCTCCTGCTTAAGTAACATGCATCATGAAAGGATCAATGACAACTGCTCGCTTGCTAGATTTGATCCAATGATGTAAGGCACATGAAGAAAAATCAAAAGGTACATAAATCCTTAAGGGAAAGATGCATGGTGAATTACTAATCAAAATAAGAAAATTAATAGGACCCACTTAATAAATGTGTTTAATTAATGATTGGGCTCACCATAAAGATCAATGGTGATCACTCACTCATTGGATTTGATCTAATAGTGTGAGAGGATCTCTACTAAATAAAGAGCCTTGTAAAGATCAATGATGATCACCTAATCATGGGATTTAATCCAATGGCATGAAGATCTTAATGTCTTTTCAAATCTTTGTGATCTTGACACATGGAAAATGCATGACCAAGATGGTAACTGACAAAGATACATAGCATAGGAAAGATCTGTGAAGGTGCCAAGTGTCATGACCATGAAACTAAAGATCAATGGACCAATGAGAGTGCAGGAACATGGATTTGGATCAATGGATCATGTTAAACCAAAGATATTGATTGAATGGAGTGAAATAAAGGAGGATTTTAAAATCCAATGGCTAGTATCTGAAGGGTAATTATGATTTTTTTTGTGAAAGTCTAGAACACTACCATATGGGCTCCATGTAAGTATTAAAGGGCAAAATCAAATAACTTTTGGGCTTAAAAACACAAAGGGCATGAAGAAAAAGGTCCCATCAAATCTAAGGCACATATGAAGTTAAGGCCTAAATAAATCTACCATTAAAGTTCAAACCCTAACCCTCTATAAAAAATATTCAAGTTGACTCAATCAACTTCACTTGGTCAAGATAGTGTAACTAAGCTTTTAAAAACAAGTGCCTTAGTAAAATATTTACAAATCCTATGGGGATAATTATGTATCATTAATGGTGGTAGGTAGATAATAATTGAATATAGAATCTAAGCTTTATTTGACCTTCGATAGTGAAGGAAGGGTTTTAAAGGATATTGAGCTAGACTTGGTAGCCCTAAATGTCCATGGGGTCAGGAATTGGTTAGAATTATTCTTGCTTATGGAATAATTGTAGGCCACCTCTCAGAAGGAGAAGATAAAAACTACTACACATCAAAGATACAATGATATATTTGTAATTTAGATGGTAGGCTTTCACCATGCAAAAAAAAAAACTAGAGGTAATGCATTGTATCGATGTCCTTACTCTTATTTTTGTGGATTGTCGAATAGATGGGGAGTGGATTATTTGAGAGGGAAAAACCAAAAGGGTTGCATTTATCACCCCCATGGCCTTTCAAACCTATTATAAGATTCTCTTTCCTCATCTTGAACTCCCATCCATGAGAGATTGGACTAACACCCAAGACCTCAATTTAGTCCTCATACCCTGGTTAATCCAAGGATCCCATGTTTTTAGGACCCCTGATGGAAAAATACATATTGTCCAATTTAGAGAGGGAATTAGGTTAGCCATGACCTTGATAAATAGATCCTTTGGTGCCCATTTTGCTACTTATGTGAACAAAGTCTAGGTATCTTATGTTTACTTTATGTTAGGAGAAAAAATGACCCCTCCTATGGGAGACCTGATAAGATTTTTCCTAGCCAAGCAATTCATAGCCATTAAAAGAAGGACCTCCAAGTAGTTTTATATGATGTCCTATCTCTTAGATTCCCTCCTAGTCTCTGTGACCTTTTCTATCATAAGAAACTAGTCCCCTGATGGCAGGACCACAATCTCCCACCATTATTCTAAATTACATATATTCAAGTACATGAACCACATGCAATTTATTTGTGATAGAATTTTCCAAGCCATTTATGAGGTAATCATAGGCATCCCTATGCCAAGGTTACATCCTCTCATCAAGAAATAAGTGGAAACCATGGGGGATGTGTGGTACTACCCAGATTACACCATGATAAGGATAGAGGGAATCTTGATTCAACCCTATAGATTACCAATTCATGTCCCCAAAAAGCTTGCAGAGTAGTATATTACCTCATAGATTATTTAAGGTGTGGACAGGACATGTAAATAAAAGAAAAAATCTCAAGTCCATCCCTTCCCATTGGACATTGGTAAAATCATAATCAGGTATTGGAAGCAACTGGAGGTCATGGTGGTTCATAGGAACTCCTTTGATTTTCAATTAGATGACCTTAAAATTTGGGACCTTATAAATAGGATAATCAACCACATCTAGGATAGGAAGGTCCCAAATATTGAATATGGACATCAACTAGGTGTAGGTGATGACATATACATTAGAGTTAAGAGTTTCAAAGAAGTACTTTCTAGAATTGGAGGTCACACCATCTAATTAGAGTGCAGGTTGGTCAGGGACAACAAGACATCAAGAGAAATATTTCAACTACACCCTTTACATTATCACTTATTACCTGGTCCATCTGAGACTACTCATCAAAAGCTACTTAATGCGGGATAGTCATCTAAGCCTCAAAAAGTGGAACCAATAGGACAAGCCTAAGTTGAGCATCCTAGGGACATCAAGGGAAAAGGTAAAGCTATGGTTGAGGAACCAAAAATAGAAGAGAGACTTGGAGAAGGCCTTGCACCTTCAACACTCCCATAAAAACCTTCTTCCCTAGTGGAATTCATTGGCATGGTTGCGTTTGAAGAAGGAGAAACATTCGAAGGTGACCTTATTAACATAGAAACTACATATGGTTTTGATAGGGAGGAAGATCCCTCTGGTGAAGTAGGTTAAGAATTTATTCCACTAGATGGAGAGAAGAGGAAAATTAGCCTTGGTGCCTATGGCTCCAAGAAAAAGGCCTAGGTTGACTATCACTCATCCCACTAGTGAAGTCAATCTTTTCAGCGATGAAAATCCAATTCATGGACCATTCATCCCTGACTAGTTTGTCTATAGAAAGATAAAAAAGATCCCATTCCTCTCCCATTCTTAGGAATTGACATGGATTGGCTTGACTGAGGATGACAACATCAAGTCATAGATCAAAGATATAGTGAAAAATCAAGAAGAGAGAAGAATGCAAATTTAACACATTTAAGAGAAATAGAGAATTAACACATCAAGATACTCTAGGAGTACAAGTGTGGAGGTGTCTGAGCCTCCAAAATTCAAAGAAACAAAGGTTAAGGTGCAATTTAACCCAGACACAATAGCTTTGGAGAGGACCACAATGAGGGTATCCATGGTAGTCTAGGAAGAGTTCACATTTTAGAAGGTGGAGCCATTCACAAGGTTAATCCCTATTAGAGGAAAACAACTTGGATAAGCTCTCATTCATGAGGAAGATGTGGTAAGTTTAATTGAGGCTCAGTCTCAAGAGGCTAGAGCTAGTGTCCAAGGGTTGGTACAAAGAAGTAAGAACTTGAAGTAGGAAAAGGAGAATTTGCAGACTCAAGTTGTTCTCTCAGTCCTAGGCTCCATGATCAAAATGCTAGATGAGTCATTTTTTATATGTTCAGAGTATTGAGATCCATGAAGTAAAGGTAGAAGTCCCTTCAAGATCAATTTTCCTTAGATATGAAACTAGCTACTCAGTGGTAGGTATCTAAAGATAAAATTACCTAGCTTCTTGATATCCATATTAAAAAATAGATACCAAACTTCAAGGCTATCAGTAAAGGATATTTAAGTCCCAGTTTGGGTATTATTGGAGATAAACGTTAGGCTTTGAATAATTGGCATGTCAAATTTGAGGAGCTCATAGAATAATAAAAGGATCTCATCAGTAGAGTTGAAAATCTCCTAGGTACCATGATCAAGGATCCTGCACAAACTACCACTTGAGGATTATAACTGATGAAGAATTCCATCACAAATTCACCTTGGTGACTCAAGAAATCAAAATCAAGGGTCAAAGACAATCAAGAAAGGATAATTTTAGAGTCTTGAACATGATCTTCAATGTGGGGGAGAGAATCAATGAAGCTAGAAGCATCAAGGAAGCCTTGGCCAGGAATGATATAGATTTTGATGAATTGGAAAACCAAGAAGAAGGGTGCATCAATAGGCCTACCATATATTTAAGCCTATTGGATGAACAACATATAAGAGCCATGAGCATTTTGCATCAGCGAAGGGACCTACCTCTAACATCTTAATTTTGGCTTGCCAACACGGTAACCCATTCATTTTGTAAAGGCACATGCTAGTTTGTTAGCGTGATTACCTCTAGGTCAGTAGGATTATAAAAGATACTTGTATTATAGTTGTAACAAAGACAACTATATTTTGTACACTTGTAGTTGTAAAACTGATTGGTATACTTCCTGGCTTCCTATAAAAAGGCATGTATTACCATTTGTAAGAGGAGGAACTTGGACTTATATTAGTACCACTTGTAAGTAATTAATACAATGGATTAAGGAATTCTACAAGAATTATCTGGGTTGATGTGTTTGAATTTCTAAGGATTCTCAATTGCTTGTTTGAGTTTTGAATTTGAATAGTTTCTAGAAATAATAGGTTAGATTATTAATTATAGGGTTAGTAACTTGTGAACTGATAAGTTAGCTAAATGAGATTGAGTTTACTTCATTTTATTTGCTCTGTATCAAAGTTGTGCATTCACTAGCTAGATATGGTGTAGAACTTTAAAAGTGGATCCAATTTTTACTTGTATCATCATTTCATTTTTAGAATCAAGCCTAGTTTGTAGTGGAATGTGAGCTTAGGCTACCTTTTACTATATACTAGTTAAGATCATTCTATGTAATTCTTGAAACTCTGTCAATATGTTCACAGTTAGAGATCAACAATCACCATCTCTTTCTTAGTCTACCTTTCCTTTTCCCTATTTTTAACAAATCACATTAGCTTAGATACATTGTCCATAATCATTTTGGTCTAGTTAGTGGTCTGGATCTGGGTCAATTTGTCCAAACTTTTTAAGAAAAGAACCAAGATGGACGCCTAACATTAAAATTTATAAATATTGTGGAATAGTTCATGTTGCTCTACTTTTATTTCCATCGCAGGCATCTTAATTGCCAAACACATGTAACTCATGCATTGAATCTTTGGATTTTAAAATGAGAAGTGTTCTTTAAACACTAGAGAGTACCTATGGTTCATTTAGAAGCATCAACCCAAGCATGGAAAGACTTCAAGAGGCTAGGTCAATAATAACCTACCCTAATGATCTTTGCAACTATGGTTCTTAGAGAGAAATGGCCTCTTACTGTCCCATCATGAAACTTCGTGAGCAACACCCCAAAATGATCATTATCAATGCATATCAATAGAAAACCATTAATGTCCTTCCTAAAAATCACACCATCCACAAGATAGAAGAGAATAGATTGAAACCTAGAATATCTCCTTTGTGATCTACTCATACCATTAGTATGCTCACTATTTTGAAGAAATCTGATCACATCCTGTGTCTAACTTTGTGGAGGCAATGAACCAGATGATTGGGAATCATCATGATTGACTAGAGCATCTTCCTTTGACTCATGAATATCTGAAGCTAAATGTTAAAAAAAGCCCTTACCCATTATAAATTTTGTCACCTTTATATCAACATCATATTCCATTACTTTAGTGATCCACCCTACCCTCTTTTCACTAAGATATTTGCTCAAGAGAAACTCTTTGAATTTAGGATGAGAGACCATAACATGAATCTTATTATTTGAAACCATATGTCTAAACTTCTTTATCCCCCTTATAACAACATGGACCTATTTCTCCACAAAGGTGTATTTGACTTCATAATCTTCTAAACCTTTACTAAAGAATGTGATTGGTTGCTTCACACCCTCATCATTGTTTTGTATTAGCATGGCTGAGATAGTATCAAGGTTAGAAAATGAATACAACATGAAGTATTTAGTAAAATTAGGATTCACAAGAGTAGGAGCTTCTATAATTTCTTTCTTTATGGCTTCAAAACTTCTCTTACCCTCTTTGGTCCAAGAAAGGACTTGGTTCTTCCTGATCATAGCTTTGATAGGTTTCACCAAGGATGCAAAACCAGGTATGAACCTCCTAACAAAATTTATCTTGCCTTCAAAATTTTGAAGACCTTTCTTATGCAAGGGAAATGATAGGCTTAGAATAGCCTCTATTATTTCAATATCAATAGTCAAACCATCCTTTGAAATGATGTCCGAAGAGCTTACCTTCATGAATAACAAAGATGCACTTCTTTGGATTAAGATATACTCCATATTACCTACATCTTTCTTTAGAAAACATTTTTATATTATCTAAATAAATCAATAACATCTCATTGATCAAACCTTTGAATACCATGTCCATTACTCTTTGAAATGTGGCACCAACATTGGACAAACCAAAGGGAATATTACTATAAGCAAAAGGCACCCATTTAGTAGTGAAGGATATCTTAAACTGATCATTCTCACCAACTAAAATATGATTATAGATTGAACCATCTAGAAGAGAAAAATGTTGAGAACTTGAAACCATTTGCAAAATATGCTCCATTAAGGGTAGAGGATAGTTGTATTTGAATGACACTCTATTAATATCTCTAAAGTCTACACAAATTTTTATCTCCCCGTTCTTATTTCTAATAGGCACAAGGTTAGCTACCCATGTTGAATTATTGATGGGAAAGATTATCTTAAATTCAAGGAGTTTGGTAAGCTCTAACCTCATGAGTTGCTCAACCTTGTAGTCGATAGGTCTTTACTTCTATCTAATTGGTTTAACTCTAGGTTACAACTCAATGGTATAGTGTGATAGGCTAGGATAAAATACTTTGAGGTCCTTATATTCCCAAGCAAAGATATCATGAAACTCTCTACACAACTCAATGAATGATTGCTTCTTTAATGTAGAACACACCTTGCCTAGTTTGAGGAGTTTGTCCTTGAAGATCAAGATTCTTTCATAATTCTCTTCTTTTTTAGACATAATCACATTTTACTTATTCTTTTGATCATTCTCATTGAAGATAATTTATAAGGTCACCAAACCCTTAGGTATCTTATTGGTTCTTAGTTGCACAATCTAATCACCCAATTATTCTTGGAGCCTCCTTTGATTCCTTGAAGAAAATTTAGCTTCATTTTGTAAGAAGCATGAAATGTGTTTATCACTATTAAACACCTATTAAGACACTTCATTAATAGGTACATAAGGTTTGATAATGATATATGAGACTATTTTCCCTCCTCTTTTATGGTAGTTGGAGTATCAAATTGAGCTCCTATGACAACTAGTCTATCAATATGACTATTCTAATCCCTTAGGACTGATTGAATATTGAATGCATTGAAGTCTTCAATAAAATCCCATACCTTATGCTTGTCTTAATTAAGAAAAGGGTTCTTGCCAGTAACCACATTCCTCACCTGATGCACAACCAATTCAATGTCTCCATATGCTTGTAAGTTATTGATTCCTTTTCTCCTTGCCTATTGAAGGCCATGAATTAAACCTTCATACTCAGCCACATTACAAGTACAATTGAAATGAAATATATATGAAGCATAATAATATTGTTTATATGGGGAGGCCAACATAACACCATCCCCTACACCAACTTTACTCTTTGAACCATAAAAAAACATCTTCCACAACTCATCGTCTTTACCCTTTCCCTTGGTAAGTATATGTGTTGGTACTCCTTCATGTATACAATACACTCCTAAATCATTTTACTCCACAAATGCATATGGATCATGCTCATAAGTATTAGTGTAATATTCATCAAGAAACAAATTTTAAATACCCTCAATCTTGGAAGAAGTGCCATCATCTACAATAAAATCCTTTTCTTCATGGGCCACACAATTCAAATGGGAATTTGTCTCAATGTAAGGCTAAATATGAAACCTTGCAAGGGGTTATGTCCTAATTTCCACCTTGGCCCTATACCTTGTTCTAAAGGCCAAGAATGACTAGTTAGTTAAGATATATCCACCTATTGTGGCTATGAAGTCCTTTGATAGGTAGATTTCAATGTGGGCTGGGAGATCAACCACACCTATGTCTTGCAAGATAAGAAAACTAGGATAATCATACAAGAAAACCTTCAAGCCTTTTATCAATCATAATATATTGGTAGGTTTACCATCTAATTTAAGGAAACCTTTGCTATGTGGCTCATATTTTAGGCCCAACTTTTCAGCTACAACTTTGGGCATGATAGAAGTAGAAGCTCCACTATTAGCTATGCAATTGTGTACCAACTTGTCACCTATAATGAGGGTGAGGTAAAATGGTAGAGGTTTCTCAGCCCTAGTGGATGGTTAAAAAATTTTAATAGGAGAAATTGAAAGAGAAACATGGCCATGATTTTGATTTGAGGGTGAGACACTAACAGGGATAATATATAACTACTTTTGTAGGAGTTTTTTTTGACAAGACATGAAGAACATCCCAAAGAGAAATGGATGTTTTAATAATATTCAAAGAATATAAAATGATTAAATAATACATACCTACTTTATCTTTAATTCTTGGAAGTAATGAAGTGATCAAAACCTGAGGAGTTAGAGTGCCTTGAATAATCCTTCCAACATTCTGGTTTAGAAGACGTGAAAAGTTATTCGAGGCTACTACACCTACAACCATACCTTTTTACTTTATATAAGGATTGAATGATCCTATAGGAACATTTATATCACCATATAAATCCTTTATCTTGGCTCTAGTATTGTCTATAACTTAGGTTCCTTGGTTAAGCACAAAAATCTCCTCAACTAGGAAATTAGTGAAGATCTCTCCTTGAGGTTGTCAATCCTGATTAACTTGCATCATTAACTCATCCTCATTTGATAGGAGGGGAGTAAATCCTCCTTGAGAAACTAGATCTTGTTCTCTATTCTCATTGGCATCCATAAATTGGTCTTGCTTCCAATCTTCACCTTATACCAAATTGCTATGAATTGGTACCATATCCCTTGCATTAGTGGTAGAGTTAGGATTATCTACATTGGTAGGCCTATTGGGATTAGGCTACCATTGGCCTCTTACTCTTTCATATTGTTGACCATACTATTACTAATTGGGGTAAGGATTCTGATAGGCAGTTTGTTGCATATTAGCTTGCCTATTTTGAGCCTCAAGACTAGGAACTTTGCTTTCCAATCAACATTATTTTCTGCCTACTTAGGAACAACCTTAATTTTGGTATTGACATTAGGCATTTGAGTCACTTCTAGAGTGATAGTAGAAGTATGAGACAAAGGAGGCATATATACCTTAGGAAGAAATATTACAACTTAGATGAGACTATTATTTGTTTCGATAGCAAGATCATATGCTTCAGGAAGAGTGGAACCTCCCATAGATTGAAGCATGACAATAATTTCAGTCCCAATGGATTTTAAGTAAGTAGGTAACACAAAGATAGTAGGTGGTCTCATAGGAGGAGGCAATATATACCAAGTCTTCTAAAACCTTTTGTTTAAGTCATGAATTATTTATTTGGGTTCCCTTTTTATCACATTGCACTGATGTATGAGAGAGGCATGACCACTTTCATTTTCAAATCTAGAAGTCAACAACTCTCCATAATCATCCCATGTTGTGATTCATCCACCTTCTAGAGTCCTATGCCAATCAAGAGCCTTCCCTTTAAGGGACATGGAAAGATTTCTAATGGAAATGATATTTCAAATAATATTATGGAAGCTGTAAAAGTTAGAAGCATCTCTAATATGCTCACTAGGTGTGACATGAATTTCACCATTGAATGTGGGCACACCTTTCATTGCATTAGGAAGAATGTCATCATATAATGGAAGTTGAATTGGATTTTTAGTATTGAAGGTAGGGAAAGCATGAGGTCTAGCCATGTCTTCTTCTTCAATATCTTCAATTTCTATAGCTTCTTCACTCTCTTCCTATCTATAAAAATTTATTCATTCTTCAAAGGTCAGATTAGGTTGTGGATACTAAACTTCAAGAGTAATTTTAGGTTAAATGGGTGAGTTAATGGGATTGAATGTTCTAGCAAAAGATGACCTAGTGAAAACCATGAATTATGATGGTAAGTTTACAATAAAACCATGACCTTGGACTAGATTTACCTTAAAAGAGTCACCAAACGCTAAGTAACACACCAATTTGTAGCTGATGTTGTTAAGACCAACATTCACCTTGACAAGTTGTCTTGAAGACAATGGGTCCCATCAGGCATGTTAGAACTATTGTCACCAAATCTTTCACCCTAAAAGAAGTTGTTCAAGGTTCTTCTAGATTTGAGAAACATGGGAACATTTCCAGGTATATGGGTGTACCTATATTGGAAATGAGCCTCTAGATTTAAGGTCTATCTCCTTGAATGTATCTTAAAATGCTCTTATATATGCCAATTGATTACTTGTTGGGAAAAGAGTTAAAGAATGCATGAATTGAACTTACTCTAAAGGAGATGATGTACTAAATATTCAAAGATTGACTCTTAAGGTTGAACTCACTAGCACACTAATAGACCATGATAGTACTAATGCAGTGTCCATAATGGTTTCCAAAAAATAATGTTTCACCTAGAGGTCAATTTGATGGACTCAAGCTGGAGGACAAAGAGGGTAAGGCTTGATTGGAAGCATTTACAGTCCACTATCTACTATATACCTGAGACATCAACCTTAAGACACACTAGATGACCTATAATAAAATTTTATTAGCACTTATGCTAAACTTGGACCTGTAAAGGGAAGATGACAACCACTTTTCTCATGTCAAACAAATACAAAACACTAAGCATAGAGTAGTAAACAACTACAAAATGTTTTATTCATTACTCCAAGAGGTGTAAAATATAATTTTTGGCAGATTCTAGTCATACCAACCTGAAGGATCATTAATAATAGATCCAAAGCTATATTTATAGAAGAAAGGACCTTTAGAGAGAGAGAGATTTTGGTGCTAAAAGAGGAATCAATGAGCTCAACTCCATTCAAACTACAGTTATAAACTGCCTGGATTTTATGCTCATTCAAGATTCTTGATTGATATGGGTTACTTTAAGTGGTTGAACAATTAAAGTATTTCCTCATTGATGCTCCCTAATGGGCAACGATGGTATTAAGTTGTTTTGAGTTGGGCCCTGGCATCAATGTAGTTATAACCATTAGATAAATCTATTAGGGCTTTTTCATGGTGCTAAATGCTCTTCACTAGTTCATCATGGCATTTAATATTAGAAAGAAGGGTACTTTTCATATAATTGTCTTGGAGATGAAATCATTGGGGTATATGTGTATGCCTTCATGGAATGTTTTGAAATGATAGCTCTTGTTCAAATTGGATCATGCTCAAACTTGTCCCCATGTTCATAGGTCCACTCTAGATAAAAAATCAATCTTAGACTATTGCTTTTCCTATGGTCACTATGTTGATGCAAACCTATAGACTATATATCCCCCTTTCTTGATTATATTATGTTCAAAATAGACCCATTATATCTTTGTAGGAACTAATATTTTACCATATGCATGGATCTTTCTTTTAAAAATGGCAAACATAGTCACATAATGGACCCTGTATGACACAAACCCACAAGCTAGATGTCCATATTAAGCTTTAATGGTGGTCCCTTTATGTCCTTTAACTTGACTCATCAATGTGTTCCTTTAATGGTATTTAGTCGAGATCTAATGGTGATGGGATGATCCTACAATACCTTATTTGCCTTGTTGAAAACTAACTTGAAACAATCAAAATGCTCTGAGTTGTCTTTATAACCCCCTTGGCCTCATAGATCCTTACTATCATATCTTGACTCTTTGACCTTGTTCACTTTGTTGATCTTGATTTTCATGATTAAATTCACTCCATTGATCTTCTATCAACTTGAATGTGCTCATACCACTTGTCAATCACACATTGATCTCATGATCCTATTGTCAGCCTACTAATTTATGTGCTTATGCCATGTGGTGGCCTCTCAAGATCATTAACCTTTTGACTCATCTTGCACTATTAGATCAAGATGTGCAAGTCAACACTAGTCATAGATCTCATTGGTCCCACTTACCTATTGGTCAAGTTCATGCCATTGGATCATCGATATGATTGAATATTGATCATTGATCTTCTTGCATTTGAAAAGGAATGGCTATTTACCATGGTCTAAATTTGACATCCACATGACCGTCATTTGATGTCCATGAGACTATCATTAATACCCATGCAAACATCAAATTTAAGACCCTAATGGTTTTTTTCCATGGCTTAAATTTGACATCTATGCAAATGTCTCCCATTTTTTTTGACCAACTTTGAAGGCTTGGATATGAAAGTGAAAAGGTTATGGAGGTACCAAAATTACATGAGATATTCTTGTTACTAAAAGGATTATGCCCACTTGATCTACTGGTTCTGAGAGATTTCTAAGTGTGTTTATAAAATTTTCAAGTGAGTTGACCTATATGATTTTACATGACATATATGTGCTTGTCACTGATCATTTAAACCTAAATGACTATTTGTTAAGGCTAAAACTTGACACTTGCATGAACATACTACTTGGTAGGTTAAAATTTGAAAATCCATAACTTGATCAAGAAATCTCACGTGGGCATGAAATTTTTTAGGATATTATCTAGGCATGAAGATATCTATGATACTATAATACTTTAGCTCATGAGGATTTTTGAGGTGCATTTATTAAATATGCAAGTGAGCTGATCCATTTTAGTTCTTCATGACATTTTGATGATGGTCTAGCTTTATGAAGCTTGTTCCTAAACTAATGCTTGATCTTTGAAAGATCGAATGAACTTATTGAGGCTTGAGAAAACTCTTTCCATCATCCTAACTGCTTGGACACTATGAAATCTTGCCACTTGCATATATGACCCTAAAATGACCCCTAAGACACCAAATGACATAAGGACTAATCTAGACTATGACCAAAGCTATAATGGCATATGAAATGACATCAAATGATTTAAAACATATTCTGTGACATTATAAAAATCCCCTATGCAAGATTTTGACTATAGGGGGTTGACCCATTTTGGCTTGTGGTAAAAATTGTCAACAATGCCTAAAGTTGAGATAAGTAAAGACACATTGAACTTTAGTATGCCTCATGAGGCTTAAAATATAAATCAGGAGGGCCTTGGTGATATGTGGAAGCCATGTTTGGATGCTTGAAAATAGGTTGAAGACCTTGACAAGTCACCAACTGAGATAGAGTAGAATAAAGGCATAAACCAAGGAATACTAGTTGGGTTATCAATATAATCACTGCATGTGAGCATGGAAAATTAGGAGCAACCTATGGGTGAGGTAGAAATTAGAATATTCATGTAAATTAGGCAATTTTGGAATGACTATGACTGGGTGTTATATTCACATAGCCAACCCATGTACCTAATAATGGAGCAATAAGGTCCAATTGATCTTCTTAGAGGCTATGTACATGCAAATATCTCTAGATACAAGAGGAAGTATTCATTTAATGGGAAATATCTAATTAGAATATAGTCATCATATGGTAGTCTAACCTCATGGTGCCATAGTAATCAAAGGAGCTTCCCATTTAATCTTTGGGGAGAAAAAAGTTGTGTTCAAGTTAGTTGTTTATACTAGTTATTTTTTTACTTCTAATAAGTGTGTCAACACAAGTCTAGTGTGCTGTGTTTGTTACTTTATGTCATGTATTGTTGCTTCTTTAGGTGTTAGGTGTTATTTTTTTTTGGTGTCTTTATTGTGTCTTGAGAGGGTATTATAGTCCTTAAGGTCTCCAAGTTATTAGTCATGAAGAGTTAGCTTAATGAAGAGATCATCTCAGTTTGGGTCATGACTGTCATGGAGAGATAGTGGGTTCTCCTAACCAATAATATGGTCACACCCTACGAGTTACCAAAGTTTTTGACAATTTGGCCTCCTAGTCTAAATGTTAACCCCTATAATCAAATTTTTTCTAAAACTTGTCATGACCTTCTAAAAGCCTCTTGAAAGTCATTTTAGCATTGTTAGAGGTGTCATGATATGTAATAAACACTACTTACAAAGATAATCATATGTCATAACCTATTTTGAGGTCTTTGGATGATGTACTAAGTGGTTATGGTGGTCATTGGGTGAGTGGTGTTAGGTGTAGAGCCTAATTGTCTTCCAGGATTAGAGGTTAAAAATCTACTGTTATTTTAGCCAGGTTTTGGATCCCATTCTTTGTATCTATGATGGCATGGGGGGTTGTAAGGGGGGGGAACCTGACCCCAGTGGGGGTTTGGGGGTAGAACCCTTGAAGTAATTTTTTAAATTAAAATTACCTTGTAAAATTGTAATTTTGTAGTCAATCTGGGCCAATGATTAAAGGTTTCTAGATTTGATGATTGAGGTTATGTTTAGGTGTTTTTTGCCCTAAAATGTGTTATTTCATGGCTGAGATGAAAGATGAAACATATTGCACATAGAGAGGAAGTAGAAAGAGGTAGAAAGGTGTAATAGGGTTTGTTGTAGGATTTGTTTCTCCCTTGTATTGCTGAAAATCATATGCTATACAAGTTTGGTGAATGTAGCCCATCTTGGGTGAACCACGTTAAATCTAGTGTCTCCTATTTTTTGCATGTTTATGATTATTTTCTGTATGTTTGATTGATTCATTTCATAGTTTACCTTGTATGTGATTTGGGGATAAATTTGTGTTTTATTTTATCTTAACAAATGGAAGGGTGTGATTTTTTTTTTGAATCCTAAATAATGATCTTAACCTTATTTGACAAAATTAAGGTTTCCTAGCAGATATTAAAATAATTTGGAAAGTTTACGATTTTTAGTTCTCATGGTTTTAGGCCTATTTTAAGCCACAAGAGCTTTGTCAACATGATAGAGTTGTGTCCAATCCTATTTTAAATCATGACATGAGGTCTAGGATGTATCTAAGGTCATTCTCTATGGTATTCTCATTCAAGCCTATTTATAGCCTTATTTAGCTCTATAAGACATCAAATGTACCCTTCAAACATGTCTTTTAGACAAACCTTGTAGTTAGAAAGTCCTTTATATAATTTATTTGTGAGTTTAAAAGGGTCTTAAAATATTTCATAAACATTCTAAGTCATAACAAGGTGTTTCATGCTTAAAGGGGTCCATTGTAGAGGTCAAACCCATCTTTCAGTACCAAATGGGCCCCACATTGTGAAAATGCATCATTTCAAATTCCCCAATCATACCATCTATTTTAAAATTTAATATGACCTCTATTTTACCTCCACCCATCCTTAAATGGAATTTCAAGGTTTGAAACTTGAGAAAATGAAAGAAAATTGTAGGTTTTGTAGGATTTTCAAGCTTGTACAGATCTATATGGTCAAGTCCATACAAAGGGAGGTCAGACATTACATCAGGGATCATGGTAGGTATCTAAAATAATTCACATCCAAAATGTGAAAGACACATTCAAAATAATTTTTGTTTCTCCATTGAGTTATTTAGTAGCCATGGATAACACTTTAGATTTTTACTCAATCCATATAGGAGAGAGAAGATGGTGAGCTAATATTTTGGGTAGAGATGGGAGTCTAGACATATGGAGGAAATTAAAAAAGGATGGAAATAAGTGTAAAGGGATGTTATGATGGAATTAAATCCATTAGTGAATACCTATAGGTAACTTAGAACCCTAGGACTTAGTTTAGACCTTAGAACCCTAGGACTCAGTCTAGGCCTATTAGGCCTAAAGCCATTCTTGACTACTCAAGACCTCACCTAAATCATGGTGACATACTCATACCTCCCAAGAAAATTTAAGGCCATGAAAATACATATAAGGATGTTTCAAGTCCTGAAGAAGATGTTTTGTAAGGAGAAAAGTAGGAAAATGTCAAAATTGGTTTTAACACTATCTCGAGTTGCACTACCCCTAGTTTGGCATCTCAAACCATGAACTCAAATGGTCATATCTCACCAAAAATAATGACTCATGGATAGTGATGTTATGGGGAGTTTGGGACCTATAGAAACTCAACATCCATGGAAGAAGGAGTTTTAATAAGGAACCCATCTCTATGAACAATCCTTAACACTACAACTTGTACAAAATGACTAGCAAAGAGATTGAGGCCTACCAACTTTCACTCATATCTTACCATATAGTCTACATGGGACTAATAGATATTTAAGAGTTTTGAGGGGGTCTATGGGATACATATCCATAGTAAATGGTTTTGGATTGAAGGCCTATACTTTATGAACCATCATTAAGATAATAAACCTCTAAAACCCTTTCAAACCCTAATAGTGACCCGATGGAGAAGATCATGAGATAATTTCATCTAGATACATGTAAATGGCCCTAATAACACTTGAATCACATATTACAATCATAAAAGATCCCATCCATGGTACTAGTCTTTACAGACCCCAGAAGCTATATTTTTTACAAGGTTTTATGGTATTTTCAAGGTGCAAAGTTGATGAAAAGTTGAAGATAAATGGGGAAGGTAGAATGAGAAGTATTATAGATTTTCAAATCATAAAATTATCATATTTATCCCTAGAAAGGCTTCTACAAGTCTACACCAAATGGCCAGTTTGTAAGTATTAGTGGGAGGTGGCCTAATCACCTAAGTCAGGGTGAATTACAAGTTTTCACTATTGTAAAGGCCTAAGTCATGGTGTAAAACACTTGTATTAAATTTTATCATGGTCATTCACCTATTTTTAAGGTTCTACTTAGGTTTCATGGCCATTTAAGCAATAAACATCATGTGACTAGGCCTTTGCCTAATAGGCCTATTTTGGCAACAAAGGATGATGCTTTATTGGTGTAGAGGGATGATAAGGAGGTAAATGTAGGATCATAACACCTTGTAACTGATACATAAAGGTGAGAAGACACACCTCATAGTCATCATGGAGGATGGGTAGTTTCTTAGCGTAGTCAACATGCAAGGAAAAGGATGGGATGTTTAATGACTCATGGAGGCTAATTGGAGCATTATGCACATTTGTAACTGCCAAGAGGGAGAGTGTTTGACCAAATTTGTGTGTCCATGATTTAGATGAGGTCAAACAAGTTTGAATCAACCTCCACCACTTCACTTAAATGCCCAAAGATGCTCATTAAAGGCCTCCAACCAAGGTAACACATAGAGAAATGAGAGACTATTATGGCTTCTTGGAACTAATGATGGAGTGAATGAGGGTCATTCATAACCTTTACATATCACCTATATTCCAAATTTCCCTCTCTCATATTCTTATTCTTCTATATATTTAGGATCTTAGGCCATTTAGATATCCCTTAGTTGGGTATGAGGAAACTCTACCTAGATTTGTATCTTATAAACCTCTTGAATTGAAATATAGACTATTACAACTTCTTCATGTTAGTATATAGTGTGTCTATTCTTGTTTGGTATGCATAAGTGGTATATCTCCTCCATTTTCAGGTCTTTGCCTCACCTAGATGCTAGTATATGTTCTATGCAGGTCATATATTGTGTAAGGTGTGAATGGCTAAACTTAGAGTGGAAGTTTGACCAGTAAGTGTATTAAACTAGATCTTCCCTTCATTACCCTCATGATTTGGTCATCTATATAGCCTCTATATGAAACATTGTTTTCTATAGGCTCTAGAGATAGTGATTCAACTTCATATATTGTCTATTAGTGTTGTTAAAAGTCAAAGAAAATGGATAACTTATATTAGTGCATCACCATATTTAGAATAGGTTTCATTTTATGCATTTATCTATCCATTTTCACCCCAAAAATTTAGTAGGTTTAGTGATTTTGAGCTTAATGGATGCATCAAGGGAGCTAGCCCCATAAACTAGAGGTTTAACTTGACCATAGGTCATCCATAGCCTTGGGTTAATCCCATGTCACCCTAAACTTGGAGGTAAGCCTGAACAACCTCATATGAGGGTGCGATTTGGAGTGTTAACAGGCTAGAATATTTTATCTCCTAAAAAGACATGAAATATGAAGTTGTGTAATCCATGGCTTGAAGGATTAACCTCAAATGATTGTCCTCTATCATTGACCAAAGGTTAACACGAAAAAAATATTGTAATGTCACCTTCAAAATTTCTATGGAATGTTCTTGAACGTAGTATGACATATTTTATATTATAAAATATTATTTTCTTCCCTTAACATATATTTTAATATCTTTTATTTTTTTCACATTAAATAATAAGTCATCCAACCCAAAATCAATATTTTTCTAGAATTTGGTTTTAGTGCCTCCTTTGAAATGTTTGCAATATGTTAAAAAATGCAATCATTTATAATATTATATTTTAAGAATTATAACATGGAAATATTCTTCAAAAATGTTTTACTTGTTAATTGGATCATTAATTTTAAATAAATACCCACTAGGTAACATGAAATTCAAGCTCTTGATAAGTTAAAAAAAAAAAAAAGGTAAATCATCATTGTTGAGACGTGGGCAACATAAATCTATTTAAAATGTAATATAATTCACTTTAATCCTTCTAGCTTATGGAAAATTTAGAGGCTTTAGATAAGATTTTTGTATCTGAACAAAGCAATAATTTAAATTAAAAAACTAGAGGTACTTCCATTGTTTATTTGAGCAACATATTCCTAGTGTGTACCATGATGCAATACTTGAAACTATTTATGAAGGCTCATCAAAACAATTCAAATATTTTTTTTGAGGAAATTATAAATATCTTTTATAGGTTGTAGTTTGAGATAGTCTAATATAAAGGTATGAAAAAAATGGAAGTATACGCAGAAAACTCAAATGAATTAAGATAAAATCAATAAATGAGAATTTTATAACATAATAGACCCACTTATTTCCACAATAATATTGTTATATAATTTGACACTTAAATAGAATGTGAATTCAATATGACATGTTTTAGGCTTCAAATGAAAAAAAAAAATTGATATTATAATTCTCATCAAGTAATAAAACGCAACCAATCCCCTCAAAAAAATCTCTATTAATTTATAAAAGATTTGAACATAATATTATTTATAGACTTATTTTAGAGACAAGCATGGTAATACATAAATAGTAATTTGGGTGTGCACAATATAAGTAAAATATACCAACACATGAGAAATGTTTATTAAATTTTACAATGATTTGAAGTATAAAATATTGTGATGACCTTCAACTCAACCTTTTTACTAATTAAAAATCAAAACTCAAGTAAAGTCAACATTTCATGAAACTAAGTCAGCCTAGATTAATCCATATCATAGTTTTGTATAGACTTCAAACAAATGAAATTGCTCAATACTTATTCTCATTTCATATGAATAGTTTTAAGCATGGATCAAAACTTTTATTATCAAATATTAAATAATGGTACTAACATGAATCACCAGACTTTCATTGCCAACAAAAGAAGAATGCATTCAAGTAATAACCATCAACAAGGTGTAAAAAGTGTTTTCAAACTGAATGATCATAATTCCATCTTAAAATTAGTACATGTGATTCAATTTTATATTAAATGACATTCATTAAACTCAACACCAACTTTGAATATACATAATGTTAATAAATATAATTCATTATACATGTCAACCAATCTAATAAGAAACAATATAAGCATAATCAATGATACATTATTGGGTTTAGACATCAGGGTAATTAGAAAAAGTATGTAATATATTAAAAATTATAAATTATTCTTGACCATAATTAAATAACATGTGCATCTCTTGTTATGAGTGTAAAAGTGTAGGATAGGATGGGCGTAAAGAATTTTGCTAATACTTCAAATACCCAAACTAATGCATTATATTTTATTATCTTCTACACTATCGATCTGTACTATCCATAAATAAAAATTTAATTCTAATGTCTTGAAATAAATCATGATTTAACATTTAAAATAAAGATAATTTATGTATGCTTGTATATGAAATTGTATAATTACACATTCAAAGAAAGGGGATTTTACCTCTTTTTTGGCTATTTTTAGTTTGTACATTTTCACTCCTTCATTTAACATTATGATCCTTATTACCTGCAAGGTATTATATAATATTTTAGTAGTAACAAAAAATGATCATCATTGCTTGCTTTGATATTGGTATCTAAAAAAAGTGTCTTGTTGTAGAGTTTTACCTTGTATTATTTTCGTGGAGGCATCAAGTTATAGAGCTATGTCTTGGGTTGTTTTATTGGAGACATAAAGTTGTAGCATTGTGTTGTGAAATATTTAAAAAAAGACATAAATAGATTAAATAAAATAAAAAATATTTTATCAATATTATAAATAGTTGGTAAATAAAAAATTCTATAAACACTTAATGATTTGTAAAAAGATGCATGGTTTTATCTTATCTTCTTCAGCTTGTGATGTTTCATGTGTGTTGATTTTATTTTCCATTATTATGGTTTCAACACTTGCATCCAATACCATGAGTGATACACATCTAAATTTGCTAAGATGTTAGTTTTGAAAAAAAAACACTATTAGAAAAAAAATCAAAATGTTATTCACCCAGTATTGATTGAAGTGGTTGTTCTGGTATTAGTGCCTTTGAATTTTTAATAAAATTTCAAAATTAAAAATTAAAAATTATTTGTTCCTTAGTTTCTTTAATGAAGGATTAATTCTTTTTGAATTGTGTAAAAGCACACATCAATCTATCTCTTGTATATCCTCCTAGCATATCACATGTATCTAAATTTTTGAAAGTAGTTATTAGTCTTTCCCAGAAGAAGTTACCTATTTCATTTTTGAATGACCTTCCCATTTTTTTTGAATCCATAATTTGAAGTGTTGGTATGTCTTTAGTGATGTCAACACCTTCATCTAATTTACATTATTTTGAGTGCAGGATGAAATATTCAATCTTGAAATTAGTGGAATCTTCAGAAAAATTGATCCTATAATATTAGCCCAATTGAGTCCATCACTATTTGGACCCTAAAGTATGACATCTATATTTTTGATATATTAAAAATCAACAACACACAACTTTCCCAAAGAGCTCTGAATGCCAAAAAAATGGTCAACTTTGTGAAGGATAAATACATTGAAATCCCTAACAATAAATTTATCAATTAAAGGCTCAAGAAATAGTTGAAATAATTGGTGTAGAAATAATTTATAGTGTTCTACACAAATCATCCTACTTTTTGGATTTTTTTTTATAGTGTTCTATTACTTCTTTAGGTTCCATTACTTTATCTATTGGAAGTGTCAAATCATGATTGGTGTAGAAATAATTTTATTTTGATAAAATGTTACATTGTAGCTTCACCTTTTTGTACCAATTATCCATGTTGTTGCACCTAGGGTTTTCAAGAAGGAAAGAGACTCTATTTATAATAATTTTGCTAGTTCTATTTTTTGTTTGTCTAAAAGACCTTGAATATTTATAAGGACTATTGTACCGATAATATTCAAATCTTATTTATCTAAGCTAGGTAAAGTAATACTTTCAAACAAATAAAATGCCTTATCAAAACAATTTCAAATGTGTTGTTCCATGAAAAGAAAACATTTTCTTTCCTAAAATTGTTGTGTTAAACAATTCATTTGTGTGAACAAGTGTCTATCTTGTTCATGTATTTCTTTTGTATTTTCCCCCCTATTTCATGATTTTTCCAACACCTTAATTGGATAAGCTTATGTGTAGATCATACTCTTTCAACAAATGAAGCCTTATAAATTCTTTTATTGACTTCATTATATTTGTTACATATTTTGTGAACAATATGAAATGGAGTAATTATTTTTAGAAATCTATCCCTTCTAATATAATTTTTTCTCTCAAAGCTAAGGAATTATATTCTTCTTTTGAAATAATTCTATTGTGTGTTGGCCATCTAAAATTTTGAATCTTGTGGTGTTTTTATTTGACATTTATTGAAGGACTTAGTTTGATTCTATAATAGATTGAGGGTTATTTGGATCAAAATAAACTAACAAATCATCCTTCATTGGAACCTCATTATTTTTTATGAATGAATTAATTATAGAATGCACCCCTCTTTATTTCAAATTTATTATTTTGATATTAGCATCCCCCAACTCACAAAGCTCTATAGGAATGTTCATGGCATAATTACTAGAGGATATATACCATTTAGAGAATTAACTGTCTAATCAAAATTTTGTGCCAATAAAAGTGGATCAATATTTTGTTTGATCTTATAATTCTCCACTGGAGTGAGTTTTGGTATAACCTTTTTCAAATCTGCAAACAAATAAGTCACCCTTTATTAAATGTTATTTCTATCATGTTTTCTTCAATGTTATTTCTATCATGTTGACAGGGTAACTTAAATACATATTTACATGGTGGCAAGCTGAAAAAGTTGGTGCCCCTTAGTCATGTTTTTCCTTAAATATTTTTATATTCTAATGACCAAATAATCTCTATCTTTCAACCCAAACATTACAAAGTTGTCATAGCTATTCAAATAAAACCCAAATGTTTTATAGGAAGGAGAACCATTCATTTTTGATAATTCCATTTTATTAAGTTTATGTGTTGCACGTTGGAACATCCCCTGTTCTCCCTTCCATACTTCTTGTTGGAATTGAATAGCCTCTATAAGCTCATCCTTATCATAGGTAAGTATTATTTCAATATGAGTATATTATTTTCCAGATATAGTGCTAAATAAATAAATATCTTCATGCATACTTGTTGGACTAAACAACTCAAAATACTAGTCACTAACATGAATCTTATCACCGCCATAAAATAGAAGGTGTCGATGTGGTTTTAATTAAAGTTTTGGTGTTTTATACTATACGATGTCTAAATTATCTGTGATTGAGGACTTATTCTACCTTTTCAGTGTTAGAATTTCTTTCTCATCCAAAGACATTCTACAAAGTAATTGAAATGATATCAATATTAATCTTTTGTAAATTCTAAGTTGCATATTGTATCACTTAGGTGATTATTTGTGATTAAGTAGTGATTAATTTTATATCAACAGATTTGAATTCTAAATTACACTATAAAATACATAATAAATCTTTAGAAGATATATTGTAGGGTATTAGACAATGTTAAATTAAAAAAGATTGGACTATGATAACATAAGTTTCTTAGGTTTAAATAAAATATACACATATTTTTTTATGGAAAACACAATGTTTACTAATTGAATGTGATGAATTTGGTATACAAGGTGTCTCTTGAGAGAGACCTTGATAGGTTTCTCATAGGAAATAGTTCTCATACCTCTAGGTTGATACCTTCAAGTCCCTTTAAGGTATTACAAGTCCCTTCAAGGTATCTCAAGGTGTCACCAAGGAGATACCTTGAAGGGACTTATAGTAAGGCATATCCTAAAGGTATATCCTAAGGCACTTCAAGGTATTTTAATAAGGGCCTTGTAGTACCTTCAAGGGTATTTTGAATGGTCTTGGAGCTCTAATTCTAGGAAGGTTTGGGACTGCGTGACTAACAATCCTAACATCATGCCACATGTCTCTTTGTGGATGGGTCATACTCTAACACCACCATACACTCCTAGACATTAAAAAATTCTAAGTTTAAAAATTATCTGGTTGGCCTCATGATGTAATGTGTCTACCTCTTATTCTCCCGTACACTACCACATCTGTATCTCCCAAGAAGCCCCAGGAATGGCCAAATGCACTATGTTTTGGGCCCTTATCCTATACATCTATTATCATGGCTTATATTTAAATTTATTTTATATTAGGGATAAGATCTTGTGATTACACATGTTAGTGACTCTTGGGTTGTTTTGGGAATAATTTATCCCAATGGTAGTTTGTCTAAGTGTGATGAAGCTTTCTAGTAGATCTATAGAGTTAGACAATAAAGCTCCAAAGTTCAACAATAAAGCTATGGAGTTTGACAAAAAATATTTGGAGTTTGAGAACAAAGATCTGGAGTGCTATGGGTAGGTTCCAAAATGTACCATGAAGTTACTGAATACATCAAGAGAGCTTAGGAAACATTTCAGCCATTATTCAAAGCTTGTTAAAGGCACTTTTGATGAAATTGTAACATTCTAAAGATGTCTATGGGTCATTTTTAGGAGTCATGGATACACTTAATTTTTATAACATTATATTTATAGTCTTTCCTCTTATAAACGTATCTATAAAACACCATTATATTTGTGAAGGAGTTTTGGGTTATTAGATTTGAAATAAAGACAAAATGATGTACCCAACTTATAACTATGCATGTAGTTACGCCTCCCTTCATTTCTAATGTTTATCCTTAAAATGTGGGGATGTCCTTTCCTATCTTGTGAATAAGTTTGATCACAATTATGATCTTGTTAGGTTTTTAGTTTGTTTGAATATTTTGGGATAGCAATTAGAAAACATTGTGAGGATATGATAACATATTCTTGTTGTTCTAAAAGAGAGAAGATTTTGAAAATTAATAAATTTTAGAAACAAAAGGATTGTAATGATAATAAATCTATGTTTTGTAATATTTTTATAAGCTAATGAATCTTTAAAAGTTCCTTAAAGACAAGTTTGATTCAAATCTTATCCAAGGGAGAGTAAGGGCCCACTCACCTAAGGAGCCATATCTATGTTTAGGGTTAATGAAGTTTACACTATCTATAGTTGACATCAGGTTCCTTAACATTTTAAAGTTATTTCAATAATGGGAAGAAAAATCACTAACAAGTAAAAATGTAAGGATTGACTTGACTCAGGTAGAGTTCACTCTACAAGTAAATTAAGGCCTTATATTGCCTAGAGTAACAATAGTTTCTCATGCCATATTTCCCATGAGTGTTTACATCATGCTTACTTCATAATATTCATATTATATTATACACTACCACAAATTTATACGTCCAAAAGCATTCACACATAATATTCATCAAAGGTACTAGGAAAGTGATTATCAATTTAATTTTTGTCATTATTTTCCCAAATGTCAATATTCTCAAGACTTCTAAGATAGAGTAGAATTATAAGGATAATAGTGTAATTTGGAAGCTTTAGGGAAATCATTCTATTCCATTATATGTTATCAAGAAATGGAACAACAATTATAATGCTTACTTATTGGAGCCTCTTTGAAGCATGGTAGTAGTGAAACACTTTGAAGTTATAAAGATCTTAAACACTAAAATAAACTGAGCAATAAGTGGTTTCTAAAGAACTGAGTTGAGGGAGAAACATATCTTTGAAAAGAGGATACACCATTAAACTAAGCTAGAGATATGTATATGATAAATGTTATATATTTTAAAGATATCCCTCACCTTTAAATTTATTAGACAATAGAGTTAAAAAGAGAAGAGGAGTTACTAGTTCACAGTGAAAATGACATAGCTAGTAATTATGCTTCATGACTTATTTTTATTAGCTAGACATAAAAAAAGTGGGAGGTAAAAGAAGTGAAACATTTAAAAAATAATTCCAACCTAATCCATATCAGCTAGAAAAGATATTTATTTAAAGAATATATGACGACAAAATGTATATTAGATTCAAAGGATGTTTGTTAACAACTTTTTTGATATACTTGATACTTTCAATCATCATTTTATAGCTCTACTTCCTATAAATAAATTAATAACTCAAATGGAACTCATCTATATCCATATTATAAGTATTTGGACTAAAAATGTATTGATTTTGTAATAGTGGGGCTTTACAGTTATGTGAGATTGAAGAAACAAAGGCTTAAGAGCAACTGCCTAAGACAAATTTGTAAACAAGCATATCCTTAATTGACTATAGATTTGATTTTTCTTAAGTTTGGTATTAGAAGGTATTAGGCAATCAAATACTTCAGGAAGGATATGGATACTAAAGTTAAAACTTGGGATAAATTGATCCATAAGGATATTCACTTTTGATTGGTTCCACGGCTCAGGAACTTTCTTTCCTGGTGTTTGTAGGGAGAGATTTTCCTAGTAACCATATTGCTACTCAAATATGATGAAACTTATGAAAGTTGTAATTATTTTAAGTAACATCTTTGAAAAAAAAGGTCTTGTAATGTTTAACACTCTAATCCATTTTTAATGATAAATAAAGTTTAATAAATGTCTCCTTTTTTACATAGATCTTTATCAAGGAATTAAAGGATTGTATGCCTTTTATAAGGGAGCACAGGGTGTGATTTTATAATAAAGTTTGTTTTTATTTTTTACAAGTTTATATTTCTTACAAATTTCAAGTATTCAACCAATATTATGCTTAAAGCATTTTCTTTTGATCCATTGGTCAACTCAACTATCCATGAACTTGCGAGGCTCTCTTATGGTAGATTCATAATCTATACCTTATGTGGTCGTATAAATACAATAAATTAGGAATATTATTGAAATATAAATGTGTAGAAGTACTTAAAGAGTTAAAAAATATTCTTAAAATTTATTCTATGTGGCTATACAAATGCACTAGATTGGGAAAGTTTTCCAAATATAAATGTGTAAAAATACATGAAGATTTTAAAAAATATTTCTAAATTTTATTTTATGTGGATATATATGCACTATATTGGGTAAGTTCTCAAAATAAAAATGTCCATAAGTGCATTAAGAATTAAAAACCATGAATTCTTCCTTTTTTAAAATGCATCTTATATACATGCACGATTTTCAAACTTGATCAATTATTGATGCATTATCTCTTTTAGGAACACATCGAGTCTCAATATCTCTAAGTGCATGCCTTAAAGGCTACACCGAGAAACGGGTGGGCAGACCATTGGTACTTCATAGGATTATTTTCCCCTATACCACCACTTTATATCTACATAACCATCTTCTATATACTTCCCTAAGCTCTGCTTCCTCTCTTTATATATTCCTCCAAGCAATTCACCATCTTATTTATCCCCTACCTAAGCCTAAAACCCTTTTTGACATTTATTGATCAATGTTCACCTAGGTTGACCATGTATTCTAATTGATATTTACACATTATGGGTCTAGGTTGGCCTTGGCTGACCTAGATCGAGACCTAACTTGATTTTATTAATTAATGATATAGGGTTGAATTAGGCCAACCCTATCAGTTAAACTTTGAAAAAGGTTTAGGGTTAGATCCAACTATATATACACATCCTTTTCACCATTTATTAGAGAGACAAGGAGTAAATTATTCATTTTTGCTTCTTTACAATCTACTCATCAACCATTCTACTTGAGGAATTATTACTTTAGGGTTTATACCTGGATAAGAATATTATCTTGTGTAAAAGTCTTGGATGCTTAGGCCTATATTAGTGATCCTTACAAACCATAAAAACCTCTTATTAAGAACCTTTGGCCAAGGGAGAGACTGAGTCTCGACAGGTTCATCTTCAAGGTAAGCATATCTAAATTTACTCCTCTATTTTAATATATAAAAGTAGTATAAGTAACAAATTTTGAATATATTTTCTTCTCCATGCATTAGGGTTATATCTATACATAGCTTAATTAGAATTATTATATGCATATTTATTTTTTATATTTACTACCCCCACTTTGTGCCACAAGCTTTGGTGAGCACTAGATTAGATTTTACTTTACTTTACATATAATTAGTAAATGTGAAAACATAAGACTTAACTAGGGTTATTACATAGTGTTGTTTAACTAGAGTCTTTAGAAACTTCTTTAGTGATGTTACTCTGATAAGAAATCCCTTAGTTAAGTCTAGTAGATCCATCTTGGTCATGACCCCAAATGTCTCAATATATTAACAAATAGAAGTGTAAGTAAGATTTATCTTCTTTGAGCCAGGATTGATTAATAAGTTAGCTACATTTTCATTTGTATACATTCTTATTAACTCGAAATGAATCAAAACCTTGTAGGTTATATTTCACACACTCATTTTAGTATCATATTATATATTTTTATTTTTCAGTACTATATCAAATCTTCCAACATAATTATAATAATATATGTACACATTTAACACATAACCACTCTAAAATGACTTTATTCTATATGTGCAGGTCTTCTCCAAACACAAGTGACTGGATCAATTAGCTTGACAAAGTCTTCTTCTTCAATTATATAATTTCATACATAGTTGAGCCAGTTGACTATATTTATAATTCTTATTTTTTAGCATATAGGTTTGCAAACATAGTTAAGCCAATCAACTCTATTTGTAGATTATTGTTAGTACATAGGTTTTGCAGACTTCATCAAACTAATCAATGATGTTTTTAGAATATTTAAAATTAGAACTTGAGCAACACAACATATAATTTTTAAACTAAGCATATTTAAAACCATCAAGCTTCATTCTTAGCTTCTCTATCATTTTAGTTTTTCATTTATAGTATTGATTTTCACAAGTTTGTAGTCTATAAAACTACAACCCTAAAATGAATTAGGTTGACTAGATTGAAATAGTTATGTAGCTTATCTTCTCTCTATAAGACACAGTCAACCCATTTGACTGTATTTTTTTAGATCTTAATTTTGAAAAATAGTGGTGACCCTTTCAATTTTGTTCTATATTGTTTACATATAGTGCCACCTAAACCAAATTTGTACTCTTCACAGTTAAAGAAATTAACTTATTTTGTTAGTAATTAGCTCACTTTTCATTTCAATTGCTTATATTCTTAGAGTAACAAACATAGACTAATTAGGTGGTTTTTAAATTTATTGATTTAGTAATATTGTTTTTCTCTTTTGCACACACTTTTAAATCGCTTTACACTAAAAACATTAAACATTTTTCTTCCCAAGGTCTACCTACTTGGATTTCCTCACCAAGGGGGAAGCCAATTGGGTTTTTTTGGACAAGTATAAACATGTGGTTGATGGTATATATTGGAAAAATAATTTGACACCCTTATCACTATGGGATATGAAGTGAGGGGGTAGACCTAAATACTAAGACAATACTATAAAAAATATAGATCCCTTTCAGTGTAAACTACCTGAAACTATCTATAGATTGTTTGTTAGTTCCTCCTTATAGCCAACTCCCTATCACATTAATTTCAAAATTTATTATAACTTAAAAACATTTAAAAATGAAAAATTAGTTATAATTTACATTTAAGTTTATTTCTTTCTCTTTTATCATTATATTTTGTATTGAAAAATTTGCATTAGCCAATGTTAGTGCAAGGTTTGTGTTATGTGTTCTAATTAGATCAACTACATTGATCTAATCATATGTGTGCTTAATTTTATTTGCTTAGCTATTATCTTTCATTTTTTTTCATATTTTTAAAACATTATCATCTATATAAACAATACTATAAATCTTTTTTACCTTTAGTAAATAGTCACTCTATATATTATGTCTTTTTTCAGCTTATTCAGTTTCTCCCTTTGAAGTACATAGTCAAACTATTCGACCATGTATCTTTTTCATGTGTTCAATTTCTCCATCTATAGTACATAGTAAACCCAATGATTATGTATCTTTCTCACCTATTTTATTTTTACCATTTGTAGAATACAAATGATTAGATTGACTATGTCTTTTAGATCCTACTGTGTGGACCTTTTCTATAGACTCTATTGACCCATTTGATTTTGTACCTATTAGCCAATACTATTTTGTGTTTAAATGGCTCTATCCTTATTTTTCCTCATTAATTCCTAATTCTAGATTCTATCTTCAAGCATCTTGAAATCTCCTATCAAAATCTTTTTGAACAATCTAAATCCATTTAGATGCTATATGGGATGTTATTTTATTCCTACCTTTGCTACCCAAGAGTATCCTCACTCTTGGAGCACCTTTTCTCATTCCACATATTTTGATTGCAATATAGTTCAAATCACTCCAATAAATGAGATTGGTATATCAAACCCATTCCATACTTATCAAGACAATACCCACATTCATACATCTTCTCATACTATGGAGGAAATTGACACAAGCCTAATAAATAACCCCACAAAAAACCTTCTCAACACCAACAACCTTCCTCCTACTAATCTACCACCTAGTAACCCTCCCCCTAATACCAATTTGGGGAATCCTCCTACCAACACTAACCCACCAATTGATACAACTAAACATATTTCACAGATAGTGTAATAAATGAAAATCACACAAACATATAACACCTCTCAAATGATGTAACTACAACATCATTTGATAAACATGGATAATCAGCCTCCCATTCTTATTCCCAAAAATAATCAAAATTTAATTCCTCCACCTCTTAAATATGTTCAGGGAAATGTTATTCCCCAACCTATCATGCATAATAAGATGCTTCAACACATTTAAAATGAACCTTTAGCCCCTTTAATTGTATCTTTTTATATTGGTAATATATATCCAACTATTACATATGATGGGACTAAAAACCCCACATATTTTCTCAAGGCATTTAGTAATCTTTATAAAGAGTGGATCCAAACTAATACCTTTACCACTACCAAAATTTTAGTTAAAACCTTCATAGATGATGCATTAGAATGGTATAACCAACTTACCCAACATTCTATATGGCAACTTGAGGATTTAATCAGTTTTTTAGTTAAATAATTCCAATACAATGATCTTATTGAAAATTATCTTAGTCATTTCATCAATGTTAAGCAATACCCTAATGAATCAACTCATGCTTTTATGAAACAATGGAAATATTTGGCTTACAAAGATGATCACAACATGAATGATGATAACTTGTTAAAATATTTCATAATGGCCTTAATAACTTCTCTCCAATACAAGGTTTGAAATCTTACTCCCCAAACTTTAAATGATGCTCTCGACCAAGATAAACATTAATATTTTTTAATGAAACAGTTTGAACCTAACACTAAAACAATCAAGGGATCTTTCCAACATTCAACTAATGCAATCACTGACAATCGTCCTTAATCAAAACCAGGAGTATCCAAAGCATAAAATACCCAACCTTCCCATATGCCATTAATCATGCAATAAACGAAATAACTTTTATAGTCTTCTAAACCATTCATGTATTCTAATAATCCCTATAAATGGTATGATCCTAACCAAATTTTTTTGGTTTCTTGTCAATATAGGTCATTTCCATGGAACATATCATGGGATTACAAAATTTGTCATTTATTTTATGCTAAGTGATTCATTCAATCATGATTTCATGATTAAAATTCATCATCATGATTATGTTAATGCTTATCAAAAGAAACAAGCTTCCAAATCTTCTTCCTCTAACAATCCAAAAAATTTCTCTACATCCAACCCTTAAGAATCAAACAAGGATATTTGTGTGATTGATACTAATTATGATTGATACTATACCAATTCCCAAAATGTACATGTGGCTAAGGTCAATTATCAATTCAAACCCACCCATAAAGATACCATTATAAAGCCAAATAAAACATATATAGAAGAGAAAATTATTAAATACACTGTAACCACTAACTTACCTTCAAAAAACAATGATGAACCACTTCCTCAATCTGAATCTCTAAGTAATTCTCTTCATACTAAACATATTTTACCTTCCAAGCCTCATGCTAATTATTTCACTTCCAAAACTCATTGAAAATTCTTAGAGGAACTTAAGTCTATGACTTGAAAAATTACTCTCATGGAGTTAGTTCACACTTCTTTATCATTGTAATTTAATAATGCAACAACTCCAAGAAATTGAGGAACCATATTCCTTGGAAGAGGAACAACCTTCTCATAATCCTCAACCAACAGAAGTTCATACCATTACAACTATTTGTCCTTATTGAAAACCTTCCATATATTTTCTTGAAAAATACATGATCAATGATGAAATTATCTTTCAAGCTAACAATCCACTTTTATTTATCAAAATAGCCATTAATACCACCCTCATTTGTAAAGTTCTAGTACATGAAGGGTCAAGAATTAATGTGACATCTCTTTGGCTCATTCAAAAACTTGGGTATAACAAATATCATCTCAAGTAAACTTGTTTAACATGTCATGGGTTCAACTAGAACAATCAAAATCTGGTTGGTTATATTTGGCTCCCTCTTACTATTGGACCCAAAACCATACATACTAGGCTTATGGTTATCGACTTACCATTATCCTATAATATTTTCCTAGGATGCCCATGGACTCTTTGCATGAGGGTTATTTCTTCTTATGGTATCCAATGTATCAAGTTTATTCATAATATTAAATGGTATAAACATGAGGTAGATCCTAACCCATGGAACATTCAACTTCCTAATCCTAAATCTCAATATCAGATTCTGACTAGTCCATAAATTAATAGTTCACCTTTACTTGAATTTGTTAATATGAATCCAAAATTATAGGTCAATATTACCAATTTTGATGATGATGAGCCAAATGATTTGTAAAACACATGCAGTACTACCAATCTACCTCCTTACATTTTAGAGTGGATTCCTCCTTCCTTGTTACCTCATAATTGTACCATCACTCTTATAGATGAGATTGTTGATTTCCCTCTTCTATGTAACACACATAAACTATTTATACAAAAGATGATTTCACTCGTAAATATTATGGAGTGGCCAAATTATTTCATTACCTTTTAACCATGTCACCTCATAAATTTAGCTATCTAAGCATCTCACCTTAAAAAGTTCCTTTAGAGACACAAGCATGCACTATCTCTTCCACCTATGATGGTAACTAAATTATGGCACAAGATTAATCAAGAGACTTATATGTTCAACAATATCAACAAACCTTAGCTAAAATACATGATTTTAACTATGATGTTCATACTATTTCCATAGATATTGAGTAAGAACTTGAAGGTCATGTACCTCCAATTAATTCTCTACTTCTCGATACTCCTTGGGTGGTTAAATACATATTACCTATAATGAATTCAAAACTTATGGAACCTTATATACCTCCTACCACACTGGTCACTCTACTAGATCCTCTTCCCATCAATGATTACAAAGATATGCTTATTATCAATCCCACTAAATCCAATCAACTTTCCTCCATAGTTCTAACTACTCCCACTATCACCCTTGATGACCAGACCATCGGTGTATGCTAGATACATTCTAAATAAAATTTCCATGGTAATATAATTATTGATCTTGAAGTAGATGTGGAATATTATGTACCTATACCTATATTACCTAGCAATGAAGCTATACTTGATTTTTTCCATGCCTGATAACCTCAAATTCATTAGTAACATCACAAACTTGGGAATTTAAAGTGAAAGGGCCCTCATTTTAACAAATTCATTGTATCATTGATCCCAAAATGAATCCCATTTCCTCTCTTCTCAACATGCCATATCATTTTAAAGATGAAAATTCTATGCTTATTGAGGAAACCAATAGAATAGAATATGGAACACCCTCATATCCTTGACCTATAATAATTTATAAAGAATTCATGTCAATAAAGCATGATAATTTTAATTTATTATTATATAAATATCATGAGACTTTAATTTATTCATATGAAGACATGCCCAGTATCGATCCTAGTATCATTATGCACAACATAATCACATACCCCAATGCCAAAATCATTCGGTAAAAATAACAAAAAATTCCCCCAAAATTTTACACCCTATGCCATAAAGAAATGATCAAACTATTGGATTCCAAGATTATTAAACATGTGGAATATTCTAAATGGGTGTTAAACATTATTCTTATTCATATAAAAGTCACAATGGTTATTCACATTTGCATCGACTTCCACAATCTCAACTTCACTTGTCCCAAAGATAATTTTCCATTACCTTCAATAAATGCCATCATAGATTCCACTATTGGATATGAAATTTTATCCCTCATGGATGGATTTTTAGGCTGCAATAATTTTTTTCCCCCAAAAGACCAACATAAGATAACATTCACTACAGAATGGGGCACCTATTACTATGTTAAGATGCACTTCGGCCTTAAAAATGATAGAGCAACCTATCAATTAGTAATGTCCCACATTATTCATGACCTTATACATAATATTGTGGAAACCTATGTGGATGATCTCATTTCTAAATCCAAAAGTCTTAAAAACCATCTCTCTAAGCTAGTCATCATTTTTGATCAATTAATCTAGTACAAAGTTAGACTCAACCCATACAAGTGTGTTTTTGGCATTACATTTTGTAAATTATTAGGGTTATTAGTATATCTTCATGGTAAGGAAGTTGATACCATAAAAATCAATGTTATAGTCAACATGCCTAATCCTTGCTTCATTCTAGACATTTGTACTTACCTTGACAAGCTTGGGATAATCGAACGATTCATCCCCAAAATGCCTTATTGCATTTACTCTATTAATTCCTTACTTAATAAAGTTAATGATCTATAATGGAATTATCCTTGTTATAAGTCATTTGAAAACATGAAATAATAATTACTACATCCACATTCCAATGATCATCCTTTGATTTTATACACTTCTTATACTCCCATATTAGTTGGGGTAATGCTTGCTAAACAAGATGATACCAGAAGAGAGTACATTATTTATAATTGGGTCTCACCCTATAAAACACTCTCTTCTTACACAAACCTTAGTTCCTTCTCTTGGTGCTTTGGTTTATTTTTCTCATGAGTTGCATTATAATACTGAGAATAGGACCCAGTCTTCCTCATGAATTCCATTCACTTTTATTCATTTGTTATTTTCCAAAACTTTTTTACATCCTCTTAGGTTTCTCTTTTGTGAGTTCAAATTTAAGACCATAGATAGGACCTAGCCCTTGTCACAAATACCATTTATACCATTTTTAGTTTTTGCATGATTTTTGGGGTTTCTCTTTTTTGAGTTCAATGTAAGACCATGAATAAGACCAAAACCTACTCGTAAATACCATTTTTTCCTCTTTTTTACCCTCTTGGGTTTCTATTTTATGAGTTATAGTGTAATAACATGGATAGGATAAGGCTCTCCTCATAAAATCACCATTTTATTTCAAAACACCTTTGTTCAACCAAGTGTCCTTTTTTTATAATGTTAAGAAATGGTTACAAGTTTGTGATCACATATTCTTAGCTTTGGTTTTTGTCTCTTTTGTAAATAAAATTTGCACAACAAATAATGTTAGAATTTTTTCATACACTTACATACATTATTATGATAAGGAACCATACTTGCCTATCATTGTATCCCTTTTCACCTATATCACATTTTTTATGATTTGAAGTAATTCAAATTGTTTCATGTTTCATTCCTCTTGATTTCCTTTCCTTTCATTCCACTTTGGATAAAACAAGGTCAAATTAAAGATAACACTTTTATTTCACATGAATAAATAAGACTCTTAGACACCATGCTCTCTAAGTTCTCTTTCTTAGCAACCAAGTCCAAAGTTTTCAGACGATAGTTATTTCTAGCACCCATGTTTGGTTCTCTGAATTCGTATGGAGGAGGAATAGAATGAAATCATTTTAAACAAAAGGGAATGATCAAAAGGCAAAATAAAAAGTCAAAATTCAAAATCACACTAAAATACATGATTAATATAACATCTCCTATCTCCAATCAAAGCTCAAATTCCATAGTTGGCCTCATGATAGAGTCAAGGTCCATTGAGGTGTAGATAGGCTAGTAGATTGGGATAGGAAAATTAAAAAAAATCTATCAATGCTACTTAATTTCTCATGTAAGTACCCAATCTTCACAGTAGACCAACAACTCTATAAGAGGTCCTAAGGAATGGGGAATACTTTGTGGGAAGGTAAGACCATTTTAATTTTTATACATATAGCCTTCATGGGATGACATTTATAATTAATTTAGTGACCCAAGATGTGTGTGGTTAAGAAAATTTATTCAAAGTCCTTAATGTCAAAAGTCCTCTTGTTTTGAAAAACCTAATTCTAAGTGTCTTGACTTTGATTAAGAGTTTCTCTACCTTGTTTTTTCCTTTTTTCCCCCACCACCCATTTCATTTCCCCCCTTGATAGGAAATTTTGATTATAAATCTATTTTACCACTTCTATATTTCCTTATTCTTCACATCTTAAAACAATGTTAGCGCTACTTTGTTTTAGTTTTATCTAACCTTATAAAAAAATAGTATGATTGAGTGACTATGGATTACTTTCTTTACATTTCTAGATTTACCTTGGTTTATTTGAAAAATTTCCATTGTTGTACCTCCTTTTTTTAGATAATTGTGTTTGTTTATGTATTTTTGTTTTTAATTTATTTTTTAGGATAATTGAATTCATTTATATTTTTTATTACTTTTTTCATTATTTAGTGAGGTTGGTTTGTTACTTCTCACTCACCAATATTATTTTCCATTTTATGCACTTTTTCCTTTAATGATTGAGTAAGGATTGTCAGTGCTCACTCATCAATGTTATTTTACCATTTCTTTCCCATATTTATTTAAGGATTATTACTAATTTCACATTGATGTTTGATTACCATTTTCACTTGTATCCTCAGTTTGACTTGGTTTGTTTATTATTATCTACTAGAATTACACTATTGTGAAGGTAGTTTTAAGCCTTCACAGTTTGAAGTAACATGGAGACAATCATAGGTTGTGGGTGGCCTAATATATGGATTTAATCTCTATATTCTAAGGGCTAGATCCCCTTGATGTATCATTTAGGATATCTAATCGACACTACCAACTTGTAAGGGAAAAGAGAAGAAGGTAAACTGAAAGGAAAACCTATTTAATTGAGGTGATACACCAAAATGTGTCCTTAATTTGTCTAATATGCACTAATAAGGGTGAATAAGAACATGGACCTGATTTAACTTCTCAAATGAGAGTCTCCAAACATTAATGTTTCACATAGAGGCTTGGCTTGATGCATGATTTGAGGTAATTGATCAATAGGTCTCTCAAAGACATTAATGAAAGATCACACTTGAAATACGTACAAGATGATTAAATAACACTATGAAACCTATAATTATGAATTAACACTTGAAAATAGGTAAGATGAAAAGATAAAAGTGAAAGGAAGCATACACTATCACTATCATTCATCAACTAACCATGAAAATACACTAGTCACAAGCTTTGAGGAGGCATGCATTTAGTGTTATTAATTCAAAAGAGGAAAGTAAAAGTGTTTTTATGAGCATGGCCTTAAAAAAACTCAGGTTAAGGATCCTTTCAAATTACAAACATATGATTACATATAGAGAATTGAGAAAGAGGAGAGATAAAGAGACAAGAGCTAAGAAACTAAGAATGTATCATTTACTTAGTCCTTCTCCAATTCTTACATAGTATTTACTTGAATATATCTATTCCATGATTTTAAAAATGGTGTAGAGATTGAGGGATGCTTGTTTGGAAAGTTTAAGGAGTCTTTGAGCATTCATTTTTGGTCTTTGACCCATACAACCTCCTAGATCTTTGCTTGCACACCCTACATTCTTGGTGAAGGAGTCACCTCCTTAAAAATAGGCATTAAAGGATTAGTTAAGTCTTTATTAATATATTAATTTAAACATTATCCAATTATTTATGAGGTATTTCCATCTTTATTGGTCTATTATAATCTCTTTGATGATTGTTTGACTTTGTCTTTTGACTAAGTGTTAGAGGGAAAGGTCCTCTTAAGAGTCCTAGAGACATTTTCCACATTTTCCACATTATTACAACCACTTAATGACTTATTATAACTTGATTAGGAATATGAGGGATAAATAAACATTAATAAATCCATTTTAAATGTTTCTATGCATCATTTTAGTACTTTGATCACTTAACACCTCCTTATGAAAAAGTGGCATAAGAGAGAGAGAAATGGGTTTTGGTTTGAACCAAGAAAATTTTATCCATGTAAGGATTATAAAAATGAATTTATACCTAAAAAAATGCATTTAGAATCATTAAGTATCCCAAAAGATGCAATTTTGCTCCTATAACATACTTTAGCACCCATTCCTTATAGCCCTAAAACCCTATAAATCTCTTTGTAAAAAAGATTTTATGGATAAAAATGGAAACCTAGGCACATGTTTGAGTACCATCTATCCACTTACAAATCCATATAAAATTTCATGAGATAACCCAAAGTGAAATTACTCCTTTTTTGTCATTTCTCTCTCCAATTAGGCCTCCTAGGCCTATAAAGAGAAATTTGGCTCAAATGACCACCCACACGTGTGAAACTATAAAAAAGTTCTTGATCAACTCTACCTAGCCTAAGAAACTTTTCCATTCCAGTTTTAAAGTTCTAAAACACTATATAAGTATGCAAACCATGAAATGGCTTTTGGTAAGGTTCCCTTTTAAGGTATTTTTAGATTGCCTTGAAAAATATGATTTGTGTGAACACTTATAGGTTATATTATATGAAATTTTATACTTTTATAGGTATCATAACTCCAAAATAACCTCTCCCAATGATTTTAATTCATCCACACACTTCAACACCCCCTTTTTGCCTTAAAAACTTGTAAAAATATATTTTTTCTCGAATCCATACAAGTACAGGTACATAAAAGTACCATGGGGAGGACATTTTTTGAGTCTCCAATAATTTTAGTGAGTTTTTAGAATCATTCCAGGTCATTTTATGTGATTTAGAGATCAATTTATATAAATTGGTTGAAACTAGATTTTCTCGCAGCCTGTGAGTGACTCAACTTCTTAATGATAGTTCATATAGGCTATGGCCTTAACAAAAAAAAATGAAACAAGATATAAGTTAAAAATGTCCCCTAACACCTATAAATATATTAGGATCCCATGCATAGTTTTTGTACTGTAATGAGCATAAGAAGATACCTCCTCGACTAGGCAAATTGCATTTTGTGAGGTTGAGGAGAGAAATGGAGATTGAAAGGTGATGTTTTTGAGCTTGATTCTAAGTTTTAATACCTTATAAAGGTATGAAAAATCCATTTTGACCTTATAAAATGGCAATTATCATATTTTTTGCCTTCAATATCCCTTGTAACCTCTCTCCACTATGCCTAAGGTTTATATGCATACTAGTGTTCTTGAACCTAAAGATCTATTCCTTGGGTTACTCTCTTCATTAAATAAGTGAAAGAATGATGGAGGATTAAATAAGGTCATATAAACTCATTTTAATTTCTATAAATCCAACCTCTTAGTGAGAAACATGTTCTCCCAACCTTTTGCTTGACTGTGGCATGTAGGTTTCTAATACACTGTGTTTGTAGACTGTATTCTACCCTTTATGACATTATTTTCATGGAAATATACCTATAATGGATTGGATTAAATTAATTAAATAATATACATTCAAATTAATTTTTAACACCCATTAATATCATTGCATTCAAAATATAATCACTGTCAAACTCTCAACTTCTTGAAAGACTGTGTGTAAGACTATGCTGACTATAGGTGATGATTTACTATTTATTTCATTGTAAGTGTATATTTATAAAGAATAAGGAAATAATAGGTATATTATATGATATAAAACACCATATAAAACTATTAACTCATATAAAAACCTCCAATATCATTTGGTGTACTCATACTTCATTATATAATACACAACTGATTGTGTCATTTCTTACCTGACTGTGTTCTACCCCAAGAGCATTTATGCTATTCAAAGACATTTTAATGGGAATGAATACCCTAAATATAGCTATTATATTTCATTAAATTTAACCTCCATGAAACTCTTCCATCATCACATTCAAATAGTAATGTAATCACTCTCAAACTACTTACTTTTCTTTTAAACTAACTGTAGGTTTGTATGCTGGCTATAGGTGTATACTTGCTCCTTGTACGGATTGAGGGGGAGAAATACATATATTAAGGATTTAAAATTTATATTAAATTTGTTTTAAACCTATTTTCATCTTTTTAAAACATATTCAAATCCCTCAATCCCTCTTCTTACAAACTTCTTCATGCATTACAACACACAACTATATCCTCACCTTGACTATAACTCTATCTTACCTCTATATGATCCTTGAGAAGTTTATTATTTGAAAGGATATATATGAACCTGTATTAAACTATAAAATCTTCTAAACACATTTTTTTCATTCACAGTTCCATTGTAAGTTCAAAAATCTTACCGAACTCTTCACTCTAATGCCTTCACAACTTAGTTAGGTACAAACTAGTTATAGGTGGTGTTTAGACTGAAAGAGAGGTGAGATATTACATGTAGGTGATCTGATAATTTTGGATGTCATATATTACTTAATAATTTTTTCTTGATCTCCATATAATATGTCTCTCATCATTATCCTTATAGCTCTAACCTTCTCTTCATACCACTATTTGAGTCAAAATAGGATGGCTGTAAGTGATCATGTGATGTTTCATGATGTGAGATTATTAATATAGGGTAATTGAACCTTGATATGTAATTAAACCTTAAGAATTTTCTCTTTATATTACCATAATATCATGTATAATGTAAAAGTGTCCAGTCTCTTATCCCTTTACTTACCTTGCCTTATTTCATAAGCCTAACTGTCTAGGCCTACTTAGGCCCTACCGTAAGTGGTCATTTAGGAAGTATTCATAAAAATATTTTAATGAAGAGTTTTAATTAATATGTCCTTAATTATTTTATATAATTCATCAAGAATCCACATACTTACCAAATACATTGGGATCCAACCTCACTTTCAACTCACTATTTGAGCCAAAAGACGATGGTTGTAGGTGTCTTTTTAGTCTTGAATATGATAGTAGGTGAATTGGAGATATGGAGTGAGTTCATGATGAATCTACCTTGTAATTGAAGTTACAACATTATCTATTTTTAAACTATTCATTGTTATCCCTCACTTAAGATGAAAACCTTGATTTTCTTTGAAAACTCAGTCATTAAGAGAGTTTGTGGACCCTATTATATGAATTAAGATCATCATGTTGGATTATGTAAAGTAGGGAACTTGAATAAGCATATGAAAATACTAATTTCATTCAAAGTTTTTAATTCATCCTCCCTAAACCCTTCCACTATTTTCTTACCTCCATGTTCGACATGACACCTTTTGAAGTATCTTCATGGGTGACTATTGTAGGTGGTGGCTTTTCCCTGTGTATGAACTAGGGAGGGATGGGAGATTGGTATCAAGAGAAAAAAGTGATATTAATAACATAATTTACCCTTAATGAACATAACTATAATTAATAATAATAAGCTTTCCATAAGGAGTTTTGAATAGCAATGAAAACAAGAAATGAGCCATTACCTTAAAAATGCAAAAATACCTAAAATTCTTTGAATAAAGGAATTTGCAATGTTATTTATTCATTAGATTTAGCTCTCTATAAATGAAATTTTCCATGTTTTCCAAACTATATTAAGTTTTTTTAGATGACACCAATTTATGTTCCATGAACCTTGAGTTGAGCTTCTAAAACAAATCAATACTTCTTCTGACCCCTACTCCATCATGACTGCTGTAGGTAGTCATTTCTCTCTATGACACTTATCATAATTTCACCTACTAAGGACTCCATGAGAATGTACACATAATATCTCCATGTAATTATCAATTTATAATCTTGGATGAGTCAAATAAATAAAATTAGTGCTCTCATTGTGTTTACTTATTTATTATTAGTCTCCATTATCATAACATACATCCCTGACTAGCACATTTAGGCATAATAGGCCTTTTTGTGTCTTTTGATTATTATGAGTGTCATTATCCATTTCAAGACTTATAAAGAGTGAAATTAAACAATATCATGTTCTTAAAAAAACTTCCCAACCTTTGTGACTCCTTTATTCATGTCACTTGTCATGATATTCCTCTTAACTTGCTCAGTAAGGTCTGGATATAAAGTTATGCTACTAGACCTCTAAGTGCTATTTTATACCCTAAGAGAGTATGGTATCCTAAACATAATTTAATTTACATCAATGAATTAAGTATACCTATATAGGCACTATTATTTATAATATCATGCTTACCTTGTTGAGATATTTTTCAAGCACTAGAAACTCAATAACTATAGTTGTACCTTGTTAAAGAGATTATCTCTCTAAAATCATCTCAAAGGAGATTGTACTCAAGATATAGATATATGAGATTTTTATTGGATAACTGAGTTGTGAAATGAATTAGGAATTAACTTGGGAATACCTGAATATTAAGATACTTGCTTGATAACTCAAATCATGCTCCAAAACTGATCAAATAGACCATTCTAAAGGACACTATATGAAACCCATTTTGTTCCATATGTACCTTCCTATAAGGATTTAACTAATGAATAAACATGTATTAGGTCCTATTTTTCCATTAAATAACCTAAATATAACCATTATTCTCCATCAAATCCTCAAGTGAAGAAACAAAGGAAAACTTGGACCCTGTTTGGATGAATAGGTTATTTAGATCCCTTGCACTCTTAGCAATTGTTCATAAATATGGGGGAATGATTCTAAAAAAAAATAATAATAAATTTAAGTTAATTATGGTATATATCATTGACCAAGATATTTTATTCTAAATCTCTCTCTCTTACCTATACTGAGTAAAAACTGATGGCCTTCTTAGAGCTGCCAAGGAGGTTGATATGGGAGAAAAGTAGGTTTTCTTCATTTTAGTAGATAAAAATTATTAAAAACCATGAATTTGACATTTAGGGGACTAAATTAGTACCTAAATATACTTTCCAACTAATAACCATTTGAAAACCTATATAGATGCCTCAAAATGGCCTATTTTAGCACTGAAAATGCCATAATTGCTTAGGAGACCTAATTAAAATGCTATAAAAAGTGTTCATAAGGCCTATAAATGTCTAAATAGATAAAAAATAATGAAATTAAATTTAATTATGATAATATACTATCATTACCTTGCAAAACCTTCTCTAAAGGTCATAAAATGGTAAAAAATACATACAATTGAGTTATAAAGTTAGTCCAAAAAGTCATCAACCTGATTGTTCATATGTGAGGCATGAAATTATCTTGAAACATGATATTAAACCTATAAATATACTCTATACTCTTTTTACCATTGAAAATGGCTTGAAAATACCAAGAAGAGACTAAATAAGCACAAGGCCATGATGAACAAAACCTCAAACCTATCCAATCAACCTTAAAATTTGATAATCAATGATTCAAGTCATCAAACTAAGGAAATTTCAAGACAAAAATACTGACCAATAGGACAAAAAATCATGAAAATCAAAGTTTTAAATGATAGAGGTGATAGTTTAACCTGTGAGGTCAAACTTGTTAACATTTTTGGTGACTTCGCTGGGAAGCATGGTTATTATGCTTATGAACCAGACCATTGACATCTCTCTTGGAATCATCAAATGAATCACAAACTCTAAAAACATATGATCAGACCTTGAGAAATGACTAAAATAATATTGACTTGAAACAAGACAATTGTTTCTCCTTTAAAATAAAGAAATAAAACACAACAAAGCAAGGAAAATAGACTAACAAAACACATATGCCACCTAATCACTTATTGAAAACAAAACATAATCAAACTAATGTGATAGGAAAACACTTGGAGGAAAGATGAACTAACTACAACTAACTTGGAAAGAATCCTCCTCCAAGATCAAAAGGAAAGTTTTTTTGTATCATTTACTTCACATCATGAGCAAGGATATGGGATAAGATGCTTCTTGAAGGTTTGCTTCATTAAGATCAACTATTTTATGGTTACCAATGCCCTTGACATACTTTTAAGTGAATCAACAACATTAAACTAGTCACCAATAAATACATATTCATCTTGTACTTCAATATCTTTCTCATACTATTTTCCAACTATAACCTCATCAAAAGATACTTCATCTAGGCATTGCCCTTGAGTTTTTATAACATCTTGAGTGACCTAATTCTTCTTATCATCTACTTAAAGTTCATCAAGATCTTGAAGGAACTTTGAATATTCAATCCAATCTACATCATGGCCTTTAATTGGTGTTTATTGATAAAACTTATGAAAAGCATGATCTCTAATGGGAAACATATCCTTACAAATGTCTTCAATCTCTTGGAGAGACTCAATGTACAACTACCAATCATCTTTTAGTTATTCAATTTAATCAACTTGAATGATATTAGATTGAAAAGAATATTTATCCTTCTCTTCAAGCAGAGTTAAATGGCTATCAAGGGTGTCAAACATGGAATCAACCTCTTCAATTTTAACTTCTTCATACTCAACTATAATTTCAAGGGATTCACTACTAATGAACACTTCAATCTCACCCATAAAGTCATGGTATAACTACTTTCATGAGTTCTCTTCATCTTGTATATCAAAATTTAATCCATGATCTTCTTATTCCCCCATCTTGAATGGAAAATCATTGATCTAAGAGAGAGTTATCATCATGCTTTTCAAACTCCATGTATGATTTATTTTCTTTTCCCTCATGAAGATGACTTTCAATGAAGAATTCTTCAACATATTCACTCAAAACATCTTCAATAGAGGTCTTTCAAGTCTCTTTTATGGATATAACCTCATAAAACCTTTCAAGGACCACTAATTTCTCTAACTTGCTTAACAAACTCTAATTTACAACTAGATGTTCATCTTAGTCCCTCAAAGAAATAGATTCTCTTTGACAAAAGGACAGGGTGGAAGGGAAAGAGAGTTCATTGGTTGGTTTAAGAATTTAAAGAGTGTCCTTCCAAATTATAATTTTGAGTTTAGGTTTATTTGAGGATTCTTGGGCACGATCTTTGGGAAAGAGGAGAGAATTTTGATTTTCTTTCTTCCACTCAACAATCAATTCATCAACTTTAAATGTACTTTGAGACTCATAGGTAGCTAAGACTTGAGAAGTAGATGAAAGATTTGTAAAGCTTGGAAATCTTGAGGACTCCCTTGGATTTACTTGTAACACTCTTTCTTCCTCTCGGTATTGAGCTTGTTCATGAAGAATATCTTTCCAACTTGGGAATTTCTTTGGTATGGACTCAATAGCCTCTTATTTCACTTGATAAAAGCATGATTCATTCTTCGTTTCCCATGATCCAAACACCATTTTCCAACTTAGAACCTTAGGCTTAGGAGACTCCTCAAGAATATTCATTGTAGCTTTAGGGGGGACACAAGGTTTGATAAGCTTACAAGATGCCTTAGATAATCATCATATTTATAATTTTGAATGGACATGAGGGAAGGCTCTTGAAGAGGAAGGGGAAGAGACTCATTCATAAGATTTGGCATAGTGTAACTAGGAATCATAGCTGAAGAAGGCCTTTAAGATGAAGATATCTTGTTTTCTTGAGGTAAAGTAGGTGTAATCATAAGGAAACTTGGAATACAAGAATTTTGATCAAGGGTAGGAAGAAATGGTTGAGGCTATTTGGGTTGGATCTCTTGATTATCCCATATAACTATCTTGTCTATCCACTATTAGATCATGGTTCTCATTTCACACAACTCATAAGTCATAACATACTAATTTTCCTCTCCAACTAATACCCACCTATCTATCAGCATCTGTATTTTATTCCTCATCTTGTATATGAGGTGAAAATGTTTCACATCCAACTCTCTATCCCATACTCTCATCACCTCTTCAGAATTTAGCATGTTTATTTTGATGCCAATAAGGATATGGTAGGGGAAACATGATTTTGAGATGGAAATCGAGTAGGAGGAGGTGAGTATGACTACTTTAAGTCTTGATAAGGCTATTGAGTCATATAATTAGGTTCATAGTGAGGCTAATAAGGGTCATTATAAATATGATATGAACCATCATACTGCTAGTAAGGTTCATCATAAGATTGATAAGGCTCATCATAGGGTTGATAAGGATTACCATACTACTGATAAGGCTTATCAACTTGAATGAAATTTCCATTTTCTTCAAAGTGATCCATAAAAACATTATTAGGATGGTTAATGAAGATACACTTACTTGGAAATTATACCTGGGATACTAGAACCAACTAATAGAACTCAAAAATGCCATTGATGTATAGAATGCCTCTAAAGGCTGATTAAGAAAAGAGCAACACCAAAAACCTTCCACTACTTTGGACCTTGTGATAGGCTATTTTCATACCTCTCATTTAACCAATCAATAAATTGGTGTCATTTTCAACTATAGCAGTGTCTGATGGCTATATGCAATGAAACTATTTGATATTGGAGTTGTATAGTTCACTATTTGGGGAGTTTTACTTTTGTTGTGCTCTCTAAATCCTAAAAATGGTAAATAAGACTCCAACTCTATTTTGTAAAAAGGTAAATTTAAACTATTTGTTAATTGAATATCTCCTATTGGCATTTACAACATCAACATACATACCTTAAACATCTAGCATAAGATATATAATGTCCTCACTTGACTTGCCCAGTTGGATACGATAGTGTGATATTTTAGAATTTGAGAATGCTGTATATTATTACTTGAATGAATTTTGACAAATTTTGAATATAAGATAAATTAAAAAAATTACTTTGATTGAAAAAACACACTCTTGCATAAAATAAAACTCCATGTATTGAATTGAAATAACTCTTACATGTAAATGAAACACACTTGTATTAAAGGGAATTCACATTTAATTTTGAAAAGGAAATACACATTTACATTTAAAAACAGTCACTCTTTGCTTTCAAAGGAAATCAATCTGCATTTAAAATAAATCACTCTTGTGATTAAAATGAAGTTACAATTTATAGTAAATGAAATATCCCTGAATTAAAGTAATACTTCTAAACTATTAAACTAAAAAGTACCAATTTGTCTTGATCCTTGAAGAGAAGTGGTCCCTTACTTCTTCCTCAGAATAGTAATTTATTTACTTAGTAATAAAAGGAAATGCTAATTTTTATTTCATTTAAAGGAATATATACAAATATGAAATGCTTCTTTTGATTTCTAACAACTTTCAAATTCACCAATTGTTTACTGCTTCTAACTTCTTTTAACTATCTAGAATGAGAAGGAGATTTGTATTTAAGTAGATCTCAACATCTATTCACAGTGTACACAATTTGGTAGTTTTAATGACCAAATCTATTTATTCAAAATATAGATGATTTAAGAATCAAATCCCATGCTTCTAAGAAGGTGTTAGAACTGACTCAACTAACTATAGATAGAAAATAACTAACATAGATCTAAATATACTTATTTAGATTTACAAAATAAAATTACAAATATATTTGAACCATTTTAGGCCACTACCATGAATGGTAATGTCTAAAACAAGATATATAAATATATAAAGTCTATTTATATACAATAGACATTTGTAGAATTACTATCTCGATCAGTAGGATCTAGCTGGATGTCTTTAGAGCATCCTTGGGTGTCTTCAGAGCATCTTGTATAGGTATTCAAAGCACTATGTGAAAGTCTTCAGAGCATGGCTAGACATTTTTAGAATAACCTATTTATATCTTTGAAGCTCCCTCAAAGCATATTTAGAGAACTTCTAAAGCATCTTTAGAATGTCTTTAGAGCATCAGATCTTTAGAGCTCACTCATTGAATCCTCAATTATAGCCCAAAAGAGTTACCAAAACTATTTACTATTTTTTAAAAATTACCTCGCTATTGGGATGTGTTTTTGTACTCAAAACTATGTTATTCATCTAAGTTAGACACATTAACAAGGTAAAGAATCAACAATAAATTACATAAAAACAAAGGACAAATTACTTTCATTTCTTACTTAGATAAGATGTTAATTATTAAATGCAATGCAATATATAACCAAAGACAACACTTTATAGATAGTTTTATAGATATGATGAGCTATATGAAATGTTAATCATTTCTACCCCACACTTTACCTTTTTCAAGTCCTCTTAAAAATAAGAGGGATAATTGGTCTTCAATCCAAAATTATTGATTTTAACCTTTGACTAAGATCATATATCTGAAAATGGTGGCTTGAATCATGGTGTCCTCTTGACAAGAATCTAAAATCCATTACCACTATGTGCAACCAAGCCTGAGACTCAACTTCCACCTAAGTATGTGAACTCTACCATGGAGATAGAGGATAAAGAATTATTGGAGTCCTAAACCTCATTCCAATCCATACATATGAACCACCTTCATCTAAGATCCAAGTGATAATCTAGGCAATTTATCTAGCTCTCCTAAGACTCATCTAATAATGCTGGGGCTCAAGACTTCCCTACACTTCAAAGTAATAGGTAAAGGCTCCCACTTGATAATACTAGCATTGATGGAATTGGTAGAATGTTGGTTCAAAAAAGATCTAAAAGCTACTATATTAGATCTCAATAACTCATGGTATTTAGTATTCATATGCATGTGGTACATTGGTTGAAAAACAACAAGAAGTTTTCTTGCCTCTATAAATTGGGGTCTCATACATAGCCTAGTGGTGTTTTGTAATTCTATAAATTTATTGTTGGCTTGCTACCATAATTTATATTTTCTTAGAGTAGAGAGAAAGACACACAATTATGTTTTCTAAACAAATAGATTTATTATAAAACCACATTGATAACCTAACATTATGTTAAAAGTATAAAACTTACAAATTGCATCTTGCCTTACTTTAGTGATTTTGATAAAAATGTCTATAAACATGTGCTCATCTTCAATAATTTATGGAAAACCAAGGCAAATAAGTTGTATCTACCACTTTTAGAATTGCTCATGGAGAAAAAGAACATAAGCAAAGGAAGGTTGCCTTCATGCTAACAATTTCTTAGAAATAACACAAATATGTTGGATGGAGGCCTAAGCTTTTTGTAATTGCTGTTGAGATTTTGCCAATTGCATCTGAGACTCCTCTTTAAGATTATAATTTTATTCCTTCAACTTCCAAATTTTATTCTAGGTTTTGTTATAGACTGAGATCATTTCATGGAGTAGAATGGGGAAGGAGGGAAAAAATCTTATAGGTCACTTAGTTTAGACTACTATTTCTCTTGTCTCTCTCTACATTACTTGTATAGAGGCTTGTAACTCAATAGTCTATGTGGTTATCTCTCTTATTCTATTAGTGTATTAAAAAATCAATGCATTTATATCAAAGATAGTTTGTCTCAGATTATTAATCAAATTATTTTTATCAACATTATCATTTTACAAATCATCAATTTCTATGTCCTTAATAGCAAGAGAATTATGTAAAGTACTCAATTCTTGAGTTTGTGAAAACATCAAAATGTGTACTCTAGTCTGCTCAGCTTGTATTTATATAAGAATTATCTCTTGTTCTCTAGCTCTAGTAACAAATTACTCACATCTCTATTATAAATTAGAAATAATCTCATTCTTACCTTGTAAGGTTAAAAAAATAAAATATAATTTTTCTTGTTGCTTTCAGAATGTTTTTTCATGGTAGGACAGAGTCATGACATGCTAAATTTTTTCTTCTTCATTAGCAAGCTGAGGGGAAGATGGACCTTCTTATATCAAGGGTGTTTTACCCTTATCATTGATAGAGGGTAAATGTCACTCTACTTATTGAGTCACAAATTATACTACAAGTGTTTCTTCTTTAAATACAATATCTTGTTCATGGGGTTCTTCTTCAGCAATTGGGTCAACATCTATAATGTCAATGGGAGAGCTTAAGCTTCCCAAAGTCTCAATAGCTTGAAATTAGTCTTCTTCTTCTAGAATAATAAGTCAATGACTATGTTGGGGCTTAGTTTTAGTATTAGGGATATCTGAGGAAAATCCAATTTGTCTCTTTGATCTTTGACACATCTTTGGAGCTGAGGGTAATGAAGATGAGCCTTATTCAATATTTACTATGGTAGAAGGAAGAAAGGCAGGGTGTGGTGTTTTCTTGATATAAATTTGTGAGAATTTTTGGAAGAAGGATGACCTAGACTTTTCACCCCTAGTTTTACTTATAAAATAATGCCAACAGATGAGGGTAACCAACCCATGGTTTTAGATAGACCCAATACCTCTTTTTAATTTTTTAGCAACATTGATTAGGGCATTGTGAAGGAAAGATGGAATATTTACCTTATATTCTTCTCTAGTAGCTCTTTTTCTTAGGTGAAGAATAAGTCACATGGCATCTCCATCGACTACTATAAATTTCCCATCACAAGTAAGATATTTCATAATCTAGAAGACAACATTTTGCTAGGGCTATGGAAGGTTGTCTCTCATAATTCCCCTATACACTCCTTATGAATACTTGGCCAATATAGGGTAGGGCTAATTTCCTTAAATAAACATGTGAATTAGATTGACAAAACTTATTTGATTGATAATAACTACACCCTCCTCAAAAATCTTTGAGAGCACACTGATCATAGAGGGATTCACTAGAATGTTTTTACCTTTGATAATAGAATGGTCTTCATCAAAATTTTCAAAGAATTCTTGCACAATATCTTTGTGAAAGCCCTAAATTATCAATAAATTTAACCACCCTATTGACTTAAAGATATCTATGGTTGCCTCATCCTATAAAAATGTATTTGAGGATTTTGGTTCACTCTTTTTCTTCCTTCCACCCCTCTTTGGAGCTAACACTATTTGATTGAAATCTTGATTATACTATGAAAAAATAGAACTCAGATTTGTGTAGAAAATAAGGGAAAGCAAGAGATTAGGGATATGATGCAACAATGGATAGCAGAGATAATACAACAATGAATATCAAATTAGGTCATATTGTGAAATTATGACAAGAATTATGGTATCAGTTATGGAGATCACTTCAGAGCATGTGAGATATAATGGGAAGGTGCTTTATCCAATCATTATTAATGATATGGTGTAAAGGTCATAATTACCAACACTTGGAAAATATTCATAATGAATTACACATCACATCAAATCATTTTTTTGAAAAGGTCCTTTAAAATTTCATCTTATCATACTATTTGAAAAGGTCTTTTGAAAACACCACCACATCAAATCTTGAAATGCAGAGATGATGCTACTGACTTCATTATATCCATGTGACATAATCAAAACTTGTCTATTTGAAAAGTGTTGATTACCTAATGATTATATATGTATGGCATGAAATATAAAATGCCCTACCTTTTGGGAAAGAAATACAATTTCACCTTTGTCATATGAATCCATGTCTATCTCCTAGAGGTGCTATGTGTCTTGCAAGGACAAACAAATATGATAAGATAAATTATTTTGATAAAAATTCATATTTTATTTTAAAAAAAATTCTTCTAAAAAGTGTCATTTTTTAGTTTTCACTTTTTAATATTTTTTATTTTTTTTATATTTTATTTTTTAAATTTTTTTCAAGGGAGGAAAACTACCATTTAATGGGTTTAAGCACTCTTTATTTATTGGATATGTACTGCAAAGATCATTTGGCCTTAGTGGAAGAATCAGGGTCTTTTAAAAGGTCAAATTAGTCTTGATTCTACTCAATAAATTCCTCCTTGTTAAGAGGTCTTCTGTACACCTTCAACCTGTGACCATTGACCAAAAGTGTTCTTTGGTCACCATAAATTGGTTGAAGCTAGAAAAAGCCATTGCTAAAAATGTTTTTGATTAGGTATGTCCCAATCATCTTATCCTTAGCTTACCCTTGAAATTATAGAATTTGGAATCACATAAGAATGCCTAATCTCCCTCTTGAAATTATGTTTATCTAACGTGAATGTCATGCCACTATTTTCTCTGCTTCTAGATCATGCTAGTTTGAGTGAATGCATCCATTCTCAGTTCATCCATCTTATTTAGTTTTATTATTCTTTCTTTCTATGCTTCATCAAGATCAATTCCTATATCAACTATTGTCTTCAATATATGAAATTTAAATTCTATTAGTAATAAAAGGTTTTCTAGCATATACAAGTTCATATGGAGAGAACCTTATAGTTGTCTTCCATGTTGTATTGTACACCCAAACTACTTTAGGCACTTTTTTTTCCCAATCTTTTTTATTGTTGTTCATTATTTTGGTTAGGATGTTTTCTAATTCTTGGTTGGTGACTTCCACTTGCCCATTACCTTGGGGATGATATGATGATGATTTTATATGATTGATTTGGTATAACTCTATAAAAGCTTTGATCATATTAGACATGAATTGGGGTCCTTGATCTAAAATAATAGATCTAGGAGCTCCACATCTTAGCATGATTTTATGGTATAGGAAATCAACAACCATTTCTTTCCTAGTAAATGTGAGTGTCTGCACTTCAACCCACTTAGTAACATAACCAATACACACTAATAAATATTATTTACCTTGAGATGGTGGGTTGATTGGTCCAACAAAGTCCAAACCCCATTTTTCAAATGGTTCTAAACTTATTTTAGGATGAAGATTAATTTTAGAGGACAAAGTAGACTTACCCATCCTTTGGCAAGAATCACATTGCCATACAAACCTTTTGACAGACTTGTAAAGATATGGCTAGTAGTAACCTACACCAAGAATGTTATGAATGGTCCTTTTTACTGAATAATTTCCTCTTCTTGGTTCACTATGGCATGCTCTGATGATGTCATACACTTTACCTTCTCTGACACACCTAAAAATTATATGATCAGGTCTAGTTTTAAACAATATGCCTTTAAACCATTTGAAATGAGAAATAGCTCTAACCAAACATTTTCTTTCTTTAGAGGTAAAAGAATGAGGAAAATTACATGTTGCCAAGTAATTTTCCATGTCTGTAAACCATGTGGAGTATGTGGATATGGAAAATAATTATTCATCTAGAAAAGAATCCTCCACCAGTTCATCCTTACATGTAGTGATCAATCTAGATAAAAAGTCAACAACAACACTATACTTTCTTGGTTTATCTATGATAATAATATATAATTATTTTAACATATAGATCCATCTAATTTTTCTCCTACCTATTATTAGTTTATTCATTAAATACTTAATTGTTAAATGAATGTATAGGTGAATACCTGATAACCAGTAATGTAATGCCTAAAATTATTTATAGCATAGACAACAACAAGTAATTTTTTTTTGTGGTAGTGTAGTTCTTCTCTATGGGTGTAATATTCTTATTGATATGATAAATAACATACATATTTCCATCCTCATCTCTTTGACTTAAGGCTACTCCTAATGTAGTATTGAAAGCATTAGTATAGAAATGAAAAGGTTTTTCCTAATTAGGTCATTTCAAGACTAGAGTAGTCATGATTTATTCATTAATGTTTTAAAAACTTCTTGACATTTATCATTACATACAAATTCACTTTCTTTTGCTAAAAAATAAAATATAGGGGCATTTATCTTTCTAAAGTCTTCAATAAACCTTCTATAATATCCTACATGACCAAGAAATTTTTTAACATATCTTTGTGTTTATAAAATGGGGAGCTTAGAAATTAACTCAATCTTTTTAAGATCTATTTTTATTCCTTTAGAAGAGATATGATGTCCTAAGACTATCCCTTCATCAGCCATTATGATACATTTATCATAACTTAGAGATACTTGGTGATCTTCACAATTAGTAAGCATTTTATCCAAATTATTCAAAGCTTCATTGAATTTAGTACCATAGATAGTGAAATAATCCATGTACACATCCACATAGTCATTTGTAATATTAGAAAAGATTGCTAACACTACTCTCTAAAAGGTAGCATGTGCATTACATAATCCAAAAGGAAGGACTATATAAGCATATGTTCCCCAAGGGTAGGTAAATGTTATTTTATCTTGATATTCAGGTGTTATTCTAATTTGGTTGTATCTATTTAATTCATCTGAGAAAGAAAAATATTGTTTTCTACAAAATTATCCAAAATTTGATCAATGAAAGGCAAGGGAAAATAGTCTCTCATGGTGGCTTTGTTCAGTTCTCTATAGTATACATAAAATATCCATTTTACATTATTTTTAGGCATAATAACTAGAGGTGAATCCCATTGGCTATCATATATAAGATAGATAAAATCAACTTCCAATAGTTTTTCTATTTCCTTCTTAACAGTTTATTTTAAGGCTATATTAAACCTTCATTGTGGTTGTCTGATTGATCTAACATTTTCAGTGTAGATGTGATGTGTACATACACTAGTATGTATTTATTTCATGTCACTATAATTCCAAGAAAAATATTTTGTGTGTTGTACCAAGACATCAAATACTTTTCTTTCCTACTAGTTAGTTAATCAAATGTTGATAGTTAACAGTTTACCCGATTGCAATCTGTTTAGTACTTGGAATAATGAAATTTAATTATTTGTATTCACTCATCAAGGAATTAAATGGAAATGTGTGAGGTTTTAACATGTGAAGTGTGGATACATCTTTTTAAAAAGTTTCATTTCTAGAAAGAATATTGGTCAATAGATAATGAAAATCATGTAAAAATGAATTTTGCCCATTTTAATCCCAGTTAACTATGGCTTGTTGAATGTCTTGTGGACCAAATAAAATGTTTGGTGGCGGTCTTATAACATTGTATTGATTTTAAAAATTGGAGGTGGATTATTCATATTCATGTTTTTTCATATTTGGAGCATAATTATCAGTCCTTAGAGCTAAGCTACTAGTCGTCAGAGCTAGGCTACTAGTTTTCAGAGCTAAGTTACTAGTCTTTAAAATTAAGCTTTTAGACTTTGAAACAAGACTATCAGTCTTTAGATAAAAATATCAAACTTAGAAACACAATTGTTAGAATTTGGAGAAAAACTATCAGACTTCATAGAAAAATTATCGAACTTCAAAGCTAGGCTCTCTTGGTCTAAATCTTCTATTATTTGCTCTTCAAATTTTTGGACATGTTCCTTAATGGTAACCATGGATAAGGAATACACATTAATCTAGTTTTGTTTAGGTTGATCCACCCATATTTATTTAAAAATACCCATTCAAGGTATAGAATGTGGATAAAGAGATATATATTTAGTGTGAATTCCATTAAAATGGTCATGTTTCTAGATCTACAGTTAATTTTTGATGTAAATATAGCTAACCAAGGTATACCAAGAATGATTGGATACCCTACCCTCTTTGGTTTAGGTTGAAGGATCATGAAATCAACAAGGTATTCATAGGACTCTATGGTGACTGGTATATTCTCTATAGTTCCTTCAGGGGTAACAATGTATTGATCTGGCATTTACAAGATTATTAAGGTAGGTTGAATCCCTGTGAGAGATAAAGACTCTACTGTATTGACAATAATTATGTTTATGGTAGCACCTAGATAAATAATCACATTTGGAATAGATTTGTTTCCAATTATCACAGTCATCATAGGACTACCAATATATTTATATTTAGGAACACGTATGTTATCTACTAGTAAATCAACATTTTTTCCAATTACCTAAATTATCTTGGGATACTACTTCTTTCTTCCTAGTGATTTGATGCACAATACTTTAATTATTTGATTCAAATAATGTATATCTTAATGGATCTTAATAGTGGAATTTATATCTTCATGTCTTTTAATCCATGCATCAATTCATAATCTTCCCTAAGTTTCTCTTCCTTAAGTCTTTTAGGAAATGGAACAACAGGGAAATCTTGAAATATGGTTGGTGTAGTTGTGGATTCTACCTCTTATTTAGCTGGTTCTTGGACTATAGGTGGATCAAAAGTGTTGTCATCATTGGGAATTTTAGTTATGGTAATAGGTGAATCTCCTAATACCTTCCTTGATTTAAGTTGAATGTTATTACATTCAGTTGAACCACTTACAACATTACTTTCTTGATCAACTCCATAGATAGGTGCATTTTGCCTATTTTTTGGATTTGCCATTGGTTGGAATGGTAACTATGGTTGGTTAACCTACTACTCAATTGGTGTTGGCTGAGGTTGTGAAGGCATCAAATCCTACTATGGAGGAAACCTTCTTTATGGCTAATATTATTGATTTAACCATTAAGGTGGTAGATGTTATACCCAATGTGATTGTTGAATTTGTTGTTGTGCCCAAGGTTGATTTTGAGGCATTACCCACATTTTTGGCATCCATTATTGACTAATCAATGGTTTTGGTTGTGGTGGTACCCATATTTTTGGTGTGACTTGTCTATCCCATGGTTCAATCCATGGATCAGGAGGAAATATTGGACCAAACTGATTTTGAGGCAAGGAGGATTGGTTTCCTTATCTTTGAATAAAATATACTTCCTCAATGGTATGTTCTACTCATCTAACTTGATTTATTATAGTAGGAAGGTGTTTACAATTCTTAGTGTCATGGTTTAGGTCACAAATACTGTATACCTCTATTTTGTCTAAAGGGAAATCTTTTATCGCATGTTTGATTTTGCATCTAGGACAATATATTGAAAATTATTTAGTGTTGGTAGCATTGGATTTGTATTTGAGTCCATCTAAGGTGGATGCCAATTATACTAGAATGTTTATCTTTAAATAGGCAAATTCTTCCATTAATTATCCAATTCAAGTGATTTTCCTAACCTTTATTTCCTTCTACTAGGTCTTATCCTAGAGTAGTTAGTACAAAATGCTGAAATTTGATGAAAAGTTAACTTGTCAATGCCATCCTTTCCCATTAGGTTCAAATAATCATGTGCATAATCATCTAACCCTTAAATAAAGACTGTTTTGACAACCTCCTTGGTGAGTTGGTAACCACTTCATTTATGGGTAAATATAAACATGTCAAGATAATATTCGAAGGTTTCATCTTCATTTTGTTTGATCTTGAATTTTTTTTCCTTCCATTCTCTAACTCTAAAATAATCTTGATATTTTTCTAGAAATGCAGTTTCCATTTCATCCTAAGTGGTTATAGAATTACCCTCAAGGCCCATGAGCCATCTTATGGCTACATCCTTGAGTGGGAATAATTTCAACTTTTGATTATCTATGACATAATCATATGTTTGATAGAGAACTTAAAACTCAAAGAGGAACTAATATGGATGCTCTGAGGATTTACCTTCAAAAGTAGGTAAAATGGATGGTGAAATGTTTTTTATGGAAGTTCTATCATAAAGACCTAGGATGATTGGATAGGATAAAGTTCTATCTTGTTGGGGCTACTAGTCATGGTTTTCCACATGTGCATGTTCATCTCTCATGTTTTATTCCCAACTTTGGTTATCAATACAATTTAAATTCACTTCTCGGGTGCTTAATATATGGTCTATCTTAGGAGGAGAATCTTTGATCATATCTTCTTCTTTTAAATCTTGTGGATCAAATCCAACTATTCTAGAAAGAGGATTTTTAGGATCAATTTACCCTATAGGAGATGTTCTGAATATGATTTTTCTTGTAGGATCTATTTGTGAGGATGAACCTTGTTCAGGAGAGGAATTATAAAAATTTCTTTCAATTGCCTTTCTTTCACTTCTTGATATTTTTAGCGAGGGTTAAACCCTCTCTTCTTCTTTATTTGTTTAGGATCCATTAGAGATAAACCATCCTTAAGAATCTCTTGGGTAGTTCATAAATCTAAAGATTCCTGGATTGTTTTTATGTTTTTGAATTTTATGAATGTTTTTGAATTTCCCTATATAACTCTAATATAGGATTTCACTAATAATCATTGATGAATGTGTCCCTAATAATGGTGCCAAAAATGATAGGCTATTATTATACCTCTCATTTAACCAATCAATGGATTAGTGTCATTTTCAACTAGGGCAATGTCTAATAGCTATATGCAATGATAATGTTTGATATTGGAGTTGTATAGTTCACTATTTATGGGGTTTTACTTCTACCATGCTTTATAAATCCTAAAAATGGTAAATAAGACTCTAATTATATTTTGTATAATGGTAAATCTAAACTATTTATTAATTGAATATCTCCTTTTGGTATTCACACCATCAACATCTAAAATTTAAACATCTAGCATAAGACATATAATGTACTCACTCAACTTGCCTTACTGGGTAGGACAATATGATATTCCAAAATTTGAGAATATTGTCTATTATTACTTAAATGGATTCTAAATTTTTTTGAATATAAGACAAATTAACAAACTTACTTTAATTGAAAAAACACACTCTTGCATAAAAGAAACCTACGTGTATTGAATTGAAATAAATTTTGCCTGTAAATGAAACACACTTGCATTAAAGAAAATTCACACTTTTGAAAACAAAATTAACACTTGAATTTAAAAACAATTATTCTTTGTTTTGAAAGGAAATCACTTTGCATTTAAAATAAATCACTCTTCTAGTTAAAAGGAAATTACAATTTACAGTAAATAAAATATACTTGAATTAGAGTAATACTTCTGAAATATTAAACTAAAAAGTACCAATTTGTCCTGATCCTTAGAGAGAAGTGGGCCTTGTTCCTTCCTCAGAATAGGAACTACTTTACTCATTAATAAAAGGAAATTCTAAACTTTATTTCATTCAAAGGAACATATATAGATATGAAATGTTTTTTTGGATTTCTAACATCTTTGAAATTCACCAATTGTTTACTGCTTATAACTATTTGGAATGAGAAGATATGTATTTAAGCACATCTCAACATCTATTCACATAGTACAAAATATAAAAATTTTAATGCCCAAATTTATTAATTCAAAATATAGACAATCTAGGACTTAGATCCCATGCTTCTATAAAGGTGTTAAAACTATCTCAACTAACTATAGGCAAAAAATAACTAACATAGATACAAAGATACTTATTCAGTTTTACAAAATATAAGTATAAATATATTAATACTATTTTAGACCATTACCATGAATGATAATGTATAAAATAAGATATCTAAATATATAAATTCTATTTATATATGATAGATATTTTTAGAATTCCTATCTCGATCAGTAGGATCTAGCTAGATTTCTTCAGAGCATACCTGGGTGTCTTCGAAGCATCTTGTATATGTATTTAGAGCACTCTATATAGGTCTTCAAAGCATGCCTAGATGTCTTCAGATCAATCTTTATATGTCTTTGGAGCACCCCCAGAGCATCTTCAGAGCACTTCTAGAGCATCTTCAGAGTGTTAGATATTTGACAAAAAAGTTTCCAAAACTATTTGTTGTCTTCTCAAAAATACCCCACCATTAGGATGTGTTTCTATATTCAAAATTGTGCTATTCATCTAAATTGGAAATAATAACAAGGTAAAGAATCAATAACAAATTACATACAAAGAAATGACAAATTGCATTCATTTCTTACTTAAATAAAAACTTAACTATTAAATGCAATGCAATATATAACCAAAGGCAACACCTTATGGACAACTTGTATAGATATGATGAGCTATATGAAATTATCATCACCTTGGTCCCACCAAGCATGCCAAATTTTTTTATCTATTAGACTTGCACCCTTGTGAAGGTAGTTTTAAGCTTTCAAAGTATTAAGTAACATGGATACAATCCTAGGCTATGGATGGCCTAATGGATGTATTTAATCTCAAGAATATATGGGCTACTCCCCTTGATGTATCAGTTAGGATCTCTACTCAACACTACCATCTTGCAAGGGAAAAGAGAAGAAGATAAATTGAAAGGAAAACCTATCTAATTGAGGTGATACACCAAAATGTGTCCTTCACTTGTCTAATATGTAATAATAAGGCTGAATAAGAACATGGACTTGATTACACTTCTCAAATGAGAGTCTCTAAACATCAATGTTTCACATAGAGGCTTGGTTTAATACATGATCTAAGGCAACTGATCAATAAGCCTTTTAAAGACACTAATGAAAGATCACACTTTACATACATATAAGATGATTAAAGCACACTATGAAACCTATTAGGATGAAATACCACCTAGAAAAAGGTAAATAAGAAAGGGAAAAAATGAAAGGAAGCATACATTATCACTATCATTCATCAACTAACCATGAAAATAAACTAGTCACAAGCTTTGAGGAGGCTTGAGTTCAATATTATTCATTCAAAAGAGGCAAGTAATTTTTTTTTAATGAGAATGGAATTGCTAAAACTCAAGTTAAGGATCCCTTAAAATTCCAAACATAGGTTTACATATAGAGAATTGAGAACGAGGAGAGAGAAAGAGACAAGAGCGAAGAAACTAGGAATGTATCATTCACTTAGTACTTTCCCAATTTATATGTAGCATTTCATTGAATATCTTTCATCCACACTTTGAAAAATGGAATAAAGGTTTAAGAAGTCTTGTTTTAAAATTAAAAGGAGTCTTTGATCATTCATTTATGGTATTTAACCCATACAACCTCCTCGATCTTTACTTGCACATCCTACATTCTTGGTAAAGAAGTCACCTCCTTGAAAATAGGCCTTAAAAGCTTAATCAAGTCTTCATTAATCTCTGAATTTAAACCTTATCCAATGATTTATGAGGTATTTCCATCCTTTCTTGGGCTGTTAGAAACTCTTTGATGATTGTTTGACTTTGTCTTTTGACTAGGCATTAAACGGAAAGAAGGTCCTCTTAGGAGTCCTAGAGACCTTTTCCACCTTTTACACATTATTCCAACCACTTCATGAATAATTACAACTTGATTAGGTGTAGTAAGGATAAATAAACATTAATAAATCCCTTTGAAATGTTTCTATGCATCATTTTATTACTTTGATCACTTAACTCCTCCTTATGTAAAAATGACATAGGAGAGAGAGAGAGAGAAATGGGTTTTGGTTTGAACCATCCAAATTTTCTCCATGAAAGGATTATCAACATGAATATATACTTGAAACAAGGCATTTAGAATCATTAAGTAGCCCAAAAGATGTAATTTTTCTCCTATAACATGCTTTAGCATCCATTCCTTGTAGCCCTAAAACATGGGAACATTTTTGAAGATTATACAGATCAAATTGGAAACTTGGGAACATTTTTTAGTACCCTCTATCCATTTATAACTCCATATAAATTTCATGAGCTAACTCCAAGTGGAAGTACTCCTTTTGTGTCATTTCTCTCTCTAATGAAGCCTCATAGGCCTAGAAAGATAAATTTAGCCCAAATGATCACCCACACATATGAAACTAGCCAAAAGTGTTTGATTCACTTTACCTAACATAAGAAACTTCTCCATGCCAATTTTGATTTTTTGTAACATTGTAGAAGTATGCAAACCATGAAATGACTTTTGGTAAGGTTTTCCTTTTAAGGCATTTTTAGGCTACCTTGAAAATTCTAATTTTTTTGAATACTTATGGGTTATATTGTATGGATTTTTAGACTTGTATAGGTATAATAACTCAAAAATCACATCTCCCAATGATTTGCATTCATACATACACTTCAACACTCCCTTTTTGCCTCAAAAAATTGAAAAAGTATAATTTTTATCAAATCTATATAGGTGAAAGTAAAATAAATTACCATAAATAGGACCTATTTGTATTCTAGGAAAATGTTCAAAAGGTTTCAAAAACATTCTAGGTCATTATATGTGTTTTTGAGATGAATTTCTATAAACTGGTAAAAACTAGATTTTTTGGTAGCTTGTAAGCGACTCAACTTCTTAATGATAGTTCATAAAGGATAGGTCCTTAACAAAAAAATAAATTACAAAAGATCTAAGTGAAAAAGGTCCTATAAAACCTCCAAATATATTAGGGTCCCATGCAAAGTGTCTGTAATGTTATGAGCATCAAAAGGTACCTCATCAGCTAGGCAGATTGTATTTTGTGAGGCTGTGGAGAGAAATGAAGACTAAAAGTGATGTTTTTGATTTTTATTATGAGTATTAATACCTAAATAAGGTCTAAAACATACATTTTGACCTTCTCCAATGGTAATTATCATATTTTTTTCCTTCAATATCCCCTATAACCTCTCTCCATTATGCCTAAGGTTTAGATGCATACTAGTGTTCTTAACCCTAGAGGTCTATTCATTGGGTTCCTCTCTTAATTAATAGAGCCAAAAAATTATGGGGGATTCATTAAGGTCATATAAAATAATTTTCATTGTTATAAATTGAACCTCTTAGTGATAAACATGTTCTATTCACCTTTTGCTTGACTATGGCTCGAAGGCTCTTAATACACTATGTTTGTAGATCGTATTCTACACTTTTGGAAAATTATTTTCATGTACATGTCCCTCTAATGGAATGTATTCCATTCCTTACCTAATATATAATAAACTTCATTTATAACGGCCATTTTTATTTTTACATTCAAATTGTAATCACTGTCAAACTTTTAACTTCTTGAAAGACTATGTGTAAGACTATGCTGACTGTAGGTGGTGATTTACTATTTATTTGCATATAGGTTTAGATTTAGATGTAATAAATAATTAATAGGTATATTAAATGATATAAAACACTCTATAAACCTATGAAATCTTTTAAAACCTACAATCTCATTTGGTGTACTCATACTTCCTTTACCATATAATACACAACTGACTATGTCATTTCTTGCCTAATTGTGTTCTACCCCAAGAGCCTTTATGATATTTAAATACAATTTAATGGGAATGGATCCCATAAATATCAATCTTATAGTTCATTAAAATTCATCTCCATGACACTCTTCCATCATCACATTCAAAAAGTAATGTAATCACTATTAAATTGCTTACATTTCTCGTAGACTAACTATAGGTTTGTATGTTGGCTATAGGTGTATACTTTACTCCTTATATAGATTTAAGGGGAGAAATAGATGTATTAATATTTTAAAATGTATATGACATGGGTTTTAAACCTATTTTCATCTTATGAAAACATTTACAAACCCCTCAAACCCTCTTCTTATAAACTTCTTCATCCATTACAACACACAACTGTGTCCTCACCTTGACTATAACTTTATATTACCTCTATATGATACTTGAGAAGTTTATTATTTGAAAGGATCTTTATGACCCTATATTAAACTCTAAAATATTCTATTTTTTTTTAATTCATTCAAAGTTCCATTGGAAGTTTAAAACTCTTATTGAACTCTTCACTCTAATGCCTTCACATCTTAGTTAGGTACAAGTTGGCTGTAGGTGGTGCTTGGACTGAGAGAGAGAGGTGATATATTCCATGTAAGTGATATAAGATTTTTGGATGTACTTTATTAATTTATAATGTGTTATTTATCTCCATATAAGATGTCTCTCATCATTCTCCTTCTAGCTCTTTCCTTCTCTTCATACCACTACTTGAGTCAAAATAAGATGGTTTTAAGTGATCATGTGATGTTTCATGATGTGAGATGCCCAATATAGGGTCATTGAACCTTGATATGTCATTTCCATTGGTAAGGTGCTCTTTATCTTCCCATAATATAATGTATAATGTATAAGTGTCCAATCTCTTATCCCTTTATTTACCTTGCCTTAATTTCACAAGCTTGACTGTCTAGGCCTACTCAGACCCTACTGTAAGTGGTCATTTAGGAAATATTCATCATAATCTTGTAATGAAGGGTTTTCATTAATATGTCCTTGATTATTTGATATAGTTCATTAAGACTCCACAAATTTACCAACTACATTGGGATCCAACCTCACCTTCACCTTACTTTTTAAGCCAAAAGATGATGGTTATAGGTGTCTTTCAAGTCTTGAATATGACATTGGGTGAAGTGGAGATATGGATTGAGTTGTTAATGACTCTAACTTGGACTTAAAGTTAAATCAATATCCATTTTGAGAATCTTCACTGTTCTCACTCACTTAAGACCAAAACCTTGACATTATTTGAAAACTTAGTAATCAAGAGAGTTTGTAGACCTTATTGTATGGACTGAGATCATCATGGTGGAGTATGTAAAGTAGGTAAATTGAATAATCATATGCAATCCTACTTTCCTTTGAAATTTTTCATTCATCCTCCCTTATACCCTTCCATTATTTGCTTATCTCCATGTTCAACATGACACCTTTTGAAGTATCTTCATGGGTGACTATTGTAGGTGGTGGATTCTCCCTATGTATGAACTATTAGTGATTTCTATCTCTTGAGACCAATCTCCCATGGGTGACTATTGTAGGTGGTGATTTTTGTCTGGATGAATAGGCCCTTTAGACCCCTTACACTCTTAGTGATTATTCACAAATATGGGGGAATGAATTTGAAAAAAAATTACATTAAATTTAAGGTCATTATGTTACCTATAATTTACCAAGATATTTGGACCTTAATCTCTCTCTCATCCCTGTAATGAGCAAAAACTGATGGCCTTCCTAGAGCTACCAAGGAGGTCGATATGGGAAAATAGTAGGTTTTCTTTGTTTTAGCACCTAAAACTTACTCCAAACCATGGATTTGACCTTGAAGTGACTAAATGAGGTCCTAAAGATACTTTATAGCCAACAACCCTTTGAAAACCTATGCAGATGCCTCAAAATGGCTCATTTTAACACTGAAAATGCCATAATTGCTTAGGAGACCTGATTGAAATGCTATTAAAAATGTTAATAAGGCATCATAATGTTTAAATAGATATACCATGATTAAATTAAACTTATTTATGATAATATACTATCATTACCTCATAGAACCTTCTTTAGAAGCCATAAAATAGTAAAAAATGCATACAAATGAGCCATAACGTTAGTCCAAAAAGTCATCAACCTGATTAATGATATGTAAGGCATGAAATGATATTGAAACATGATATGATATTATAAATACACTATATAATCTTTTCACCATTTAAAATGGATTTAAAATACCAAGAAGAGACTAAATAAGCATAAGGCCATGATGAACAAAACCTCAAACCTATCCAATCAACCTTAAACTTTGTTAATAAAGTATTCAAGTGATCACACTAAGAAAATTTAAAGACCAACATACTAACCAATAGTACAAACAATAATGGCAAGAGAATTTTCAAATAATAGGGTGACAATTTGACCTATGAGGTCAAACTTGTCAACATTTACCTTTCTTAATTAAGGTTTACTTGTTTGAGTTCTTCAATCATTTAGTAGCCTTAGATGTTTGGTTACTAGATAAAATATAAAATTAAACTTGGTAATTTGGTCCCAACTTATCATTTGTCACCCTAGATTACCAAATTTACAAGTACATCATGCATACACAGTTTAGTTATCTTGGCTTTCCTATGTTTGTTTATTTTTTCTCTTTAGTTTTGTATCCTTAGGTTTGTCCAAATTAGTCTCTATGCCCTCCATGATTAAAAATACAAACACAATAGATAACCATTTAATTATAAAGTTAAGTCAAGGTACATATACATTAATTTTATTTTAGTGATTTACTTTTAGTTATTTAATGCTTTAAAATACTCCAATTTATTTAGCTTGCATTATGTGTTGTTATGTTATTTTTGATAAGCACCATCCCATGTTACACTTGAGTGACACATGATAAGATTTGAGTGGGTCATATATATACATGTAATATTTTCAAACTTTATCAATTACTGATGATTCTCTCTTACAGTAACCCTTCGAGTCTCAATCTCTCTCAGTGCATGCCTTAAAGGGTGCATCAAGAAAGGGGTGGGTAGACCATTGGTACTTCAAAGGATTATTTTACCCTATACCACCACTTGAAATTTACATAACCATCTCATATACACTTCCATAAGCTCTACCTCCTCTATTTACATGCTCGTCTAAGCAATTCACTTCCTTAATTAGCCCCTACCTAAGCCTAAAAGCCTTTTTGATATTTACTGAATAATGTCAACCTAGGCTGGCCATGTATTCTAATTGATATTTGGACATTACGGGTCTAGGTTATCCTTGGATGACCTAGACTAGTACCTAACTTGATTTTATTAATTAATGATATAGGGTTAAATTGGGTTGACCATATCACTAAACTTTTAGAAAGGTTTAGGGCATATCTAACTATATACACATCCTTTTCACCATTTCTTCGAGAGATAAAGAGATAATTATTCATTTGTGCTTCTTTACAATCTGCACTTTGACCATTTTAATTGAGGAGTTATTGCTTATGGTTTATACTTGGAGAATAATATTTTCTTATGGAAAAATCTTGGATGCTCAGGCCTATCTTATTCATCCTTACAAACCACAACAACCTCTTGCAAAGTACCTTTGACCAAAGGAGAGATCGAGTCTCGATGAGTTCATCTTCAAGGTAAGTATCTCTAGTTTTACACATCTATTTTAGTAGATAAAAGTATCATAAGTGATGCCTTTTAATTATATTTCTCTCTCCATGGATTAGGATTATATTTATACATAACTTATTATAATTATTCTATGCATGTTTACTTTTTATGTTTATTACCCCTACTTTGTGCCACAACATTTGGTGAGCACTAAATTATATTTTACTTTAATTTGCATATACTTAGTGAATATGAAAACATAGAACTTAGCTAGGGTTATTACATAGTGTTTCTTGACTAGAGGCTTTGGAACCCTCTCTCATGATGTTATTGTGAAAAGAGATCCCTTAGTTAGGTCTAGCTGATCCATATTGGTCATGACCCCAAATGTCTAAATGTATCAACAAATAGAAGTGTAAGTAATATTTATCATATTTAAACTAGGATTAATTAATAGGTTAGCTACATTTTCCTTTATATACACATGTATCCACATAAAATATGTTTGCATGCAACTAGAGACTAAACACCCCTACCTATTAAAAATACAAGTTATAGTTTAATGAAAAAACCATAGAGGAAACATAATGCGATTAGAAATAAATTGAAATCTTGAAATAAATGTAAACATGTTAATAGATAATGATGTCTTTATAAATTAATAGGCCTAATACTATTTGCACATAAAGGAATGTCCTTGCACTTCTATAATTCCAAATTCACCTTATGATAAAGATTGAAAATAATTAATTAATTCTTGATGAAGTTTATAAGTATATTCAAACCAAAATTGACATTGCTAATAAACAATGAGAATGTTATCAAATAATTCAAGAAAATGAATACTACTATAAGTACTTTAAGGCAAAAAAGTTTATAACATCAAAATGAACTTTAAAAATACTTTTGCTAGAGCATAGTCCCCAAGCTCTTAGGAGATCCTTTTGGATCAAAAGGATTTGAATGACATAAATGATGAAAAATGTTGAGATCTATGAATCTTCAATGAAGAATATAGGATCAACAGGAGAGGGAGATTTCATATATATTATGCAAACAAGGGATTGGAATAGGTTGATTAAATCATTGTTGACAATGATTGTAATAGCTTGAGTTTTGAGGGATTACCTTCATAATTATGTGATTTGGGGTGGTGAAGCATTCATAACAAGTGTGTCACCTTTGATAGGGTTTTAATTGGTGTTGGGGGTCTCATTTCCTATGCATGACATGGTCCTCATTGTTTCATCTTGAAGATAGTATAGATTTGTTGTGCCTTCATTACAATATATATCCCGTGTTGACACATTTTTGGGTGTTTAGGTAGGTGTCTAGTAAATTTTAACACCATGGCTTTCATGTTATAGGTGGATCTTAGTGAGCAATTACTATGCGTAAAAGCAATCAAGAGGGAGATGGCCTTTGGTGGATGAGTGATTGATTCATGTTTGAAGTGAATTTTCATTTTATAATTTAGGAGTGTCTTTTAGGCCATGAAAGAAGTGATAGGCTCAATTTTTTTAGAAACTATCTTTAGGGTAAAATTTAATTCCCTGGTTGCATTATCAGTCATTAAGAACCTTGTCTTTTCCTTAAAGGACAAATAAAATACTTTAGTGGTGGTGAGTAAAATTATTTGACCAGGATTTTGGGTGGGCTTTGAAGAAGCTATGGAGGGATTTGTATGGGAAGATCAACATCAACTTCCTTTTTTTATTAGAATGACACAGGGTTAATCCCTACACATGCATTTTAAGAGTTATAAGAAAGCTTTTTTGTACCAGTGAAGTATCTAGATTTTCTTTAGAAATACCTAAAAGCCTTAGCCTGAAGGGATGTTTTCTACCTATTAAGGACTTAAATGATAATGTGATACCCAATTTTTTATTTGGTGGTAGCTCTTAGTTGGATAAACACCTCCAAGTTGATGGCTGTAATGTAATCTCTTATGAGGCTATTTTGGGATCCTTTCCAAGAGCCACAAGATTCTCTATCAAGGAGAGGCTTGAATCCCTAATTTTAGAGAAGGGTAGTATCCTCTCACATGCAAACTCATATAGCCTCCATTAAAGCATCACCAGGTGTGGGTTGGGTGATGATGAAGAAATATGTGGGTAGGATGAGGCTCTGAAGGTGGAAGGTAACTGCATCACACAATAGTGGACCTAGGTTTACTTTGGGTGATGGTGAAGTTAGATTAGAACTAAGCCATTGAGGGTGGATAATTAAAAAACTGAATGATGAATAATTGACATAGGTGGTTGGTGGAGGGGATCCCCATGGTGGTGGTGGTTCATCGGTAGAGGGTACTGTTGGCCCTTAGATGGGTAGTTAATATTAAATGTTATGTTGTTTATTCTTTGTTATTTTAGGGTTCCCCTTTGGGGTGGTGGTGTTTTGGCTAGTTGTGTGCCTTTTGAGGCTAGTGTTATGTTGTTTTATCATGTTTTCTTATTGCTCTTGATGTCTTGGGTGTTTCCCACTTTTTTAACTCTCACTTTTCATTTAATATAATGGGTGAGGGACCCTCCAACCCTCAAATCATCTGTAAAAAAAAGAAATTGGCTAGGAATTTTTCTAAAGGGAAAGAGTTCATGGAAGTATTTTAAAGAGCTAACCTTAGTCAGATATGAAGAAAATGAAAAAAGCTCACAAATAGTCAATATTGGCCATAACACTAATTACAAGATAATTTTGAATATATATGGACTTTGGTTAACATGTATGACTATAGATATCTAAAATTTTCCTAGGCCCAATTTTTTATGGTTTAGAAACATTTTGATATGAACAGATCTTGATTTAATGGTTTTATGGTATTTTGAGTATAACTATCATGCTTTGTATTTTCTCAGGCTTAAGTTAGTTTAATTAATATAATAGACACATCTCTATTAGCCTAAAATAGTTGGTATAAATTTATTATAAAATAGATGAGAGTAAGTATCAATATAGATGTCCTATCTTTTTTTGGTCAACCAAAATGAATTGGAGGTAACTCATTTTTAGCAACAAGTAAAAGTACCTAGTTATTATATGCCAAACTTGTGCTATAAAAAATATGCTTACTTTTTGTTATGCTTCTCTTAATGTGTTATGAATCAAAGATGATGTAAATGTGTTTTGGGGTATTTTCATTTCTTCATATACAAGTTTATGTCTCATAAATTCTTGATTACTTTAACCAAGAGGTATTAGGTCTGTCCACCTTACCAACCATGCAATCACATCTTGATATACAACACAATATCATTAAGTATGGATTCTGAGGCCCTTTAAGTGGTTTATTGGCATGTTTGGGAGGCTTTTTCACAAATTTGTGTCTCTTATTCACCTAATCACGTTGTTTTGCACCTAAGATTTATTAAAGACCACCTTCAACATATCTACACATATAACTAGAAACTATAGGGTCTTGTCCATATGGCTAAGAAATATAAGTGTTCCTATTAAACCCCCAAGGCAAGGACTAGAGTCTAAACATTGTGAATTGTGAATTTCCAATGCCTTAACATGACTTGGTTTAGATGCACTGCATCATGTCATTTCACTCCTACCTGATGTTTATCAAATGGTACTTCATCTTAATTCAATGATCAGTTGCTCTAATAAATGTTGAAGTAAGATTATGTTATTCTTGATAAAATCTAAACTTAAGAATATGATTCATATGATAAACATCAATTTATGGAGGGTTTGAAATTGTTATTTATTACTATAATGGGACAAAATATGTAGAAAATGATTTATAAAACTGTTGCATGCACTATAACACTAGGTATGAGTATATTATTCCTTACATGCCTCTTGTGGATAAGGTGAATAACTAATCCATCATGGATATGGTTAAAAATATATTATATTCTAAGAATTTGGAGTAAATGTGATGTAATTAGCCTTTAAAATAAGGGTTTCAATGTCTGTCTCTTCTATGAAAAGATTACTTATAAAGCTTCATTAACTTATGAAAAGATTACAAAACATAAATTTGTTGCCATTAAAATACTTATGCTACTGAAATTTATTATTTTCCAAAATATTATCTCTTTTAGAATAAAATGAATACACTATTTTATTCTCATAATGATTTCTAATTGTTATCCCAAAATATTCAAACAAAATAATAGCCTAATAGGATCATAGCAGTGATCTAGCTTATTCACAAGATAGGAAAAGGGTGTTACAAGTCCCCATTTTCCAAGGAGAAATTTTAAAAAGGGAGGCATAATTTCATGCATAGCTATAATTTTTTACATCATTTTGTCTTTGTTTCAGATTTAGTAACCCATAACTCCACAATTATAATGGTGTTTTATACATATCTCTATAAAAAGTAAGTGTATCCATGACTCAGAGAAATGACCCATAAACATATTTTGAATGTTGCAATCTCATCAAAAATGCCTTTGACAAACTTTGAATGATGGATGGAATGATTCCTAAGATTTTTTGATGTATTCCATAATTTCATGGTACATTTTGGAACTTGCTTGTAGCACTCCAGAGCTTTTATGTCAAACTCTAGAGCTTACCATCAAACTATGGAGCTTTATTGTCAAACTCTAGAGCTTTATTATAAAAATTTAGAGCTCTAATAGAAAGCTTCATCACACTCTAAGCTTGGAATTAAGGATCAATTTACTTTGACAATATTTTTAGCATTCAATTATAGTCTATTATCTCTAATATACATACAAAAATGGTGAACTAACCATGCCAAAAGTTAGAACATAATGTTAAAAGTGAGAAACATAGACTCACACATACTAAGATATAAGTACTTATCTTAGTTATATACCACGGGTATATGATTTTATGATTTTAACCATTGTATAATGGTTTATACATTGAAGATACTTAATTGCTAGACCTAAAAGACAATATAAAGGACTATGTGTATTGATTGTAAAGTTACATATGTTAGTAAGGTTAGAAAGCTATCTTCAAAGTTAGATAGAGATACAATAATAGGAAAAGAAGCCCATTGAATGTATGAATATTCATCATACTTCTAAGCTTTGGAAGTAATACCCTATAAGTGAGTAGTCTTGTTCATAAGACCTAAACCCTATTATAGTCTAATGAAAAGTTGAGTACAAGAGTGAATCTTTGAGGAAAGTAAATAAATGATGTTTGTAAATGTTGATTGGTTTGGATACAATCTATTTCATGACTAAAATCCCTTGAAAGATCAGTTAATAGTATCAAGAACATGATAAGTGCATAACTAAGAGAGTTGCAGAGCTAATGATAAGATTTAGTTTGATTGTTTAAGTAAGAGGCTATGTTAAGAAGAATTGTATAATATCTTGGATGGTTTTTTGTTAAAGTTACCAATTTGAGAATGATGTGAATAGCATAACAAGATAATAAACCAATAAATAAAGTCATAGACCTATTTGAACCAATAATACCTATACTAATAAAATAACTGGTATAGAATAAAGATGTATAAATAATAAGTTGATTGTGTGTTTCTTGAATTTGGTTTATAGAGGATCTAGTGAAAGATACCTAGAAAGGTCTACATACATCAATTCACCTTATTTTATTGTAAGACTCAACATTTTGTAGTGGAATGTTATGTGCACTTGTGATAAGTACAAAACTTCTAGTTCGAAAGGAATTAAACCCTTAACTGAGCCACTCTTAAATAATGAGAATTGTAGAGTATGATGCTTGATTTAAAGAGATGTTAAGTCTATCCTTGAGCATAAGATCCAATGATTGTCAAAATATATCTATACTTTTGAAAAGCTGGATTTGATTTTTGATCTCACTAATTACATAAACCATTTGAGCTTTAAACTTGTGAGTATCCTCATATGTTGTCTAAAATTCACATTGTGAATTGTGAATTTATAGTGCCTTAACATGACTTGATTTAGATGCACTGCATCTTGTCATTTCACTCCTACCTAGTGTTCATTGGATGGTACTCAATCATGAATCATATTGGATTGTGTTGTTCTTGATATAATATAAAATTAAGAATATGATTCATATGATAAACATCGCTATATCCCAATATAGGGAGGAGTGTATGAAACTATTATTGATTATGACCATCTACATATTTTTTCATATATCTATTTTAGTAGTTTTATTTTTAGAATAACTCATAACAATGTGAATGCCAAGAATAGGAGCCTAACATCCAATGACAAAGACATACAACTATATTCACAAAGGCATATAACTATATTCATTGGCACCATGATGTTTTTTTTATGTGGAAAGAAACCATCCACAAATCCTACACTAGGGTTTGAATTACTCACAAGAACACTATAGAGTAGATCTCATGACTAGAGGTCAACATATATATTTCCAAATAAATAAAAACAAAAATTAAATATTTTAACACTTACCCTTCCACTTCAATAAGGATGACAATAAACACATGGATTCTATGGCATAACTTTGGCTACAAAAAATCATTAAAGTCAACGCTATAGCCACCAAATTCATAGTAAACTTACATGTAAAAGGATTTTTTATGCTACTTTACTGGGAAAGCAAATAACTACTAGAGAAAATAATGAGAAGATAAGAATGTTTTATTAAATTTAACCTTGAATTTAAATTACACGAATGGAATATTTAATTATATAATATAATATTTATATATTATATTAAAATATACATTATATAATATTTATTTATAAAATATATATAATATAATATAATGCTAATATATATATTATATTATATTATATCATATTTATATATATTATATTAAATATATAATATTCATATATATTATATAATAACCGATATTTAATGTATTAAAATATGATTATATATATATATATATGTATATATATATATTAGTAAGGGGGGTTTTATAAAATGAAAGAGTGTAAATCAATAGTGAAACCTCTGACTCCGAACCCATGATTACTGACTTAAAAATAATCGATAGTTAAATAATCATAAATGGTCCAAGATTTTATAATCACAATATTGATATTGATTTTAGTACCCATGTCCACTTCAATTTTTTATCCAAAACCCAAACCTACAACTCCAAATTGTTCTTAGTCACTTCAAATTTTTACAATGCCATTGTATCGAAACAATTTTACCATTGAAGACAAAATCTGATCACCCATAGTTGGGATCTTTAACTAATGAATATAGATGTCCCCTAATCAAAACCAAGGGAGTTATGGTTTTGACATAGATATTGGTAAAAGAGAATATCTCTTTCCATGAATAATGCAATCCATCACATAATAAACCATTGCATGCTGATTTAAATCCCAATTGGTCTACCCCCATAATTACTTTACACCATGTTCATACCCTTAGAAGAAAGGACAAACCATACATAACATGAAAATAGTGAATGGTGTAAAAGTGAGATGAGTGATGATGGTAAGGTGTAATGTCAAGGTATGTATGATGATATTATATATTAATGGTCCCATATCAAACATGAGACCTAGGTTTAGGGTTGTTGTTTAATTTAGTATTTCATGATGGCTACATGCCTATGTTTGAGCACAAACCCATGTTCACTTTGATTACCATCACATACTTTAAGGTTCTTGATGACTCTAATAATTATTCTATGGGGTGTATTTAACAATCCAAATCCTCAAGAGATAGAAATTTGAGAAAAAAACCAAATAGCATGTTGTCCAAGTCTAAGGGATTTGTTGCAATGCATCCTCTAACACCCAATCAAAATCCTTCGTAACAAAATTAATTTATATTTAGATGTATTGAGTTTATTGATAGGGTTCTTGAGCCACACATCAAATGTGGATCCCTATTGCAATCAAATTAACTCTCATTTCATTTGTGTCATGTAGATTGCATTTAGAATTTACATGACTTGCATCCATTTGAAGCAATGACAAGTTAGTTATCATGGGTTTAAAGTGAGATTTAATTATTTATTTACACTCTTTAACTTTACTAAACCCCTCTTCCTTATATATATATATATATATAAAATCAGAGATACATAAAGTGGGTTATAAATACTTCAATAGAATGACTACATCTAAATGCATTACACCTACAATTTATCATTATGCATGTATGGTTAACATTCTTGGCTATGCTAACCATCTTGGGTAAACTCTAAACTTTATCGTAAAAATTCCAATTAAGCCTATGTTGTGGCTGATGTTCTTTTTTCAAACATCTATGAAGAGGTGGGGAGGTGGGGTGAGGTTCAAATGGTAATGGATTTGATGCAATATATAGGAATTAAAAATATATAAACACATTCATAAACATGATATCTATGAAAATTTTGATAAATTATATTCAGAGATGAAGGTAGTAGGGTATTTTATAGATTCATGACATGCAATGAATGATATGATTGATGAAAAATCATTTCCATACGTTACATCATGTTTATACACTTGGAATAAAGGCAATACTATACAAAACATCATTGAATATAGTGGATGGTTTAAAGGTGAGATGATTGATGATGGTGAGGGATAATGACAAGGTATTTTTGATGATATTGTACACCAAGGGGAATGTTGTCATTAAAAACATGTACCTATAGATGGTTTTTTACACAAGAGGATTTTGATGGTGGGCATGGAGTGAAAGCACTTGGGCATAGGGTGCATAATCATTAGACATGGGGAGTAAACATTTCAACTCACTTACATGTGTAGAAAATCTATTATCTCATCACAATAATGGGAACATCCCAAAGGGATGGGACTCTTGTGCTCCTTGGGACAAACCTCTAGAGTAGATGAATTCCTTTTAATCTAAGTTCACCTAGTTTAGGACTAGTGCATAGACCTATAAGGGAAAAATTAAATCTATGGATAATGCTAAACCTAAATCTTTTGAGGGAAGAGAGAGAGGAGGTAATAGGTTTGATAAAAGGGAAATATGGTGATGTACTAAGAGTAGAGTGAGCACCTTACCTAGATGCATCATAATAAAACTAAGGGGACTGAATGCATAACCTTTAGATAGGGTATCCAATGCATAAGTTTTTCACATAGAGATAAGGGAACAAAACATAATGTTGGGAGGGATAACAAACAGTCCATAGACAATGTCTACGTAGACCTTAGATACATAAATTATGACCTATAAGAGATTTTGATTTCATGTGGAGGTGAAAAGGGAAGATGACAATGAGAGGGATGAACTTTCACAGACAAAGATCAAAAACCTTAACTGCACATAGAACAAAGATTATGGAGGGAAGATAGTCCAATTATCATTAATTCCAAGGCCTAAACCAATATTACAAACTTGATTTGGCATAACATTGCTATACCAAGGAGAGGGATCCTCATACAATAAAAAGTTTGTGATTTTATAGGGCTGATAGAGCTATTGTGTAATAAATTTACCTCTTAGGGTGGTAGATAGAAATTTAATTTGGTGGTTGGTGCTTGAGGTTCTAGGTCAATCAAGAAGACCAACTTACCATGCCAAAGTCACTATGAGGCAAGATTCTCAAATTCTATCTAACAATTTAAATCTTAGTTGGAAGGATTCTTATGGATCCATGTGTGTGTCTGGTAATGAAGGAAACCTAGGCAACTAGGGGAGGTGTGTGGCCATGCTCTACCATATGATAACTACCTTTTCCTTTAACTTGTTCTAACATAACTTCATTTATTACCCAACTATTTTCAACTATTTTATGTACTTTGTTACCACCTATCAATCCATCTATGCTTACTTGCTGATGTAAAAGCTACATAGGCTTCTTCGAATTCTACCATGTCATCTTGTGGTTGATATAAATCTATGTCCTACACCCTTAGGGATAATTTATGAACTAGGTAGTGCATTCTAAAGACTTTTTTGGATTGTTTACAAGTGGCATGCTTAAAAATGGAGAGCTTGTGTGGGAAGAAGGCATGGGCCTTCCTTTACTCTTTATAGCCTTATTGATCTCCACACTCTTGAATATATGCATTTAAGTGCATGTTCACTTTGCAACCATAAATTGTGAATGATTTTAGTTTTATGATTTTCATAATAATGTAATAATATTTACATGAGATGTGTAAAAAATCTTGTGCATAGGCATGTGCAAGTACTTGGCCAAGGATTAGATTTGCATCAACTACCAACTTGGGAACTTATGGGGGGAAACTACATGTGAAATTACTTATAAAGGACTAAATACTATCTAAGTATGAAAACTCTCTGAGTAGGGTCATTTAAGCTCTGCATAGGCTGGGGTGAACTAAAGGTTCAATTCTTTTGGTGACCTTTATGGTTTGCTTACCTACTAAGCAGGAACCTAGTAACCTTTGAAGTAATCCATTAGGTGTGGAGTCATAAAATCATCCAACACTTATCATATCTTTGGGGTGTAATGTGGCTATAATGTACTTGACTCATCCATGAATCACTAAATTGAGCTTCATCTTCTATAAAAGAACAAATAACAATAACTACACCAAATGACACTTAGATGAAAGAAAACCTAAACTAAGTAAAACATTAAGCCCAAGTTCTTGGAGGAAATAAAAATAGTCTAAAAAACATTCACACATATTGATTAGGGGAATTAAAACATCTAATATAATAATTTATAAAATATACAATAGTAATGGATATAATTCTTGAGATATATCCCATTGACTGGAATGAGTAACTCTTATCCATTTGGTCTTATGAGCTATAATGCATTGGCTTGATTGCAAATAACTATGGTATATGTGCCACTCAATATAGAATTAAACTTATTATGCTTCCCAATTCTATCTACATCCCATTTGAGCCCTAATTCCCCCTATTGGAAAATTCTATTAGTAGCTCTTCTATCAAACGTCTTCTTTGTTTGTGCTTGCTAAAGTTCCATAGTGCACATGGCATGCACCTTGGTCTCTTCAAGTTCCATCAAATTTTCAAATATTACTATGAGGGGGTATCCCTCAATTAATTACAAATGATGGGAAAATTCTAATGAAGGCAACTCAAGAGATGCAAGTAATTTTTCTTCCTTCCCATAGAATAACATGAAAGGGTAATTTCTCAACACCCTTTTTGGTGTTATTTAATTTTCCCAAAGATCTATTTTGAGCTTGGTATGATAGGAAAATTGGTTATTTTCCATGGTTCATCTAATGATATAAATCAATTTTTTATTTGTTGATTAGGCTAGGCCATTACCCTGAGGGTAGTACTTGGAGGAGGTGCTCAAATGAATGTTGTGCTTGAATGCCAACCCACTAATTTTGGCTCCAAAGAAGGCCATTGTATTGTCAAAGATAATGGATGCCTAATGCCTATAACATCCTTTTCCTATTTACTAACTTTAATTATTATTTATTTTCCTTCATTCATCTCTGATTGGCCTTGTCATGCAAGTACTTGCTTGCAATCTTGACACCCTTTCTATCTCTTATCTTTACACAAAGATCTTAGGTTTGAAAAATATACTCAACCTTTAGACAAACCAAAAACATATTAAGATACCATTTATCACCATTATGATTCATATACAATTTCATGGCTTATATCTCAATGGAAACAACCTACCTCAACACCCCTCATTGCTAATTAGGTCTCTAAGTCCTCATGCAAGCACACAATACTATAAACCATATCATATAGTATTAAACCAATCCAAAACCTATTAAATCGTCTTGAAAACATTAAATTACATCTTATTACAAATATTTATGATTTTTGACAAGTTCAAACAAAATATATTGGACATTTCATTTTGAAACCTTGCCTAAGCTTAGACAGGCCTATGGGTGGCCGAGAGGAAACAAAATGAGTTATTTTGAGTTTCAGTGAGTTTAAAACAATTATAATTGATGGATAGGGTTTTTTTCCACATGATTACACCTTTTTTAATATCTTGTTGATCTTAAACAATCATGAAAAGGATCTAAAATTCCAAGTTATAAGTTTCTAGGTGCTCTTTCTTGGATTGTGTTCTAAAACAGAGTTTCCAAGGGCGGTAAGTTTCAACTTGAATAAATATATTAGAAAAAATAAACCATTAAAAATTAAAATAAGACAAAAATTTAAACTTGTATCCATAACAATAATATCATAATTCCATCCATATGCTTCTTAAAACATTCTTTGTTTAATTGATCTTATTGTTTACAAACATAACATGTACAAAATTCTTGATGAAGGAAGGTAGAGTTCCTTGATTATTGATGTTTATTCACTCTTACTTAGGCCTCTCCTCTCCTAACACACTAATCTCTTATATACATGCAATTCTTCACTTATTATTATGCTAACATGCAAACTAACTCTCCTTTTCTTGCCATCTCCCACGTAGGGGTGGTAGTTACCACTCTAATTCGTAGCTCAATCTCTATTTTTCATGATATGAATGATGTAACCAATTAACACACTAAATTATGAATATATAGGACCTTTACAAACATTATAAAATAATTACCTATCCCATAAAGCCTAAAATTCCACTCTAAACCTAGTTAGGAAATTCAAAATTTTAAATTAGCCATTTTGGTGGGAAACTCTAAAAGGCCTCAAATAAATAACTTAGATATTATATAATGAATATAAAACCTATAATAGGAACCTATAAGACCTTTATAATTCTTTAAATACCAAATATGGCTATTAAAATACTAGCAAACATACTAACTCCTTTATTACATGGTGATGCTCTGCATTAAACTCCCCAAGTGGATAAATTTGAACTCCTACTCAAATGTACTTTGTACAAGTTATTTATTGATTTAAAATTCTTCCTCTTGTGATATTATGAGATTATTTTTATATTATTCCTCTCATCTTTCTTCTTTTTTCTTAGTTGATTCTTGTATCTTTGTTTTCTTGCCTTTGCTTGTTTCTTTACACACTCATCTTCTAACTCTATGAGGTGTATGACCTGATGTAACTCCTTGTCTACCTCATATTATATTTATTCCATATATTACTTTTCTATATCACGATTTTAATCCAATTGATAATTATCATTATTACATATTGATCTTAACACATAACCTTCTTCTTCATTTATTATGCTTAGTTCTTACAATCTTGGCTGGTCTTACTTCTCAATCATGCTTTCACCTTCATTAACATGATCTAATGGATACTAATACCTATTTTATTCCTTAAAATTATCCTTGAAATATTATTTAGCTACCTCTTCATGGCACTTCACATTATCATGGCGAGTCTCCTCTTAATTATCTTGTAATGGAATATCTTTGACCCACTCAGGTTCATCATACCATAACACTAATTGGAAAATTATCACCTTAATATCATCATGCATACCTTAAAATAAATAAACTAAAATATTAATAATTAAATATACCACTTTCTTACCTTTTTATTGATTCCTTTGTTTGCTCTCTAGATTGCTTGCTTGTGGCTTTCCTTCCATGAGCCTTTGTTATTCATTTATTGGAATGTTATTTGATATGGTTATTGGGATAAGAATACCCTTTATTTTCTTTATCCATGATAAATTATTATAATTACTTCATTGAATCTCCTTAGGACTGATCTTGTCCTCCTCCCAACATGAATTATTCCTCCAATCAACTCCTTTGTGATGATCATGGTTGGCCTCCTCTTTACTTGTCTCTATCTTGAGCTCTAATGCTTCCATGCTTCTTTTCTCCATATGATCATGGAGTGATTTTTTCCCTTTCATCTCCATACTCGAAACATCTTGGTTATTACCTATCAAATGATTTTCATGAGACTTTCTAGTCTCTTCAAGGATCTCCTTGTTCTTGTCATCCATTCTTACTTCTAATTTCTTCCTTCATGCCTCTCTAGGATTATCTCTCATCTCCTTGAGTCCCTTATATTATTAATTATATTATTTAATTACTTCATTATCTACCATTACTGCTTATTTGATCATTTCAAATAAATCTAAACCTTTCTTGTTCATGGATTTAAACTTATCTTATCTTGTAAATTGATTTGATTATCCTTGGACCAATTCTTGTTCACCTTATTGAATATAATTAATGGTTGGATTATTATTTTTTGACCTTACTCTTGAAGTTTTTCTATAGACAACATGCTCCTTATCTTGGACATCTTCTTTCCTTCATCTTGCAATTCTATCTCTTGCTCATTTATAACAGATCTCTCCTTCTATTTTCCTTGATTTAGGACTCCAATGGATTATATTTAGCCTATTACATCAATTCTTCCCATATCAACTTATTTTATTCATTATGATTTTTTATGGCTTGTACCTTATCTTGTACTTCTTAGGCTCTATCTTCTTCTTGTGTCAAGATAGACACTCTTTCATGCTACAAATCAGTTTTTATACCCATAAATATCTCTCTCTCTTGAGTCACCATAAACTCACACCAAGTGTTCATATCCTCTACTACTATTATAGGATAGATTTGGTCCTTTTATTCATCATTTATGGTGTGCTCCAATGCTACCAATTCTTCTTGTATTTGACCCAAGATCTCATAAACAAATAGTTGGTCACATTGCTCATCTAACAACTTTTCATCACCTGCATATTATGTTCAAACTTCTATAAATTATTATCAAAGTTCATCATATCATCATTATTCACAAACAAAATCTTATCTTGTACCTCTTTGATCGATTCATGTAATACAACTTTTATATCTTGACTTTCATAACTTTTGTATCCATTTTCTTGATGCAATATTTATTTTTTTATGCTTTCCATGAGGCATCCTCTATACAGTTGTCCCATCATCATCATCTTCTTCTTCATAAGCATGTTGTTCATGCTTACTTTCCTCCATTTTTTCAATCTTTATGTCCTTAACATGGAATTATTCCTTCTTTACTCTTGTACCTACATTCACACATGACAAGAAATCATTAGATTTAAAAAATTGAGGATTTCTTACCTCCATCTCCTCCTTCTTAGGTTACTTTTTATCCATCACTATCTCCTTCTTAATAAGGTGATGCTCACCTCCTTCTTGTTCATATCTCATGAGATTATTAATCTTCTCCTTGAGCTACCTACATAACAATATATTTTATCTCTCATTGCCTCTCATAATAATCTTCCTTCTTCTATCCATGAGTATCTTTATAAGCCACTTGACTCTCTTCTTATTCTTCATAACCCAAAAATACCATTGGTTCTCTTCATCTTGCATGAGATCCACCTAGAGATTTATCCTCTCTAACCTTTTGTATATCTCAATCATCTCTTCTTCAACATCCAACCCATTTCTCTTTGGGTCTTCTTTGTACTTTTTCTCCTTGTGGTAGTCTAACTCAGCCAAGGCTTTCCTCTCATTTGTGTTCTCAATCTTCATCTTCTCACAAGAAAGTCTTTTTCACCTTGCTTTGGTGTCTCAACCTATACCTGGTCTATTGACACTCTTGTCCAAGTTTTTTTCACCTTAGAACTATGACTCACACTTGGAGTCCCTCTTCTCTCTCTTGAGCTTTTACTAGATATCTTATTAGGGCTACTCTACAATAAACTTTTCAACTCTATCTTATTGCACTCCTATAATTTAGCTTCATGCATTATCCATTTGCAATATTTAACAATAAAAACCTATAACATTCAAAAACATAAACCAATCCAATAGATTACCTACTTTGATACCAATTAATGTAGGATCCTGATGCCTAAAATATCTTTTTCGTATTTAATAACTTTGATTCTTATTTATTTTCCTTCATTCATCTCTAATTTGCCTTGTTATGCAGGTACTTACTTATAATCTTGATCTCTCTCTTATTTTTACATAAATATCCTAGGTTTTACCAATATAATCAACTTAAAAAACAACCAAAAATATATTTAAATACCTTTTATCCCTATTATGCTTCATCTCAAGTTTCATGGCTCAAATTTCAATGGAAACACCCTAACTCAACACCCCTCATTGCTAATTAGGTCTCTTAAGGCCTCATGCAAGCACATAGTATTATAGACCATAATGTAAGGTATAAAACCAATCTAAAACCTATTAAATACTCTTTTACACATTAAATTACATTTTATTTAAAATTTTTAAGATATTTTATAGGTTCAAACAAAATTTATTGGACATTCCATGTTGAAACCCTAGCCTAAGCTTGGACAGGCCTGTGGGTGAACAAGAGGGAAAAACATGAGTTATTTTGAGTTATAGTGAGTTTCAAACACTAATAATTTATGTATAGGGTCTACCCCACATGATTACACCTTTTACAATAGTTTTTGGTCTTAAAAAATCATTACAAGGCTCCAAAATACCAAGTTATAGGTTTTTAGGTGTTATTTTTTGGACTGTGTTCTAAAACAAAGTTTCCAAGGGATATAGGTTGCAAATTAAAAAAATAGATTAGTAAAAATAAACCATTTATCATTAAAACAAGGCAACAATGGAAATTTTTTTTCATACCAATAATCATAAAAAGTCCATCCATATACTTCTTAAAACATTCTTTGTTTTATTGATCTTATTACTTACAAACATAACATGTACAAAATTCTTGATGAAGACAAGCGAAGTTCCTATATTATTGATATTTATTCACTATTTATCAGACCTATCTTATCCTAACAGAATTATATCTCTCCTAATACACACTAATCTCTTATTTACACGTAATTCTCCACTTATTATTATGCCAACATACAAATTAACTCTCCTTTTCTTGCCATCTCCCATGTAAGGGTGGAAGTTACCACTCTAATTCTTGGATTAATATATATTTTATGTGGTATTCACGTTATAACCAATTAAAACACTCACTTATGACCATACAATACCTTTCCAAACATTCTACAACAATTACTTATCCCACAAAGCCTAAAATTCCACTCTAAACCTAGTTAGGAAATTCAAATTTTCAAATTAGCCATTTTGGCAGGAAAATCCAAATTGCCTCAAATGCACAACTTAAAGATTATATAATGAATATAAAAAATATAATAGGACCCTATAAGACATAAATTAACCTCATAATTCCAAATATGGTCATTAAGACACTAACAAGCATACTAACTTCTTTATTACATGGTGATGCTCTACATCACTAGAACACCAAATCTCATTTTAATACTCTTGTAAAAGTCTAGAATTGATACCTTGTTAGCCTTTTTGAGAAATAATGCCTCCATACACCTTGTAAAGTAATCTATGGACATGAAGATCCATTTGTGTCCTACTCTCAATGGAAGGTTTATCATGCCAATGAAGTCCAAGCCCCATTGTACAAAGGGTGTATCAACTCGTATTAGGCATAGGGTTAGGGTTGCCAATTTATACTTACATATAAATAAGGCACACTTATTTTAGCCTCACACCCATCATGTGCATATTTTAATATATTTTACTAATAATAAATAGCTCATATGATTTTCATAGTAGTGGTTTTTGATAAATAATGGCCTCTTGATGCCCCATTATGGAATTATTTAAGAATCTTGTTCACTTAATCATATTCTATGGACCTTAAGAGAACTCCATTGATGTCTCTTATAAAATTTACACCATAAAAAAGAAAATAAGGAATGGTATATATCCTAAAATATTTGTGCTAATCTTTATTTAAGTTATGCAAGTACATGTTGCTCTGAAATAAGGTCCTCATGTTCTCAGTCTAGCTTATTAGGGTGACTTGATCTTATAGTTGGTTCACATAACATAATAACTATACAATATTCATTATTCACATATTATTTTATCTACTCATATAATATTTTTCCTCACACTAACTTAGTCACTTGGATAGCCATGTCACATTCTATTACTTTTGTGATCCATCTGGCTTTTTTCTAAGCAAAAACTATTCCACACCTACGTGTGAGACCATGAGTTGGATCCTATTGTTAGAGAGAATGTGTCTAAATTTATTAAGCAACCCTACAATTATTAGGAAATTTTTATCCACAAATTTTTATTTAAGCTCATAATTCTTGAACATCTGGATAAAAAAAGAGATAGTATATTTCAATTGATCATTATTCTGCTAGATGCCCTCAGGTCTGCGAAATACATAAAGGATGAAATCCTTACCATAATATTGGTTGATAAATGTGGGGGATTGTGAAATACTTCACTTGATGGCCTCAAACTACTTTGGCTTTCAGGCTCCAGATGAATGTAACACCTTTCTTGAGCATTACTATGAGGGGCTTGGTTAGACTAGCAAAGTTTGGCACAAACCTCTTGATGAAATTTATCCTTCCTAATAAGCTTTGAAGACTCTTTTTATGATTAGAAGAGGAAGTGATGAGATGGCCTTGACTTGTTTTTGGTTAATTATAAGTCCATATTTTGAGATGATGTGTTTAATTAATTTGCCTTCATGGACATTAAACATGCACTTATTTGGGTTCAGAGAGATCCCAAATTCCTAGTACCTTTTAAAGATTTTCTCCAGATAACTCACGTGATCTTCTACATGCTTAAAAAAATAGTTATATCATCAAGGTAGACCAAGATTATTTTATTGATAAGTCCTTTGAATTCCATATCCATGACTATTTATAAGGTCACTCTTGCATTTTTTAATCCAAAAGGCATCCTCTAATACGTGAAGGTGCCCCACTTTGTAATGAATGTAGTCTCAAAGCGATCACACTCCTAGACAAGTATCTGATTATATCTTGAATAACCATAAAATAATGAAAATATCTCTACACTTATGATCATTTATAGGATTTTATCTATTGGTGAGAGGGGGTAGTGATCCTTGAAGGATGCATTTTTTAAATCCCTAAAGTTTATACAAAATTAAATTATACACTCTTCTTCTGCACTGGGACCAAGTTGGCTACCCATGAAGAGTGCTTAATTAGAAATATTATAATGGATTGAACGAGTTTTGAGAACTCTTTCCTCATTAAAGGCTTGATTTTGGTATTGAATGACATTTGCTTCTACCTAATTAGAATTTTATTTGGTTGAGTTCAATGGTATGTTTAGCTAAGCCTCGATCAAAGCCCCTAATGTCTTTATAGATCCATGTGAAGATATCATCATACTTATCACTAAGCTTGATGAATCTTTTGATTTGAATGGGAATCATCTTTTACCTACCTTCAAGACCTTGTCATTGGAGATGATCACCTATGAAAATATATCCTCCTTGACTATAGTTTTTTGCTTCTCACTTTTGAGTTGGTCATCAGAGTTGAAGATGCTTTCCAACATGACAAGTCCCTTAGGTAGCTTGTTTCCCTTCAATTCAATGATCTACACATCATATTGGGATTGAATAAATACTTGGTTCATGGTGATGAATTACACTTAATCCTATAATAAGTTGATGATCTGTTCATCACTCTCAAACACCTACCAGTTATTTACATTATTTGAGATCACTGGTTTGAACAAACTGTATGAGCTATTTGGACTCTTTGCTTACATCATGTAGAATGTCATACTATGCACCTATTGTTGTGAGCCTATCAATATCATTTTTATATGTTCTTGGTATGGAATGAATATTGAAGGTATCAAATCCTTTGACCATATCCCATACTCTATGCTTGTAAGCTTTTAGCAAGCTATTCTTGGACATATTCTATGCTTGAACTTGGTTCACAACCAACTCACTATCTCCAAAAACTTGTACTAATTTTATCCCCTTCTTCTACACCATTTAGAGGCCCTAAATCAATGCTTCATACTTGAAAACATTGTTTGTGCAACTAAAATACAACCTAAATACATGGAAATATCTCTCCTTCTGAGGGTAGATTAACACCACGCCGGCTCCAACACCAATTTTACTATGGGAACCATTGAAATGTAAATAACATATGCCTTCAAGATCCTCTTTTACCTTTATGAGATCTATAAATACAAGGTTTTATTAAAGAATACAATAGGTCTCCAGTCTCATTTCTTCTATGGTGTCATAGGGGTTGAACTCATATTGCTTACACACTCACTCATAAATTAAGTCATCTGATACCTCTTCAAGGGGTGTGGTAGCCTCATGGGGGATTGAACTTTCCTCTTATTCAAATATTACATAATTTATTTCAATTGGACTAGGGGAGAATGGCTCCACATGACTCCTAAAGATAGGTTCAGTCTTGATGGTCACGTCAGTCCCATATCTAGTATAGAGTAGCATGTTCAACCAATCTAATGATGGGTATCTACCCATCTTGGTTGTGAAATACTGAAAAAGGCATATAGTGAAGTAGGGGGAAGATCAATAATTGTAATGTTTTACATGATAGGAAGAATCGGACATGCATGTAAAGTGAGGTTTAGGTCCTTGATATCTACATAGTCTTCACTATCATGCCATCTAGTTTATACCCAATGTGTCTGATATCTTCTTTGGCATCACCAAGCTACTCAAACCTGAGTCTATCATGCAATTATGTACTATATGCTTACCAATGATCAAAGAAATGTAGAATGGATGAAGCTTGCTACTTCTATGTGCTTCCTCCTCTTTTGGTTGCCATAGGCTTGTAGAGACAATAGGCATGGTTTGTGATGACTCACACACTTGGAAATTATTTATATAATCTTGTAGTAAATTATTTTGAGAAGGAATAACAAGAATGTCCCACATTATTACATCTAAGCTTGTCTTCTTCATTTGCTTGACTATGTTAAAGGGGATATATGGCCCCTTTTTTATGATTTTTGAATAGTATCCTCTTTCTATACCTATGCATTAGCTTAAGGATGCATTTATTTATGTAAAACCTATTCTATGTGCACCAAAGGTTGTACATGCATTTTGACTTGGGTATTTATGCGCTAGACTTAGGGTGTAGAAGTTGAAGGTACTGAAGAAGATGGTTCCTCCACCATTACTCTCCTTCTAAACCTTGTGTTAAAAATAACTAGGTTGCTTCTCATGTTTGGAATATCACTTTGAATTACATAAGTGAATTTGACTTCTTACCAGTTCACAAGAGTGGATGCATTTTGTTCCTATGTTAGAACTAAAATTTCCTCCCTTTGTAGAACTATAATGTTTGGTTGTGCTTGAGATTGTGATACATTTTATACCATGAACAAATGATCCAAGGTTCAATTTGCATATGAAGCCTAAGTATGTGGCTGATTATGTGAGATGCATCATTCATAGTCCTACACCATGTTATTTTACATGGGCACGAGAGATCTTGAAGTGCTGACAACATTGTATTTTTGTGCATAAGGTGATTTATTATATGGAAGTTGGTTCTAAATATATGTATTACCTTGATGGGGAGGAATATTTAACTGATTTGGTTGGTTGAAAGGTTTATAAGGCCTGAAATGTTGTGATTTCTACATTTTGAGTGCCACTAGCTCATTTCCAAAGCTTTGTAATAATGATTTGACTTTGTGTAGCTCTTTTGAAGGTGTAGTCTATACACACATAATATTTTCAAACTTTTATTGATTAATGACACTTCATATATTGTGGGAACCTATCAAGTCTTAATCTCTCTAAGTGCATGCCTTAAGAGGTGCATTAAGAAAGGGATGTGCAGACTATCAATGCTTTGTAAGATTATTGTTCCTTTTTCCACTTGCTATCTACACACTAGCTCCCTAAAACCATGAGCCCTAGGCTTGTTCTTTTCTTTCGTATCCATTCTAATCATTATCATGCTTTATCCCTTCATTTATTTCCTTATTTACCTTTTTACCTATTCATTACACTAGGTTGACTTGGTTGACCTAGTGTATTCTTTGGACATCTTTGCTATTTTGACTTGTTTACATCCCGACTGACCTAGCACAAACTTTAGGCATTAGCTCGAGAATGTACTAGGTCGACCCAATTGACCTAGTACAACTGACATGTCTAAATGGTTTTTAAGCAAGATACTACTATATATATATATATATATATATATATATATATATATATATATATATATATATATAAGGTCATTTACCACCATTTTATAGGATTCAAAAGAGAGTGAAGAATTAAGTGAATAAGTGTGCACAAACATCTACTTATTGACCATTCTACTTAAGGAATAAAGCTTTAGGGTTTAATACTTTCTTTTAGAGCTATGATCTTGTCTTGTGGAGAATTATTTTAGATGCTTAGGTAGATCATGTAACACAAATATGATTTTTCTTGATTATCCTTACAAGCCACAACAATCTCTTACAAAACACCTTGGCCAAGGGAGAGGTTGAGACTTGGTAGGTTCATCTTCAAAAGTCAGTATTCCTAACTTTAGTTATCCTTTGTAAGAGTAGATAGATAATGCAATATGTATTCTTATCTTCTATGTATTAGGACTATATATACATTAATGTGAGTATATGCCTTATATACATGTTGTTTTTAGTTGTTATTTATTTATTTAGTTTTAAACACCCCCCCCGCAAACTTTGTGCCAAAAGCTTTAGTGCGCACTAGGTTAGTTTACTTTTCTTGTTATTAGAATAGTTTAATTTCTTGTTTATTACATAAGTGAACATCAAATCATAGGACTCTTTTAGGGTTGTTGTGAGATTATGTTAGACTATAGGCTTTGGAACCCTTCCTCGCATGATGTGTTGTGATAATTGATACAAGTGAACCCTTAATCAGTTCTAGCAAATCCCCATATTGGTTATGCTCCTGCTTAACAAGTATATACCCAATCAAAAGTGTAAGTGTGCTCTATCTTATCTGATCTAGGATTAATTCATTATGCATTATGCAAGTTTGATTGCATAAATTCTAGTGAACCTGATGTGAATTAAATCATTGTTAGATTTGTTCACTTTTATTTCATTTATTTCATTGCTTTGTCATCATTTTTATCATATATTTTGACATATTGGATCACTTTTTTTGACCCAATTTTTTTTGTGTGCACGAATAGGAAATTAGATCAAATAGCTTAACCTAATACAAGTTTTTATCACTTTTTACCAGTTCATCCTACTAGGTCAACCTGATCGACCTAGTGTATTTGCAGTCACCTTTGTAGCAGTGTTTGTATAGCCTAATCGATCAACTTGGCCTAGAATAGATTCTAATTTATATAATTTTAGATCATCTTACTAGGTCAACCAGCTTGAACTAGTACATTTACAAAATTCTAGTCTAACCAACAAGGTTGACCAAGTCAACTTAGTGCATTTTCAACAAATTTTTGTATTGCTTGGTCAACTAGCTTGACCCAGTTTACAAGTTTTGGATCAACAAATTCTATCTATGAACCATTAAGGTGAGTTTATATTCTTCTATATCTATCTATTTATGTACTTTCCTTTCAAGTGTGTAGTCTTGAAAACTATCTCTACACAACCAACTAGATCGATCTAGTCGACCTAGTTCTTTGTCTTGTTTGCTATCTAAAACAACTAAGTTGACCTGGTCAACCTAGTAGGTTTTCTAGACCCTATTTTCAATAGTGCTATCTCAACACACTCAATCTCATTATGTTTGTTGTGTATATAGTGTTTTCACTATACCTTGTTTCAAAGTTAGAATTTACCTTATATGATAATCACATCTTTCATTTCAACTATTTGTATGCTTAGAATAGTTCACATAGTCTAATTAGGAGGTTTTTAATTAACTACTTAGTTACACTATTTCTATTTTATGCACACATGACCAAATCACTTAAACATCAAAAAACATTTTAAAACATTTGACTACTCAAGCTAACCTAATTTAATTTCATCACTAAGGGGGAAGCTGACTTGATACTATAGTCAAGTATAAAGCGTGGTTAATGGTATATTTTGGCTAATCACTTGACACTCTTATTGCTGTAGTGTGTGAAGTGAGGGGGTAGGCCCCAATACCAAGCCTGTATCATTTCCACTATAGTCTCTATCATCCTAAAATCACCTATAAACATCCATATATTTCTATTTAGTACCTCATTTATAGCCAACTTTCTATCATTTAAAATCATTCTTAATAATCTAACATTCTAGGTTGACCAATTAGCTAGTTTTACTTTCCAAATTATTTGCTTGCTCTTTGCTCAAATTATGTGTGCAAGAACTTGCACTAGATCATATTGGTGCAAGATTTTTGCTTTGGGTGCATCAATTAGATTTATTAACATCAATTCAATTGATTTTTTTCTTACTTTTAACATTTACTTTCTTAAATTAACTGCAAATTATCTCTCTTTATTTTCAGAAATTGATTATCAACTTTTTTTCTATTTACTGTACTAGGTTGACCAGGTCGACCTAGCATATTTTCCATCCTCTATACACTACACTAGGTTGACTTGGTTGACTTATCACTATTTTCAATCTTTTTTCCCTTTTTTCCTAGTCCTTGTTCCCTATAATGGGTCGATCCTATGGACCTAGTTCAGTTTCATAGACCCAATTTTTGCACTAGGTTGACTAGGGCAACCTAGTTTAGTTATAGTTACTTTTTTATTCCTTGTTTATCTCATCTTTCCTTTTCCTCCTTTCATCATGGACTATATATTTGGTGATAACAATAAAAATCAATTAGTAGATATGATGGAAATCACCAATCCTAATAGGGTCTCCCATAGATAAAGTAGGGTTCCTTTCAAGAATGCTAGTAATATCTAGATTGCAACCCATACAATGAATCATTGGACTCCTCATAATACCTATTTACAACATAACTCTCTCTTTTTAAAAGATCAATATCATTTATAATATACTCCCAAAATGCTTTTATTTATCATAGAATTCCCTTAACATAGAGGGAAAGACCTTTCTACCATCTATAATCTCATGATTAGCCATCAAGTTCAAGAACATTATTCTCCTACTTCCACTTTCTCAAATAGATTTGGGGGTACTAATTTCTTTGATTCTCAACATCTTCTTTCAATCTTGACTCCTTCTTATGCTATGACATCTTATTTTTAAATTATTCTACCTCCATGCCTAGTATCTCAACTAACATGGATGGTTTTACATATAGTGGGCCTCTTATAATATCCACTATCCTTAATCCATCCACTAGATCATTTTTTACTACCCAAGGTAATCATGTTTCTAGTGCTTCTGCATCTCAACCATTTACTAGTCCATATTTTGCTTCACAAGTAATTTTTTCCACTAGTGCTTCAAATTCTCATAGCTCTTCTCAAACTTATGTCAACACTAATAGTGGTACCCAAGCCACTAATACTAACTCAAACACCAATTCTAATTCTAATAACACTAATCAAACTCATAAAATATTATTATAAACTCTCAATAAAATGAACACATTTCAAGCTCATAACATGAATCAAATGATGTGAATGCAAATCCACCTTCTTAATCTTCAAACACAACCATAACCAATGGCTTGGGGCATGCATAAACAAAGTGTTCTTCCTCCCCCTCTTTGATATTCTTAAGGTAATCTCATTCCTCAACTTGCATTAGTCAACAAAGTTATCAAGCATTTACAAAATGAACCTCTTACTACTCAATTGCTAACATTGATATTGAAGGTATAATACGTACCATCTCTTATAATATATCAACTGATCCTACCCTTCATCTTAAAACATTTGGGAATCTTTATAAAGATTGGGTCAAATTAAACACCTTTGCTACTACCAAAATCCTTGCCAAAACCCTCACAGGTGAAGCCTTGGATTGGTATAATCAACTTAGATCTCATTCCATTACTAGTTTGGAGGATTTAGTGAATGCTTTAGTACAAGAATTACAAACTAGTGATCTTCCTAAAAACACTTTTGCCTACTTCATTGATTACAAACAAAATGAAAATGAAACCACTCAAGCCTTTGTTAAATGATGTAAGAGTTTGTCAAACAAGTGTGAACATAACATGGTAGATGTCAATCTCTTTAAAAATGATTTATTTCCTAAATTGCAATATCAAGTCCATACCCTTTCTCCACATGCCTTGGAGGATGCCATTGACCAAGCCAAAAGATAATATTTCCTTATGCATTAATTTGATCCACCCAAACCTTCCATAGGTCCTCGTCATTTACTTAAAAACAAAACCCAAAATATTACTAATGATGGTGTTATTGATTCATATGATACCATTCACAATGTTTAAGCTATAATTCCTACCCGTTCTTCAAAACCAACTCCTTTCCAATAATATACTAATCTATATTTCTCTTCACCAAACATCATTAATGCACAAAAACCTCTTTCCTTAGCTAAATTTCTTAAGCATCTATCTAGGCCTCTCCCTTGAGATATTGACCTTACTCATCCTATGAAAACTTGGTATGATCTTAGAATTTTTTTTTGGTTTCATGCTAGTTGGGTCATTCTCATGAGACTTGTAGACAACTTCATAATTTAGCTATGGAATTTATTCTTGGTCTTAATTTTGATCCTAATGTTATCACTCCCAAGCATAAATAAGCTTATGAAGTTGCTTTCAAGGATTACAAAAATCATGATAAAACCCAAGCCTTAAATCAAGTAAATGCTCATTTATCTATCTACAAAGATTATTTACCTAATCATCAACCTATTCAAGAAACCAAGACAAGTCCACCTCCTCCACAAATAATGTATAAAGTCTTATTGAACCCACTTCCAAAGACAATGTGGTTAACATGACTAATATGCAAAGGGTTGTGGCTTTCATCATTTCCCAACCTATCTACACCCTACCTCCTTCTAAGACTTTTCATGTTATCCAAGATTATTCTCCAACTCATTTAAATGAGTTGGGGCAAGAAGATCTTATAACCTTTGATGATGATCCAATTTATGATTCTCCCTTGGATAACACATCTCATCCCATTTTTACTCTTCTTCCATCATCTTGTAATAACAATGATAATCAATCTTCCAATGATAATCAAAATTTTATTAACAATTATTCTATTTATCAAGATCAATCTAAACAAACTACTTCTTCATCACCAAATAATTTATAAACTTCTTATAAACCTTCTCATTCTTATCAACAAAAATTTCAATGCTATTTGGTTCCTCCTTCGAAAGACATCTTTAACCATTATGCACCTATATCTAACAACCATCTCATGGGTTATGATAGGTGGGATCCCATTAAGAAAATCACTAATATCCCATCTCAAATTCCATTTCTTGAGCTTATGAGGACATCTCCCCATCATCAAAACCATCTTACGCAACTATTATTTGAGATGAATGTCCCTCGTCCTCCCTTAGCAATATGGGAGGTAGCCTTATTTAGTTCTCAGGATAGTATCTTGTAACAATGTGAAGAGATGTCCATCAATGTTGATGAAACTATTGATACTTATATTTCTTTAATATTTCCCATCACATCTATGATTTTTGATGAGATTTTACTTCATGCAAATGATCCTGCCTTATTTATTAGTTTCCAAATAGGTGATATCCAAGTCAAATGAGCATTGATTGATGAAGGTTTTGGCACTTGTGTTTCTCCTCTTGATTTCATTAAAACCCATGGATATTCAAAATGTAATCTTAGGTCTACACGTAGCACCTATCAATGATTTGATAGAAGACAAATGCCTCCTCTTGGGTGTGTGTGGCTTCCTATTACTATCCCACCTGTTATCATTGATGTAAAGGTGATGATATTTAATTTTCCTCTTTCTTATAACATCTTACTTGGTAGGATGTGGACTCATCGTATGCGAGCTATCACTTCTTCCACCTACTAATGTGTTAAATTCCCTTATAATGGAGTCATTTATAGGATTCAAGGAGACACTAACCATTAGAATTTTGAGCAATTCCAATATCATGGTGTTTTTAACATTCCTACTATTGAGCCTTTACCTAGTATTCTATTTCATGAATCACAACCTTTTAACCTTCCTATCAACTCAACCAAAGGTTACAATGGGCATCTTGAGTTCATTGGTAACATTCCTCCTAACCTTTTAAACTTTGATGATGATGAGACTGATGACATTAACTTAAAGATCAAAACTTATAATCTCATGCCTCATCTCATCTCATAACTTCTAGCCTCACTATAACCTCATTCTCACAAACCACCTTGCGATGACACTCCCATAGTCTTATCCAAGACTCAACATTCTATTCACCAGGCTTCTTCTGATAACAAAGTTATTCCAAATTGTGTCATGGATCTTAATATGTCAAATTATGATGATGGATATTATTTAGATGATCCTTTATTAGGTGGCCTTGCCCAAGCCCATGATGTTGATATTATTTGCTATCATTCTTCTTTGTTTGAGTCCTTTTATGCATCTTCTCATGTTCTAACATTTATAGTTCATGATTCTTGCATTTTCCCTCTTTATCATGGAGTAGAGATGGCACCAACACCTCTAGTTTTTGAGGATCCCCATAAGACTATGATCATAGATCATGCTATGACCGGACCTTACTATTTTTCTAGGTTCCCTGATTCCCATCATTGGTGCGCTCTTGAGGTTAGTACAACCCTCCTTAGACCTTCTATTGATCTAGTTCCTCCCACTATGGAATCTATGGCAGAACCAATTATTATTGCTTCTTCCACAATTGATGAGCCTACTTTTACTTCCTTCATTATTACTCCTTCTATTCAACCTACTTCCATTCCTTCTCCCTCACCACCTTCTCTTGGTGATGGCTTACTTCCTTTGCCTAAGATGGATCCTTTTTCTGCCAAATTGGTTGATGATCCTTCTCCTTCTCCATCCATGCCTATTACACCTTCTTCTATGAGTGTTTCTCCTAAGAATACTCACAAGCATATATATTACTTCCATGGGATAGATAATCATTCTTCTACCCATTGTCATTAGTTACAATAATATATTAATACCTTGCATCATTCTTCTCCATCAATAGACACTACCATACCTCCTTAAAATATTATTTCCTAAACATATACCTAAGTATGGTGAGAGATATTATCTATGTCACCAATATGACACACATCACATTGATCATTACCATATCCTTTAGCAGCATCTTAAGGATCATATTATAGCTATTCCTAGACCTTCTGCCATTCCTCCCACAAGTCATTCTTGCAATAAGGCTCCTCTTTCTTCTCCCACATCTACACCTCTTATGGTCCATTCACTACCTTTTGTACCTCTACATGTGGTTCTTTCTCTACCCATGGACCCTCCACCCATAATTATTCTCTACCAGTGATTATAGCATTTTCCATAGATCCCATTACCACACATTCTCCTGACTATCCTTCCCCTAATTCCCCTCCTCAACATGATCCAATGAGTATTCCTACTTTTTTGGTTGAGAAGATTAGAAAATAAGTATTTGCATAGTATTTAGTAAAGATTGATGAGAAATTAGTAGTAGTTCATATCCAACTTCATAAATATTTATCCAATGTATTGGATAATGTGTGTGAACATATTTACCAGTATTTATGAGCACATGCATGATGCTTTCTCATTTACATTTGGATTGGAAATGTGCTTCAATCTTATTTTTATCTATTTTTGATTATATCATTTGACATTATGTTAAATTATTTCTTATCTTATATCATGTTGTCCCTTCTTGTTGTACTATAGTTAGTTTCAATTATTTATCTTTCACATTGCATTATCTTTTCCTAATCATTGCTATTTTTCATTTATCATTGTTTTCTTTCCCCTTTAGATTTTTTTTCAAAACTCTTCCATAATATCTTCATGATTGTTTATTTTATTATATTTATTTTTCATAGATAGTTGTCATGGTTACTTGGTTATATCTACCCTGTTACCTTTGGTTATTATCTCCTTTTACCATGTGATCAGTTAGCAAACAATATTTTTCATTATTATTTCCTTTCACCGGTCCTGCTATTTCCTTCTTCCTTTTCTATAAACTAAGTATATACATGGTTGAGACTTGAGATCACATACTTGTTCATTATCAAGCCTAAGTGTCTTAGTTAGTCTTTTATCTTGGGTTACTTAGCTTCCTTTAGCCTTAGCCTACAACTCATTCATGTGTATCACTATCTCTCTCATGATTAGTCAATCTAAATCTATAAGGAGAAGGAATATTAAAAAGAATTCAAAAGAAATTTAAAATATAAATCATTTAAACAAAAGGCAATGATATCAAAAAGGAAAAAATATTCTTAAAAGTCAAATCACACTAAAATATGTGATTCAAAGCACATCTCCTTCTTTTAGTTGAAGCTCAAACTCCACATTTGGCCTAATGATAGAGGTGATGTCCTTTGGTGTGTGGTAGGTGAGTAGATTAGAAGAGGATAATAAAATAATAATAATAATATTAGTGTGACATACTTTCTCATGTCAACACCTAATCTTTGTAGTAGACTGATGGCTTTGTAAGGGGTCCTAAGGAGTGGGGAACACATCATGGGGAGGTAGGTCCATTTTAATTGTATTTGTACCAATATACCTTCATGAGTTGATATTAGTAACACACTTATCTATCTACAAATCTTTGTGTCTATAGGGAATATGTTTCCTTTGTACATAGATGACCACTAGTCACGTAGTGTCTTCTCATGTCCTTAGTATGCCTCTTGTCTCCTAAGGTCTTCTCATAAGATGCCTAAGTATTTGATTTTTACACTCCCTTTTTCATTCCCTTTCCTCCTATTTCCTCTTCAAAAATATTATTTAGCATTTTTATCACTCCCCATGGGATTTCATTTATGAGTTTCTTTGTAAGACCATGGATAGGACTCGACATTCTTCATAAATTACCACATTTTCCATCCTATTACCCACATCCTTGATTTATTAGTCCTAATCCTTCTGCTTACCAATGTTTTTTTGGTACCCCTTGGGATTTATTTTGTGATTTTCAATGTAAGACCATGGATAGGACCCAACCCTCATCACAAAATAATAAAACAAAAATTTATCCAATAAACAAATCACTATCTAAATTACATGTGCCAAGTAAGAGATAAGATTTGATTAATTATGAGGTTACATGTCATTTGATATACTTACCATATTGATATTTATTATGTTTTATGCTTACTTCATTTTTCTTTTTTGTCTTTTATTTTCTTATTTTCTGAGTGCATGTAAGATTACAACCATTTCTTGAATTTTTCATACTTCCTAGCTTGAATTAGTATGATCAATTTAAGACCATTTTTTTGTAAATTTTGTTTTTATTTTATACTTCCCATCATGAAGTAATATAATTGGATTGACTTAATTTTGATTTTTTTCAATTACCATTCATGCCCTTTTCATCCCTTCCATTTTATTACTTTGTTTGTCATACTTCCTAACATGATATTTAGTATGATTTTGCTTATTTTAATTTGGTGCCAAAATCTTTCACATTGGTTTAAAAACAAATCCCCCTTTTACCATCTTGTTTTCCATTTTCTTATTTCTTTATACTTAGTAATTTTTCATGTTATTACACATTTCCCAGCTTAAATTAGTGTGTAGTGCATTTTTGATTGATTATATTTTTCCAAGTCTTTTCACCTATTTATTTTTAACCATGCATGTGTTATCCATAATGATAGAAAAGAAACCACATCACATATATTTATTATAGCATATAAAACAATGATAAATACATGTTCTAGAAATAAATATATCCAAAGCATCCACATCCTCAACGATAATGAACAAATACAACCATCATAAAGACAACATACACAACCAACACCAATATGCCAAAGTGATTGTATATGTTTTATTAAAATCTTGATATATATATATATATATATATATATATATATATATATATATATATATATATATATCAATGATTGTATATGTTTTATTAAAATCTTGATATATATATATATATATATATCAAGATTTTAATAAAACATATACAATCACATACAAAGCCTTAACACTAGGGTTGAGCCCCATCATGTCTATCTCATGGCCTAGCCACACTTCCCATTGAGGGCTTGGTCTAAATCCTCTAAATAGTACACTATAATGAGGAAATTTGAGATATCAATCCCTCTACCTATCCCTACAGATGTGTTATCTACACCTATGCCTATACCAACTCAATCTAGGTCACTGCATGTGCCTACATCAACGAGGTCTACATTACTATTTATGTTTGTGTCATCTGAACTATATCTTAATGTATAACTCTCTCATTGGCTAGGGCATAACAAGCCTACATCTTCCTTTCCTATCTATACTGGTGGATTTTCCCTCTCTCTCTACATATGTATATGCCTTGTAGCCTCTCCTACTAGTCTAAACTAGATTGCCTGAGATGGGGTAGATGGTACACTCAGATCCTCTAGTGTACAACTATAGAGTATTATCTAGGATGTCATGGAATGCTCCCATAACTGGGGACCCCCATCTCTCCTCATCCTTGAGTATGCCTACAACATCAGACTAGATGGATATTAGATCACTATCATATCTCATAATATCTATTTATCTACCAAATAACAACTTAAGTAATAAATTAATCATACTTTTTCTTACCTATCTATGTCTCAACTCCTATGGACTCACCATCCACATAACCATCTATCACAATCTCCCCATCTATGTGACCTCCTATTACCTCTTCTATAGGTCACCTCCTCAACTCAAATCTAGTTTTCATGGCTCATTTCCATCTCAACCTCTATCTAAATGGTCTCTTTATCCTCTCTTCTAGTTCCTATACTAAATTTATAAGGATGATGATGGTTTCTACTCTCTCCTCTTGCCTCCATCACTATCATGTCCTTAGAGGTCTTAGCTCATCTCTCTATGGAGCTAGTGGTGGTACATCTAGTAGCTCTACCCCTACCTATACTTCTTCTTGATCTACCCCTCATTGTACCTAACTAGTCGATGGTCACTCTTGGCATGGCTTTAATGTCAATCTCACTATCTGTGGTCTGAGTCCCCTCTTCCCTTGTGGCTCTATCACATGATGAGTCCACTACTTGGGTATGAGTATTGGTGTCATTGAATGAGGTAGAACCATCTACCTTGGCACCCATGCCATTAGATGTGGCTCTTTCCACCATGTATAGCACCCTATCACCTCTCTCCTCTCTAGCACTGGTCTAACTATGTGTCATCTCTCCTAGGTAGTCGTTAGATGTTCATATGGTTACCACACTATATCAGTGCATCTCACCATATGTAGCATTGGCAAATGGGGCATTACCCATGCTACCTATTCTTCCCTCCATATCATCAACTAAGGTGACCTATTATCAACCACATGGGGCAACCTAATTAGCTAATACATAGGAAATATTTTATTTATCCATGCTATCATTAGTATGATCGATCCCATGGTTTTATGTCCTCTAACCTACATTTCAAATAGATCATGAACAAGATAAACCCAGATGATATATTCTAGATCATATAACACTCCCTCCTCCAACATCGTTCTACTCAAGGATATCATTTATAATGTGCCATTTGAATTGTGATAAATCACTCGCTGTGTCACAAGGCCTATCACCACCTTTCAAAGATCTATAATTTGTGATATATAAACATTGTCCATACTCACTCTCTACCCTAGAGATATTATCTCTAAGCCTGTAGCCCACATGGCTAAGGCTCCCCTTTCCTCTATATTGTCTAGGATCCCTATAGTCACTAGTGCTCCTATGATAGGAAGTCTGAGGATGGCATGGACATCCTCTAGTGTGATAGCCACCTCTATCACATCCCCATCCACCTCCCATCTGAAGGTGTTGGTCAGGCATTCCAAACAACCAAGGAACATGACCAAAACATCCACACTTAGGGGGATCCTACACATATCTTCTATACCTCCTAGACCTATGGCTACCAGTCTAGCTCTATCTCTATCTGTCAACCTCTCTAACAAATCTAGTAACCATGACATTTCTAACAACCTTGATAACCATAGTTGTCTCTATAATCAAGAAATAACAAAAGGTGTATTAGTTCCTCCATGTCATGTATAATCACAATACATTCTTTATACATTCTATATTTAACCAAAAAAAGCATACTCTATTCATTTTTATCCTATTTTGGTCCCTCTTACTCTTCTTTGGTCATTTTAGGCCATTCTAGCACTCTTTTGGCTTTCCACATGCTTTTCTATGCTTATTTTGACTCCTTAGTCAACCTAGTTTGACTAAAATTTCCCTATTTTGTCTTATTTTATCCTAAATTCTTAATTTTCCTTTCCTCTTATCCTCTTCTCCCTAGTGATCACGTTCTATTTTGGCCCTTACAAACTAATTGGACACCTTTTCACTTAGTTTCACCTACCAAAATACACTAGGTTGACCTACACCTACTAGGTCAACCATATTGATTTTCACCTTGATTCAACCTACTAGGTCGACGTGGTTGACCTAGTAGGTTTAGTGTGTTGACCTAGTGTATTTTTCTAAAAAATTGTCTTTTTCTTGCTTTCTCCCTATTTCCTTCCAACCCATTTCCCGTCTTCCTATCTACTACCCTTAAAACCTAATTTTATTCATTTTTGATATGTATAAAATGATTAAAATCAAATTTTACTCAAAATTCACTTAAATCAATGTAAATTTCAATAATTAGTTTGAGATTCTTGGTTGCATACCTGTAGTGCACCTGCTCTCACTCTTGGGGTTCTCTCTTGCCTAACATGTTGTTCCCTTGCCATCCTAGATTATTTATCTCCAGAGCTCTTTTTCTCCTTTCTTAAAAATCATATAACAAAATGATTTCTCTTTTTCCTATTTAAAATCACTTTTTCAAAAATCAAAATTCTTAATTTTTTCCCTTGAGATTCCTTATTTTGCTCATATCTTTATTTCTACTCATCCATTTTGTAAACCATAAAATGCATTAGATTAGTGGTGACTTAGAGATTATTTTACACTATCATATGCCTATCTTCTATTTTTTTTGATTTTTAGCTATTTTTTGCACTAACTTCTATAGGTTTGCCTAGTGTGCTTTACATTGGATGCCTTCACTTTCTTGCAGTCTTCTTCTTTATCTACAACACTAAGGTAAGTTAAAGGTATGTATTTTTCAATTCAATCCTTTAATTTATCTTATTTTATTCTTACTTCACCATACTTAGCATCAACATTATGTTTTATCATGTTTTATCTTGAAGTACCATCCCATGTTGCACTTACATGACACGTGATGAGCTTTAGCTAGGGCATATGTATACAAATAATGTTTTAAAACTTTTATTGATTACTAGCACTTCATATCTTGTAGGAACCTATCAATTCTCAATCTCTGAGTGCATGCCTTAAGGGGTGCACCATGAAAGGGGTGGGTAGACCATCAGTGCTTCATAAGATTGTTATTCCTTTTACCACTTGCTATCTACACACTAGATCCATAAAACCACGAACCCTAGGCTTATTCTTCTCTTTCTTATCCATTCTGGTCATTATCATGATTTATTCCTTCATTTCCTACCTTATTTGCCTTTTTACCTATTCATTATAGTAGGTCAACTTGGTTGACCTAGTGTATTCTAGGGACATCTTTGCTATTTTGACTTGTTTACATCATAATCAACCTAGCATAGACTTTAGGCATTAGCCCAAGAATGTACTAGGTCGACCTAGTCGACCTAGTATAATTGACATGTCTGAATGATTTTTAGGTAAGATACAATTATATATACAAGGTCATTTACCACCATTTTATAAGAGTCAAAATATAATAAAGAATAAAGTAAAAAAGTGTGAATAAACATCTACTTATTGACCATTCTACTTGAGGAATAATGCTTTAGGGTTTAATACTTTATTTTGGAGCTCCAATCTTGTCTTGTGGAGAAGTCTTTTAGATGTTTAGGTAGGTCATGTATCTTAGAGCTGATTTATCTTGGTTATTCTTAAAATCCATAATAATCTCTTGTGAAGCACTTTGGCCAAGGGAGAGGTTGAGACTTGGCAGGTTCATCTTCAAAGGTAAGTATTCTTAGCTTTATTTCTCCTTTGTAAGAGTAGATAGATAATACAATATTTATTATTCTCTTCCATGTATTACTATTTCATAAACATTGATGTGAGTATATGTATCCTATACATATTTAGTTTAGTTGTTTATTTTCTTTGTTCTACCCCCACACCCCCACTTTATGCCACAAGCTTTGGTGCACACTAGATTAGTTTACTTTTATTATTATTATAATAGTTTACTTTTTTGTTTATTACATAAGTGAACATCAAATCATAGGACTCTTTTAGTGTTGTTGAGTGATTGTGTTATAATGTAGGCTTTGGAACCCTTCCTAACATGATGTGTTGTGATAACTGATACAAGTGATCCCCTAATCATGTCTAGCAGATCCCCATATTGGTCATGCTCCCACTTAACAAGTGTATGCCCAATCAGAAGTGTAGGTGTGCTCTATCTTATCCAATCCAAGATTAATTAATTATGCATCATACAATTCCAATTACATACATAGTCGATGGAGTGAGAGAGTTAGTTGTAATAGGAATGGGTGTTAGGGTTAAAGTAAAAGGTGAGGTAGGTTGAATTACAGATGAGGGCTCAAGGAATAAAGGCATAGGGGGTATAGGCATAATATTCTTATCTTGAATCAAGCAATTATTTGTGTGCACAATGATCTCATATGCATTAAGAATAATGAATCCTCTTATGGATTTGACCATTATAATTATGTCACTATTCAGAGCCTTCAAATAATATAAGAATGAAATATTTAGATATGGTTTACACAAAGGTGGTAATTATTTCCTAAACCCTCTAGAATTTGAAATTAAAATCAACCATCAATTCATGTAGGTCTCTCTACTCTATTAAAGACAAGTGATCAATTCTATCTTCAAACTACTTACATATTTGCTCTCCTAACTCATCCCATTTGTGAATAAAATTTGCCATCAAACCTTAGTACCAATAGAGAGCCTTCATTTTCAAGGAAGAAGAAATTATCATAACTACTACATTATCTTCCATAATGTGATGAATTTATAAGATATTCATGATGTCTTGAATATGTTCTATAGGGGAAATTACATTATCACCAGTAAAATAGGATAAGTTTTCAAGGGCCACAACTGGGATGTCATCATACTGGGCTAGAACCAAAGGGTCACCCCCTTTGAAGGGCACAAATAGTTGGTTCCTCTATGTAGCTATGAAGGGAATAGGAAATAATCCTCTTCTAGGTTGGGGAAATCTATCAAAATAAGGGGTATATTGAACTCCTAGAAAAGCTTGACCTTGATTGCTAGTTCTTCTAATTGGAGATAAGGATATTCTAACTTTTCTTCTTCTAGAGGGTGTAGGTATCTCAATGAAATGGAAATTGTTACCTCTTGAATATGATCTCATCTATCTTAGCATATAGATGGAATGCTGATATTTCATAAACCATAAATGTTTAGAGTCATTAGGTTCTCTATAGAGTGTAGTCAACACTATTGAATAAGAACAACACCAAGTTCTTAGCTAAATATTTATATTAGACTCACTGGGCATGCCAAAAATTATTTTCATTTGAAACATGCACCTGTGGATGGTTCATACATAGGAGGATTTTTTTGGTGGGCATGGAGCATGAGTGCTTAGACATAAAGTGTGAAATTTTTTGGCATGGGGCATGGAAATATTCAACTCACCTATGCATGTGGAACATCTATGGTCTCATTGCAATAATGGGAACATCCCCAAGGTGTGGGACTCTTATGTTCCCAAAGATGAACTTCTAGATTAGGACAATTTAATTCTAATCTAAGTGCACTTGGTTTGGGACTAGCACATAGACCTATAAGGGTGAAATGAAATCTACAACTAATGCTAAAAATTAAATATTTTGAGGGAAAAGGTAAGAGGTTTACTGAAAGGGAAATGTGGTGACGCACCAAGAGTAGGGTGAGTACCTCACCTAATTGCAACACAATAAAACTAAGGGACTGAATGCATGACCTTTAGATCAGGTATAAGTGTTTTGCACAGATTGAAGGGAACATAATTCAATGTTGAGAGGGATGAAAAATAGTCCAAATATAACATCTATGTAGACCCATGGATACATAGAGTGTGACCTACTAGAGATTTTGATTTTGTGTGGAGGTGTGAAGGGAGGAAAACAATGAGAAGGATGAACATCTATAAACAAGGATAAACAACCTTAAGTGAACATAAAACAAAGAGTATGAAGGGAAGATAGTCTAGTTATCATTAATTTTAAGGCCTAATCCAATATTACAAACTCAAATGGGTAGAGATTTGCTATGCCAAGGAGAGGGTTCCTCATACACTTAAAAATCTAGGATTTTATAGGGCTAAAAGATCTCTTATGTAATAAATTTTAATCTTAAGGTGGTAGATAGAACTTGAATTTGAAGGTTGGCACTCAGGGTCTAGGTAGATCATGAAGACCAACTCACCATCTGAAATCACTATGAGCCAAGATTCTGATATTTTATCTAACAATTTAAATTTAGAAGTGGTTAAAAGGATTATCATGTATCCACATGTGTGTCTAGGAATGAAGGACACTAGGAAACTATGGGGCATATGGCCATGCTCTATCATCTGAAAATCACCTTTATCTTTACCTTCTTCTAATGTAACTTCATTTATCACCCAATTGTTGACAACTACTTTCTTATTTGGCTACCACCTATCAATCCATCTATGTTTTCTTGTTGACGTGGAAGCTACACAATATTATTTGAATTTTTCCATGTCATATTACATGTACAATGGAAATTTGCACCTTTCACCCTTAGGGATTATTCTTGCACTAGGAAATGCATGCTTAGCACTTTATTGGATTATGTGCAAGTGGCACACTTGGACATGTAGAGTTTTCATGGGAAGAAGGCACAATTTTCCTTTAGTCTCTATATCCTTACTGATATCCATACTCTTGAATAGATGAATTTAAGTGTGCATTCACTTCACACCCATGAATTGCACATGCTTTAATTTCTACACTTTATAAAAGAGTGTAAGAATATTTGTGTGGGACATGCACTGAGGCTTGTGCATTGGCCAAGGTGTGGATTTGCATTGACTACTAATTTGGGGACTTATGGGGGACATCCATGTGTGAGATTACTTCTACAGGACCTGATACTGTGTAAGTATGAAGACTCTCTATGTAGATTCCTTTAAGATCTATATAGGTTAGGGTGACCTGAAGGGTCAATAGGGCCCATATCAAACACCAAACCCAAATTTAGGGTAGTTGTTTAATTTAGTGTTTCCCAATAGTTGCATGTATGTGTTTAAGTGCAATCCCATGTTCACCTTGTTTACCATCACATACTTTAAGGTCCTTGATGACTCTAATAGTTTTTCTAGGGGGTATGTTTAACAATCCAAATCCTCAAGAGAAAATAATTTTCTTTTGGGTGATTTTCTTCTGAATTAAATAATGTGATTTTATACTTACCAAAAAAAACACAAAGATGACAAATACATTTCTTAAGAGGGGTTTTGTAAAGTGAAAGCTTATAAATCGATAGCTAAAAACCTATGATTACTAACTTTTCATTCCTTCTCCCCATCATTTACCAACTCATCTTTAAATATTTAATCACTTTCATGATCTATAAAAATGTATTTGGATGTCAAAATAAGTTTGTGTAAAGTAATTATGGGGGCAGATCTATCAGGATTTAAATATCCAAGATCAACCTATGTAGCATCCTCAAGATCAACATCTCAATGTGTGGTGGGTCCCCACTAATAATCTATAGTCTTCCTATATTAAATCCATAAGACACTATGATCGTGAATGAACATTTTTTATTTCCTAAAGGAAATTATATTCATATAGATTATTAGAGTGGATGAAGCTGTTAGTGGATCAATTCCTCTCTGGTGTAAAGGAGATATCAATTTGAGATAAAAACTAAATATCATGTTGTCCAAGTCCAAGGGATTTGTTGTCGTGCATCCTTCAACACCCAATCATAATCCTTCATAACAAACTTACTTTATATTTAGATGCATTGAGATTATTAAAATGTTTGTCAAGCTGCACATCAAATGTGGATCCCTATCACAATCAAATTAGCTCTCATTGAATTTGTGTCATGTATATTGCATTTAGAAATTACATGGCTTAAATCCATCAGAAAGGGATAGATAACTTAAAAGGTGGTAGGTTCATGGATCAGACACTTTTTATCATGAAGGGTCGATGAGGACAACATGATGATGATGGTGAGAAGCAATGGTAAGTTAGTTTCATAGGTTTCGATTGAGGTTTAACTATTTATTTACACTTTTTCACTTTACAAAACCCCTGTTCCCTATATATATGTTACTAATTATTATTTTATATTAATATGTATATATCATATTAGTAGAAATATAATATAATATAATTCAATTTCTATAAAATATGATATATGTGTGTGTGTGTGTGTGTGTGTGTGTGTGATTAATTAATATTTTATATTAATATATATATTTTTAGTAGAAATACAATACAATACAATACAATACAATACAATATCTATTTTTATAAAATATAATGATAAAGAATTGGGAGTTTTTGGGACAAGATGGGAGTTAAATTTTAGATTTGACTACTTTTTGAATCTCAATGACTTTGGGTGGGAGTTTGGAATTTTTTTGAAATATTGTATATTAAAATTACAAATGGGGTCCCACGAATTTTTTTTTGAGAATTTTGATAGCTTAAACAAAACAAACTCTAGATAATTTAAAACTTTTGAACTTATCATTTTCTGCAATATATGCACCTTGCACGACATTGATGTATAAGAGTAGAGAATATTGGAGATTATAGTAGGGAGTTGTAAATCTTTAGGGAGTTTTAAGTACCTTTTCCTTTCTTGATTACCTTCCATTAATGTAATGTCATATAAATAATGCAGGCCAAATAATGCAAGCCAAATAATGGCCACTTTAAACAATGCCCTTATGATTTGATAATTTGTATTCAAAGGTCAAAGTCAAGAAATTCCAAGTTTATTATAATAGAGTCCAACTCTTTCTTTAGGGTTTGTAATGTATAGATTACATTATACCAAAGACAATTAATATACCTATCATGTTAAATAAATAACTATTTTTATAAGAGTATGTGTTGTTATCTCATGTGAAGATTGATGAGACAGAGGGTATCTCAGTTGAAATCAAGGTAAGGTTGAACGTAGGTATCATAGGTATCCAGGACCTATATATATATATTCAATTTCACCCAATGAAATGTCAAACATGGGCTTCAAAATACAATTAAAAATAAACTACGATGGATAAAATCATAAAAGCGTAGACCCACGGTATGTACTACATTTTTTTTCTAGATTCATGGTTTTGGGAGGAATGCCAAAATGATTTCCCTTCATTCCTAGCTTTATAGATGTTTTCACTATGATTATTTTTGATCTTATGGAATATCAACAACAAGAAAATCATTACATATCCAAAATTACTTTTTGCATATCCTTCAATCATTGAAGTCCAAGGGATCACATCTATTTGAGGTATTTATGCATACCATGCAATTGTTACAGTCAAAGGGATGATAGAGGTGTGTAATTTAAGCTATATGGTGAAGCATGAGTAGTTTACTCTAGTAACTAAACTTAGAAAAAGCTATTGAAATACTGATTTCCTTTAGGATCTTAGCCTTTTAAGAAGAGGTAAATAAGTTATAGATGGCAGAGTTTGCTATAGAAGATATGAACTACATTATACTCTACTATTACATGATATAGATGGTGTGGTTATGAGCTAATGTAGAGTTATCTACATACTGACTAGGCCTTGAATATTGATTTACAATGTTTTTGAAATAGAAAAGATTCAAACTATGTCTTGGGTAATTTGTTATCTTTATTTTTGTCCATATATTGTAACATTTACACTATGTACCTATTATAAAAATAATCTAAGTTCTACCATTGAATATTATGATATTTGACATTGAATTATGAGTATGTTTTGTGTTTATTTAACTTAGTTTGTTTCCTTTATGAGTATGTAATTCTTTATGCAATAAAAATTAGTTATAATTTTTAAATAGATTAATTAAATGTGTCATAATTCCAAAACCTATATACTCTACCTTCTGTTAGAAACTATCAACTGGAAATTCTCTTCTCAACCATGACGACTCTCTCCAAACAAGGGTTAGATGAAACAAGAATTTAACTATAATAATAAAAGCATTTCATGGTAGTATTACGTGTACATTGATATTCAGTTGTTTATATTTCATAGCTTAAGAATTTGGACTTTAGCTTACCATAGTAGTTGTATAAGAGTATTGTTTGTTCTATAATAGGTTTTGTGTAGCAAGTATTTGGTATTAACTCTTAATTATTATGTAATTCAAAACTTTTGAAGTGGGGGACTCTTTAATGATGATTACATTAGATGTTTTATATGATAGATTGCCCTAGTTGTGGTACTGGTAATGTAAATAAAAATATTATTCATTATGTTTCTCTATCATAATAACCCGAAGAACCTATAGCCTATTGGTACAAAGATACTATCACATTGAGATCATGCTTGAATGAATATGTCATGCTTGATGAGTACTTTGGAGTGTGACAACTTGTAGTTTGATAGATAGATTGTGGTACCTTAATTATTTATTATTATTGAGATGTTACATTGGAATCCCCTTGACAAGGATTAAGATGTGTCACAAAGTATAATGTTTACTAGGTCATTATTTCATTTGATTATGGGAGAATGTTCTGTCATGCAATGATCTTTGCAGTGATATTTGCATTAGTTTGATAAAAATGATAGGTCATTAATGAAAAAAATGGTATGAATTTCCTTCATAGTAGTGATTATAATTATTTATTGCCAGAGATCCCTAATTAATCTTTGTTTTTGAAGTTGTAATTACTCAATTTTATTAAGCAAGTTATTACAATGAGGAACTTTTAATCTTGTCTAGTATAATTATGGTTTTTGTTTTCCTTTAAAAGTTGGAGAAGATTTAGATAAGGGTATTTTTCTAAATCAATTAATCTTTTTGAATACCATGGGAGTGATGTTAGAGAGGTTTCTTTGATCCTAACAATGCTTAGCATGAGTATCACAATATTATTGATTTCTTTTTTTTCCTTATAGCTTCAAACTAGGGATTTTGAAAGGGAATTCCAAAAGTGATATTATAATATTTAGGGTAAGTGATAATGTGTTTTGTATTGTTAAGAGACTTATGATTTCACCATGTGGATGTCATTATTAACTTTTACATATGCTAATTGTAATAATATAAGAGCATAATGGTATCATTTCTTGAATACCATTTTCATTGTTTAATATCAAAGGATAGATTTATCTGATTTATAACCCAATTTAAAGTTTATACCCATCTATATGCCAACTAATAATTCTCTATGATTAATTTTTCTCCCCTACTGTTCTTTGTTTTTGACACCTAGACAACTATTAAGGACTGTTTCAAATAATTTGGACTTATACCCACTAAAGTGGAGTGGAGAAAATTTTCTCCAAAAATAATTTTCTTATGTTCCAGATAAATTGGATTGTTTCAAACCATTTGGACATAGATCATTTTGAATGGATTGGAATATTTTAAATAATTTAGACTTATACCCACTAAAGTGGAGTGGAGAAAATTTTCTCCAAAAAAATAATTTTCCTATATTCTAAATAAATTGGAGTGTTTAAAAACCATTTGGGCATAGATCATTTCGAATAAATTGGGCTATTTTAAATAAAATGGACTTATACCCACCAAAGTGGATTGAAGAGAATTTTATCTAAAAATAAATTTGTTATATTTGAAATAAATTGGACTATTTAAAAGCATTTAGGCATGTATCATTTTGCAATTAAAAGGGGTAAAAATTTATTCAAGAAGCCCGAAAATGGGAGATTACAGCATCATATCCTGCCCTAGCAATTGCGACAAGATGGGAATTAATTCCTCAGGGAGTCTACCCTGATCATAAATAGACCAATTCAGCCCATGTTTTGTGGCCCATTTAGCTAAACGCTTAGCCACCCCATTCCACTCACAGGGAATATGCCTAAAGGAAATACACTCGAAAACCAAACTAATCTGATGAATTTGCTTGATAATCGTAGCCAGCTGCCAATTCACATTCTCAAAATCACCATTCCTCAGCAAGTTAACGACAACTTGCGAGTCTGACTCACAAATAACTCTAAGCCACCCCTACTGGCAGCTAATTTGCAAGGCTTCCAGGATTGCCATTGCCTCCATATAATTGTTAGTATAATGGCCCTTAAAAACTGAGAACAAAAATAAAACATTACCAAAATTGTCCCTCCCAACACCTCCAATCCCAGCATTGCCAGGATTTCCTCTAGAGGATCCATCGACATTAATCTTCATAATACCTTCCTCAGGCGGTGTCCAACGCCCCACCCAACTGATTGGTTGCAGCCTGAGTCTGGTGGAAATCAAAGGGAAAGTGTGCAGGCCATGGATGATAGAGGAAGGTGCAACAAGGGACAACCGAGCTAGTATTCTAGCATCAAATGGCTCCAAATCCTCCCCCCTACTCGACTTAGCCTGAATAGTCTCCTGGAGTGCAACAAGAATCTTTAGCCACAACTCCCTTATACTCAATAAATGCCCTTGAAAAACTCTTCTATTCCTCTCAATCCAGAGGTTCCAAAGGAGAAAAACAAGGCCAACAAACCACGTATTTTGCAAGATAGATGCCCTGCTAGGAAGACGGTCCAGGTGCTGCCAAAATTCAACCAAGGAACCCACGTGCCAATAAGGACGCTCCCAAGCTTCCCACCATAGATGCCACAACCTTCTGGCAAAGGAGCACTGGAAAAAGAGGTGCTCGCCATTCTCCTCATTACCACAACAAAACATACAAATAGATGGTCCTTGAAATCCTCTTTAACAAAGATTATCCCAGGTAAGGCAGCGATTATAAGTCAAGGTCCATACAAAGAAATTGCATTTTGGCTAAGAAGCCAAATTCCATATTCTCTTCCCCCATTGGAATTCAATTTCACCCAAACATTGCTTCGTCAATGCCAGATATCCAGAAGAAATAGAAAAGAGTCACCTCCCCAAGCCAGGGTGTCACTCTCACGCAAGGAGCTATAACCTCTAATAGCCAGGAGCTAGGATAATTCATACCTATTTTCCACTATTCCTCCCAGTGGCCAATCAAACACTCTCTTCCATTTATAAGCAACAACAGATCCCAGATTAAATGCTTCTTTATAGCAATCAACCATGTGCCATCCAGCAGCATGAAAAGCATCACAAAGGGCCCACAGATGGGGATGAGAGGAGAGGAAGGGTGGGGATCCATTCCAAGAATCCTCCAAAAGAGCATCTCCATACCACTATTGCAGATCTAAAAAAGCTTGGACTGCACCAAAGAAGCCCCCACTTTGAGAGTGTTCCAAACCATCGACCCACGCCCTTCCAAGGGAAGCTTGGGAACCTCTGACAGAATAGCCCCTGGGAAATATTTCAACGACATGATCTAGGCCCAGAGCTGAGATTGGTTGGTGCACCAACGCTAATACAGCTTCACTACCAGAGCTTGGCTAGACAGGATAGTAGATCTGAGTCCAAGCCCCCCTTCCTTCTTAGGCCTGCAAACAGTGTTCCAATTCACAAGACTCCATTTAGAATGCCAAAGATTACTGCTCTAAAGAAATTATTGAGATAGGGCATTATACTCACAGAGAAAAAACATCAGGGTAGCCTAAACCATACTGTGGTAAATGGGTAGAGCTTGAATAACAGATTGCAAAAGAGTCACCTATCCAGCCATCGTAAGCCATCGATGGGTCCAGTGGTTCACTCTTTGACTTAATTTATCCAAGATATTCTACCAAAATAGCCTGGGTTGCCTCCCAACCACTATGGGGACCCCCAAATAAGTCACCGAAAGAGACTGCATTTGAAATCTAAGGACAACCGCAATTTTACGCTAGATAGAGACAACAGTATTAAAGAAAAAAATGGATGATTTGTGCTCATTTAGCTGCTGTCTCGAAGCCCATAAATATGTGTCCAAAGTATTTTGGAAACCCTGTGCTTCCCTCATACGGGCTTTCCTAGTCAAGATAGTGTCATCCACAAATTGGAGATGGGTCAGATTAGCAATCCCATTCCCCCACTACCATCCATGAATCAAGTTTTGAGATGCCTGGGATTTTATAAGACGTCTGAGCCCCTCAGCCAATATAATAAACAAATAAGGAGATATCGGATCACCCTGGCAAAGTCCTTTAGAGGCCCCGAATAGTCTAGATGGAGCCCCATTAATGAGAACTGAATATGATGACATAGTGACACAACTTAGAACCCACCAAACCCAATCTTGGCTAAACCCAAAAGCCAGCAGGACCTTCTGCAAGAATCTCCAGTCAACCTTGTCATAAGCCTTAGATAAATCAAGCTTAATAAACATAACTCTCTCCTGAGATTTGCTCATAGAGTGGATTGGTTTTGAGGCAATCACCACGCCATCCAATATCCATTTTCCAGTAACAAAACCCCCCTAATCATTAGAAATTATCCTAGGGAGCCATACTTTGAGCCTCTATGCTATAAGCTTAGTGATTATTTTGTAAACCATATTGCAGAGTGCAATGGGTCTAAACTGGTCCAAAAGATTTGCCTACTCTTTTTTTGGGATCAACACCAAGAATGTTGCATTGAGCACTCTAAGCATCTCTTTGCTGTGATAAGATTCCTGAACCACTTCCACCAGGTCTGGACTAATGATATCACAAAATTCTTGAAAGAATTCCATAGGGAAACCATCTGGGCCTAGTGCTTTACCTCTTTGCATGGAAAACACAATTTTTTCAACTTCCTCCTTATCAATCGGCTTTAGGAGTGCTTCATTCATATCAAGCGTGATAATCAGAGGGATGCAAGACAAGACCATATTCCCCTCCAACTCAGCTATAGGTGCATTGTCTGATAAAAGCTCAAAAAAAAATTGAACGGCCTCCTCAAAAATGGCATGAGAGGATGCAGCCTGAGTACCATCCGATAACAAAAGAGATGCTATATAATTCCTGTTGCGTCTCACCTAAATTGACTTGTGAAAAAAAATAGTTTTCCTATCGCCTTCCTGGAGCCAACCAATCCAGGATTTATGCTTCCAAAATATTTCCTCCTAGAGTTGCCACTCATTAAGCTCACTCAAAGGCCCAAATTCTGCCTTATGGAGATCCTCAGACAAGCCGCAGTCTAGAATCTGTTTGGTAATACTATCCAACTTTTCTTGGGATTTTTTCTTCATAGCATTAAGATTGCCAAAATTGTTCTTGTTCCAAACCTAGAGATTTCTTTTAACAAACTGAAGCTTCTTAGCAAAGCAAAACATAGCTGTACCATATTTAGGCCCTCCCTACTTCCACCAGTGGGTCATTAGAGGATGCAGAGATGAGTCCCGCAGCTACATAAGCTGAAACTTGAAGGGAGGTTTCTTGGGCCCGTCAATAAAACTGGTTGTGAGCTTAATGGGCCAATGTTCAGATCCTCTCCAATCCAAAATTTTTGAAGCAATAGAAAAAGCACTAGATAACCAAAAGCAAGAGACTAAGAATCTATCTAATCGCTCAGAGATGGCATCCTTACCTATTCTTCTGTTACTCTAGGTGAAGAGTCTGTTGATAGGTTTGACATCTGATAGGCATAGCCACTCCATATTGTGTTTAAAGAGATCAGACGAGGGGTCTAAATGAGTTAACCCTCCCCTTTTCTCCTCAAGATTAAGGACATCATTAAAATCTCCACACACGATCCATGGAAGATAAGGAAAATAGCTATGAACAAAACACAAGTGTTCCCATAACTTGAGGTGTCCCTGGATATCCCCAGGTGCATAAACATTGGTGACCAAAATTGACTCCCCCATCTTTGGAGAGGTAGCAGTCATGGAGAGCATCGAGGTATCAACCATCCATTGAAGTGGTGTGACTTTTCTCGAATCCCAACATATTTCTAAACCCCCCGCAGTACCTAAAGCTCCCACACACTGACACTGTCCCACAGCCCAAACACAAGGCAAATAGGTGAACATAACATCTATAAACAACTTAGTCTCTTGGATACAGAGGATATCTAGAGAGTGCTCTGAAATCAACTGCCGCATAGCTTTTTTCTGGGGAGTACTATGCAGCCCCCTCACATTCCATGACAACACTATCATTGAGAAGGTTGGGTGAAAATTTGATCCAGGGTCTTCACCACTCCGAACTCCACCAACAAATCACCTGTGAGTTTTATTCTCTCCTGGTCCTTCTTGCATCCTGGTCTAGACTGAGAGGAGGAGGCTTTCTTAAATGGTCTTTGCAATAGACCTAACGCATCTGATGCTCCCTTTTCTTTTCTGGTAGCATCTGTATCTTTAACTACCTCAGCCTAGCTGCCATCCTTGTCCTGCTGCACTGAAGAAATTATCATATTCCTATCCTCCATTGCATTCATAATCTCTAGGGAAGGTTGAATTACCATATCTTGTGATTCATTGAGGAAAGAGCCTTTCTCTTCCTCCCCTGAGGGACTTCCCACCTCCTCAGGTGGTATTCCGTCTTCTATGGCCATACTATCCAAAGCTTCAAAACAATTAAAATTTATTTCTAAAGATCAATCTTGGAACTTGCACTTTTGGGGATGCCCTTTTCCCCAGTGATGAACTTGGGTAAAGCCCTCCTTGTCCAGTCCACTCACCTCAATTGTGCCCAAATGTGCATTTCCTGGATTTGGTTGCGCTCTCATATTCGTTGCTATCCTAAGCGGGCTGTTTGAAGTTTCCATGTGAGCCAATTGACCTGCCTCCTATCCTGCATTGGGAGCCAACCTTTTGAATATCATAGACTGAAGACATTGCCAGTGCAGGTGGCCATAAACATGACATATTCTACATCGGAAAGGGATCGATTCATAATCTATCTTTTGGGTCCAAGATGAGGCCCCCAGACAAGTTTCCATAGATTTTGGAAGGGGATTATTAAGGTTGATTTCAACGCATATTCTAGCATAAGAAATAAGCTTCTTGTCTAGGGACTGGTGCACAATAGCAATTGGCATTCCCAGTAAGGCAGCTATTTGTCGAAGGATATCTTCTCTCCAAAATTCCAAGGGGAGTCTCTGAAGGTGAACCCACACAGGGACTTTGGTTGGCAATTCCTCTACATAATTGAATCTTAGATGCCATGGTTTAATAAATAGTTCGATACGGTCATAAAATTAGGGCCCTCCTTCAAAGATTTGGTTCCTGTCAGAGACTGAGGAAAAATTAACCATGAAACAACTATTGGTAGCTAGCATAATGTCAATATCCCCCTTTACCTACCAGGTACGCCTCATCCAAGCTTCTAGGGCCATGCCCATAAATTTATAGATCAAAGCATGGCCTGACAAATATTCCACATCCTCCTTGATATAATCTTGAGAGACCACCAAGACAGGCCTCTCCTGGCTGCATGGGAAGCAGCCATTTACTTTGGACACCCTAGGCTGCTCATTGAAGTAAAACGGCTCCCTTCCATGGGGAGTCTCCTCCTGAACCTGTCGCTCCTTGCCTGAACCCTCGCCTGGGCTGTCCACCTCTGTTCCTCCGCTCGTAGCCATCTCTGTCTATATCATTTTGAATAAATAGGGCTATTTTGAATAATTTAGACTTATACCTATAAAATGGAGTGAAAAATATTTTCTCCAAAAATAATTTTTTTATATTTCAAATAAATTAATAGACTATTTTAAACCATTTGAGCATAAATCATTTCAATTAAATTGGATTATTTTAAATAATTTTAAATTATACCCACTAAAGTGGAGTGGAGAATATTTTTTCCATAAATATGTTTTCTATATTCCAAATAAATTGAATTATTTCAAACAATTTGGGAGTAGATCATTTTGAATAGATTGGACTATTTCAAACTTGTGGCACCCTTATAGGCCTTCATACCAATCATTGATCCTTTGAAGTAGCTTCCATTGTTGGGACATGTGGCACCGTTTGACTAGCCAATTTATAGATAAAAACATATTAAGTAATCTAGTTCATATACATAATAACATATCTTGACAATTGTTTGTTATTCATTGGGAATATCTTCACGAGTAAGTATCAATATACTAATTTAATAATTTTAAGGAATCTCCAACTATAAATCAAATTACACTTATTACTAGATCAAAGTAATTTTAAACTAGAATCGAATATTTTGAAATTAATTGAACTATATTTGAAATAATTTAGAATTGATTTGTATGAAATTGATGATAATTTTTATTACTAGAATTATAGTTTATAATAAAAAAATACACTTGAAAGAATCATGGGAAGTTACATCTTTCTGAATATTGGTTCATAGCTGCTGGCATGGATTTTTTGCTTTCTCCCAAGAATGTGATGATTGACGTCATTTTGATTCTCCAATATTTTTCATTTTTTTTTACTTCCATTTATAGTATATCTACTTGATGTAACATAACTCATTTTCAATTTTTGATTTGTAACAAAATTCTAAGAATTACAATCAATGAACAACAAGTTAGTAATTGAAAAATCATCTCCGAAGGTCCCTTTAAAAATAACTTCATCCATTTTTTTTATGTTTATATTGAACGACTTAGAATATATTTTCTCTCAAATAAACATGAAATTTGAACTTGTGTAACCCATGGCTTGAATGAGTATCCTCAAATGATTGTCCTCTATCATTGACCAAATGCCAATGTGAGAAAAATACTGCAGTGCCACCTTTAAAATTTCTTTGAAATGATCTCAAATGTAGTATGACATATTTTATATTTTATAATATTTTTTTTTTCATGTATCATGCATTTAAATATCTTTTATGTTGTGCACAACAAATAATATTAAGTCATCCAACCCCAAAATCAATAGTTTTTTAGAAGTCTATTTTAACTTCTCCTTTGAAATGTTTGCAATTTGTTAAAAATGAAGTGAATCATTTATTAATAATATTATATTATAAGAAATATAACATGAAAATTTTCTAAGAAAATATTTTACATATTATTTTGGTCGTTGATGCGCTTTTGATTTGTATTTCTTATTGTAACATAAAAACATAATGCATTTCATTTGATTCATTTTTTTGCATTTCTTTAAATCTTATAAAGATTCATATAAACACATATAAAAATAAATACATGTTCATGCACATTGTAACTGTAATACTCATTTACATGGATTTACCATATCTATCTCCAATTTTGTAACATACATATGCATATAAAAGTTCATATTGAATCCTTATAACTTGACCATGACTTTATGCTATTTTAAAATAGTGCCATTTTGCCATAAATCATTTCTCATAAACATTGATAGGAATTTAATATTGATGAACCAACATCTATATTCTTACAGTAATGAAAGTATCAGCTATTATTATGCATACCAATACATATTTATATGTCTATGCAACCCATCACAACAGCTAAAAAAAGATTTACTCTTCTAAGCCATAGTTCACTATCACTAAATTTAAATGAATATACACAATAATAGTTGAACCCAATTCATATAATTCCAATAAGACACATCAAATTAAAAATTGTTTAAATCAATAACAATATAATTGTTTCTATCACAATATAATTTATTATTTTTTAATTGATAAAGAACACATGGATACTCTGCATCAAAATCTATTGTATTGAAGACATAGTATAACACATACTATGTTATTTTAAAATGGATAAATTATACATGTAAAAAATATTGTAATGGGTAAATTAAACATGTAAACAATATTTTAATGGGTAAATACAACCACATTCAAGTCTACACAACAATAAAATGAACCCACAGTTCCAAATCCCAAGATGATGCAAGTCTATATTTTATTGTCTTCTACAATCTCTTGTTCATGAAGAAAAATTCAATTATAATGTGTTTAAATAAATAAAGATAATTAATATATTCTAGACTTATGAAATTATATAATTATACATTTATTGAAAGAGGTTTTCACCTTTTTTTGCCTTTTTATAGTTTGTATGGGTGCACTCTTTCATTTAAACTTTGGTTCTTTATTCCTTGCAAGGTATTATATAATGTAATAACTAAAAATTCTCATCATCAATTGATTTTATATTTTTATTTTAAAAATGTTTCTTATTGTGGAGTTTTACCTTGTGTTGTTTTTGTGGAGGCACCAACCTATAGAGTTGTGTCATGGGTGGTTATGTTGGAGACACAAATTTCTAGACCTACATTGTGAACTATTTTAATTGAGACATAAATAAATGAAGAAATATTCTATCAGTATTATGAATCGTTGATAAATAAAAAATTATATAATTTAAAAAATATGCATGATCTTATGTTACCTTCTTCAACTTGCGATGTGTCATGCTCATTGATATGATATTTCATTATTATTATTTCTTTACTTACATGCAATGCCATTAGTGATACACACCAAAATATTTCTAAGCTGTTGGGTTTGAAAAATAAAGCATACACACCAAAATATTGTTAGATGTTATATTTGGAAAATGAAGCATGATTATAAAATAAATTAAAAAAGTTATGCACCTGGTACTGTTCGAAGTGGTTGTTATTGTGTTGGTTGCTTTGAATTTTTCAAAAAAATTTGAAATTAAACATTAAAAATTGTTTGTTCTTCACTTTTTGTAATGCAAGATAAATTTATTCACAATTTTGTACAAGTATGCACCAATCTAGCTCCTATATACCCCTAACACATCACATGTATCTAAATCATTGAAAGTAGAGATAAATTTCTCCTTGAAGATGTTATCTAGTTCATTTTTGAATGGCCTTCCTATTTTGTGCAAACCAATCATTTGAAATATTGGTATGTCTTTGTAGATGTCAAAACCTTCCTCTAATCTACTTTGTTGTGAATGGAGGCTGAAACCTTATAGTTGAAAATATGTTTGATCCTACAAAAAATTGATACCTATAATATGTGTCCAATATAATCCATAACTATCTAGACCCCATAGTATGACACCTGTATCTTTATATGTAATGAAAATCACCAACACACAGATTCTTGAGAGAGGTTTGAATGATAGAATAATGTTCTAGTTTGTGGATGATGAATACATTGAAGGCCTTGGCAATAAATTTTTTAGTCAATGAATGAAGAAATAGGTGAAGATGTTCTTCCTTTAAAAATTTAGTGAGATTCAAAGATCAATAATTATCCAATCGGCATTCAGACCAAGAATAAACATTTCACTAAAATCTTCTAAAATAGATGGCCAAAGACATTGGGGCCTATAATGATAGGTGAATATTTCTATATCTATCTTGAGAAGCTAACCTCCATCATTATGTAGATAAATTTTTAATATGCTTAATGAATCTTGAGATAATTCTTCCCAACCTTTTTTATTTTTTGGAATACCTTCATTTAGGATACATAAATTATCAAACCTTTTCACAAATTTTTCATAGTGCTCCATTACCTTTGCAGTGTGATTGTTTGCTCCAGCAATAGTGTCATATCATGGTTTCTAAAATAATCTTTTTTTTTTTGGATAATATGTTACTTTCTAGCTTCACCTTTTGCACCAATTATCCATGTTGTTGTACTCAGAGGTTTTCAAGAAGGAAATAGACCCTTTCTCCAATAAATCTGCTAGTTCTATTTTTTGTTTGTTTGAAAGCTCTTGAATATTTCTAAGTATTGTTTTACTAATCATATTTAAATATTATTTATTTGAACTAGGTAAAGTACCACATTCAAAAAAATCAAATGCCTTATCAAAATAATTCCAAATGGGTTATTCCATGAAAAGAAGGCATTTTCTCTCCTACAGTTATTGTACTAAATAGTTTAGTTGTGTGAACAAGTGTCTATCTTGTTCATGTATTTCTTCCATTTTTTTTTCTTACCTATTTCAAAATTCTTCCAACCTCTCAATTTGATATGGTCACGTGCAGATCAAATTTTTTCTACAAATGAAGCCTTATAAATTATTTTATTGGCTTCATTATATTCGTTACATATTTAATACATAATATAGAATAGAGTACAAGTTTTCAAAAATCTTTCCCTTCTAATAGAACATTTATTTCTTAATGATTATGAATTGTATTCCTCTTATAAAATAATTCTCTATTGTGCTATAATTGTGTGTTGGCCATCTATAATTTTAAACCTTACAATTTTTTCTCCATCATATCTTCTAGGACTCCCTTCGATGCAATAATACATTCAGGGTCACTTGGATCAAAAGGAATTAATAAAGCATCCTTCATTGGAACCTCATTATGTTTTAAAAATGAATGAATTATATCATTCACTTCTCTTTCATTTAGATTTCTTATTTTGATATTAGCATCCCTCAATTCATAGAGCCCTACAGGAATGTTGAAGGCATAAATGCTAGAGGAAATATACCATGTAGAGAATTCAAATGTGTTTCATTAAAAGTTTGTATCAACAAAAGTGTTCCAACCTTTTGTTTGATATTATTTTTATCCACAGGTGTGAGTATTTGTATGGCCTCTTTCAAAGCTACATACAAATATATTTCCCTTGCTTGTCTTATTTTCTTCAATGTTTTTTTTGTCATGACTATAGGGTATCTTAAATACATGTTTACATGGTGGTAAGTAGAAGAAGTTGTTTCCCCTTATTCATGTTTTTATTTCAACATATGTTGTATTCTAATGACCAAATTATCTTTGTCTTTCAACCTAGACATTTGAAGGTTGTCATAGCTATTCAAATGAAACCCAAATGTTTCACAAAAAGAAGAAAAAATATTTTTTGTCAACTCCATTTTATTGGGTGTAAATTTATTAAAATTAGCTGTAGCTTGATAGAGAATTGCCTCTTTTTCATTCCATACTTCCAGTTAGAATTGAAGGGCATATTCAAGTTCATCCTTATCAAAGGCAAGAATTATTCTAATAAGAGAAGATTCTTTTCCCAATGTAATGCTAAATAAGTATATATCCACATGCATGTTTGGTGGACTAAACAATTAAAAAACCAATCAAAAAGAGGAATTTTGTCACCACTATAAAATGGGAAATGTTGATTTGGATTTAATTTTATTTTTGGTATTTTAAATAGTACTCTATCCAATTCTCTTTGAGTGAGACCTTCTTCTACCTTTTAAGTGTGGGAATTCATTTTTTGTTTGAAGACATTCTACAAAGCAATTAAAATGATTAAAATATTAATATTTTGTAATATTTAAGCTGCATATTTCATCGGTTCATGAATTTTTATGTGTGTTTGAGCAGTGATTAAATGTGTATCAACAAATGTTAATTCTAAACTACAATACAAAATACATATTAAATCTTCATAATATATACATTAACTCAAACTTAAAATAATAAGGTATGACCAAACTAAAAATAAATTATGTGCACTAGATAATATAATCTGATGGGCAAAGGAATCCACAAACATTTATTTCAAAGGAGAAAGATGAGGGGAAGTAGTTTCTAATATGTGTCAAAATTACCATCAACAGGTACCTTTAAGGTATATCCTAGGAGATACCTTTCAATCATGCACAAGAGTGAATTTTTCTTACAAGACATCTCATAGGAGATATATTCAAGTTAATCATGATGGTATTAAAAGTGTACTTCAAGGCCCTTAAAGGAATCTCCTAGTGGACACCTCAAAATCACTTTTTTCACCTTGAATGTATCTTCTAGTAGAGTCTTCCTTCACCTTGAAAGCACTATTGGAAGATAACTTGATAACTTGAAAGGCCTTCTAATACTTGGGAGAGCACACATTTTAGGTCCTCCTATACACATGATCTTCCACCTCAATCCAATTTAATAATTTTCCTTGTTATGTTAATAGTTACATATTTGAATAATTACCTTGTTGTACCTCTAAAATTTTCCTTTACCATGATGGTCCTTTTAATATTTTCAAGGTATCTCTTAGGATATACCTTTAAGTTACCCATGAAGGTTTTACAAGGCCCTCAAAGGAATCTCCTATTAGATACTTTGAGATTAAGCATGCCTAGTATTATTGAGGCTTGTAATATCTTCAAGGTATCTCCTAGGAGATACCTTCAAGTTACCCATGAAATAATCTCCTAACAAATACTATTGATGCCTAAAACTCTCACTCTCAGTGAATAATTCATATGGAAATATTTATAGATGTGGGATGAAATTGTGATCTGTGAATCAACCTTTTGGATTTCTATAATGCTTATAATAAGCATTGTGGTGATGTGTTTCTCCCTCCAAACTAGCTATGGAATTATTGTTAGAAATGGGACCCACTTCCTTCAGTGAATGGTATTGCTTTACTTTAAATAAAACTCCCTTATTTCTTAAATAGCACCATGACAACATGTGTCACTAGTGGAAGGAATTTAGACTTAGCTAAAAGATGAAAGGGAGCCCAAGAAAGAGGAGGCCGATACACCACCTGCCGAACTTCATCATGCATGTTGATGATGAAAAGGCTAACTGACCCAAAACTTCAAAATGTGGATTATGATCCATAGATACCTCATGGTTGAACTTGACCAATGTTATATAGGTATATAATGGATTCAATGAAATACCTTTCAAATAAGCACAAGAGTGAATTTCTTCTTCAAGGTATCTTCTAAGAGCAACCTTTGGCCTAGATCTCTGAGTTTTCCTATATCAAACTTTATGAGATTTATTGACTGTGTCTATCTTTGTGTGAAACACCTACTCACAACAAAAATTGGTTTTAAAAACACTTATCCATGGAGAATCCATCTTCAAAGGTAAATATTGAGACCATAAGGACTTTCTTTTCTGATCTACCCTTCCCCTTATTTTGGAAGCTTTCCAGAGTGAAACTTTTAAAAGGAGATAATTTCAAGTCACCCATTAATATACCTTAATGTTACCCTCAAGGAGATAATTTCAACTCACCCATTAAAGTATTAAAAGGTGCTTGAAGGAGTCTCATAGTAAAATAACTTAAGGTGGAACTTACCCATCATTATTATGGTATAGAAAGGATTCAATGAGTAAATAAGTGTTTCAATGAAATAAGGTAATTAAAAATACATTAAATATTATGTATAGGTCTTTATATCTTATCGAGGGGTAAAGGTGTAATAATTCCAAGATTCAATGTGAAACCATCAAAATTGTAAACCTCATAAGGTTTAATGAGTACTCTTTAGGTTTTTTAAAAGTACCCTTCAGGATTTTTAAAATTACCATAATGGATTTTTTGGAAATACCCTTAATCCTTTTGTCACTTTTACCTTTCAAAATGATCCTTTGAACTTTTGTCATCAAAAATTTTGTTCGACTCAAAAAACCCAAAATAAGTCCCTGCAATAATCTTGCCAATACAATTTTGCCAAAACATTGACCCCAAGGGCACACACCATTTGGGATTTATGTAAATTATCCTTCAAGAGTTTTGTCAAGGATAATTTACCTACATAATTTCCTTTCAAACTTTTCAAAATGTGGCCCTTTTCCCTCCGTGATTACCCTTCAACATTTTTGGAAGGGCCCTTTACATTCTAGACTTACTAGTTGGGACTTTTGTCTAGGGTCCTTTCCCTAATGAGAAGTGACCTTTAGAACTTATGAAATTACCATTTAGGATTTTTAAAAGTGCCATTTGGCATTTTTTATAAAGACCCTTTGGGATTTTTGTCAACACCACTTTGGCCTATGAAATAATTCACCTGAGACAATTTCCTTGAAACATTGATTTCCTCAGACTTTTTTTATGCCACAATAATTTTATTGTGTTGAAAACTTTAATATATGTCACTTGGTTTAAGATTTTATATGTTCCCAATCCCTAAATTTAATATTTCCTATTCTCTACAGGAAATAATCTCACTCACTACCAAGTGACATTTTTAAATTTAGAGATCATCCATGCTTGTTTTAGTTGTACATTATTCCTAACTCTTATTTGGATTAATGGACATGTTTTTAAATGATCATGGTTTTACCCCTTCCAATATTGCTATGATTTTTTTCTTGTGTTGCCTAAAGTCCATTTTGTGGATTTCTCTTTTAAAGAACAAGTGGAATTTTCTTTTATATGGAAGGCACCACTTTGTTATATTTTGAAGTCCCCTGTAATACCTTTAATATATCTCCTAGGAGATATCTTTCAAACATGTACAAGAGTAGATTTCCCCTTCAAGGTATCTCTTAGGACATACATTTCAAACAGGGATAAGAGTGGATTTCTTCTTCAAAGAACAAGTGCAATTTTACTTTACATGGAAGGCTCTACTAGGTGATATTTTGAAGGCCCTTGTAATACTTTCAAGGTCAAATATGCACAAGAGTGGATTTCCCCTTGAATGTATCTCCTATTATATACCTTTCAAACAAACACAAGAGTGGATGTCTCCTTCAAGGAATAAGTGCAATTTTCCTTTACACATGAAGCACTACTAGTAGTTGTATAAACAAGTGGTCAACAAGAGGAATATCCTATTTTGGTATTACTAGATGATATTTTGAAGGCCCTTGTAATACCTTCAAGGTATCTCCTAGGAGATACATTTAAAACATGCAAAAGAGTGGATTTCCCCTTAAGGGTATCTCCTAAGAGATACCTTTCAAATAGGCACAAGAGTGGATTTTTCCTTCAAAGAACAAGTGCAATTTTCTTTTACATGGAAGACACTACTGGGTCATATTTTGAAGGACCCTATAAGACCTTTAATGTATCTCCTAGGAGATACCTTTCAAATGTGCACAAGAGTGGATTTCCCTTCAAGGTATCTCCTAGGAGATACATTTCAAACAAGGACAAGAGTTGATTTCTCCTTCAAACAAAAAGCTTTACAAATGTGGGACCGAATTACGGTCTATAAAGCAACCTTCAAGATTTTAGAAGCTGACTCTTCACTTAAGTTTGAATAAAGGAAAACAAATAAAATGTAAAGTAAATTTAACATTATTAGTGTAGGTTTTTATTTTTCCCTATTTATTAATTAGGGAAATTGTATTTCTTGTGCATACATGGAGTTTTCCTACATTTTTGGGATAGGCTAGCTTATGTGGAGGTGTGTGTCATAGATGTGTCATAGGTGTCATAAGAATGTCATAAGTAACTCCCTTGATGGGAGTTACTTCTCTATTCTTAGCACCTTGTCACCACCTTTCATGGAGGAGTTACATTCTATTATTGGGGTGCCTTGTCCACCTTTTGTGGAAGAGTTACTTACGTACTCTCCTATTTGTATTCCTCACTTTGGCCATCTCATGCTAATCAGATTTTGGTTTTCTCTATTTTGTCTTGTGCAATTTCTCTTATTGTGTTATTTTCAAATTGCTTTAGCATCTATGTGGTGTGCACTTGGTTCAACTTGTGTGATCATGTCTCCATTGCACTTGCATTATCTGGATTCTGGCAACAACTCTGATATGGTATCAGAGCTAACTTGGTAATCTTGTGTGTGATTATGCTTTTAGTTTATTTTGAAATCAAGAGGAGTGGAGTTCTCTTTATTTTTTTAATTCTAGATTTGGTCTAAAATAACTAAATTCTGTCTATATCATTTCTGGTTAGTTTCCTTGGAAATCCTTGGCCTTTAGGTGTCTTGGCTGTCTTTACTTCACGGGCTGGTTCATCTGTTTCTCTTCTTGGGTGCCATTTTTGTGTGGAGCAGCAGAGGGAGGAGCAACAACTCCAAAAAGTAGTCTTTCCAGTAGCCTTCTACAACCAAGCTTCTATCCTTCACTTCTGCGCCAACTTTAGCTTCACTTCTGCCACACCACACTTTTGGTCTGTGCTAACCTCCTTTCTAGAAAGGAGCAGCAGTAGCTGTCAGTTCCAGCCATGTCATCTGGCCATATGGCATCCTTCTGGCAGGTCTACAAGTTTTTTTAAGCAAAATTAGGGGCTTTTTTTTTTGGTTTGGCGTCCCAAGTCATTAGGTGTTTTGTTTTTGCACCTGGTCTGTCTCTTCTCTTCTATTTTGCTACTGTACGTTGAGATATATGAGGTGCAAATTCAATATCTTTGCCTTTTTTGACCAGCCAAATTAGAACTGTGCCCTTGTTTGTAAGATAATTCTGCCTACTATTTTTTCTTGAAAATGGCGCTCCTTTCATGCTTGGCATCCCATGTGGACCCTTAAACACCTTGGCAATCCTTCAAAACTATCTTTGCTTTTTTATTTTTAGTTTAAAATTAACTTGTAAAACAAAAATCAGTCAATTTGACTGAATATCTAGTTTTATAGACAGTTTTGTAATTTTGGGGGTTTAAATTTTAACTTGTATCTTCAACCTACGAAGACGAAGGGTGAGGCCTGGGTTGGCGGGAGGCCAATTCCCCCTCACAAAAAACTCCTTTGGATTCCTCATTCTGTGCCAAATCCAATGAGTGGTTAGAAGGCCACTTTCTTCCCCATAACAGGCATTTTTTTAATGTTTTAGTGTTTTTTTTGTAAAAACACTAATTTATAGAAAAATTGTAACTTTAATATCTTGCAAACGGTAGCTCATTTTTGGGTGCCATTTTTTTGCAAAAGTGCTTATAATTAAATTCTCCATAATGTAGACTTGTTATTTTTTAAAAATGCACTAGTTTATAAAGTGCCAAAAATGTGGGTCTCTCGGGATGCATTTTCGGCTGAGTGCAACGTCTTTTGAGCATGCACTTGCATATTTGGGGGAGCTCAATATTTCGAGGGGGTGTGATTGCTTTTCACAACTTGCTTTCATTCTCCTTTCTGTATACATTCACAACTTGCAATCAACACAATTTCACCTAAATTTAGCTAAAAAATAGATTCTTTTCAACTTAAACCCCTTACACCCTTCAACTATCATGAATGGAAAGTTAAAATGTCAATCATTCTTAGAAGCAAAGGGTTGTATAAGATCACCATGGGTACATAAGTAGAACCCAACACAGATGTTGAAAAGGTCAAGTGGTACAACCATAGTGATGAAGCCTATGGATTACATAGCTTATCTGTGTCTCCCAAACTTCTCTTCCATCTAGAATCCTCTCAGACTCCCAATGACATATGGGACACCTTAGAAAAGTTATTTTGGAAGCTTGATGAGATGAGAGGTCATGAACTCAAAAACAAACTCATAAGTCTAAGTCCTAACAATTTTGACTCCCTACATGACTTCTTTACTAAGTTTAAGGCCCTTGTAGCTACAGTAGCTTCTACATCTTCATGGGTCATCGACTCAGGTGCTTCTCACCACATGGGCTCTTCACTAGTTGAGTTTTCATCTTTAGAGCCTTGTAGCATGACTTTAATTAGTTTGGGTGATGACACTTAAGTTTTTGTTGTAGGGAGAGGGTTAGTTGAAATAGAAGGAGGAACATTCAACAATGTTCTAAGTGTTCCTTCTCTTTCAATCAATCTCTTCTTAGTGTACCAAATCACTCACATTGGTCAGGGCATGAGAGTTGAGTTTTCACCAAATTCAGTGGCTATCAGGGAGTTGCATAGTGACACCACAGTGGCAGTGGGTAGGGTAGATCACCAAGCCAGGTTATATACCTCATATTTTGCATCACATTCTTCTCCAACAACATTGTTGACTCATTCAGATGGAGTTAGAAAATTGTCGCATGAGCGGTTTGGCCACCTTAACTACTGCTATCTTGAGCAACTTTGCAAAAATGACATGGTCATTGGCTTGCCTCGTGTCCAATTCTCAAAAGGACTTTGTGAGGGGTGCTCTCTTGGGAAGCATCCCAAAGCAAAATTTGACAAAGGAAAAGCTTGGAGGGCTTCACAACCTTTGGAGTTAGTCCATAGTGATGTATCAGGACCCTTTCCCAAACCATCTTTCACAAGGGCCAAGTACATCCTCACTTTCATTGATGATTTATTTAGGTACACTTGGATATATTTTCTCAAACAAAAGTCTGAATTGTTTGAAAATTTTTTAGACTTTAAGGCTCTTGTTGAGAAACAGAGTGAGAAATCCATCAAGGTTCTTCAAACTGATAATGGAGGAGAGTATGTCAGCATCAGGTTTGAGCAGTTTTACACCACAAAGGGGATTGATTTGCAGTGCACAGTCACTTACAATCCTTCACAAAATGGGGTTGCAGAATGCAAGAATAGGTTCTTGAAAGATATGGGTAGCTGTATGATTCACTCTAAATCCTTAGCACCATAGTACTAGGCCAAAGCCATCAATTGTGCTTGCTACATTCAAAACAGGGTTCCTCACAAAGCTTTGAAAGGGAGAACACCCTTTAAAGCTTGGCATAAAAGGAAACTTGATGTTGAGCACCTTAGCATTTTTGGATCCCCAGCCATGGCCTGCATTTTGAAGAAGAAACACAAAGCTATGGAATGTCAGTCCAAGCCTTGCATCTTTATAGGATATCCAAATGGTATTAAGGGCTATCACCTTCTAGATCCAGTCACTCATGAGTTGTTCATTGAGAAAAATGTCCATTTTCAGGAGAGTCCTAGAGACTCAACACTTGACACTTCTTCTCCCTCATCAGATCTACTTCTTCATGGTGATTCCTCATCAGATTCAGATCAGCCACAATAGGTTATTGAACTAGAGTCATCTTCTTCTTCTTCTTCTTCTTTGAGTTCAGACAGTGAGGACAGTGATGCAGAGTCATCCACCTCTAGTCAATTAGAGGATGAGGAGTTAACACCTGACTCACCCACTTCCAGGCCACTTTGGGCCAAATAGACACTTGAGAGTGCTGGCACTTGGGTATGAGATCCCACAGATGACAGACGTATTAGGGGGATTTTTAGAGAGATCCACATGCCTTTTTTTCTTTAATTTTGGATCCATAGACTTTTTGAGAGGCATTGGGGGTACATGAGTGGGATAATGCTATGGAGGAAGAATATTCTTCCTTAGTCAAAAATCACACTTGGGATTTGACTTCACTTCCTAAGGGAAGAAAGATGCTTCGATGTAGGTGGATATATCAGACCAAGTTTGTAGCAGATGGGTCAGTTGATAAGTACAAGGCGCGATTGGTCACCAAGGGTTTCTCACAGGTGGCAGGCATTGACTACTCAAAGACCTTTGCACCCGCTGCAAAGATGAATTCTATTCGACTCACCTTGGCTATTGACACAACATATGGTTGGGATGTGCATCAGATGGATGTGAAGAGTACCTTTCTTCATGAAGACCTAGAGGAGGAGATCTACATAGAGCAGCCGCCAAGATTTTTTTATTATTATTTCTTAGTATGTAGACTTAGGAAATATATCTATGGCCTTAAATAGGCCCCTCAGGCTTGGTATGCCAAGATGGATTCCTTCCTTCTCATAATGGGTTTCACTAGGTGCCATTCTGATCCCAATATCTACTTCTTATGGCAAGATGATTCACTCTTGATTTTGGTTCTATATATTGATGACCTTTTGATCACAGAGAGTTCTTCATCAGCTATTATAATAGTGAAGGCATCTCTTCAGGATAGATTTGACATGATAGACTTGGGTTTGTTGCACTACTTCCTTGGCATCGAGATCTCACAGTCAGATTCAAAGATTTCTCTTGCACAACCTAAGTATGCTCTTGACTTATTGGCTTAGTTTCACATGGCTGATTGCAAGCCATCTCTGACTCCCTTTCTATCCGGAGTCAAGCTTGAGGCTGATTGTTCTTCACCATTGGTTGATGCCATTTGGTATAGACAACTTGTTGGTAGTCTCATCTACTTGACTCACACCAGGCCTGACATTTCATTTACAGTGGGACTTGTCTCCAGATTCATGCAGGAACCTCATGAGTTGCATTGGAAAGCAGCTAAGAGGATCTTGAATTACATATAGGGTTCACATAGATACATGATTCATTATAGATTTGACATAGAGGTTGACTTGGTTGGATATACAAATTCAGACTAGGCTGGTGATTCTCAGACTCACAAGTTCACTTTTGGCTATAGTTTCTCTCTAGGTTCTGGTCCTATCAGTTGGTCTAGCAAGAAGCAAAATTATATTGCTATATCATCCACGGAGGTAGAATACAGGGGAGCTGTTAATATAGCTACTGAGGTTATTTGGCTTCAGGGGATTCTTTCTGAGTTTGGCATTCCTATCAGGCAGCCGACCATCATTTATTGTGACAACTAGAGTACCATTCAGATTTGCAAGAATCTAGTTTAGCACTAGTGGACCAAACATAGAGATTCACATGCATTTCATTAGGGAACTTATTCATAGTCAAGTCATTGACTTGATATTTTACCAATCTTTAGAGCAGGTTGCAGACATCTTCACCAAACCTTTCACTGAGAGCAAGTTCATCTATGAGCTCTTCTTGGGGTGCAGTCCACATCTACAGTAGCATCATCTTCAGGGGGGCCTTCTAGCCTCTTCTTTTCTTTTATGTCTCTCTTTTGGGGGGGAGTTTTCTCCTACGAGTTTTCTCCTTTTCTCTATCTTATGGGAGATTGCATTTGTACATGGGTACTTCATCAGGCCTAGTTATCAGGACCCATTTTATATTTCCACACTACCCACCTAAGTTGCACTTATGGGGGGGTATTAGTGTAGGTTTTTATTTTCCCCTATTTATTAATTAGGGAAATTGTATTTCTTGTGCATACATGGAGTTTTCCCATATTTGTGGGATAGGCTAGCTTATGTGGAGGTGTGTGTCATAGATGTGTTATAGGTGTCATAAGAATGTCATAAGTAACTCCCTTGATGGGAGTTACTTCTCTATTCTTAGCACCTTGTCACCACCTTTCATGGAGGAGTTACATTCTATTCTTGGGGTGCCTTGTCCACTTTTTGTGGAGGAGTTACGTACGTACTCTCCTATTTGTATTCCTCACTTTGGCCATCTCATGCTAATCAAATTTTGGTTTTCTCCATTTTATCTTGTGCAATTTCTCTTATTGTGCTATTTTCAAATTGCTTTAGCATCTATGTGGTGTGCACTTGCTTCAACTTGTGTTATCACGTCTCCATTGCACTTGCATTATCTAGATTCTGGAAACAACTCCGATAAACATAAGGCAATGTGCTGAGAGATTTGAAACATTAATCCATAATTGCATAAAACAGATTAGATCTTTAAGCATTATAGACCATGAAGGAACATAAATCATGAGTTATAGTATATTATGCAATAAAATACCTAAACTATATAATCAAAAGAAAAGAAACAAAAGATAGAGATAATTATCAACTCTAAATAACATGAAAATATAGAAGACCATGAAAGGCACATACAAAACATCTAATCACATCCATCTATTACAATGGTTGAAAAACAAAGAATTGAAAATATGATAGCTAGCAAAAAATAATAACCAACCCCCTCTAAAAGGGAAGAGGCTATAATAGATAGCCAAGGTGACACCCTGGGGAAATGACACCTAAAGATTTTACCACTTGTGCCCATGATAATTTTGTTGCAATTGAAAGAGGGTCTTAAATTCATGATTGTAGTTAACCTCTTAATCTTGTATATGGCATAACTATGTTATTCTATTATGGCCACTAGGCTTAGGAAAAGTGAGGTAGTGCCACATGTATACTTCCAAAGCTATCCTACCTATGTTGTATTTAATGGCCTTGGTCCCCCTTAGAATCATTAGATTAAACTTTAAGCTAAGCTTAAAGTGTTTTAAAAGTTTTGATCAAAAAGAGGGACCCACACTCTTATCCAATGTACTCTAAGTTTTGGAAAATTGACAGTGCTCTTGGACAAGCACAAAGATGACATGAATCAAGCTGGTGATTTTTAGAGGGGTTGAGGACTTTTTTGGTGGGATTGAGTATGGGGGTGCCATTTTTTAGAAGTGGATGAAGGCTGGTACTTAGGTGAAAATTTGAAAAGGGCCCCCAAAGAAGGAAGGGATTGAAAGGGGAACCACCAAAAGGTGTCAAGGAAGTACTAACTATCAAGTGAGCTCAAAGCCAAAGATGAGCTACTTCATAACTAGCCAACATGGATTTATAATCCATAGTTCCTATAAAATCATAGGGGCATTCATATGCAAATGGGAGAACCCAAAACTCTAGTACTTAGACAAATCAAAGCAAAATTAGAAAAATTGGAGGAAGGTGTTGATACTTATAATTTTTGAAGGGCTACTTACAAGGATGTTAATTCTTGCTCCTTCAATTGGGTCTCTTTTTTTAGAGCCTTAAAGGCTCCATACAAATCTATTATGTCCTTGAAGGAGATGTTCACCAAGCCTTTAACCACTGCTAACATATATAACTCTAGTTGGGTGAGTGGGTGCAAAATTTTCTCCACCTTAGAGATATCAGGTGTTTGACTGAGAGCCATGAAGGTGGTATGGTCATTTTACTTTTGCTTAAGTAGTGCCTTGATCTGGTCCTTAAGGAGGATGTTGTTATCTACCAAAAAATGGGAGAGAAGTCCCAACTAGACTAACTATTTGATACATCCTCACCTATCTCAGACCATATACTCTAAGGTATTAAGGAATGCTTTACACTTGTTGCCTACCTTGCTCTAGCTAAGAAACTCATTGACCTTGGCCATCGCCTACCTTTGGTTAAACATCCCTCTTTCTTGTAGCATCTCATGGGAAATTCTATAGAGCTTTTAGATGAGGCTTTCTAAGTCTAGGACCTTGGGGAAGATGAAGGTGATCACCTGATCAATAGATATGTTCACTTGAGAGGCCAATTTTTGCACATCTACAATGAAATTTAGTGTTGTCTTTAGGTTTGTCATTGTGACCTTGATCCTTTCCCAATACAATTTGTATAGTTATTATACCATAGATAGGATTTTTTAGGCTTGTGTATGGGTGTCAAGGTCATTCACCAGCTTCTTAATTTCCTAGTCCTTAATCAAGGATTCCTATTGTATTTTACTATAATTATTAATATGATCAATACAAATTAGATATCTCCTTCTAGAATCAATCTAGTTTAGTCTCCTCTTGTAGCTCATTTTTGATGGCCACTCATAGGTTAACTTCTACTTGGAAATTGTCATTAGAGATGTGGCTCTATAGGTCAGACCTTGCTTTATTGATCTTCATATCTTTGACCTTAGCCTTAACATTTAGGCATTCAATCATAGCTTTCACTCTTACAAGATCCAACTTGGTCTTTTCTAGATTTCAAGTCAACTTGAGGTAGTCTATAGTAATGTACTTTTGTGTCTGTTCCATCATCTTGACTCTATTAGTAGGCCTACCCTAGCTGAGGTTGATGATGATAGATTCAATAGCATAGTCCCTTGGCTGCATCTATCCTTAGGGCTTGAATAATTGGGGGGTTGGATGAGAAACCATAAGGGATTTTTGTTTAGGGTCATAAAATGACTGCATGTGAGTTTGAGCATAGGCTTTGGCCTATTTCCCTCTTTTTATTTCCATTCAAGCCTCTCAAGCTGCTATTCTTATGTTCACTTGCTATTGGTACTAATTCAACCATTGAATGCTCTCCCCTATGAAGGGGATTCCCTATGGCAATGTGAATGGAATAGTTACTTACTACTATGAAATAGTGGGCACCCTTCTTCTAAAGGAAGTTGGATGTAGGGTGATGGTGAAAGGGGAGAATGATGGGAGCCCATGGAGTGAGGGAAATGATGAGTGCACCATGATGGAAGATGATGCTAAAGTTGAAAGTGGTGGGGTGAGGAAATCCAAGTAGGAGGATATCAAGACCATGGAAGAAAGTGATGTAATCTTGGTAGAGGATTGGGTAGAAGAAGATGAGAGAGGGCCAAGGTGGTGCTTGCTTGAGTAGTAGATACTATTGTAACCTGAGGTGAGATGGTGGATATAACCATATAGGTCATGAGAGAGGTAGAGGTGGAAATGTGGAGACCTAAGAAGTGGATTTTTTCTATGTGGGCTTGAGTGGAGGGCTATATTTGGCTACATAGGCTACTTATGCGAGGATGAACTAGTTATGAGGTGCCTGAAGGGAGACTATTATTGTTTTATAGATATGGAGCATGAGTACAGGGAATATGGCCATGAGGAAGGCTTTTGAACATCTAAGACCTTAGCCTCTTTTTGTAGAGGCATGAATCCTACTACAAACCCAGGAGTATCTTCCTCCTCCTCTTCTTCTCCTCTTCTTATCATTATTTTAGGGGAGGATTCTTCTTCTGCTAAGCCTTCCTCCTGATGATGTTCATCCCAAAGCTTATCAAATATTCCATATGTTTCTTCCTCATCGATCCTAATGTAGGGTAGGTTGATCTTGTACTTATATTTTGTAAAGATGGCCTTTTAATATTTTCTCCATCCTAACTATGTGAGATACTTCTTCATTGCCTTTAAAAATTTCTTGGTTGGGTTGTGATCCTAGACCTTCTCATATAAGGACTATTATAGTTTCATGACATCTAATGAGATATGAGCTAGGTCCACATAATTTTGGGGAATGTATTCCATGAGTGACTTCCTCTACTCCAAGTAAGGTCGAGCTTAATGCTTGGGGGCACTGGTAGTCTTCAAGTTTGCTATGTATCCATTTGGATCATAGTTCCATCTTTCATCTATTAGGTCCAGGCCAAACTCTACCAGCTTGGCTATGAGTAAGAATTCTTGGTTCCTTTTTCACACTTTAATGCCTCCTCTTGTGAAGGGGACATCATATAGGCCTTTCTTCTTCTTCCCTACCCCAGAGATAGAATCTATCACATTGAGTTGGTGAGCATACTCTAAGGCTAGATTCTGGTCTATCAGCATACATGGGAGCTAGAAGGGTTATCCCTATAAACCATGTACTTAAAATAATGACAAGTGGGATCCCCAGAACCAATCAACTAGGACCTTTGTCTCAGTGAGCCACACCAGCTACACTTTAGTCATTCTAAATATAAGGGGCTCTATGTTGAGGTTGATGAGAAATAAATCCATAAAAATATTTTAAAACTTATAATAGTCCCTAGTGATAGATAGGATGTGGGTCTATATAATGAATAGGTTCACCATGTTGGGGAAGACATCTATTTTAGAGGAATTAAGCTTGAGATATTTAGAGGATAACTAGGGATACTAGAATAGAATGAGATGTAGAAGGAAGGATGAGTACTAGAAGGTACCCACTATTGAAATTTTTTGTAGATCATCTCTTATGGAGGCAATAATAGATTTTGTAGAATATAACCTAAAATATTGTCCCTTATACATTGAAGTTATGAGGAAGAGTGGCCTTAGCTAGAAGTCTTTGATGTTATCATCAGATTCCATTCTGAAGATGAAGGCCAACATGGACATAGTATCTCTCAGGTGCTGTGTGGGAAACCTCTTAAGGGAAATGGGCATAGGAGGCATCTTTATGATTTCAATTTTGAGGAGAAAGCCAAGGAAGTCTCCTTTTTCTTAGACCTAAGAATCCTAAATAGTCTAGAGGCTATCTACACTAAAAATCTTAGCCTCCTAATTACTAGGGAGTTGAAGCATCTCCTTGATGTTATCTATGCCAATTTTTACCCTTAAATGGGTATTGCCATTAATTATGCTAGAGTGGGTGTCATATATTTGTGCATAGAGGGTGATGATCTCTAGGTAGTGATGAACATAAGGCACCATGAAATGTGCTAGTGTGCATTCCCATAACCTACAACTAAATGAGTCACAACCATTTAAGTTGGCCCTTATGAGAATTTAGGCATAAGCACTCCCTCTCAAAATCTTGGGGTTTTTAGCCAACTTTAGGTTGAAGAGATTGTATATGAAGTCAGTGACCAATGTTTGGTCCCTTTAGTCCCCCTTAGATGCTTTTTTGGTATTGGGAGCCTTTTTTTTACTAGAGCATGGGTGAAATCATTAGTTTTTCTTATTGCATGTTTGAGGAAAAGGTTACCCCCACTACTCGACTTGTAGGTTCTTTGTTTGATGGGATGCTGGTCATTTTTTGATGAAGATGTAGAAGCTTGCATTGGTGAAGATTTTGCTTTGAAACCACTCTCTATTTATACTAAAGGTATGGATTAATGGTTCTCTGCTTTGCTATTTGTAACTATAGACTCAACCCTTCTTGCTTCTCTTAATTCACTTGATGCTCTTGATGCTCTTAATGTGTCTAATGGTTGGATTAGATGAGGTGAGTGTATTCATGCATTGATGCCACTATATAAGCCCATGATGAGATATTTTAAAATAAGGCACCCCCATAAATGATAAGGGTGATGCACACACTTACAGAGCCTCTCATGATAGATTTTTGGTGACTGTTATAGGGAGTTGCACAAAAATGGGGCACTTGGCATTAATGGTAGGTAAGGCAAGTAGATAACCATCTTTTAGAGAATGTCTTTTGAAGATTTAATAGGACTAGGGAGGGGATGCATGGTGACTATAAGAGTCACTTGTGCCAAGGAAACTTATTTGAAAAATAAAAAACAAAGGGAAGGAAAATGAAGTAAGGGGAAATAGAAACAAGAAAAAGGAAACACATGATAGAAAGTGAAACTGACTAATTATGTATAAGGGGAAGATAGGTAAGTCAATTAAAATGCTTCAAGTCAATCCCATTGATGGGGATCTCCAATGCATTTCCCTCTTGATATTATAATTCATAAGCATTCCCCCACCTGTCACTGATGATATGAAATGGTCCTCTCTAAAGAGAATCAAAATTCACATGTTGTCCTAGCTTTATGAGCTATTGATCATATCTGATAACTAAATCTCTAGGTTTAAATCTTAGGTTCAATGACTTCCTATCAAGCCATTGCTTAACCATTTATTTTTAGATGATCTTTGCTTTGCTTTCCTATTCCCTCTCCTCTTGGAGTTTGAGTAACTCAACAAGCTAAACCTCCATTGCTCCATTTGATTCAATTTTAATACCCTTGAAGAGATGTTATGTAGGGATTTTTGATGACACTAGCATAATTATTTCCTTCTCATATACAAGCTCATACGGGGAAGTATTTAGAACCTATTTAGGGGTGACATGATCCATATATAGGGTAATATTCACAAGAAAGTTCCAATCCTTATCATCACACATTCTTTTGATCATATTTTTGTTGGTAGACTCCAACCCATTCCTTTATGGGTTTTAATTAGATGAAGTCTTCAAGATTTGTATCTACACTAATCTTCACCCTCAAATGAGTTTTTCCCATAATTACACAAGTGTTGATGAATATGTATAAGTTCCCATCAAGAATTATTCTTCAAAACCAATCTCTATCTTACTAAAGGCACTGGATTGATAATCCCTACTCACAAATTCTCACAATTCTTGGCTCAACTCTCTCAGCTCTTTATGCTCTCTAAAATTGTTTAATGCTATCAAAATACCAATGCATATAATTATTTATCCAAATTGGGAGAGGATTATTTATAATTTGATGCCCCTAGGTGAGCTCATAATAATTTTCATACAATGGGTATTTATTCTCTAAAATTAATGACAAGAGAGGTGAGACGATAACTATCTTCCAAAGAATGCTTTTAAAACTTAAGAAGGCTAGGGAAAGGGCATGTGATAACTCAAGGTGAAATTGTGCTAATGAAACTTATTGGAGATGAAAAATCAAAGAATATACCTTTCAAACATGCACAAGAGTGGATTTCCCCTTTAATATATCTCCTAAGAGATACATTTCAAATAGGGATAAGAGTGGATTTCTCCTTCAAGGAACAAGTGCAATTTTCCTTTACATGGAAGACACTACTAGGCCATATTTTGAAGGCCCTTGTAATAACTTCAAGGTATATCCTAGGAGATACCTATCAAATATGCATACGAGTGGATTTCCTTAGTATCTCCTAGGAGATACATTTCAGATAGGTACAAGAATGGATTTCTCCTTCAAGGAACAAGTGGAATTTTACTTTACATGGAAGGTAATACTGGGTGATATTTTCAAGGCATTTGTAATAACTTAAAGGTATCTCTTATGAGATACCTTTCAAACATGTATAAGAGTGTATTTACACTTCTAGGAGATACCTTTCAAACAGGCACAAGAGTGGATTTATCCTTCAAGGAATAAGTGGAATTTTCCTTTGCATAAAAGGCACTACCGAGTGATATTCTAAAAGCTTTTGTAATACAATCAAGGTATCTCTTAGAAGATACCTTTCAAAAATTCACAATAGTGGATTTCCCCTTCAAGGTATCTCTTAGAAGATACCTTTCAAACATTCACAATAGTGGATTTCCCCTTCAAGGTATCTCCTAGGAGATACATTTCACATAGGGACAAAAGTGGACTTTAATTTCAAAGAATAAGTGCAATTTTCCTTTACATGGAAGGCACTACTAGGTGATATTTTAAAGGCCCTTGTAATACCTTAAAGGTATCTCCTATAAAATACCTTTCAAACATACACAAGAGTGTATTTTACATTCAAGGTATCTCATAGAAGATACCTTTCAAATAGGTATAAGAGTGGATTTCTCCTTCTAGGAACAAGTGGAATTTTCCTTTGCACAAAAGGCACTACTAGGTGATATTTTGAAGGCATTTGTAATACCTTCAAGGTATCTATTAGGATATAACTTTCAAACATGTAGAAGATTGTATTTTCCCTTCAAGATATCTCCTAGGAGATACCTTTCAAACAAGAATAAGAGTGGATTTTTCCTTCAAAACAAGTGGAATTTTCCTTTACATGGAAGGCATTACTGGATGATATTTTAAAGGCCTTTGTAATACCTTCAAGGTATATCTTAGGAGATACATGTAAAATATGCACAAGAGTGTATTTCCCCTTCAAGTTATCTCTTAGGAGATACATTTCAAAGATGCACAAGAGTAGATTTCTCTTTCAAGGAACAAGTGGAATTTTTATTTATATCGAAGGCACTACTGGGTGATATTTTTAAGGCATTTGTAATACCTTAAAGGTATCTCCTAAGAGATACATTTCAAACATTCACAAGAGTGGATTTCCCCTTCAAGGTATCTCTTAGGAGATACCTTTTAAATAAGCACAAGATTCAATTTCTCCTTCAAAGAACAAGTGGAATTTCCTTTACATAGAAGGCACTACTGGGTGATATTTTGAAGGCCCATGTAATACATTCAATGTATCTTGTAGGAGATACCTTTCAAACATGCACAAGAGTGTATTTCATCTTTAAGGTATCTCTTATGAGATACATTTCAAATAGGTACAAGAGTGGATTTCTCCTTCAAAGAGTAAGTACAATTTTATTTTACATGGAAGGCACTACTGGGTGATATTTTGAAGGCCCTTATAATACCTTCAAGGTATTTCATAGGATATACCCTTCAAACATGCACAAGAATGGATTTCCACTTCAAGTTATCTCTTAAGAGATACCTTTCAAACATGCACAAGAGTGGATTTCTCCTTCAAGGAACAAGTGGAATTTTCCTTTACATGGAAGGCACTACTAGGTGATATTTTGAAGGCCCTTGTAATACCTTCAAGGTATCTCCTAGGAGATACCTTTCAAACATGCACAAAAGTGTATTTAACCTTCAATGTATCTCCTAGGAGATACCTTTCAAACATACATAAGAGTGGATTCCCCATTCAAGGTATCATAATTAAAAGGCACCACCTGAGAACTCATTATAAATTGAGGGTTACTAGGTGGTGAGAAACAGACGAGTCATCACACAAAGTTGTATTTTGATAATTTATGAGGCAATCAAAAGGTGCTACGTGTCTATATTTTGAGCCAACTAGATAAATTAGTCATATTCAATCCATGTGAGTACTTAGCTATATTTGAGGTAGTAGTTACATGTTAAAAGGTGTAAATATTTAGCTTTAAATCTAAAAATGATGGAAAATCAAATTCAAATTAAACTTGAATTGAATTTTGGAGAAATTAATTGCTAAAATCAATAGTTTTAAGTTTGAAAAGATTACCCATTAATAAGACATGAACCAAGATCTCATTAGCATTGCATTAATCAAGCTTGCCAAAAAGGTCTTTTATGTATTCATCCTGCATTAAAACAAAATACAATCTCATCAATAAAAAATTGAAATCCATGGTTGAAGTGGGAACATCTAGAACTACCAACTTAGAATAGGTCCTGTTTATCTATTCATATGGGATAAACACAGTCTTCTAATACACCAATTTTAATACCATTGCATTGACAATATATGAAAAACACTACAATGACTTATTATACCATGTGGAGAGGTTTCTTCCTTAGATGTCTACCTTCCAAGGGCTAATTCTAGCTCAACCATTGCCTCCATCAATAAATCTCCCAAGTGGTTCTTCAGACAAGACATGGATTAAGCAGATGCAATTGGCTAAAAATACATACAAACAACACCATATATATAAGGTAATTTATTTAGATATATAAGGTGATAAATATATATAATTTTTTTTAATAGATTAGGTGCTTTATATATATATATATACATAAATAAAGTCTAAATTGACTACAGTTTTGCTTTGAAGTTTGAAGGTTTAGCTCCGAAGACTAGTGACTTAGCTCTGAATACTGGAAGTTATGCTATGAAGACTAATAGCTATGATCCTAAGATGAAAAATCATGAGTGCAATAATCCACCTCCATCATTGAAAATCAAAACAATTCCATTAGACCAATAATGACACAATGCATGATTTGATGTGACAGTGTTTTTAAAAGATCTCCAAAAGAATTGATGTGATGGTATTTTGTGATGATGTTTCCAAAGGGTCTTTTCAAACAAGATTAATGTAACTATGTTTTAAATATAGGGTGTTTTAAAAAGATTTGATATGATGCATAATTAATTACAATTATTGCTCCCAATACTACCAATAATGACCTTTATGACACATAATTATTACTTGACCAGATAAAGCACCTTCTCATTATATCTCACATGTCATGCTCTAAAGACATACCCATAATCGTAATCATCATTATTTTCATAATCACATCATATAACCTAATTTTCTATTAATTTTTTCATGATCTTTACTAGTAATTATTGTGTCGTATATCTAACTTTTTGTTTCCCCTATTCCATTTATGAATTTGAGCTTTATGTTTTTACAGTATAGTCAGATTTACAATTAAACAATATTTGATCTAAAGATGGGTGGGAGAAATAAAAAAGTGAACAATAATCCTCCAATGCATTACTATAAGATGAAGCAACTAGAGACATCTTTGAATCAGTAGGTTGGTTGAATTTATTAAAAATATTTTAAGGATTCCACGAAGAAATTGACAAGAATTCTATGATAATTTTGATGAAGATCATGTTATTATCAAAGGGAATAACATTGCAGTAAATCCCTCTGTAATCACTGCTCTATCTAGGATTCTTGAGGATGAAATAGTTGACATTAAAAAGATCAATTTTTATGACCTAATTTATATGTTTATTTAAGGAAATGAGCCACACCCTAGACTAGTCAAATCCCCCCAAGGAGTGGCCAAGGGAAGTCTGAGAGAAAGTCTTCCTCAACCTTAGAAAAATATTATTTTTTGGATAATGAAATATATCACTTGTGATGGTCAGTTTATAATAGTGGGTGGAGATGCTATGAGACTCCTTCTTCACTTGAGGAAATGAGTTATTCAAGAAGACTATAAGATTGATCTTCCCTCTTTTCTTCACAATGCTCTGATTAATGTTTCTCAAAAGATAAGATGAGGTACTGGGTCTACCTACCATCATGGGTTGGCTACACTCATTTATCTCCATTATTTTTGTAATAAACCAAGGGGTGAAAATTTTTGGTCCTCTTTCCTCTAAAACTTTTCTCTAGTACCTACCAAAAAGACACCATGCCCTACCTCTCCTTCTTTTGCTACAATCTGCATTAAAAAACCCATAGTTGAAATTATAGAATGACCATCTCTACCACCACTAGTTCTAAAGATACTACATCAAAGATCAAAGTGAAAAATGGGGATTTATTTAGACACCCCTCATCCTCCTCCAAGTAAACTTTGATGCATTCACTATTTTAACTTACAGGAAGAAGAAGAAGTGTAGGGTGTAGAAGAAGTTGTATTTGTAGAGGGAATCCTATAAGAAGAAGTTGTACCTCAAGAATCAGAGCATCCTATCCCTCTATTGATGATAAGGGTAATGCACCCTTAATTTAATAAGATCCATCTTATCCAAATTTTATTAATGAAGAAAAATAATTTTAGTATGCCATGGCTTTATCATGCCATGAGGAAACAATTAGACTGCAACAAATAGAGTTAGACATTCTCCGTTCAACTTTGAAAGGTAAGGACTTGATGATTTATAATTTAAAACAAAGGTGGGAAGAATATGTTACTAGATTTAGTGAACAAGAAATAATTCTTCAAGGAGTACAAGCTGAACATACTAGGGTCCACAATATAATATTGTCATAGACCCAAGAATTAAGTAATTTGAAGAATTCTCTTGCTATTAAGGACACTCAAATTACTAATTTGTAAAATGTCAATGTTGATAAGCATAATCTAATTAATAATATAAGAGAAAGTATTTATGATAGAAATATAATGATTGCCTGACATATTAATAGAATAATAGATCTCACCACTCATAATTCAAACATGAGAGATTGTAGTTCAGATAGAGAGTCCAATAAGAGTTGTTCCCTCTTTCCCTATTCTATTACATGAAATAATCTCTGCCTAGCATATCATCTAGAAGTAAATTCAAAAATTGAAAGATGAAAATGCCAAACTGAAGGAGGAATATCAGAAGTAATTGACATAATCCCAACTTCAATTATAGAAAGCATAATCTTCTATCCAACACATTTGTGCTATTTTTGAGAAACTATTAGCATACAAGAAACCTTCATTAGTTTATGTTCTTTTATTACATGAACAATTTTATAAATGACATATTTAGTTAATTTCCCTTGGTTTTTCATATATAATTGAAAATGAGTATATATTTATGGACATTTTTCTAAAGAGCACTGAAGAAAGGCAGGATACCATTTGTGAGTTCTATACTTTCAATTTGTTGATAGGATATCAATATGGTTTTCTGATAAATTTATTTGTTGGAGAGATATAATTGTGTGCCTTTCTCTCCACTCTAAGGAACCAAATGGCATGGTAAAAAACTAATAATATATATATGAAATTACAAATCACCAGTGGGTTATGCATGAGACCACAATTTCCAAAAGCAAAGAAACTTATTTCTTATTTTCAACCACTATATCATATGTATATAAAGAACAAGTATCATGAGCTATTGAGATCTAATATTACTACTTTTAAAGATTTTATAGACCAAAATTATACTAATGGTTTCAATGCAAGTCTTTCCAAGTAAGAGACATTACTTATTCAATTGAAGTGCAAGGAAGTCCTCAACCCCACCAATATTAAATAGAGTCTAAGAAGAGCCAAAGTAGTTTTCTAAATAATCACTCGATGCTTAGAGAAAAGAGGTTCAAATGTCTAGATTGGGATGAGGTTTAGTCCTCCTATCATTTTATGTCCTCTATCTCCATGGAAATGTTATAATTCTAAAGTAGAAGTTAAATTTGAAGCCTAGGTGCATACAATTGTTAGAGATTTTAGATTCTTGCCAAGGGGACACTGTGATTGGGGAGATCATTTTTAAGTTTATGATTCAAGTCAGAGGTTTGAATTATGAAATTTGGATTAAGGATCAATCATCCCACTTCTTTATGAGATGACTTGAAAAAGGTAAAGTGTGGTGCAGAAATGATGAGCATTTCATATAGCTCATCATAGTTATATAAACTATCCATAAAGTGTTGCATTAATGTCTGATCTAAGTAGGATATGAATGTAATTTATTCATTATTTGTATGTAATTTATTACTGATTCTTTGCTTTGTTTTTATGTCTAACTTGGATGAATAGTGTAGTTTTGAGTACAACAACACGTCCCACAGATGGGGTAATTTTGAGTAGAGGAACACATCCCAATGATGGGGTAATTCTAAATACAACAAGCCATCTTAATGATGGGGTAATTTTGAGAATGTAACACACAATTTTTACAACTCTTTCAAATATAATTTTGAGGATTTAGCAAGCAAGCTCTGAAAATTGAATGCTCAGAAGACACTCTAAATATGCTCCAAAATTGCTCTAAATATGCTCTAGGTGTACTTTGAAGACATACACAGGATGCTATGAATAAGTCCATGAATGCTCTAAAGATCTACATAGGGTGATCAAAAGACATGTACTAGATGCTATGAATATATCTAGATATGCTCTGGAGACTACAAAAATTATGTGTAATACATGCTATTGAGAGAAATTAGGAGTATTTTACTACAAAATTTTATTTTAAAAAAATAAAAAATTGATTGGATACAAATGATATCTAGCAACCAAAAATAAAAAGAGCAACCATACAAATCTTTAGCCCCCTACTACTTCCCACCCCTCAAAAACTTCATCCTAAATAATACTTTCTCCTAAATACTAGGTGTAGATATTTTATAAGCAATTTTTAAATATATAATGATGTATGGGACCCCTCTACTCAAGAATATTGAAGCACAAGGGAAAAATTCACCATACCAAATAATAATGCTAGGTGTTATTCAATAATTCATTCATTAAAGTTTATGATGTAGCATGAGGGAAAAGTTTACCACCCAAAAAATGGCTTTTCAAGTCATTCTAAAACATAAACAATTTAGAGTATCTTGAACAGAGTCAACAAACAAATGAAGCGATGAGATAGAGATGGTGGAATAATTAAAACCCTCTTGTATCACAAGACTTTTTTAGTACGATTATTTGCTTATAGTTAATAAAAATGTTTGATTTACCCTCACATTCACCATTTGGGTCCTTATTGATTACAAGTGCTAAATAATCCTAATCTTCATCATTTCATTATCTTGGCCATTTCATTATTTGCTTACAGTTAATAAAAAAATGTTTGATTTCCTCTCAAATTCACCATTTAGATCCTTATTGAATACAATTAAGTACTAAACAATACTAATATCTACCATTTCATTATCTCCTATTTCATTATTTTCTTACAATTAATAAAAATTGTTTGTTTTCCCCTCACATTCACCGTTTAGGTCCATATTGAATACAAGTAAGCCCTAAACAATCTTAATCTATGCCATTTCATTATTTACTTAAAATTAATAAAAAAAATGTTTGCTTTCCCCTCCTATTCACCATTTGGGTCCCTATTGAATACAAGTAAGCTTTAAACAATCATAATCTCTATCATTTCATTATCTTGACCATTTCATCATCTTGACCATTTCATTATTTGCTTATAGTTAATAAAACAATGTATGTTTTTTCCTCCCATTCACCATTTGGGTCCCTATTGAATACAATTAAGTGCTAAACAATCCCAACCTTCACCATTTCATTATCTCAGCCATTTCATAACAAAAATCTAGGTCTATCTAAATCACAGTGATTTCATAACTTAAAGCAATAAACAATGAATAAAAGGTTCATGTCAAGCCAAACAAATCACACATTTTGGATACAGTAAAATAATACATTACATAGGTTAAATCCCTAACAATAAGCACCAACATAAATTATAGTGAAAAATGGGGTCAATGTTTCCACCACTAACGCCACAACTATAGAAATGATAGTGAAAAATGGGGTCAACGCTTCCACCACTATTGCCATAGTTCACCTAACAGTTAATAAAAGAATGTTTTTCAGCCTTCAAAAGGGAGAGAGAAAAACCAAGAGAAAATAATAGAATTAGAAAAATATAAACTTAACCCTAATTTTGAAACACATGAGAATTTTTAATTTTATACTAATTTAAAAGTTTATATAAAAATTTGTAACATATAAAATTATTTATATATTTAAACATAGTAAACATTTAAAAATTGTACATTATTTAATAAAAATATTTAAATATTTAAACATAAATAAAAATAAATAATAAACTCAGATAGTTTTTAAATATAAAAATATTTATAATTTTTTATTGTTTATTATAATTATTCTAAATAAAAAAATTTATTCATATTTGTTCATTAAATTACATGATTAAATTATCTAATAGAGATTTGACTCCTTGATTTTTAACCTCCATAGAATACCTTTGAGATAATTTTATTCACCAATTCAAATACCTATGAGAGCGAGTCACCTTTCTTGAATTAAAAAACTAATATTTGGAGATGAATTTGACCCCAAAATATCAATTAAAATAAGTGAGGCAAAATCGTATCTAGTAACTCAAAGACCTCTAAGACTTGGGAAAATATTTTGTGAGGTTATCTAAATTATGGTTATGTGAGGGCATAATCAATCTACACCATACCAATCTATAAACATTAAATTTTCATTCATGACAATAAGTCATGTGATATCTCAATACAGAGTTAGGGTTAAACATTTTGGCCAACAACACATTGAGTACTTCAACTTTGAATCCCAATATTGGGGTCTAAAATACATGGCCAGATCACATCCATGTAAAATCAATTAAATTTAAATAGGAAACTTAGTAAGCCAAGCAACTTTAATCCTCTTGAAAAAAATATTTCAATATAAGTATCACAAAAACTTCATTTATCAAGATTATATAAATTATATTACTGATGGAACCCAAGATTTAATTATATCTCTTGGGAAGCTTTTTAAGGGAATTTTAACCATTAACTGGTATATCCCAAGATTTATGCATCTTAAAATTCACTCACTCCATTTAACGTCATTAATATTATTATTAGTCGACACTAATTCTGCTTATCTAATTTATCCCCTTTCATCTCGCTAATTTATCTTCTCTTTGTAATTATTTATCTAATGTCCCCCTTCATTATTTACCATCTAATAACCTTATCCATCCCCACCAATAAATTAATTAATATCCTAAATCCCTATTATCTTATCCTAATTCCCACTTATCTATTATTATGGAATTTTAAATTCTCATGGCCCACCTACCCACCTAAACTAGCCTATTCTTAGGCTCTCTACACCCCTAGTACCTAATCACCCACCTAATCCCTATTTACTCCCCTACATAATCCTAATTAGTCCCTAAAAAGATTCTAAAATTCTCCAATTCTAGAATCCTCTCTATTCTCACCCCTCCTCTTTAAAAACATCTAAATCTAAAGGCTTCCAAAAATAGTCCCCAACCCATATTATATAATATATATACTAGATTTGAATATTTTTATAGATGTATTTAGATTTTAAGATTTGTATTTGAGACAAAGACTTGTAAATCAATGTAAATAAACCAAAGTGGTGCCTTTTCACAATCCTCATTACAAATGATTAAAGAATTGGAGAAAAAATTCTCTCATTGAGAAGAACTGACTTAAAAAGCATCCAAATTATGTGCTTGATTCAAAATATGTCTTGCATAACCCTATTGCATTAGAGGTATCATTTCATCCCTTGCCACCACACTATGTGACACTAAAATTTTTGACTTATGAGAAACAACTGGGTGACCTTGAACATGATCGAGAAATAAAAGTCCTTACATTAAATAAGTTAGTAAAGTTTGGGGCCACTACATTAGCCTCATCCATTACATGAAAATTTAAGATCAAGCCATCTTACAATGTTATTAATATGAATGAACCAAAATATGATACCAATCAAATAGTGAACATGATGGTGCCACAAAAAACTATATTACAAAATGCATCTCGTAAAAAAAATACTAGATTCACAAAGCCTTTGGTGTTTCTTATTACCATGGGTTTTGGATCACATCTAGGGGATCATCAAAATTAGAAAATATTTAATAATCGACCACAAGACCATAGTATAATGAAAATTATATAAGTTGAAATATGGAAATAGAAGTAAAATTATCATCATGGAAGTTACTTTGGAACCAATGGTAATGATTTATAAATGATTATTAGGATCTTAAATGCATAATAAATAGAGTTTCATCCACATTTTTTGAAGATGTAACATTATTAATTATTAAGAAAAACTGAAGTGGTGGTGGTATAATAGTAGGTATACACATTGGAATAAGTGGTGTCTTTCGAACATATATGTCCACTTCAAATTTTTATTATATTTCTAAACTCAAAATTCTTCTTGGTCACTTATAATTTTTTTAGTAACATTGTAACAAAAAAAAAATCCATTGTAATCACTAAGATAAAACCTAATCACCCACAATTGTGCTCCTTATTTAGTGAATACAGATGCCCCTTGATCAAAACCAAAAGAGTTGTAATTTTGACATAGAGATAAGATGCTAATGATTTAGAAATAATATAAGGCTCTTTAATAATATTAGTGGAGTTTCACCCACATTTTTTGAAGATGTAACATAAGTAAATTATTTAATAAGGATTTGAATCCTTAATTTTTAGCCCCCCTCCCAAGGAATACCTTTGAGATAATTTAATTCACCAATTCAAATACCTGTGAGGGTGAATCACCTTTATTGAACTCACAAAATAATATTTGGAGATGAATTCAACCCCAAAATAGTAATTAAAATAAGTGACACAATATATACTTGGTAACTTAAAGAACTCTTGGAAAAGGATTTTGTGTTCTTATCTAAATTATGGTTATGTGAGGGTATAACTAGCATTCTATCTCAAAACACTAACTATATAGTATTTATAGATATATAATTTCAATTTTTAGATTGTATCTAAATTTAGATTTGTATAATTTAGGGAATTTCATTCTATTAAAATAGCAACAGACTTGTCGTAATAAATTACACTTGATGGCTCTCCTACCATGGGTTTTAGATCACATTTAGGGGATCATCAGAGTTAGAAAATGTTCAATGATTCGTTACAAGATCATAGTACAATGAAAATTATAGATGTTTAAATATATAAATAGAATTAAAATTGTCATCATAGAACTTTGGAACCAATGGTAATGATTTAGAAATAATTATTAGGCTCTTGCATAATAAGTAGAGTTTCATCCACATTTTTTGAAGATGTAACATTATTAAATATTAAGAGAAATAAGTGGTGGTGGTATAATATTAGGCATACACATTGGAATAGATGGTATCTTTTAAACAAATATGTCCACTTAATTTTTTTAGCTCCCCCTTCTTGCACCTCCCAAAGGAATACCTTTGAGATAATTGAATTCACCTATTCAAATACTTGTGAGGGCAAGTCACCTTTCTTGAACTTATAAACTAATATTTGGCGATGAATTCGATCCCAAAATGGTAATTAAAATAAGTGACATAAAATAATACCTAGTAACTCAAAGACCTCTTGGGAAAGGATTTTGTGTGCTTATCTAAATTAATAATGGTTATGTGAGGGAATAAATAATAGTCTACCTCATAACACTTACTATATAGTATTTCTATATATAGACTTTCCATTTATAGATTGTATCTAAATGTAGATTTATATAATTTTAAGAATTTCATTCCAATAAAATAGCAATAGGCTCATCACAACAAATTACACTTGATGGGTTTCCTACCATGGGTTTTGGATCACATCCAGGGGATCATCAAAATTATAAAATGTTCAATAATCCACTACAAGATCATAGTACAATGAAAATTATAGAAGTTCAAATATGAAAATAGAAGTAAAATTATCATCATGGAAGTTACTTTGGAACTGATGGTAATGATTTATAAATATTTATTAGGCTCTTTAATGCATAATAAGTGGAGTTTCATCCACATTTTTTTGAGGATGTAACATTATTAATTATTAAGAGAAATTGAAGGGGTGGTGGTATAATAGTAAGCATACACATTGAAATAGATGGTGTCTTTCAAACATGTATGTCCAATTCAATTTTTTATCATATTTCTAAACCCAAAATTCTTCTTGGTTGCTTCTAATTTTTTTATCACCATTGTAACAAAATCAATTTCTCCATTCCAATCACCAAGACAAAACTTGATCACCCATAATTGTGGTCCTTATCAAATGAATACATATACCCCCTAATTGAAACCAAGGGAGTTGAAATTTTGATGTAGAGATTGTGCTAATGATTTAGAAATAATATAAGGTTCTTGCATAATATTAGTGGAGTTTCACCTTTGAGATAATTTAATTCACCAATTCAAATACCTGTGAGGGTGAGTTTCCTTTCTTGAACTTACAAACTAATATTTGGAGATGAATTCAACCTGAAAATGGTAATTAAAATAAGTAACACAAAATCATACCTAGTAACTCAAAGAACTCTTGGGAAAGGATTTTGTGTGCTTATATAAATTATGGTTATGTGAGGGCATAACTAGAAGTCTACCTTATAACACTTAATATATATAGTATTTCTATATAAAGACTTTTCATTTATAGATTCATGTATCTATATGTAGATTTCTATAATTCAGGGAATTTCATTTCAATAAAATAGTAACTGAATTATCGTAACAAATTACACTTGATCACATCCAAGGGATCATCAAAATTAGAAAATGTTCAATAATCCATTACAAGACCATAGTACAATGAAAATTATAGAAGTTCAAATAATATGAAAATAGAAGTAAAATTATCATCATGAAACCTTGGAACCAATGGTAATGATTTAGAAATAATTATTAGGCTCTTCAATGCATAATAAGTGGACTTTCATCCACATTTTTTTGAAGATGTAACATTATTAATTATTAGGAGATATAAGTGATGGTGGTATAATAGTAGGCATACACATTGGAATAGATGGTGTCTTTCAAACATATATTTCCACTTCAAATTTTTATCGTATTTATAAACCCAAAATTCTTCTTAATCGCTTCTATTTTTTTAGTACCATTGTAACAAAAGCAATTTATCCATTGCAATCACTAAGATAAAACCTGATCACCTACAACTGTGGCATTCATTATCTAGTGAATATAAATGCCCCTTGATCGAAACCAAGGCACTCATTATAATTTTTACATAATGATTATGCTAAGAAGTTATCTCTTTACATGAAGAATGCAAGAAATCATAGACTAAAGCATTACATGATGATTCAGATCCTGATAAGTTTGCACCCACAATTATTTTTAATATGAACTTATTTTGACATCAATGTCAAGGGTTTGGAATAACTAGTAGGTTTAATTTTTGATTTACACTCTTTTTCTTCACATAATTCCTCTTACACCCCCCCTCCCCGCGCACATACAAATTATATTAGTTATTAAATAATTATAATTGACATATTATAATAATATATCATACTATTTTTATATATTAAACTAATTAATTATATATTAATATTATATATAAATTATATATTTTGTAAAATTTATTTTAATATTAATCAATATTATTATATCAAATAATATATATGTTAATATAGGTTATAAATCAATATTATATATTATATATTTTAGTATAATATATTTCAATACATTCTATATATTGTTAATAGTACAGAAATTATATTATATTTTAAATAAAATTAAATGAATTTTTATGCCTTTAATGTAGTGTATAATGCAATGTAATGTGAAAATGGGCTTTAACATTATGGGGTCAAAAATTTGATCACCAGTATGAATTTAAAACTCTACTATGCTTCACCATGTGTGCAACAGATAACTTCAAAGAGCAAATCTATCAAACATTAATAATGTTTGGTAGATAATGTGTATTAAATCAAAATAATCATGTATCAGTAAGGTTAAATAATGTATCCCTTCTCCAACATAAAAAGTACATTTTTATTAATGGAAGTAAATGATCCATGCATCATTATCAATTAGATATGTAGTGAAGTTATTTGAAAATCATCATTTATGGGGCCAAATCACATCAATGCCACATATTGTGTAATGCCACGTAACATCAAATAATAGGTAAATGTGATCATAGTTATGGATTTAAAACTCTATGGCACTTCACCATGTGTGCAATAGATGAGGAAGATTACTTCAAAGATCAAATCTATTAAACATTATTATGTTTAGGAGGAATTAAATATAAATTTGTAATCACATATCACAAAGTTGAAAACATGTCACAAGCATTAAATTTTATGTTTCAAATGACACTTGGTATGGGACAGTTGGCAGTAATGTGAATTATTAATTTTTAGTAGCCCTTCAAATTTGGTTATAATTTTTTTGTGAACTATTATAATACATACAAATTATACAAAGGAATTGAGTTTGTTCTACTTTACAAAATGACCATCAAATTTTAGTTAACCATTAGGTCTTTTGAACTATAATTTAAATTAATGATACATAATTTTTATGTTGAATATATTAAAATTAAGATAAAGCACCAATGAATATCTATCCCAATGAGTTTATTTCTCCACTCAAATCCTTTGGTTTATTTCTCTAGTTTATAAGACTAGAATGATAATTTGCTTACTAACTTCAATTTTGAAGTCTGACTATGAGATGTGTTTCTTGGTGTTTCTGACTGTAGGTGCCATAAATGGAGTTGGAGATGTGTTCATCAGTTTCAATGGACAAGATTATTTGGTGTTTTTGACTCATGTATACCATGGCCTTATTCATAATTTTTTTTATAATGCATAGTTACTAAGATGCATGTATTTGAAGCACCTATTTACAAAATAAAGAATACAAAAAAATGATAAGAACCATTGTAATAGACTAGGAGTAGTGACAGTTAGCAAAAATTTTCATTCTACAACCTTAGCAGGTGCACCTCATGGATGTGATTGGATACTTTTTATGTGCCCTTTTGGCATTCTATATTTTGTTCTCCATCTATGAGGATGTGATATTCTATGTTATTTGGAGTGGAAAATTATATTTGTTTGTTATTTCTTTTCTTCTACTTTTATAGTTTTGGTCTTTGCTTGCATAATAAACTATAATTCATGCTTTATGCTCCTTTATGGTCTATGATGCTTTAGAATCTAATATATTTTATGAAATTATAGGTTGATGTTTCAAATCTCTTGGTGCATCAACTTATATTAGATTTAATTTTCATGTTATTTGTTTTCCTTAGCTCTATCCCTTTTCACCCCAAAATTGAACAAAGAGCCAGCTTCTAAAGTCCTAGATGTTACTTTATAGATTGCATTCAATCCCACATCTGTAAAGCTTCCCATAGAGGTTTTTTAACCTGAATCAAGTTATAATTTTTATAATAGAATGTTATAAACTCTTTATTTCATATAATATGAATTCATTATTTCCAATTATAGTTTTGTATCAAATCATATTTATTTATTTATTTGTTTTCAAATAACTTTTTTTAATGTAAACTAATCATAATTTTTCTGAGCAATGTATATTGTACAAATTTTTAATGAACTTGGGACTACAATTTAGGTTAAATAATCCTAAAATTTATCAACAACATGCCCTAAAAATAATTAGTAATCCCCCAACACGGGACCCTTACCTTATTGTAGGTGTATTTTATTAAATGGTAACATGTGAAATTGACATATGGGAATCTTAATATATAGAGAGATGTAATTATTACAGTATGAAAATGTCAAATTTTTAGTGGTTAATTTGAGAGATAAAAAAGAAAAAAGAAAAAAAAAATCATTATTCAGTAATCCAAAAACCAATGTGCCACTTCTAATGTAGTTCAAACATTTCCCAGTCCACTACTACCACCATTCATTGATAAGAAAGAATTTTTGGGACTAATGGTGGATGGTTATGATGTCCCACCTTCTAAAAATAATGAGGTTACTTCATATTTTATGAGGAAAATTTAATGCAAGTTTAATATCCTAAATGAAACTTTTATTAATTTTATTAATAAGAGTTTTTAGGGCCAATAAAAAAGCTTTTGACAAGATAGGTTGGGTGTATATCATGTGCCTAATCAACCTGTGAGAATCTCTATCAAATAACCACTTTAGCCTGAGATAATCCCCTCTATAGTGAAGGATGTTGTAGAGATTGACACTTTATATGCACTTAACACACTTATTGACACCCTCATGTAACATATAAGCCAATTTTCCCATATTGATGATTATGAGAGTGGACATGGAGATGGTACAACTAACACTGCTACTCAACCACACTAATGCAGATCTTATGGTGTTTTATGCATTGAAACTTAAATTAGACGAGGAGAAGGATTTGAGTAAACCAATTATGGTGGTGTTTCTAATTAGATTTGATGTAAACCAATTATGGTGCTCTATGCTCTATGCAATGGAATAGATGGTGTCTTTGGAACATATATGTCCACTTCAATTTTTTACCCAATTTATAAACCCATTAATTTTATTCCTCTTGGTTGCTTTTAATTTTATTAGTGCCATTGTGATAAAAGTAATTTATCCATTGTAATCACCAAGACAAAACATGATCATCCATAGTTGAGCTCCTTATCTAGTGGATATGGATGCACCCTAATTGAAACCAAGGGAGTTAAAATTTTGACATAGATATTACATGCTAAGAGGCTCTCTCTTTACATGCAAAATGTAAGCCATCATAAACTAAATCATTGCATGGTGACTTAGATCCTGATCGGTCTGCACCCATAATTATATTTAAAGATAAACTTAATTAATATTTTAACATTGTCAAGGGTTTGGATTTACTAGGTTTAACTATCAATTATAATTTTAAACTCTTTCACTTTACATAACCCCTCTCACCAATACATATATACATACATTATATGTCATGATATGTGTGTGTGTGTGTGTGTGTGTGTGTGTGTGTGTGTGTGTGTGTACACACACACACACACACACATATATTAAACTGAGTAATATTATATATAAATTATATATTTTATATTAAATATATTATACTAAAATATATAATAATAATTTGATTTATAAACTATATTAACATATTATATATTATATAATAATAATATTAAAATATATTATATAATATATAATATTATAATATTATATTACATTATATAATATATATTTCAAATAAATATTATATATTTTAATATAATATATATAAATATCATTTTAATATATTAAATATATGACTCACCTTCAATTTGACTTGACTACTCCCGAGGTGCATCTACGTTCAAAAATAGGTAGGAGTCCCCAATGCATTTGAAATTCAAATTTACTTTACATAATAGGGTCCATATAATTTTCACACATTTTGAAGAGGAACAAAAACCATTGAACATGTCTGAATAGATATATTCCCATTCCTACATATTCTTAATTTTTTCCAAACATACACTTTAGAGTGCTGACAAATCAAAACAAATTAGGTTGTAGAGTGTTCGAAGAGTTGACCATATTTGTTCTTATCATTTTTTTAGATCCTTATTTTTAGGTATTTAATCTTAATAGTGTTCAATATATATTTTTAATCCATCTAAAATGTCTGATTTATTTGTGTTGGCTTTAATCTTTTATTCATTGTTTAGCACCTTGATATGTTATGATATCATTAAGATTTAGATAGTCTACCTGGATTATTATAATATTTTTTGCCCTATTGGAGTATGCCCAGATGTTATGTCAGTGAGACTTCTACTAAAGGAGTGCACACATGACTATTTTTTGGGAAAATAGGGTTTTCAAATTGTAACACTAAAATTTTATAAAATAATATAATAAATATAATTCTAAATGCTCTGCCTATATATACTTCAATAAATTTTTAATAAAAAATAGTACAATTTATAAGAATGTGTGTCAAGCTTAGGGAGGCCCTAGGTTGGCCTAGGTAGCAGTGAGCCTTGCTGTAAAGCCCATTTCAAAAGAAAAAGAGGTCAAAGGATTCAAGTGGGTGTATAAGACAAAAAAGGGTAGACTCCACCAGTTTTAATTCAATATGGGTAGAGTCCTTTTTTGGTTTAAATTCTATGGAACATAGTCACATAATAATTATTTTGCACATTTTTTGATCATCTTCATCATTTGGTGAAAAATAACCAATTATGTAAATTTAGCCAATAAACCATGCAATTCAAATGTCCTTCCTTCTAAATGAATGAGCATGAATAGTTACTCAAAATTCATCTCAATTGTGCATAAAGTGGTAAGCCATTACAATCCAAAAAAAATGTTAGTCCCATCCATGATAATAAAAAGAATAAGATAATATAATAGGTAGTCTCCCATAGCTTTATGCTATGGCATTTATTAGAAAAATTGACTAGACCCCCACTTGTAATTAGGATATGAAATTCTGGAGCTAGGTAAATAAAATAGTCCAATTGAGTATCCAACTTACTATTAATGAATTTGTGTGTACTTAAAGAGTAAATAAATATAGTTGACTTATATTTTTTGAGGAAATCAACCACTTTAATAGTTGGAGTATTAATACCTAAAAGTGCATGACAGGAAATAGTAGGTTGAGAATATTCAGATTCATCCTCAGGTCCTTTCAGACTATTGATGTGTGCCTATGTCAAAGATGTAATGTGAATAGTAGAATAACATTTCTCAAATTATAGATATAATAGGAATATGGTAGTGACACCTTAGAGCTTCACTCAGTTTTGTTGGAGAGATTATGTGGTTACAACTTACCACCTTTTAGTTTTTAAGTAGAACCTACTATAGGGACAACATGAATATGGTAGTGACACAATCTACTTGAATTTGTTATGATGTAAATTGATTTTTATTTACCAATATAAGCCCAAACTCTTAAACAAACAAATGAATATACACAATGAGAATTAATCTAAAGTGATTTATGTTTAAAAAGTTCAAAAGAAAGGAGTAAGGTAGGGAAAAAAAGAAAGTTCCCTTACAACAACAAAGACCAAAATATCTCCTTTGATTTTTTTTAGCAACATAGATAGTATCCAATTGAAATTAGACTTCTCAGATCTGATTCATATCTAGACATTAGAATGATCTAAGGCTGTGGGATGTCTATATCTAGACTAGACCTCTAGTTGTGAGGCTAGCTCCTCTGAATATGCAAATTTAGGATCAATTACTAAACCTATTAGATGTTGGTATGAAAAAAGTAAGGAATAAACTTAAATGATTCTTTAAACATAACAAGATCCAATGAACTTTGAAAATATGCAAGACCTTATTATTTCAATGTCTTGACTGTCAACATATTTTTTAAGTCTTTTAAGCTATTGTAGGTGATGATTTCATGGAATTGAATATTCAACTAAGTTGGATCCTTGAGGTCTCTTCGAAATTCCACAACTTAATGTGTGTTATTACCAAATTAGCCTATAGAAAAGAAACTATTAGCCATCTAAAAGCATGAGAATCAAAAATCATAGAACACACACAAAAGAACACTATAGACAAACTCTCAAATTATTTGGATCCTTGTATTAATTATTGTAACAACTATTTTTTGTTTACAAATGAGAGGGAAATTTTTGGAGATTTGTCAATGATGTCTCTAAGGTGACCAAGGATGTTGATGAGGTGTTATGTATGCTAGAATGACAATGACAAAGTGTGCTTTAATAAGCCTCAATATTTCTGCATGGTTCTTTAGTGTTTGACTAAAGGAGGCATTTGATGGATGGTATTGTTGGTATGGACATGTTTTAGAGACCCTATGGAGTTTCAAAGGTGCTTAGAATGAGTATGGAAGTGAGTGGAATTCATTTGGTTGATCATTGTTTTTATATAGACATTTTGGTTTAGTGGTAGGAAATTTGAGTAGGTAGTTTGTTGATGTCACCATTACCATGTATGGATGAATCTAGGGGAGTTTTTCATATGGTTGTGATCACATTATTCCCTAGTTTAAATTTGAATATTCAAATTTACAATGGAAAAAATGATTGCTTTGTATTTTTTTCATAACTTTTGATTTAGGACAAATTTATTGATAGAGTAAAAAATAAAGTTATAGAGGACTCCATGGTGCTTCTATTGAAACTTGGTTAGATAATCTGAATATTTGTAGAGTCAAATATATTGAGCTCTAAATTTGACTATGTGCTTGATTGTATTCTAAAAGTGACTCGAGAAGGATATTTGAGATCATTTTGATGTTGTTTAGATGTCTCAATAATTAGTTATTGGAAGGTGATATAGACTCCATGAGGATGATCTATGTGGAATTTAGAGGTGGGACCAAACCATATTTACTATGAACAAAACTTAAGAATTTGACTATGTATTCATTCATAGTGTTCATGTGTACAAGGTTTTTATTGGAGTTGATTGAGCATACACATAGGTGAGTAAAGGTGACTATGATCATTTGATGTCAAAATAGTGCTCTTGTAGGTTGAGGATGAGAGAAGAGTTCTAGGTTCATCCAAAAAAGATGGTTTATATGCCTTGTGTGTGAGATAAGGATTGTTGATGTCTAAGTAAGATTGGTAGTTGATATAAGAGGTAGACCAGTGTTTGGACTATGTGTATGACCATTTGGTCGTGTTGTTAATGTGGTGATAGAGTTGTTATTAAATATTGAAGAGTGATCCAAAAGGTGGATTTGGATGCATTAAGTGTGCAGAGTTGAGGAGTAGGGTTAGTTTGGATATGTAATGTGTCTTAATTGATCTTTGTGTGCTGGTTCAAGTATGTAATGTGCTTTGGCTAATAGGGTGTGTTAGGTGACAGAGTTGCTAAAGGTGAAGAGTGATAATCATAGTTCCATCATTAAGTGTTAAAGACATTATTTCAAAGGTAGAGTTGTTTATAGGTGTTATTGTGGTTTCTCAACATCTAAGGTGGTTGTTGACTCCTTGCAAGGTGAAACTTAATAAAAGTTTAGTTATTGTGGTTGCTCAACTAAATAGGTGTAGTAGCACCTTGTGGGATTATAATCTCACTAAATAAGGGATGTTAGTTCCTTAATAATTTGTAGCTGGTCTAAATTGGTTTTTTTAATTATAATATATTAGTCTAATTGTAGGTTCCAATGGGTTTTATTCCCAAAAAGGTTTCCCACGTATAACTAAATTTATGTTCATGATATTGCATTGTCTCTCTTGTTCATTTATATGAATGATGTGTATGCTTCATGAATGATTATGGTAATTTATTAAGAGTTTGAAAGAGTTTATAAATTGAATTTGGATTATATGGGCTCAATGATTCACCCCCTGCTCTTAGAGGAAGCTTAACAAAGTAGGTTCTTTGGAGGAAGCTTAACAACTTGAAGGAGATTCTGAATAGGTACACAGATGGATAAATAGTTGAAGAAAGAGAATCAATAGTGGAAGGTTATGATCAAGGCACTTGAAGATCATATATGTATTTTGAATAAATATGCCAAAAAGGATGAGAAAGTTATCAATGATCTTAAAGCTTAGCTATAAGATGCCAAGACATGTTTGTAATCAAAAGAAAAGGACATCATGTTTGATAAAAAAAACTTTCCAAATGGCATATTTATATTCATGGTGAGATATTGGGTAGGTCCCTCTAATTTTGGTTGGTTGTGGGAGTGTCATGAGTTGGTCTCATAGGCAATCCAAATTAGCATCAGAGTTCTTACCAAATAAAAATACACCATAATTATATCAAATCCCTTTCAAGGACATTTGAAATCAACATGGAAGGTATTTAAAGGCCCTTAAATGTGTCTCCTAGGAGATACCTTGAAATAAAATTCTATTTATGTGCATGTTCAAGGTATCTCCTAGGAGATATCTTGAAAGAAAATTCCAATAGTGTGCATTAGTGTTCTTGCCAAATAAAAAGTTGTCATGGTTATATCAAATCCTTTATAAGGATATTTGAAATAAACAAGGAAGGTATTCCAAGGCCCTTTGAGGTATCTCCTAGGAGATAATTTGAAAGAAAATTCTAATCATGTGCATGTTCAAGGTATCTCCTAGGAAATACCTTGAAAGAAAATTCTAATCATGTGTATCCGGGTTCTTGTCAAATAAAAAGGTATCATGGTTATATCAAATCCCTTATAAGGACTTTTAAAATAAAAATGGAAGGTATTACAAGGCCCTTAGAGGTATCTCATAGGAGATACCTTGAAAAAAAATTCCAATTGTGTGCATGTTCAAGGTATCTCCTAGGAGATACGTCAAAATAAAATTCCAATCATGTACATTAGGGTTATTATCAAATAAAAAGGTGTCATGATTATATAAAATCCCTTTTAAGGACCTTCAAAATAAAAATGGAAGGTATTCCAAGGACTTTAAAGGTATCTCTTAGGAGATACCTTCAAATAAAATCTCAATCGTGTGCATGTTCAAGGTATCTCCTAAGAGATATCTTGAAAAAAATTTCCAATAGTGTGCATCAGGGTTCTTACCAAATAAAAAGTTATCATGGTTATATCAAATCCTTTACAAGTACCTTTGAAATCAACATGGAATGTATTCAAAGTCCCTTTATTTTTTACCCTAGGATATACCTTGAAATAATATTCCAATCATGTGTATGTTTAAGGTATCTCCTAGGGGATACCTTGAAAGAAAATTCTGATCATGTGCATTAGGGTTATTGTCAAATAAAAAGGTGTCATGATTATATAAAATCCATTGAAAGTAACTTTGAAATAAAAATTTAAGGTATAGAAGGCCCTTTTAGGTATCTCTTATGAGATATATTTAAATAAAATTCTAATTATATGCATGTTCAAGGTATCTCCTAAGAGATATCTCGAAAGAAAATTCTAATAGTGTTCATCAGGGTTCTTGCCAAATAAAAATTTGTCATGGTTATATCAAATCCTTTACAAGAAAATTTTCAATCAACATGAAAGGTATTCCAAATCCCTTCTTTTTTTACCCTAGGAGATACCTTGAAATAAAATTCCAATCACGTGCATGTTCAAGGTATCTCCTAGGAGATACCTCAAAAGAAAATTCCAATCATGTGCATTAGGGTTCTTGCCAAATAAAATGGTGCCACGGTTATATAAAATACTTTTCAAGGAAATTTTAAATAAACATGGAAGGTATTCCAAGGCCCTTTGAGGGAGATACTCTAAAATAAAATTCCAAATCATGTGCATGTTCAAGGTATCTCCTAAGAGATATCTTAAAAGAAAATTCCAATGGTGTGCATCAAGGTTCTTGCCAAATAGAAAGTTATCATGGTTATATCAAATAATTTTGAAGGACATTTTCAAGAAACATGGAAGTTATTCCACATCCCTTTGAGGTATCTCTTAGGAGATACCTTGAAATAAAATTCCAATCGTGTGTATAAGGGTTCTTTCCAAATAAAAATGTGTCATGGTTATATCAAATCCTTTACAAGGACCTTTGAAATCAACATAGAAGGTATTCCAAGGCATTTCAAGTTATTTCCTATGATATATTTTAGACAATAGTAAATATTAAATTTATGGATTGGGAACATATAAAATCTTAAACTAAGTGACATAGATTAAATTTTTCAACACGATAAAATGACCATGACACAAAAAAATTCTGATGAAAGCAATGTCTTGGGGAAATTATCTCAAGAGAATTTTTTGTAGGCCAAATAAATGATTAAAATCCCAAAGAGTCTATGAAAAAAATTCTGAAGGGTACTTTAAAAAGGTTTAAAGGGAACTTTCAAAGGGTCCAAAGGGCACTTATTATCAAGAAAAGGGCCTAAGACAAAAGTCTTGAATTATAAGTCTAGAGGGTAAAGGGCCATTCTAAAAATGTGTAAGGGTAATCATGGAGGGAAAAGGGCCATTTATAAAATTCCAAAAATAATTTTTTTATGGAAATTATCCTTGCCAAAACTTTTGAAGGGTTAGTTGCACAAAGACTGAAGGGTATTTGCCTTTGGGGTCATTGTTTCGGTAAAATTGCATTGACAAGATTATTGTGGGGAATTGTTTTGGGATTTTTATGTATGACAAAATTTCTAATGACAAAATTCTGAAGGGTCATTTCAAATGGGAAAAGGAGTAATTTCAAAAATCTTGAAGAGTACTTTTGAAAAAATTATTACAGGGAAAATATATCGAGAAATTTGTTATGGGAAAGATGTTGCAAACAAAATGTCTAAAAGAATTATTGAATTGCATAAGTACTAAAGGGATTCTTGATTAAAATTCCAAAAAAGATAAATCCAAAATATAAAACCCAATAGTTGGAAACATAATAAATGGACTTTCAAAGGATGAATGGGGGTCTTGGACATAAAATGGACCAAACATGAATCATTAAACTAAGGTTTGTTCATGTTAATAAACCTGACTAAGCCTTAGCATAAAATTTGAACTCAGTCTATGACATATTTATATTTAGTTCTGCATAAAATCTAAATAAAGGCTCCCATCAAATTTGAATTTTTGCCTATGAAAAATAATTTGAAGGTTCTCTAGTTTACTTCATTTTATTTGATCTATATTTGTAGATGTGCTTATGCTATCTGATTATAGGGGTGAAATAAGTTTTGGTTCTTATTTGTTGTTCAATATGCCCCTTCATATCCTTGATGAATTCATCTAAAACATCTAGTAGTGCCTTCTGTGTAAAGGAAAATTGTACTCCTTCCATGAAGGATAAATCCACTCTTGTCCTTGTTTGAAATGTATCTCCTAGGAGATACCGTGAAGGGGAAATCTAGACTTGTGTGACCACTCTTGTTCACACAAGTCATTCAGAACATTTGTTCACATAAAATATTTGAAGTGAAAAATCCAAACAAAAAATTCTGAAGACCCAAAGTCCAGAATAATAATCTAAAGACTAAAATTTATTAGACAAAATATTTGAACAAAAAACTTGAAGACCAAAATCTAATAATAGGGCCAGAATATTCAAAAACCTGGCTTGGGCTTATAAATTATCTGAGGTAGCTATTACACACACATAGAAAACTACACTAATGAAAGCACTAGTACACATCTAGAAATATGAATCAATTTAAACTCAACTATCTTAATCAACATGTTTACCAATATTTTAATAGCTATTGCACATCTACAGATTAATATATTGATCCAAACAATCAAGAATCTATTCTTAGCTACTACACATTAAATATTATTGAAACACACAACCATGGAATAATAATTAATTGCATAGAAATTAGAAAGAAATACTCAAACACTTTGTTGATGATCAAAATTGATGTTGCTCTTGTGTTAAAAAAATATCTAAAAAAATATAATTTGGGTTACAAATGTATATATAAACTTGGGGAAGGGGTTGCCTCATCCTCCAAGTTCATGCAAGGTGATTACATGAAGTAGTTAGAACATGTAGTTCTAACTATGGTCTAAAATTGTATAAGAGACAACCTATAGTTATCAATTAAATAAATTGACTTTTAAAAACTATGCAACATGTGCATGTGTACAAAATATAAAGTCAATTTTATAATAAAAAGGCTCTAACTATAAATATATCTACCCTTACAAAATCATACATGCATAAAATCTTAGCCTCAAGGCTACATCATATGAACTGCTACATGTACTTTGGTTGGCATGGAAGTTTAGGTGGTAGTAGTAAAATTTATACATGTTGAAGCCTTTCCATATTGTTTCTTCTTAGCCTCATTATCTTGATATACTTTATGTGCTATGACATGCTACTATCAAATAATATTCAAATCTAACAGTGGTGGTCAATGACTCTTACTGGCTTGGGTGAGGAGTCTTACGTTTTCTCCCTTGGTCAACTAAAAGCTATTCTTGAATATCTCAACTTTCATGACATTTTTCCTTGTGTTACATAAATCTACCTCTATATTCTCTAATGTTAAGTCTTGAAGACTTAATTTGAAGTTATCCACCACTTCTTTTACATGCTGATCAAAATTGATCTTGTTAATCAATTTTCTTGTGGAGTCTTTTACCTTGGATAACTTCAAATCAGGAAAGATCTATAGAAGTTATACCTCATGACCTTGCTACTTAGGGATCAAGGCCCTAACTAACTACAACCATTCCTTGGCCTCCTCCTGCCTTACTATTACCAAATTTAAGGCATTATTTGCCTCCAGTGTCATCATTAAATCTAGATGACTATATAACTTGTTGTTAATGTATGCCATTATCATTTTAAATTTGGCACTATTCTCTATTAAATTATTGTACAATTGATTGGTGTTACTCACATGGGGGGTCATTTTTGCCTTCATAAACTCCATTGCTTCTAATGAATTATAGCATTTAGACGATTCCTCCTGGACTTCTATTTCTATACCCATAGGAATGTGTACTATTTTTTACTACTCCTATAGTTTCTCAACTTGGGAATCTAGCTCCTATTGAGCCATCTTTATGCCCTCATGGATAGTAAAAATAACATCCTTATGAGCCTAGGTGAGGTCTACCATATTTTCAATATATGGGGACTCTCCTAGTTGTCTATTTTGCCTCTTAGTGAGGGAGAACACTTCATGCCTTTATTTAAGGATGATTTTGGTACCTTTATCATCCTCCAACTTCATTTTTATCATCCTCTGTATATTGCCAAATGGTGGATCCAATAGAATGGAAATAGAGGGAAGCTCTGTGATCTTGAAGCTAGGCATTTGAGATGTCTTGATTCTTAAATCCATTTCCCATAAAGGGATGTCTAATTGTGATGCATTATAATTTATAACGATAACCTCTGCCTTAGTTTCATCTTGAGCTAGTTTTTTTTTTGTAGGCCTTGACAAGGACATCGGGTGGGGAAGACCAGATGATTTTAGACTAATTCACTCCTCCAAATTGAGGGAGTGGATGGACTATAATTAATTATGGCTTGGAATTCCTTCCCCTAATGAAAATTTTCAAGGTGGTATCTTGGGATGAGTTGGTGGAAGGGAAGGGAACATAAATCTATGTGGATTAAACATGGAATTGTGAGGTGGCTAATGAGGTCTGCACCTTACCAGACACCTTTTTCTTTAAGGCCGTAATAGTGGAAGTGTCAGTATGGATATAGGGGATTGGCATGGTGAGTGGCATGGAGGTGGTAATGGTAGTGGATATTAGATAAATTTTAGTGGTAGTAATAAAGGTGGAAGTAAGTACTTCCACCTTGGGTGATCCCAACATAGAAGAAAATAAAATATGGCCAAAAATGGGTATAAAAGATAAAGGAAAAGTTATAAAATGATGATTGTCTAGAGAAGTTGGTGTTATGGGTCCTATTTAGAGGCTCATGGCCTTAGCTACTTCCGAATATAAATCATCCTCAATGTCCTTAATTATCATCCTCTCTTGTTATTATGATGTAGTAGGCAAGCCTTATGATGTTTGTAGTGTAGGATTGCCTGTAGGAGTCCTTGGATTCCTCCTATAAACTAGTGGGGTCTTTAGTTGTGTGGAAGGACCTTATGATGTTGACACCACTACTTCTAATGTTACTATCCCAATAAATGAAGCAATCTATACATGGGTCATAGCAGTAAATACTTGAATGGTGCTCACAACTTGCTATTCTTGTGTTTTCTCTTCCTCATCAAAATCCAAATTGATGGGATCCCCTGCTTATGCTCCCCTGATCATTATTGGTTCAAGAAACCCAGGCTTTCTCTTCATGGATTTAATATTTAGTTTCAAAGGGAGTCCTTAGGAATAGGAAGATACTTAGTCTTTGGATTACTCCTCAAACTGTCCTCTCCAGAAGCTAGAATGCTCCCATTCCTTGTATAGAGCCTTCTTGCTATCTAATTCTCTAGCAGTGACTATGGGCTCAGCTTGGTTCATTCACAAATGATCTTCCTTCAATTCAATGACCTTAGATCTCTCCTAAACATCTTCATTAGAATTTACATTAATAAATAAATAATCATATTGATAGGGAACATGGATATAAGGGATGTTTAATAGTTGTATGTGCTTTTGAATCATCCCATGTGGATCCTCATCTCTATGTGGAAGCACAGGGAAAGGATAATTCTTACTCTTTATGCCCATCTCTATAAAATGCTTCCTCATGGTATAAACCATTCTTCCAATTTTTACAAAGTGGGTAAAATACAAGACTTTCTTATACTTTGACAGGTCCTCTTTAATACTCCACCATAACTAAAAATGTGATTTCCTATTCAGCTAGGTTGTCTGGTACAAACTTTGGAAGACACAAAGGATTAACTTTGTTCCCCTAAATCATGATTACTATGAAATTTGGGTAGAGGAAATAATGCCCTTTTCCTGCCAAGTTATTTACAATATTTGTCCAGATCTTGGCCACGAGAAAGCCATTAATGGCTTACCAAACCTGTGGATAGACATCTTTAGATATCTTAACCATATGCTTGGTATAGGCACATTTATGCATAAACTGATAATGGTCATATATTCTGTTCTTCTCACATTCTGTAGCTAGAGTCCAAAATTCTCTAAGATTTCTATAATAGGTTCCTATGAATGCATCAAGTAAATAAGACATAATATAAAAACTACCCAAAGGCATGGGATGATTGCCCTTATTTATTATTTTCTCTCTAAGGTGGAATTTGATTATCTCACCCAAGGCATATGCAACATCATGGGTGAACATCATATACAATAATGACACCTAGTCTAAATTGACAAAATGGATACTTGGCATACCATAGAGTTGATTAAAGAGTTCCATTCCAATACATATACCCATTCTAAATTTGTCAATAAGAACTGCTCCCTTTAATTTCTTCCCCTTCCAAGTAATGGTTTGGTCCAGGAACAACCACACAAAGAGTACCATCTTGGTTGAGCTTTCTACACTAAATTTTACCAGTGTATATTTGTCTGAATAAGAATCAAGTATGCATAAAAATAAATACATTTAAAATTTGGGTCCCAAGATGCGCGTAATAACCATGTTATTTCTAGAGTGAAGGAAAGAATCTTGTGATATCCTTCCTAATAAAAACAAATCTCATAGAAGGTTGATGTATGACATCACCTCTAATTTAGTAGTAGTAAAATGTAACCTTTGGAATTTTAAAGATAGCAATTCCTTGATGAATTATCTATCTACAATTATCATATCATCTCCTAATGAAAATACATCCACTAAATCGATGACATCCCATAATTTTGAATAGTTCTTGTACATGTCCTTAATTATGGTTGCATCAAAAACTATGTCTATGAAATTTGTAGAATATTTAATTGAATAAGGGGATGGTGTATTTTCCCCTCTAAATATCCTAGATGAAGATGCCATTTTAATGTATATGGCCTGTGCTGCTTGCAGTGTTCTTGTATGTGTTATGTATGTTGTGCAATCAATTTGGCTCTAGCTTGGTCGATGTTTTACTCATAATTCTCTTTGTATATGGTAGCTAGGGATTTTTGATACATAGGATGGTAGGAGACTTCAGATGTAAGTTTTTTTGAAATAAATAAAAATTTTCTAAAAATAATAGCCTACAGATAAAAGTCCTAAAGATAAAGACAAATTTCTTTCAGGGAAAGTGGACAAAAAAAGCCCAATGAAATAGTTTCCAAGATAAATGCCTGATAAATGTGATCATCGTGAAATTTTATTTTTAAAATTAGGTGCCAATAATTTCTAAAGGTGACACACATGCTTGAGGAGTGTATCATAAGAGATTTGCAGTGATCCTTATGGGGGATCATGCAATATGGAACACCTAGACATTAATTGCAAGGGGAGTGGGGTAGATAACTATCTATCAGTAGATATTTTAAAGTTAAGGAGGGACAAGGTGTAGACACTTGGCATGTAATGGTAAAAACTTGTGCTATCAACACTTGTTTTTGGGAAACAAGAATAATGAAAGGGGAAACAAACAAGAAAGAAAGGGAAACATGAAAATAAAAGGGAAACTAACTAACTATGTATCCCCAACAATATACATTGAATGGCATTGTGATACCTTCATGGATACCTTGAAGGTATCTCCTAAGAGATACCTTTATGCATAAATTAACCATTGAATGTATTACAAGGCCCTCAAAATTATCTCATAAGAGATATCTTGAAAGACAATTCTAATCGTGTGCATTTTCAAGGTATCTATTAGGATACCCATTGAAAGTACTACAAATGCATGTTTGAAAGTCTCTCTAATGAGATACCTTATACCTTAAAAACATACATTAGGACACACTTGAATTTAATAAAAATACCTTCAAGGTATCTCTATGGATATACCTTGAAATAAAATTCCAATCATGTGCATGTTGAAGGAATGTTAGCAGATTTTCTTGAAAATTCTCTAGAACATGAAAATTATAGGTATAGCTAGCACAATAGGAAGAAAAAATAATAAAAATAGCATGAGTTAATTTAAACAATAATCAAATTTATACACTGTATAAAATATAAATATAAACTAACATGGTGTTAAGAATTATGGATCATAAAAAACATAATACAAGATAGAACAAGTTAAAACAAAACAAAGTAAACAATGTGCACTATGCATAAGCAAAGGAATCTTATAAAAACAATAATAGAGATAGTCTATTAATCTCTATCACACATAAAAGCAATATTAAATTACATTAGAGAACTATATATAGCTTTTTACATGGCTCTATCTCTTCACATTCTTATATCTATTACTTGGATAACAAGGTCAAAGATATCCAAAAGATCATATAGATGACAAAATGATACCCTACACACATGTGTCCATCAATTATACACTTGATATTTTATGAGGCCCTACTCTACATTCAACACTTTATCAAACTTAAACTATTATTTTATCCCAAGACAAAATATGAGACCCTACTCTACATTTAACACTTTCTTGGCTAACTGGGTTGTGGCTACCTAGACTACACCTTTATTTCTAACTTTCTCTTTTGAAAAATTGCTTAGATATCCTATATTGGAATGAAATTAGGCTCATATATGATATGTGAAATAGTTGGTTCAACCTGGGAGAGTTCATGCTTGAGTGTCTTCCAATTATCAAGTACTTCCTACACCATGGTAAGCAAAATGCATAGTGGAATCTGAATGACCATCAAATTGTGCACATCTACTTATTGTATGATAATATGAAAGTCTATATCATTTGATAGTTTAATTTGGGTATTTGATACAATATCAACCAACCTATCTACAATCCTTTGATCTTGAATTTCCACCAATGTTTTGTGCATTGTCTTATTCTGCTAGACCTGAAGCTTCTTCATCATAGTATCTATGGATTTTAAAAACTATTTAAATGTATTATTCAATGTTTCCCTAGTATCTATTAAATCATTCAATATAAATTTATCTTTATCTATCATTGTGAACTCTGATTTAGTAGAATCCAAGGATTTATCAAGGTTTTACCTCCAATCAAGCATCCCTTACACAATCTGCTTAGCCTAATGCATAATATTATCCAAGACCTATACATAATCCTCTAGAATTTCACAAATTCCTTCCATCTCAACATAGATAGCCTACCCTTGGGTGTATATTTTATGTGCACTCACCCAATCCTTTGTTAGCTGAGTCGGTAGTGCAGTGAGTTATTTATCCTCAAACATTACTTGATCACCAAGGACTTTCACAACTAGAGCAGAACAAGAGGCATTGATGAGCTACCTAGCCTCAATAATTTGATTTTGTGCTTCCACTTTCTCTTAGTGTAGCCTAAAAACAATATGTTCCAAGTCCAAATCCTTTTATGCAATGGATTTTTGGAATGCATCTACTCCTTTAATTTCCTTGGATAATGGCAGTTATGAAACATCCAAAGACATCTACATGGAAGTGGAAGCAAGTGTAGTGGATCTCATTTAGACAATGGTATCTGGGGATCCCTCCATTACATATACATCATTTGTTTCTAGATCATATTGTGAATTCTCCAAAGATTTATATTTGATAATCATGATAAGTGTATCCTTGTGTCTCATCATGCCCCTAGAATTCACCTGATGGGAACTACTTGTTATGGATGGTTCTTCAAAAGATACCAAATGTTTGAGTATGGTGTTTGAAGGCCTTGATTAATGATGCCTACATTTTTTTCACATTAATGGCCATATTGGGCTCCCTTCCTTTGGTAAATATACAAACTACATAGATGATGAACCAACTTCTAGATCTTTTTAGAAAATTTCTACAACAAGTTCGCACTGAGCTTATTCATGGCCTATAGTATCCATAATAATAGAGGGAGGGGGTTTCATAATATTGACCAAATATTCACTAATTACCTTATTCCTCACTTGGTAAGTATGAACTACTTTCCAAAAAAATAACTCCTCCTGCTTATTGTAGACCTTTTGATTGATGTCTTTGATCATGTATTGAAGAACTTCCTATTCATCAACCCACAACATTATGAGATCATACTCTCAAGATATCCTTGGCACATGTGGGTTGTCCAAATAATACTTAATTTGACTTGATCTATTTTTGGCTAGTGGTGGTTAGGCTATCTAAATAATTTTCTTTTGTTTGCATTTTTCTTGTTGTGGAGGAGTTGCAGACAGCTGGGATGAGGCCTATGGTTGTGCAACTATCTATAGTTTTTATTGATATTTTTGGCATTATTGTGAGAATAAGGATCTCTACCTCCATACTTTGGCTTGTGCTTTAACCATTGTGATGAAAAAGGGCATATGAATCATAGTTGATGTGGCCAACTTGTGCACCTTGATTTGAATACCATTATATAACTTGGTTATTGATGCATGTTGCCCCAGATATTAGATAACATCTTATAGAATTTGAGGGTGAAATCTAATCAAAGTTAGAGCCTCAAGACACCATGTGTTAAACCACCATAGTTTCTCATAATATTTCCTTGTCTTAGTCTAAATGATGCATGTGAGGATAGTATCAGGCCAAAAGTTTGTAGTAACATTAACTTGGCCTAATGGGGACTTCTATTGGGTGAAGCATAACAACAAAACTAGAAATTGATATTAAAATTTTTGTGAGATACCTAAAAGTACCTTTTAAATATTAGTGGTAAGATCAAATGCAAGAAACTCAAGCCAATTGAATTTCTCATTCTTGTGTATCATGTGATACATAATGTCAATTACTCTTTTTGTTGCCTACTTGACCTGCTTTATTGTCTACCAAAACCTATTTGTAATACACTCTACCAGAATGTGTATTGTAATGTCCTCAATGTATTCAATCAGGGTTCCTCTACCTACCCTAGTGGGAAACTTATCCTAAATATATGGATGAATTGGTAGTGTGGTGGACTTGTATGACAATAAATATTTTCCATGATTCAGGAGGCTTGTGGTTCTCACCATGATCTATGCATTGATCCAAATGATGATATCTCTAGACAAATGATATCCCATTAGTTGTATCTACTTAACAAGGTAAGCATGACCTATCCATTTACTTGAATGTAGGTAGCTTTATTAGCCTCTTTGCATTAGAACCCTGAAGTAGATGTTGAAGTGCAAGAGCTCCTGCTTATGCACCTCATTGTGTTGATAGGGTGAAGAGAGTAACTTCAGCCATTTCCACAAAGTCAAAGGGATCTAGGTCATTGAATTTGGTTTGTTGAATACCTATCCAAATCCCCTTTTCTAACTTCTCTACATTTGTGATCGGGATCAAAAACTTGTTCCTATCTATGACTAAACCTATAATCTGCACTATTTGATTACTTTGTTTTATTGAAATCTAGGTCTCATTTTTTCCACATGGGAATAAATCAAGAGTAGATATTAGAATACTCTTTTTTTACAAAGTTTGTAATATTTTTACATTATTCTTCCCCTTCATTTTATGACTTTTGACTTCCAAATTGCTCTTGCCAACCTCTTTAAATACATTGACTACCTATGCACGAGCACTCTTCCTCATATTTAATATTTTGGCTTTGATGGTGACCTTTTTTTCTTATAAATATTTAAATTACCCCATAGTTTGTGTTGAAATCCATGTCATTAATCCCAACTTGATATACCTCAAACAAGATGCAATATTTCAAAACACCATGTTATTAATGGTCTTACATGATCATTAGTGGTCCTTCTACCCTACCTATCTTATTAACACCACTTTCTTGGACATTGATAAAAAAACCATCACAAAAAAAGTCTTGATGAGTAGGGGTTAATATCAAATTTAACCTATGTGATTCCCCATGGTCCAAAAATTATATGTATCTTATTGGGAGAGAATAAATAATGTGACCACAAACTTGAAGCTAGTGCTTGGGTTCATCATGGACTCACAACAACTAAGTGTATAGGTGATCATGGCCAGAAAATTGAAGTCTTGGTCCCTTCTACTGAAGACACGTGTCATCATAGTGATCCTTAGGAAATAAGAGAGTTCTTATTTAAAGAAAAAACATGTCATTGGCTGAGGGAAGTAGGCCCCATTTTAAACAAGAAATCCAAAGGCATTTTGGAGGGAGACACGCATCACCATAATGCTTTTTACACATCCCTAAGATTTTATAAATTAAGTTCAATATATCAGCCTCTAGGTAAATAGGATGGAGACACTTGGCATAATCATAGAGAGTCACTCGTCTAGTGAACTTGAAATATTTTTTGTGTGTTTCATGGGTTCGTGGGTGCATGCCACATGTCTTTTATTATTGAAAATTAAATCCTTAAGATTAATTTCATAGGTATGCTTGAAATTATTATAAGGCCCTTCAAGATATCACCTATTATTACCTTCAAACCTTCAAGGGTACCCATATGCATGTTTGAAAGGTATCTACTAAGCAATACCTTCAAAATTTTGGGTCCATAATAGAGGTTCAAACCACATACATGATAAAAAATATATAATAAGCTAATCGTTTTCCATAATTTTTCTCAAAACCCCCATTTTTCAATATCATTTTATATTTTAATAAAATACATGGTTGAATATTGACTTAATTAGCTATTTTTCTCTATGCATCTATTCCACTCTGATGCATGTTTGAAATGTATCTCCTAGGAGATACCTTCAAAGTAGGATGAAGCAAGAATTGAATTATGTAGTATACGATATTAAAAGATATTATTTTTTTGAATTGACATAAACTGTGTCATTAAAAAAAATGTTTTACATTACATTTTTAACATTTTTAGGTTTTAACATATCTCCATACTTATGTTCTACTATAAATATAGATTTATCTCATACATATAGGTATAAATTGGATTTATTTTATAAATAACCTGATTAAAAACTCTTCTCATGTCTTTTACAAATGTCTATGCTAAAAAATCATACATCAATGGCTTTCCAATGTGGAGACTATGCTTCTCTCATAAATAATGGTAAGGTCCTTAGTAAAGGAAGAATACACAAAGTGGTAGGTATAAATGCTAAATATTTGGAACCCATAAATATCACTTCCACATGACACAATGAGGAAATACCTATTGAATGTGTAAGTGTTAATGTGACTAAAGCTGTTGATCTGACTCTACCACTTCCATTTCTTGCATCTTTTATGGATAATTTGGGGGATGTAGTTGATGGGGGGATGGAGCACAAGAATGATGAAACATGATAAAGACAAGTTTTCTATTGATAATGACATGGAACAAAGAAAAAATAATGTGAGTTCAATTCTACATATACAATCATTGCAACAAGAAAACCCTTGCTTGGATTCATTTGTTTGATATATCGATGATCCTACCACATTTCAAAGCCTAAAAAAAAATTCTTGGGAAAAGGGTATATTTGTTGCACAAATGTATAGCTCTTGTAAATAATGAAAAAAATATTTTTAGTTATGTTGAATTTACACAACCAGGGGAGATTTTTGGTTGAATTCCTATCCCAATGTTAGAAAATGAATTGGGAATTTACATAAGGCATGTTATACAACATTGTAAGACTTTCAGTACAAAGGTAACTAAAACATCTATTGTTAGATATCCTTCCAACAAAATAGTGGACACTAAGACTTATAGAATTATTGATTTACCATACATGACACCAAAGGAGAAAGAAATTGGAAATGTTTGGGATGTAGTGGATAATGAATTCACTTCTTGCCTGACATACCTAGCATAAAGGCATCCAATAAAATTAGCTCATGTCTAAAAATACTTGGGTCAAAAAAGAAGTCAGCCAAACACTTCACTCGGCTAAGTAGAGTTTGATGAAAACATAGATAGTGAGATTTCAATAATGTATGCAGATAAATGTTGCACCAAAAAAAAAATTTAGTTAGGATTGTCATTTGAGATTCTAAAATCTACAAAGATAAATTTGCTTCATTCTACCACAATAGATAGGAGGCAACATGTCTTGGATGCCCTTTCTACTAGTTTGTTTAATAAAAAGAAAAACAAAACTAGCATTGACTTTCAAGGTACAGAGATCTATTTGGAAGCTTGGATTAAAACATTTGGATTGAAGAGAAGTAGATTTTTTAACATTCAAAATTTTCATAAAAATGGGGAACAAAATGCATTCCATAAATGGATGTTTTAACAAAAGCTACACAAGAAGACAATGGTAGCTAGAGATTTGTTAGACCAATTGGTGGATGATTTTGAAGATATTTATCCATGACTAACATGCTAGGTAGATGTAGATGACTCATGAGAAAATTTTAGACATCTTCCAACATATTTCACTCAAGAATTTATGAGGTGCCACATCAATGCACAATTAGCAGATATAGAATATGAGCCAATATCTCAACTAAAATTCAATAACATATGAAAAACTAATTTTCATGATGTGACCATTATCACATCTAATGACTTTACTAGGTGTAAAACATGCATCTTTTTGACTCAATAGAAATGCTTTGGGTCCCTCTCTAGAGATCATGAAGAATGTATTGATCAAGAATTCATGATGCACTCAAATCAAATACTTTTTGCAAGATAAATTTATTACAAACATAAACAGATGTCAGAGAAATGCCTTGAATAATGCCTCAGTGTCATTCATGAAAAGGTGGAATGTCAAAAATATTCATGCCAAATATAGTGATAAAAAGAAAAGTAGTTATCGATAGAATATTAAAGTTGTCAATGGCAGGGATTATAACACATGGTCATGGTGCAGGTGGATATGGGAATTTTTTTACCATACATTCTTGGAGGGTCTAAATTTAATATCACCTCATAGAACAAGTGCTTTAGGGATATGGAAATAACCATGCCAGATACTTATGGATATTTATTATATAAACCTAGAAATTTAAAATATATATTGTATGATGCACTTTTATTTAACAATTGCTACTCTGAATGCAATAAATATAGAGAAGAAGCATAATCAATTGGTGTCTTCAAGAAAATTCCTTATAGGCTATAACTTCAAATAGACAAATATTATGGGGACAATAAGAACAAGTACTTTCATCCATAATTTTGTTTAAAAAATGTCAAACCTTATATGGAACAAATGTTACATTTAAAAATTCACAAAATCATGTTTTTTTTGTACAGGTATGTGTTGCAATATTTATCTCTCCTTGTATACAAAGGTGTTTTCCTCAATGTTGAGGTTAGATTTATCCATATAAGACATACCCATGAGGACATCGACAACACATTTGGAAACCTATAGGAAAGTTGTATGGAGTGTGGCAAAGATGATGGACACTTATAGAATTTGTGAAAATACAAGAAAATTCATGCCATATTTGATTGAAGAGGTAGTGTATTTCAAAAAGTATGTTAATAGTTACCAACTGAAGGGAAGAAATGAAATAGTAGGCTTGAAAAAAGGTCAATACTTTCTTCTATGCATAAAGCAAGGTCAGCCCATTATGCATTGAAAAAACTCTTTAAGAGATAGAAAAAGAAATTAAATAGAAGTAGAAAAAAGAGTGAAAAAGAAATTAAATATAACTTGAATAAGTATGTATAGTAATTCAATGAATTTGGTTTGATCAAAAATATTAAGTAGAAGGATCTAGCATATTACTTCCAAAATATCCATGACATAATAAAAGAAGACATGTTCCCTTATAAAGTTGAGTGTATAGGAGATTTTTGGCCTAGAACTCACCACAACATACCCCTACATAGAGATCTACACAAAATGCTTCATGACAGGACCCTTGATTTTGGAGTGGCATCTACAGATACATATGTTGGTCTAAGAAACAAAAGAACAAAAATTGCATTTGATCTAGCTCAAGATGTGCAAATTAGAGATATGTTATTAGTCAGACCTGATGATTCTATAGGAGTAAACTACACATTATGGGTTTCTAGAGATAAAATAAATATTGAGATACTACAAACAAATGGGGAAATAGAACAAAGGGTCAATGTATCTTAGTTCATCCCAATATATGTAGGGAAAAAAGATGTAGAAGAAGTAAAAACTTATTCAAGCTACTTGGATAAAAAATGGAAGCCAAACCCAACTGACACATGTTTACCATACATACTCATAGATAGTATCATCTACACATGGAAACCAAATAAAAATTAGAGAGGTCATACACTTATTCTCACTAATTTTTTGAAAGGCATTATAACAAACTATTTTAATGCATCGTCCCATAGGCACGAACAAAAATAGTGATAAAAGGATTGATAAATTTGAAATGGTGTTTTCTTAATTTTGGAAAGAGAAATATGAATGTTTTTTTTCAAAACTTAATCTATTTTTGAGAACGTATAATGTTTTATTTTTTTATTTTTTTATATTTATTTCTAGTGGCACTTCACATTTTGGGTCTTGGAAAATACACTTTAGCATTTGAGTTTTATATTTTCTACTATGATAATTTAGTATTTCGATAACTATGCATCTATTTAATATCATTTGATTATTGGAATGTCCACTTCACATTTTTGCATCCTTCAAAATGTTCTTCGATAAATGGTCTTCATAATTTACACATCTGAGAATTTACACTTCAACTTTTGTGTTTTACAAAATACACTTCAATATTTCTATGTATGCAAAAAGGTCTTTGGGGTTTATGCCTAAGAATGTCCCACTTTTGGATTAAGATTTGTTCTTCATCATTTGTGTATCAACAAATGTTATTTAGATTTTTAGTTTTTCAAATTACACTTTGTACAAGCACCCAAGATTGTGCAGAAGGATGACCAGTCCAAACGAAAGTCATGAATAATGTGAGCACTTGAGATTACAACATGCATCACAATATCAGTAACTTGACTATGTAGGAGATTATATTAATAATATAATAATAGAACATTGTGATAAACTTTGATGGTCATGAGGACATCACCCAAATCAAATTAAATAGATAGTTCATGATCCAATCACCCAATGACACATGGCATCCTAATCATCTCAATTGTTTTAAATCACATATCGCATGAGCACATGATTGATGTATAAATTATTTTCCCTTAAGAAATAATTTTTCAAGTCTTGTTATCTATAAATGCATGGTCTGTGAACTAGTTTGAATGACCACATAATGTGGACTTATTGCAATTATACAATATATATATATATTATTTATTTGTAATAATTCTAAGTAATTATTGATGAAGTCCACTTTATTTATGATAGTTTTCAACTACTAATTATTTATGATAATTTTAAATAATTTGGACTTATTACAAATACATTAGATAGATGTGATTTATTTGTAATAAGTCCAACTTAATCTTGATATAATCCAATTTAATATTGATACAGTCTAATTTATTTCTGATACTTTTCAAAATTTTGGACTATTGATAAGTCTAAATTATATGGAATAGTCCTTTGTTGCTTGTTTTATTCTCACTCTAACCGGCTAACAACTCTTGGTAATATGCCTCTTGGGCAGAGGCTCCAAGATAGAAGCATTAGACTTATTATTCTATTTCCTAAAAAGATAGAATGGTTGCCTCAAAACATCCAAATTGAACTATTATCCTTATAATTCTACTTTATCTTAGAAGTCTAAGAATATTGACTTTGGGAAAATAATGATAGAAATTAGCTGATAATCACTTCCCTAGTACCTCTGATGAATTTTTTGTGTGAATCCTTTTAGACATATAACTTTGTGGTAGTGTATAATGACATATGAACATTATTATATAAGTAAGATGTAGACACTCTTTGTAAATATGGCATGATAAACTATTGTTTTTATAGGCAACATGAGACCCTGATTTGCTTTTAGAGTGAACTCTACCCGAGTCAAATCAATCTTTACATTCATACTTGTCAATGACATTTCTTCCCCTTATTGTAATTACTTTAAATTATTAATAAGCCTAATGTCAACTTAGTATTTAAGGAAATTTCAAAGATTCATTAACTTATGAAAATATTAGAAAATAAAGATATGCTACCAGTACAATACTTCTATTGCTGACATTTACTAACTTATAAAATCTTCTCTCTTTTAGAACAACATAAATACATTATCTTATTCTCACCATGATTTCTAACTATTATCCCAAAATAATCAAAAAAACTAATAGCCTTATAGGATCATAATTATGATCCAACTTATTCACAAGATAGGAAAAGGCATTACAGCTCCCCACATTCTAAGGAGAAACATTATAAAGGAAGGGAGGCATAGATGCATTCATAGTTCAAAGTTGGTTTCAGATTTAGTAACCTATAACTCCTTCATGAATACAGTGGTGTTTTACAGATATGCATATAAGAAGAAAGACTATAAATATAATGATATAAAAAGTAAGTGTATTATTTACTTAGATAAATGACCCATAAACATCCTTAGAATGTTATAATCTCATCAAAAAAACCTTTGACAAGATTTGAATGATGGATGGAATGATTTTTAATATCTATTGATGTATTCTAGAACTTCATGGTACATTTTGAAATCTGACCATATTACTCTAGAGATTTATTGTTGAACTTTGGATTTTACTATAAAACTCTAGAGCTTTACTTTATAACTCTAGAGTTTTACTATCGAACTCTAGAGCTCTAATAGAAAACTTCATCACACTCTAGGCTTTCATTTAAAGATCAATTTACTTTGATAAAACTCTTAGTATATGATTATAGTATATTATCTCTTCTATACATAAAATATTAGATAACTAACCATGTCAAAAGTTATAACATAATTATAAAATTTGAAAACATAGACTGGGACATACTAATTAAGATGTAAGTATCTGTCTTCTAATTTAGACTAGCCATAAGTCATAAAATGTATATAATGTCCAATCTAATAAGGTAGGTTAATAGTTGTAACAGGGTCAATATATGGATATAATGAGTCATAAAATTGACTCATTATTTCCCCACACTTTACCTTTTGCAAGTCCTCTTGTAAACTACACCCCTCTTTCCTCATATTTGAATACTCTTTACTCTAGCTTCTGGCTAAGATCATAAATATCATAGTAAGTGACCAAATTATTCTCAATTGTAGGTATGAATCCCATATATTGAAGAAAAAATGTCATCCATCTTTAAAACTTCTCATTGGACTAGGGTGATGAATTTTTCCATGGAGACATGGGACTAAGAAAGAGTGGTAGCCTAAACCTCATACCAATCCAAGGTTTGTTTCCCCTTGAATTATGACCTATGAAATGATCTTTATAATAATTTTGGACCTTCAGAGACACTATCAAATATTGGAGGGAGAGATTACTTCTCTTATTTTCAAAAGGATGGTCAATGTTTCCTATATTTTCATACTTACTACTACTACTTATTCAAAATGGTGTTGGGTAAATATTTCAAAATTCTTAATGTTTTTTCGTAGGGTTTGTAAGTAATGATCTCATATGTACCATAAGTATTGAACTTTAAATGCGTACAAAAGTCTAGGTGCACTAGCACATTGAGGTCTCATGCAAATTCCTAATATCCTTGATTTATCAAAATACTCATCAGTCTTTTGTTTCATCCATATTAATTTCTAAAATTAGAAAGGAGAGATTTGAACTGAATCTCCTCTATGAAAATATTGATCAAGAATCCAGACCTATTCCTTAGAATGTAATCACATAAATAGAATTTACATAACAAATCCTAATGGTCTAGAGTACTTTGTACAAGAATTTCTAAGAATTATTTCTCATCTATTATTTCATGGTTTTGATCATAATAAATTATCAACAATTACCACCTAAGAAACTATTCTTGAAGAAAAATATTTTATGTAGAGGAGGGTTTCCTACAGGCTAATTTTTTTTCACACATCTCACAAGCTATTTGAAGGGTGGATTTAGCTTGCTGAGTTTGTTGCTTTACCTCCTCACATTCCTCTTTTAATTTATTTTTCTCCTCCTCAAGTCTCCTATTTTCTACCTTGATCTCTCTAAATTATGTACATGTGTTTTCCCATATGGACATGACATCTTGATAAGAAAACAAGGTTTAGACTTCTCTATTTATTTATTGTTTGGGATGTGTTTGAGAATTTTGGTCTAATACTTCTTTTAATTTAAATACATTTTATTTAAGTAATCCTATGTCTTTGTCTTTCTCCATTGACTAATTTTTGACTTCTTCAAATTATTTTTACAAAAAGGAAATAGTATTATTCCTACCTTGTAATTTTAGTCAAAAGAAGGAAATTTTGTATGCTTACCACTTCATAGTAGCTTCAACTCTGGAAAGAATAAGGGCTTATTGTAGCTCTTTTTATCCATATGAACTAGAGGAATGGACCTATTCTTCTTATTATTCTTCCATTGGATATTTTTCTTTGTCAAGAGGTGGATTAGATGATGAAGGTGGAAGAAATTCTCCTGCAGCCTCTTCCAAGGCTTCTGCCATATCAACCAATTTCTCATTTCTTACTCAAGGTTCTTCTTTAGCCTCTTCATGCCTATTTTATTCTATTTCAATCCCTCCAATTAAAGGTTCTTCCCCCACACTTGGAATTTCCATAGGGGTTTATTGATTAAGAGTTCTAAGTGTCTCTACTACATTTCTTTCTAGATCTTCATCTCCTTAAAAAATCAATTATCTTCTTTTTATTTTTGATGGAGTAGAAGGGATGGGTTATTTTTGTAGAGGTCCTCATTTCCTTCAAGAATACCTCAAGATTTTGGGTGAGACATTTTTGGATTATGTCTTTCCTCCTCTGAAATGATTATAGGTTCTTGATCAATAGTTGATTCTAGAGTGACTACAAAACTTACTTATGTAACCCTAGGTTCTAGCCTTCTTTTTTGTGTTATCCATTTTTTTGGCTCTGGAATGACCTCAAAGCTTCTTTTGGAGAATTTTGTTCTCAATGTATCTATTTTTATTATATTTGGAGATGGTTATATAGTAGAGGATCCTTATCTTGAACTAGACCTAGGTGTTTTGGCTACATAGAGGTCTCTTCTCTTTGTTTTGGGCCTTCTCTTCATTTTGCTCTTCAATAATGCCACTTAATAAGCTTATTGATTTGGTTGTTTGATGACGTGATGTATGTAGATAAGTTGAATGAACCCATGGTGTCTGAAGGAGGCTACTCATTTATTGTGTTTTAAGGCCATAACTCTAATGGATCTCACCATATATATATAGGCAAATTCACTATATGCTCAAGATTGTGTAACCCCTACCTTAAATGGATGACAATATTTATAGCACCATAGCCTAACAAGCCATATTTCCCATCATAGGATAGATATTTAATTACCTATAAAGTAATTGTTTTCCATGGTTCAGGAAAGCTCTACCTTATGATGCCCTTAACCACCCCTTAAGGGCTAAAAATCACCTCAGGAGTTGGTTTTAAATCTTCATGAAATATCTTGATAAGGCCATTAAAATTAGACCTACTTGTAATTTGCATGCCTTCATCTAGAATGCATGATAGCTCACTAACATCTTGACTAGTCATTATAAACTTTATTCCCTTCACTATGGTGTAGTTATATTTGAAATTGGTGATAAAATCCTTCACCACCCATTCATCCTAGACATGAAATTTGTTGAATAGTTAGATCTACCCTACTTATTCAAACACAATAGTTACTGCTTCATCTTTGAGAAATAAATCTATAGAATCAAGGTCAGATTTTTTATTTTGACCCATGGCAAGAAACTGTATATGTGATTTGGATGTAAGAATAGAGTATGGTGAGGATGAAGATAGAATGTAGATCATGATGAGGGTTTCTAAGTTTGAATATATATTTTTAATCAATTTTGGCACATCTAGTGTTTACCTCAATTTAATTTTATTAGTCTTTGGTATTTTGCTAAAGATCACCAATTTGGTAGGATGCGACCATTATTGGGTGAAAGTGATCATTGCTAGTGTGGAATGTTTATATTTATGGTTTGAGGTGTGACTTAATCCTTTATCATATGTCATCAACCCCCAAACTCATTTTTTAAATATTTTGAGTTGGACAACTACAATGATGACTTCCAAAGATGTATTTTTACATTCATCTTTTCTAATGTTTGTACCTTTTTTATACATGGTATCCTCCATGGAAAGGACACATCCCTTTTTGAAACTGACCCTTTTTAAGATATGTGGATATAATGAGTCATAAAATGGACTCATCAATTATATCCAAAATGTATATAAGTCAATAAGGTAGTGGGAGACTTTGGGTATGGAAGTATATTTTACCTATGTTTAAGCACTTTAATTTTGAATATTTGTTCAACATTTCAATGTCATGTATCATTGATGTAGAGCTATTATAAGGAACCTTCAAGTTATCTCCTAGGATATACCTTAAATGTACTACACTAACTTGGGAAATACATTGAAGGTCATTTAAATAGATTCAAAGTATATCCTTGGAGATACCTTGAAGGTCCTAGTAATACCTTCAAGGTATCTCCTAGTATTACAATAACTAGTAGATACCTTGAAGGTTTTTGTATAACCTTATAGGTATCTCTTAGGATATACCTTAAAGGTTCCTTGTAATACCTTCAAGGTATCTCTTAGGAGATATTTTGAAGGTTTTAGAAGTAAATTCAAGGTATCTACTAGGAGATATCATCAAGTTATATCATAGGAGATACCTACAAGATATTAAAAATAACCTAGGAGACACCTTAAGGATATTACAAGGACATAAGATATACCTTAAAGGTGCTTGTAATACCTTCAAGGTATCTATTATAAAGTCATAATAATACCTCCAAGGTATCTCCTAGGAGACACCTCAAAAATCCTTATACTACCTTCAAGATATCTCCTAGGTATGAAGCTCCTTGTAATACCTTCAAGGTATCTCATAGTAGGTCTTTGTAGTGCCCTAAAGGTATCTCTTAGGAGATACCTTAAAGGTCCTTATAATTCCTTCAAGGAATATCCTAGGATATTGCTCGATGGTATACATAGGATATGCCTTGAAGGTATTAAAATGACCTTTAATGTGTCTTCTAGGTCCTTGTAATACCGTTAAGGTATCTCCTATCAAACACTTTGAAGGTTATATTAGCCATTTTTGGCCCACATATGAAGCTCTTGCATGGTTTGATGGAGCAGTGGATTAAAGGCTTAGAAATGGGTCCAAAAATGCAAATGGAGGAATCTAATTAGGTTCTCATATGTTTTGAGCATTCAAGAGCATGGACCAAGTTTCACAAGCCTTAGAGAATCATCAAAACCTTGAAAGAATGATCAAAATATGAGTTGTGCAAGTTTAATAACTATACTATCACTAAGATGGCATGTAGGAATGAACGAACCAACTCATTTATGAATTTTTTAATCTTTACTTAGGAATCTTGTATGAGCTAGTAGATCATGCACAATTATAGTTATATATGCTAAGATCATCTTCTAAAATTTTCATGCCCACACAAGATTTTTGACTCAAGTTATAAGCTTCTAACATTAGACCTACAATATAAGACATTCATACTAGCATCAAAATAAATATCAAGAAAAACCAAATCTTTTGAGCTTAAATTTGACAGTTGCATGAATGTTAATGATAGTCATGTGAAAATCATTTGATGGGAGCATAAACATCAAATTTAATCTCATGAAATAGCCATTGGTTTCTAAATAGTGGGTCCTAGTAGATTTAATAGTCCTTGTTTGATCATACATCTTGATCCAATGATGAAAGATGAGTCAAATAGTCAAGGAGTTTGAGAGATTGACACATGGTGTAAGTGCATGAGGATGTAGACTGATAATGAATCTTAAAAATCAATATGTGTTTGACACATGGCATAAGATTGGACAAAGTTGACATGTCAAGGTCAAGATCAATGGCTCTTGCTTAATTGTATAGATGGGGATTGATGGTGTGAGCAAAGGTCAATATGTCGACAAGCTGAGTCAAATATTAATAGCTAATTAGAACCAAAGAGAACTCAGGACTTTCGACAAAAGTCAAGAAGCCATTTTTAATAGAGGAAAATAGGTCTTATAGGATTATCCTATCACCATTAAAACTTGATCCAACACCATTAAAGGGACACACTAATGTAGCCAAGGTGATCAAGAACATATGGGACCACTATTAAGTCTAAATACGGACCTCTAGTTTGTAAATTTATAGCTTACAGGGTTCATTTTATGATTATGTTCACCTTTTTTAAAATACCTATTTATACAATGAACTCTTGGTTCTTATAGAGATATAATGGGTCTACTTGGACCTATTATAATATATAAAAAGGGATATACAATCTATCTATCTATATTAATATGGAAACTATAGGAAAACCAATAATCTTAGATTAGTTTTCTATCTATAGATAAACCTAGGATCCAAATATGGAAATGGAGTAGATATATGTTTAATATAAATGGCCTCATTTGTCCACATGGATCCATCATCAATAAACTAGGTGCTAACCATTGTTCATGGCATGGCATTATCAGTTTTAGGATTCAAGGATTTGATCTTCATGAACATTTCAAGTGGACTTAGGGTCCCAATATGGTGAGATGGTAGTTGGAGAAATAGTTAAGAGTATTGATTCTAATCAAACAAACATTGTCATCATTTAGAATAAACCCTTGTCTCTAGTGGGATCTCTCAACCAATAACAGGAGCTTAAGGATTGTTGGGACAAAGTAAATCCATTTGTTGATCAAAGCATGCATACAAAATGCAATCAATGAGTTATCACCTTACTTCTTGATCTTGATGACTTTTCTCCACTCTCTAATACATGGTTCCCATCTCTCTTTTCTCTCTTTTTTGCTATATATAGAGGATTTTTATCCAAAAAATGGATCCCATATATATCCTCTTGGTATGACTCTACTCCCTCTCTTCGGCATGACTAAACTTTACCAAGATGGAGGTTGTAACCTCTTGAGATGAATACAAGACTATTCTTTAGATTTCATTATTCTAGTATAGTGTGTACATTTCAAATTTATATATGTGGTATAAGTCTCTCCCTTTTCAAGTCATGATCTTACCTAGTAACTAGTTCATCTTGTTATGTAGGTCATGTTTAGTGTTTTACATCTTTTGATTGAAGCCCACATGTGGATACTGTGACTGGTTAGTGTCTTGCATTAGAGATCTCCATTAATTTTCTTAGCTTTAGATAATTTGGTGAACCTCTTCATGAAATATTGATGTATGGCAGAAATTTGGAATCCTAGATCTAGTCTTATACTTGTTTCATTAGTGTTTAAGAGTCAAGCAGAGTAGACCAGCCATAATTTAGGTATATCACCATCTTTAGCTTAGGTTTCCATTTCATGTTCTTCTCTCTACTTTTTACCTAATCATTAGTAAGTTATAGTAGTGTAAATGGGATAAAATCATACATTAGAGGAGTTATCCTCATTAAAAATCCTAGAGATTTGACCCCATCATAGGATACCCACAGCCTAGGGTCAGTCCTATGTTGAGCTAGATTTGGAAGTAGGACCTGAACATTTTTGCTTCCAACTAGGGTGTAATCTAGATATCCAACAAGTTCCTTGAAATAAATTTAAGGTATATCCTAAGTATCTCCTAAGAGATACCTTGAAGGTATTGTAGGGAACCTTCAAGATGTCTCACAAGAGATGCCTTAAAGGTATTACAAAATATCTCCTAGAAGATATTACATGGACCTTTAAGGTATGTCCTAGGTATTATGACCAAGGAAATGTATAGAGGGGAGATTAGTATCATGTTAGTTAAGAAATAAAATTAAAACAAACACACTAATTAAATTATATCTCTAGCTTAGACATTCAAGGAGATAGAGAACTACACAAGTAACTAATAAATTGAAAGCAAAACAAGAGATTTTACCTTCAATGAGAGCAAGTGTTGTGAGTTGGCAATGAGTTGATGTGCTCAGTTGTGTGATCAAGAAATCTTTATCAATGAAGCTCCATTTCTCCACCTCTCTTTGTCACCTTGGTAATGATGGTTGGATTTGGCTTGGTTTGGCAAATGGTCATGGTAATACTACACAAAATAGGCTTTTTGAAAGTATTTTGGCATAATAACATTAAACTAGAAAGCTTATTTATCAAAGGGTGAGGAATTATATTTATAGCCTCCAAAACTACCTCTAACCCAAGTGTAGTTAGGTTAAAGTTGACCATGGTTGAGTTTGAACTAACCCTAAGTGAGTTAAGGCTAGTCCTAGTTGAACTAAGGAGAGGACATGTAATTAATATTTAGGATAGAAATCCCATTTATTAGGCATGGCTCTTCATTTCTAAATTTATTGCATTTAAGGAGATATTTTAATTCCTTGACTTTGAGGATGATGATGTCATCATCAACTCATTTTTATTGAATTTTCCTTTTTATAAAATTTAGTTTCACTAATTTCACATGGAAATTTTTCTTAAGCATTTAATTTGGTTTAATTATTTAATTTATTTTGGTTAGCATTTTATCACTTTAGGAATTATTTAAGTTCCCTGCTTAATGGGTCCAAAGGTCAAATTTTCACATTACTAGGTCACAAGTAGATTGGAGATGAGCTAGTGAGAGGTTACTATTGCATATGGGATAGTAACCCAAATAGGGATGCCTAAACATGATGATAAGATTTAATGTTTGATGTGTGGATGAAATTGGGACTTTCAATGATTTGTAGGCTTAATCTACACTATTTGGTAGAAATCAATCTAAAGTTTGATTGGAAGCTAGTTGTGGCCAAAATGGGGATCTATAATTTTCTCCTATTTGGGAGGTCATTACAACTATAGGCATAGTAACATCTTCTCAAATAATGAAAATGTCTTTAATGCCTAATGATTGAGAAGGTGATGGATGAGCCCTAGATTCCCCCTCAAGGGAGCAGATGATAAATAAGATCAATGAATGGTCCCTTGAAAAGAAGGAAATGATGGGAACTAAAAGTAAAGGGGGTGGAAAAGACTGATTTTCCTAAAGATAGTTATAATCAGTAGCACAATGAGATGCCCCACTAGGGCAGATAAAAAAGGATGGTTTGCCCAAAGGTAGTTAAATCATCGACATAGTGAGGTAAAAATATTGATTTGCCCAAAGGTGGTTATAATCATTAACATAATGAAAAATGCCTCAGTCGGATGGATAGAGAAAATTATTTTCCAAAAGGCAATTATAATCATTATCACAATGAAAACATGCCCCAATAGGGTGGATAAATGATAGTAATTTTCCCAAAGGTAGTTATAATCATTAACATCTAAATAGATAAAAAAAATGATTTTTCCAAAGGTAGTTATAATAATTTGTACTATAGTTTGCCCCACTATGGTGGATGGAAGCATGATAAAAGCTGTCTTTGCCTTAATAGGTCAATTTTGAAAAAAAAGTGGCTTATGGACTGAATCCATAATCACAAAGTAAGAGTAAGCTAGTATAAAGGATATGCATGAATTTGGGCTACCTACAAGGATAGAGATGCATGTCCTAACTAGTAGGGATTAAAATTCATTTATGATTTAAGTACTCTATATTTGGGTAATATTTGGATAGATTAGTAATTTATCAGGTGAATAAGTAGAAGTATTATGACATCATTGCTTGTAAGATCAACCAAACTAATTTTTATTATATCACATAATGGTATGCACCATGATATAAAACACCATGATGAACTAGTTGTAATATGTATAAGGAGTGACACTCGATCTAATAAATAATTTAAAATAATGCACCAATGATAAAAATCATGATGACAATGTTAACATATGAATATGGATGGACTTGAGTATACTGCACAAACAATCACCCAATGAATGTAGATATACTAGGTCAAGGCACAACAATGAAAGCAAATAAATAGGCAAACAAACAAATAAAAAAATAAAATACAACAAAACAATAATAAACAAAAAAAGTGAAAAAAAAACAATAAAAAATTTACTCAAACAAAACATAAACAATGGTTAATCATAATGTTAGTGCAAACAAAAAATAAATTATTTGTGCATGTGTAATAGAGGTGTTACTCTTGGTGACAGGGTGATCCCAAAGCTAGATAATAATGATGCAGGTATAATAATGTAATAACAATAGACAAACAAGGTTACCCCTAAGCTATAAGTAAATAAAGACAAAAACAAGAGAAATAAAATTAAGGGGTACTTGAGCTGACTCCAGATGCACTAGGCAAGTGGACTCTACCTACATAGCTCCATGGATGCAAGGTCCAATATGAAATGAAGGCCAAATTTAGTTTTCCTAGGATATGGGATAGAAGAAAATGATAATAAGGAAGCATGATTTATTTGTATAGGAATATGGGAATGGTCTCACAAAATGTTAAGTACGGGAGAAAAGAGGGGTTAACATTTCAAAATCATGAAATCATTAGCACAAATAAAGCACCAAATCATAAATGTATAGTTTAAGATAAAACCACACTAAAAGATAATAGATAATCACTCACATATGAACCATGTTCATAATGTTTACTATGTCTAAGGCTAAGAAATAGAATGAGCTTGAAAAATGGTGAGAGCATAAAAGGAATCCAAGTGGTCATTAGTGCATCAAATTTGAATACACAATGCTCACAATATAAACTTGTAAATTGGTGAAAGCATACAGATAAGGCAAATAAAGACAAGCAAACTACATGTTAAGTGGTTACTTGTGAAATAACTAGGAGTATCAAAATATTTAAGGTAAAGAAGTGGTTAAAAAAGAAAGGAAGGTGTGACCGAGCTAACTTGAGATACCCCATATATCCAAGTGATGCCTACATGGTCCATGTGAACCTCAAGCTGATGTAGTTATCTCAAAAATGGGAGGAAAAAGACCAAGGTGGTCTAGAAATAAACTAAACAAACAAGATGGCCCATCCCATAAAATTTTAATGGCTTCATACCTTGCAAGGAAATTCTAAGCTAATTTTCATGATGTTGGTGATTTTTAGAATTTTCTAAATCTTTTACAATTTTTTTTGGAATTTTTGAGGTATCTCAATTCAATTGAGAATGATGAGATACCAAATGGTATCAAATCAGAAAATGGAAAGAGTGTGACTTAGGTTGCTCATAAAATAGTGAGAGTTTTCAAACTTAAAATTCTCACAAAATGGAGAGAGTGTGGTAAAGGGTTACTGAGCTAACCACAATGTTAATTAAGTGCTACCTACATAGTCCTAGAATGAGACCTCAAGTCACTATAGTTTTACCTTATACTAGAGGAGTTTGACTAGGTAACAACAAGTTCATGAATTAGGAAAATGACATAGCATATCACAAATATGGCAAGGTGAGGTGACAATGCATGGTAATGGTATTTCTCTTAATTTTTCCATAGGTTTTTATAATTAATGAATAATGACATAGGTCAATGATACTAATTTTCTCAAAGGTGGTTATAATTAGTAGCACTAAAAATGAAATAAAATGTGTCAATAATGAAGAATGTAATTACCAAACCACTATCATACTGGGATAGGATATTTATTTTTTGTAGAATACTACATCAATTACTAAAACTTGATTTGAATCCCCTCAATGAATGTGCCTGAAGAAGCAATGGAGTGGAACCAAGGTCAAAAAAGGTGGGTTGGGAGGGTAAAATAACTTTAGTTGATAGCTAAAGTATGATAAGAATAGGATATGGTATGATATAATAAAGATGACATTACAACATGGTGTAAATAGTCCTCATAAACAATACTTCAGGTCTCTCAAGAGAAATAATACTTGAGGTGTCTGATGTTCATAGGCTCATCAAGTTTAAATCCATTTAGTGTAATGAGCTCAGATGTTACAAATACATAATTAGCCACAATGACACAGGGGCCTATCTAATTGGGCTTGAAATTGCCCTTCTTTTTATCAGTCATGATGTTCTTTCAATTTTCCTTGAGGACAAGATCACCAAGTTTGAACTCTCTAAGTTTTACCCATTGCTTATATTGACCATCTAGCTAATTCTGATAGGCTTGAAGGTTGTTTAAAATATCCATGCATTTCTCATCTAGTAACTCTAGATATTATAGGTAAGTTACTCTATAATACTCATCATCCAAGATGTGTTTCAATGAGATACATAAAGAAGGTAACTCAACTTCGATGGGAAGAATGGCCTCAATGTCATAGACTAGGGAATTTGGTATGGCTCCTATTAGAGTATGATAATTGGTATAGTATGCCCAAAGGATGAAAAATATCTTTAGGTGTTAATCATGACCAACACCATTGATAATATTATTAAGGATGTTGATAATGTCTTATTATATGCCTCTACTTGGTCATTACCTTATGTGTAATATACAGTAGAAAAATGTTGGGTGATGTTATACTTGGCACATAGGTATTTAACATCCTTGTTATTAAAAAATCCATAATTATCAGATAAAATCTAAAATGGGATACCATAGAATTAGATGATATAGTTGAAAATTAATTTAGAAATCTATTTTCTAGTCACATAAGTGAGGGGTACAACTTCAACCTAATTAGTGAAATACTTGGTAATGGTGAGGATGTGTTTATGGCCATTAGATGAGATAGGTTTAATCTTTATAATGAAATTAAGTCCCCACATTTAAAATGACAATGGTGTAATCATTTATTTAAGTGTTGTATCCAAAGCATGATTCAAATTGGCATGCCTTTGACATTTTTCACACTGTTTAACATAAGTGGTTGCATATGCTTTCATAGTTAGCCAATAATAACTAGTACATATTATATTTTTGGTTAGGATGACCCTGCTAGTGTGGGATCCACATAAACCTTCATGAAATTCCCTTAATGTTAATGTGGCTTAAACAAAATTCAAATAATGAAGTAGAGTTCCATCAAAACTTCTATAGTAAAGGGTTAAGCCAAGTAGGGTATAGTGAGAGGCTTGATGGGTAAAGGATTTTTGTTATTTATGTGATAGGTCTAGTGGAAGGACATGGTCATGAAGGTAATTATATAGGTTTGAGTAATAAATATAATTGGGACCAACAATATCATAGATCATAACAATAATTAAAGGTTCATAAGTAGGCCTTAGAAGATGTTCAATGAGGAACTGATATTATTTTACCTTATCTGTACTATAGATCAAAAATCTAATGGTAGCCATGGCATCTGCTATCCTTTTACTAGCTCAAGGTATATGTGAAAACTATATATGGGAAATTTGTTGTTTAAGAATGGCCACCATGGCCTTATATGGTACCAGCTTATCATCTTTGGTCTAAAAGTGGTTTGTAACCTGATTGATGATTAATTAAAAATTACCATAAATTGGGAGATGTTGAATGTTCCATTGTACTACTTAAATAATCCCTACAATGAGTGTTTTTTATTCAACCATGTTATTAGTACAAGGAAAGTTGATACAAAATGATTTGAGAATAAGATCCTCCTATGGTGTAACAAATAATAGGTTTACCCTTGATCCATGAGATGTAAATAACCCATCAAAATACATCTTCAAATGATTCTCCTCAAAAGGTGTTTTTATGATGGTCATGATGGATTCATCTAGGAATATAAACATGAGTTGTTCAATATTTGAAAGGGGAGCTTCAATAAGCTAGTCTATAAGGACTTCTCCCTTTATGGCATTTTGATTTATATAATAAATCTCAAACTCACATAAAAACATGATCCATTTATCCATCTGGCCTTGTAAATTTGTCTTTGATAGTAAACACTTGAGCAGATCTACTTTGGAAATGACTATGGTCTCCTTCTTTGGCATGTAATGATGCAATTTTTGGACTACAAAGACTATAACTAAACAAGCTTTTTCTATTAGCATATAGTGGTGTTCATACATGACTAGTGTATAGATTAGAAAGTATACTGCATGTTCTTTTCCATTCACATCATGATAAGATAGAATTTCCCCTAGGGATTTTTTTAGTGGAAAATAGGTATAGCAAAAATGGCCTCCCTAACATTGGTGGTAACAAAACAAGTGAATTGGCAAGATATTCCTTCAGATGTTGAAAGGCTTTTTGATAGTCTTCATCCTAAAGAAATATAACACCATTCTTTAACAAGTGAGTGAATGGATGGAATTTATTGACCAACTATGAAATGAAGCATCTGATAGATTGGATTTTATCTTAAAAACTATATAGCTACTTTAAAGTGGAAGGTGGTAGCATCTTGGTAATGGCTTGAACCTTGGTAGGATTGACTTCAATACCTTATTGAGAGACAATAAAGCCTAATTTTTTTCTTGAAGTGACACTGAAGATGCACTTTTTAGGATTGAGTCAAGCCTTATACTCATGAAGTCCTTAAAATATCTTTCATAACATGATTGAATGATTTGCATAGGTCTTTGATTTACCCAATATTTCATCGACACAGTCTTCAATAATATCATGCATCATATCATGAAATATTATGACCATATCTCTCTAATATATGGCCATAAAATTATTGAGGTTGAACGACATAACTTGATAGAAAAATATTTCCCAAGGAATGGTGAATGCTATCTTGTGTTGGTATTCTAGTGCAATCATAATTTGATTATATCCTAAAAAGACATCCATGAGGGATAACATTTCATACTTGATTATGGATTTAACTATCATGTTGATATTTGATAGAGGAAAGTCATCCTTGTGGTGGGCATTATTGATGTCTCTAAAATTAGTGCATATTTTGATCCCTTTTGTATTTTTACTGATAGGCATAACATTTGAGATCCACTCTGAATAGTTGATCAGTCTAATGCATCTTGCTTCTAATATTTTTTCTAAGTCTTTCTTTACTAATATAATAATACAAGGATGCATCTTGTATGGTTTTTGTTTCATAGGTTTGGCATAAGGAGGTACAATATGGTGTACAACCAAGGTGAGGTCCAAAATTGGCATGTCTGAGTAGGCCCATTAAAAAATGTCTACAAATTGCCTCAAAAGGGTTGTTAAAACTTCACATTTCTCCTCAATGAGAGATGTACCTAATTTGATCCACTTCAGGTCATCTAGATTCTTGATGTTGACTTTTCTAGTATCTTATACGAGGAGAGTCATGCCATTTTTGAGAATGATTATCAAGGATGTGAATTGGCTTGTAATGGCAATGTCCTCTGGTTAGACTAGTGTTTCAAGCTCTCCCAAAAAAGATGAATCTGAATCCCTTAATGATAGCAATGGCCATGTAATAAATGCTATAGGACATTCTTGAGCTATTTGATTGAAGGTATGTTGTTCCTATATATAAAACTTAGATCCAAAAATAAGTTCATCATTGGTGGTCTCTTAAACTTCATTCGAGGAAAAGTGAACAACCCCATTTGGTGGCCCCTATAATAGGTTTTCACCAAAATATTGGCCTTTCTCTTTACTTTTTCCCTGGTCCAAAATCACCTCAAAGAGGTTTTCAATTTGGGACCTTAATGTTTTATTATTATTTTTTTAGCTAAGGATGTTCACCTGCTCTCCATAATAGGTTGTAGGATCTAGTTTGATAGAAAGCCCTTGTTTTTGGTCTCCCAACAAAACATTGTCTCTTAGGCCTAGAAAATTGCAAAAGGCCTCATCATTCTCAAACTCATATATAGACACTATGGATTCTTGTTGGTCCTAGTCTATAAGTTGAGGATGATAAAGGGGATGCATGGAATGTCAGATTATTGACATAATGGTGCAAATGGTATGTGGGTTAAATAGGGAAGTACTTGTAAGGTCTTCATAAATTATATGATTAGCCTCCATTTTATTATCATCATTAGTCATTGGCATTGGAACATGAATAAGATATGTGGGGTCACCGTTAAGCAATTCAAATCTAACAACATAAGCTACTTTGTATCTAGTCACAAAAATGGGCTCAAGAGAACCCTACTATTTTGGATTGAGGCCTTTTCCTTCATATGCTTGATTATCCATGATCCTTTTAGGGATGGGATATTTTGGAAATTATTAACAATCAACCAATTTTTCATTGTATAATCAAGAATCATTGTTGGTTAGTGAATCCTCTTCTTGGCTAGTCATTGGTGTGAAGATATCAATCATTGGGTTATGAAGATTGCCTTTTCCCTTTCATTTCCATTCCATGCAAGTTGTTTTAGCTTTAGGTCTCCCATAGGACTTGGGGTTCTATGGAAGTTTGGCAATATGGAATGTGTCATGGGTCAAATTATCTCTTGGACCATTGTCTGAAATGGTGAAATTATTATAAATTTTAATAGGAGTCATATGTGAAGATGAGGCAAGGCTATCACGGTATATATAATTGGCCTTTGGTAATTTTAAAATTATCTCTTTATCTTTATCCTTCTTGGGTACTAAGTCTAGGCCAAAGTGATAGTTATAAATTTTGTATTTGGCCTCCAAGTGCTTAGAATGTTCATGACGTTGTATATCTCCATGGATAGTGACCTCCATCCTTAAGTGAGGGAACTTGATACACTAGTGTAATGTTTAAGGGATTGTATGAATTTCATATATCCATGGTCTACCCAAAAGCAAATTGTATGATAGGTCTAGGTCTAACACATGGAAAAGTGCATCATGGGTCAAAGGCCCAATGATCACTAATAATCTTATGGTTCCTTGTGATTCCCATTCTTCATTATCATAGGCTTTGATAGTAATAGTCTCTAGTTAAAGGTCAAATGTTATATATCCCATATGCTTGATGAGCTTCAAATAAGCAATATTCAGGCCTAATCCATTGTCTTTGAGGACACATTTGACTTTATGCTATGTGATGATAACTTTAATATATAGCATGTTGTTATGGAGAGGGCCAAGGGATGACATATCACTTTGGTCTAAGGTTAACTATTGGCCCGAGGCTAGGTGTCCAACTAAAGCTTGAAATTTATCTAGGGTTATGTCATTTAGAACTTGGGATTGGCCTAGGAGTTCTGTTAGGATGTTCTTATGGATGGTAGACATGTACAAAAAATCCAAGATGGAGATTTATGTGGGCATATTCTAGAGTTGTTGCACAATGTCATATGTCTTTTCATTAACAATGGTAAATGGCTAACTCCTAGATAGCACAATGGGTTGGATTGGCTCATTTATAGTATTTTGTGGTCTTAGGATGGTAATTTTAGACCATAAAGTTGTGATTACATAATTGGGATTGGATATAGGACCATTACTACTATAAAATAATGGAGATGGGCCAAAGAGGATAATTCTTGATTATTGGTGCACCATGGTTTTGGTCATGGTGAAATGAAGAGTTATCAACATATGGACTGAAATTTTAATCCTTGGTTTTTTTTGAAATTGGCTATAGTCATAGTTCAATGAAGGATTACTGGCATATGTAGGTTGACTAGAATTATTAGCTAATGATCCTGGTCTATTGGAACTTGGTATAGGATTAATGGTAATGGTAGAAACATGCCCACCCACAATATAACCTACAACTTTATTGTAGTCATGTGCAACTACATGGTAAGTTTATTGGTTGTTGGGTAATTTTGGCCTTGGTTCCTTCCATTTAGTGGACATTGTTGTTGCTTATGATATTGTTGTTGATGTTTTTGTTGTTGTGGTTGTTGCTAATACTATTTTTGATGTGGTATTCATTATTAATATTGTTGATTGACATTATTATGTTGTGAAAAAAGTTTTTGGTAGATACCTAGGATTTGATTAGATGTAGATTCTTTATTATCCAATTAGATTTATCTATTTTCTAGCATATTTTCAATAAGGTGCTTCAAATACACACAATGGCATATGGAACGTCTATGAACATGATGATATTCATAGAAATCATGCTCTCTATACCAATATCGATATGTTATACCCTTAGGATAGTGTTTTGGAATTAACCAAATAATCATATTGGTCACAACTAACTTGAAAAACACTACTTTGATGGGTTTACACAGGTCATTAAAGACTCTAGGAGTGGACCTTCTTCTTGGAAGAGGGGTTTCAAAAGGTGGTGCTTGTGGTATTTGAGGAGGTAGTCTAGGTTGTAACATAGGCTATATTTATTGGATAGGCTACTAATGTGAAACAAGATATATTTATGGCATTGGTTGAGTAGATGATGTTTGCACCATTTAGACATGATGTGAATTAGTTACTCCATTACCAATTTTTTTTTTGTTATGATTGTATGGTTTAGATTTTTCATATTTTTTGTTTTGATCTAGTGAAAATGCTTGCACTTGGACTGGGTTAGGGTTATGATTTGGGCTTGCATTTTGATTTTGATTTGAATAGGTCAACTTGATAATACAATTGTTGATAAAGGCCTTTTAAATATATAAACCTTTATCAATAATCTACTTGAACATGTGCACACATTAAAGCTCCAAATGATAGGATATCTCATTTTGCAAATTTTTGGTAAACACAATGGCTAATTATTTGTCTAGTAAGTTATGGGTGAAGTTACTAGCAAACACTTTCCATCTTTGTAAGTAGATTAAAAATCTGTCACCAATTTGATTGGCCTCAGTTAAATCAACTAATGAAATATCATGCTCAAGACTATAGGAGAAATGTTGTATGAACTTTTCTAAAAGATCATCAAAATTAGATACTTAAGATTTTATCAATTTAAGAAACCATTCCAAACCCTGTCTAGCTAGACTTCAAAGAAATAAAAGGAGTAGGTAAATGTAACTATAAGCCACTGGCTAAAAAGAAACAAATAACTTTTTTAGATGTGCCTTAGGGTCTTCTTTACCATTGTACTTGTCAAATTTTAGTGGTTCATAACATGAAAGAAATGGTATTTGAATATAATCCATGTTAAATGGGTAGGAACACACAATCTAATTTGAATTTCTTGGTCTACTTTCATGATTGAATATCAACAATCACATCCTTCATTTGTTTTGATTCTTAAGCCAATAAAATTTATGGTATATTTGGATGGGGTTATGGCTAGGTGTTCAAAGGTGGATTACCTTAACCGGGTATAATGGAGGTATGGAATGTTATAGAATTTTGGTTTGATGGGTGAACTGACTAGGAATATACATCTATGGATTGGGATATAAATATTGATATTACACATGTTGTTGGTATATATTCTAGTTCAAATTTGGTATATGGTCTTGGGTCTAAGGGAATTAGGGTTGTGATGAAAGGATATGGCTTTATGAAACATATTATGCCTAATGAGGTTGAGGAAGAACTTGTTGGCAACTAGTCAAACTTATTGAATAGAAAGAACTTGTTGTTAACCAAGGCCCTGTCTTTGGATCTGTGGCACTTGCTGAGTAAAAGGTATTTTTTGCTTAATAGGTATTTTTTGGACATTGGTACCTATTTATTATGTAAACACCTATTATTATGAACTAAATGCTTGTTGGGTGTTTGGAATTTGTCTTTGACTAAATACATTATTGATTAGGTAATGTCTACAATTATTGAGGTATATTAGTTTACAACTATTAAGGTACATTTATCACTACTTGTTGAGGTGGAACATTTGTTGCCCCTTGTTGAGGTAACATAGGGTTTTTCCTCTACTACGGTGGTAAATTGGATTGTCCTTATTGTTATGAAATATTAGATGTCACCTATTGAGGTGGGATACCATTTTTCACCTGTTATTGAGGTAAAGCAATGGTTGATGCTTAATTACTTATCCCCTATTGTTACATGATTAAAGAAGTAGCTAGATGAGGATTGGAAGTGACCTACTGTGGTTAGGAATTAGGCTTTCTTTCCCCCTCTTATTTCAAACCACTCATGATATTGACTAGAGGCACTTGTTGTGGATTATTTTTTGGTACATTTGTCTCATCTTGGCCTAGATTAGAAGACACTTGCATGTTATCTACCATATTTTACACATTGTCTTGAGTGGAAGCCATAGTAATTATTCAATGAAATGGATTTTGAACATGTCACCTGCCAAAGTACTTTAGGAAAACGGGTATACTCTTGGATTATCTTGACCTATAGGTTTAACTATTACTCCTATTGAAAGAGTTAGCTTTATGAGTGGAGCATTCGATATGGATATGGCATTGAAATTTCATGCTAAGTTAAGGTAGGTTTTATATGCTTGTTGCATTTGTGTGAATTGGTTCTCTATGGGGCCCTTTCCTCTTGTAATCATATTTGTGTCTTAGTATGAAATTGACATGAGCACTTGAGGATAACTAATAGAGGCCTATTTTATAATTTGGGTATAAGCTACATTTATCAGTACTCGAACTAGACTAGGTAGGTTTTCATGGAGTAAGTCTATTAAAACTTAACCCCTACCTCCATAGATCAGACTAAAACCTCATACTTATTTTCAAGTAAGTGGCGATCAAATAATTATGGGTCATATGTTGACAACATAGTGACAAAATATGGTTGTTATTGAGCTTGTTCAATGACAGATGGTATACTAGCTAAATTTGAGCCATTTATTCTTAGTATTACTCTAAATAGGGAGGTATATTAGCCAATTAGTGTGTTAATGGATCTTTGATTTATTCCACATATTGATCAATGTAAGGAGGATAAGGACCCATCTCATAAAATACATCATCGCCATATGGGTCTTGAACAAAGTTATCATTTATGACCATGTTATCATAATATGGATTGTACATGGTTCCACTACGTGTGTAGCAAGGCATATAAAAATCCATGATCAACATCTCAAAAAGATAAAGGAAACAGATGAATCAATTTGAGTCACAAAAGTTCCTTAAAGGGGATGGGGGGGAGAACATATGCACTAGGTCTAGTTTGCAAAAAACACATAAATAACAAATATAAAGCAAAATCCCTTAAGAGAATTTAGTCTAAAATTTGAGTTCATTTTAAAATAAAAAAGTTAAATATGATGTGAAATTTATCCCCTTGTCTTTGTTGTTGATTTTTAACAAAAACAAAGTGACTAAACAATTTTTAAACACCAAATGTAAATGTGATTTGAAGCTTTAAAGTGCTAAAAACCTTCTTCCTTGGCCTTTGGGTCCTAAAAAAAGTGTTAGAGGTTTTTTTTTTTAGAATATAAAATCAAATGTGCAAATAACAACTGAATTTTATCTCTCAGGGTTCTTTTCTTTTTCACATAGTGTAATACCACATGTCTGAAAAATTGCAACTATTAGTGAAAAACTACACTTTGCCTGAAAAATAAACTACTAACATAAAACTGCATCCACATAGTGCAATACCATATATCATGATGGAAAAATTGCATGTCTTAGGTAAAACTACATTTTAGCCTACAAAACAAACATTTTTAGTACAAAACTACATGTTAACAGTGCGAAACCACTGATTGTAATGGAAATAATGCATCAATGTATTAAAATGCTGCACTTATCTATAAAACCACATAAGTTAATTCAAAACTACATATTTTGAACATAGTAATGCATGTATCAAATGCAAAACCACATAAATTAAGGAAAACAAAATCTAATTACATAAAACTGCACTTTCATAGTGAAATAACGCAACTAGAATGCAAAACTGCATGTGTTATACTTCATATCCAGAGAGCAATACCATATATATCAAGTGAAAAACCACATATATTTGTGTAACACCTATGAGCTTCAATTTGACACTTTTTTGGTCATTGAGTCAAAATTTTAGCATGAAAAATATTAGCAAGACGTTCTAAAATTCCATAGAAAGAACTTTGTGTTGTGTGCATCCTAATAGGCATGCCATTATGTCTAGAGGGGATATTAGTAGAGTTTTGGTCAAGAAATCAAACCAAAATAAACACACTAAAAATGTACACCTCTAGCCTAGACACTCAAGGAGCTAGAGAAATACACAATTAACTAATAAATTAAAATTAAAACAAGATATTTTAACTTCCATGAGAGAAAGTGTTGTGAGTTGGAAATGGGTTATGTGCTTGATTGTGTGCTCAAGAAATATTTTTTAATGAAGCTCCATTAATCCACTTCTCCTTGGCACCTTGGTAATGTTGGTTGGCTTTGGATTGGCTTAATAAATGGTCATGGTAGCAGTAAAATAATGGGCTTCTTGAAGACATTTTGGCATAATAACATTGCACATAATTCTTTTTTTATATTTGTGCATAATAAATTTACACCAAGAGAGCCTATTTTTCAATGGGTGAGGACTTGTATTTATATCCTTTAAAACTAACTCTAACCTAGGTGGTAATTGGGTTAGAAGTTACTACGATTGAGTTTAAACTAACCCTAATTGAGTTAAGGCTAACCATAGTTGAGTTAAGGAGGGGATATGTAATTAATATTCAGGATAGAGATCCCATTTATTAGGCATGACTCTCCATTTTTGCATTTAAGGCATTTTAGGGAGATATTTTAATTCCTTGACTTTGAGGATGAGATGTCATCATGACCTCATATTTATTGAAATTTCCTTTTGTAAAATTTGTTTTCACTAACTGGACATGTAAAATTCACTTAAGCATTTAATATAGTTTAATTAGTTGATTCGTTCTACTTAGCATTTTATCACTTTAGAAATTTTTTAAGTGCACTAATGTCTGATGTGCAGATGAAATTGGGACATTCAGTGATTCTTAGGCTTAATTTGTACTTTTGGTAGAAATCAATCTAAAGTTCAAGTGGAAGCCAGTTATGGCTTAGGTATTAAAATGACCTTCGAGGATAAAGATTAAAGGTATTAAAATAAATTGTATGCACTTAAATTTTATTGCCTACATTATCTTCACTAATATTACTATTAGTCTACACTAATTCTTCTCATCTCATTTATTTTAATTTATCTTGATAATATATACCCCTTTTCTAGTGATTTATCTAATACCCCTTTCTATTATTTATTCATCTACTAACATTATCCTATCCCACTTCATCATTAATTTATCTTAAATCCACATTATCCCATTGTAATCCCATTTACCTATTATTTAGGAATTTTAATTCCCAATGGCCCACCTACTAGCCTATGCCTAGGCTCTCCTACACAGCTAGTCCCTTATCACCTACCTAATATCTATCTAATCCCCATATAATCATCATTATTCCCTAATAATAAATATATAACCCTCCAAATCTATAAACTTCTCTATTCTCATCCCTCCTCTCTAGAAGCCTCTGAATATAGAGGCTTCCAAGGAATTTTAAATTCCTTTTAATTCTCCACCCTTGATCTCCCTCATCCAACTTCAAATCTCATCCATTTATCCTTCCCTCCTTATATTTAAACAACCCCATTCCTATATGAGAGATAAAAATAAGTAAAGTGAGTAATCCATGTCCAAATAGTCATTGAATCATACAATCCTTCACTAAAATCCATAATCATGCCATCATAATGTCCAAAATTTGAGTCTAAGGTAACCAATCTTATCCTCTTGTTTTTGAATCTATTTGATCATGGTGTAGATCACTTATATTTAGGATTATAATTATATTTTAAATGGTTTATTCATATATTTTCATTAAATTCTAATGGATCTAGACTTAACCTAGTGGCTTGAATTTTGAGTGATTAAATTAGATAGTTTAATATAATATCTCATGAATCCTTCCATGGACCTCTCTTTGTTCAATCCATCATTCATCCATCATCTCCATCTAAATCATCACATCACATACCCCATGTTTAGAGGTCAGACATGGATAATTACTCCCCTGCTAGTAGCATATCATCATTTACACCAAAGTCAGCATCAGATCCACTATAAGGATTATGTGCAACACCAACATCTATATCACATTCCTCATAAGAAAACATCATCATTAATCAATATTGCAGTAGATAATCACTATGCTTAACCTTTTGAAGATAAATCCATTTTTGATTATAATCAATCACCAAAAATATCTCTTGATCCTAATTAGGATGATGAAGTCATAACTATTTTTTTACAAACTCTATCTATTGAAGATTGTTAGAGTGAATTTGATCCTGCTTCGGATATGTATCCTATAGAAAGTATTAGTGATCCTTTTGAGTGTCTTGAGGAGAATTTATCCAATGTTGAGGCTAGGGATCCTAGTGACCCTTATGAGTACTATGTTTCCCATTATATCCTTCATCCATCACACACTATTAGTCATTCAACTTGCCTCCATAATCCCTATATGCCACTCCATGAAGGGAATGAATAGGAACATGCATCATTGTATTCCCCTTTGCATTAAAAATCATGTGCCACAAATATGGAAGTCTAAGACCATATTATAAAAGTCATAAATCATGCTCAAATCATCTTTTATCCCATAAATCAAAGTTAATAAAAGTCAATTCATCAACCTAATAAAAAAATGTCTTCTCTTATTAAAGCCCAAAATCAAGCACTATGGGAGTGTCACAATCAAAATAATCATTATATATCAAGTCAAAAATCAATTTCCTCTAGTGAAGACCAAAATAAGGCACTAGGGGGTAGTTAATATCAAATCTAATCGGAAACTAAAGACAAAGTAATAATCACATGATCGACCATCCTCTTAATGTCTAGATCAAAGAATCAACAAATCAAAATGTCTTGGATCCCTTAATATCATGACACTAATCTAAATAATTCCCTCCACCATATATAATTATGTGTGTAACTATTTAACCCCCTTTCCACTCCCCATCCCATCATATCATCCATCATGATCATATCCCTCATTTATATCCTATATCCCATCATCACACTCTTGACATACTCCCATCTACATCATATCTCAAATCCTTGGGTAGTATTATCCCTCATTAGGTTTACAAAGACACCTAGATAAAATGTTTGGAGGATGTTAAATCAAGAGTCAATAAAGTCCACCAAGACATTCATATATCTAGTAGTAGTAACATAATCACAACATCACACATCCTTAGAATAGGTGTTGGCTAAAAATTTAACCATGGTCGGCATTCATGCATCTCGTACCCACATCTAAATAAATAAAGATGCCATACAAAAGTATAAAAAAAATCATCCAATGGTGTAAAATAGTCTTCTATAACCTTATAAAAGTATCATGATGAAAATTGATTTCCAACATCATGGTAAAATAATCTATTATCTATATTATACCTCAACACTTGGGGGCAAAAATCCATCTATCCTTTGTCAAACCATCCATACTCCTCAATCCATAATATCACATTCCTTCCCATCTTGACCTTTAATAGGTAAGTGGAAGGTGTCTTGAGAAATGTTCTTGAATCATCTTGGCATATCCTCCAATGAAAACTCAGGCAACTCAACATCTGGTTCCTTCATGATGTGATCATTGGCAATCCCTAGTCCCTTCTTCCTTAATAGCCATCAGCCTCATCCTTTTATCATCTCATTTATCATTGTATCCCTCTTTGTCTTGGTTTATAGGCTTGGTATTCCCTTTTATATTAACCCCATTTGTATAGTGTACATACATATCCCAAAATCCCTAAAAAGTGAAATATGTCAAAAACCCTAAAAACCATAAAACTTGAAAAAGCCAAAAAATTTCCATGATGTCTTGTCTTATCCCAATTCCCTTAGTTGTATCTATCTCCATCCATCTCATATCATCCTAGTTATCATCCTTAGATACTATGTTTGGTCTTGAAACCAAATCGGAGTGGTCAATCATATTACCATATCTTCATCATCCTTTTGGCTAGGTATTATCAACATCTATAGCCTTGTCAAAGAATTTAATCTAGCACCCATCACTTCCCTATCAATGCCTTTTCATATCTAACACCCATCCAATCAGTCTTTTGCTCATATGGAAGGTACTTGATCCCATCACTTTCCTTATCATTGTCTCTTCATACCTAGCACCCATCCAATCACTTTTTTGCTAGTATGAAATGTATTTGATCCCATCATTTCCTCATTTTCTTCTTAGATTGGATTCTTGAAAGGCCTTATCTATTAATAATACATGGTCATATTAAACATCACTTTTCCAAATCACCCTATTTGAACACTTTTAGATCCAATTTCTGGACCAAATCCATATTCAATGACCTTGTCCTATAATTAGGGGAAAATCTAGTTTATATTGATCATAATCCTAATCCAAGTACCTAAATCCATATCCAAATCCATATCCTTATCAGATTATTCATCTTAATCATAATCATTAGTCCATCAAAGTCTATCCTAAGTCTACCATCACATCATGATCATTCTAGTCCAACTCATCATCTAACCACTCATTCCATCATTAGACAAGACATAATTACACTACATATAGATACTTGTGTGTATTGTTTGAATTGTTTGCATCATGTATATGTCTTGTTTATCTTATGTTTTATTTGCCTCATGTCTCTTTTTTTCTATTGGAAAATTAATGAGGATGATATGAGGACACTAAAATAATGCTTATATATGTCCTCGATGATGTAGAGTTTGATATTTGACCATACACTTTGGGTCAATGCATTCTTGGTCATACTTATATCATGGGAGATATGATCAAGTACCATATTTAATGGATTTCTTAGAATATGATCAACCTTATGATAGCTATGATGGTTTGATAACCTACTCATCTCATCATCCTTATTTCCATCACTAATCTAATCCTCTTGTCTCATTTGACTAACATCCAATATTTTATCCTCATCTCATCACCTAATCACTATCATCCCCTAATTGATAATCATCATCATATTCATCCTCGAGTCAATTATTCATTTATCCTCTAGTTAGAACTACATCAGCTTGAAGCCTTTTCAGACTATGTAGGCAACACTTGGCCACTTTTTTAGTGCCTAAGGATAGCTCGACCACTAACTCATTTTTGCCCATCATCTATAATCATCATATCAATCATATATTCCCCCCCATCTTTTGGTCACTTTATCATATTGTTTGTCCTCTATCATCACATACATCATATTGATCAATTTAGTTTTGAGCTATACCCATTACTAATCTTATCAAATCATTATCTTGTCCTAGCCTAAATCTCTACCTTATATGCATCCTTACTTGAGATACATCTAAATCTTATAGCCTTTTAATATTATCATCATCATGTTATGGTTGATACCCCCTTGGGATATGTCAACAAATCTAACACCCATCATCACTACTTCCTATGCATGTGCCTTTTCTAGGGGTATCATCAATCTATAGCTCAATTTTCAATTTGAACTTATCTTATTCATCATTTAACATATTTAGCATCCCATCCCCTAGTCAATTAATTACATCTCACCCCTCATTTGTTCTTTTTAGTGTCTCCCCTTGAGGGGGCATCATATTCCCTAACAATATATACTAACATCCATGAAATGGTTTTTCTTTGAAAGACCACTACTTTTTATTTATCCACTCACAATGCCCTTTCAAAGAAGGTAAAAATCTATGCACCTAAATTTTATCATCTACATTATCGTCACTAATATTATTATTAGTTGACACTAATTCTACTCATCTCATTTATTCTAATTTATCCTATTAATATATCCCCCCTTTCTAATCATTTATCTAATACCCCTTCTATTATATTTTCATATAATAACCTTATATATCCCACTTCATCATTAATTTATCCTAAATCCCCATTATCCCATCCTAATCCCATGTACCTATTATTTAGGAATTTTAAATTCCTAATGGCCAACCTACTATCCCATGCCTAGGCTCTCCTACACCCCTAGCCCCTAATCACCTACCTAATCCATATCTAATCTCCATATAATCATCATTAGTTTATAATGAGGATTATAAAACCCTCCAAATATATAACCTTCTCTATTCTCACCCCTCCTCTCTAGAATCCTCTAAATCTATAGGCTTCCAAGGAATTTTTTTTAATTTAATTCTCCACCCTTGATCTCCCTCATCCAACTTCAAATCTCATCCATTGATCCTTCCCTCCTTATTATATTTAAATAACCCTATTCCTCCATGGGATATAACAAAAATCAAATGAATAATCCATTTCCAACTAGTCATTAAATCATCCAATCCTTCATCAAAATCCATAATCATGCCATCATAATGTCTAAAATCTAAGTCAAAAGTAACCAATCTCATCCTCTTATTTTTGAATCCATTTGATCATGGTGTAGAGAACTTAGATTTAGGATTTTAATTATATTTTGAATGGTTTATTCATCTATTTGCATTGAATTCTAATGGATCTAGACTTTACCTATTGGTTTGAAGTTTGAGTGATTGAATTAGATAGTCTAATCCAATAGCTCAAGTTTTAGGCTACAAGAACTTCAAGGTATCTCTTTGAATGTAATTTTAATACCTTCAAGGTATCTCCTTAAAATTATTTGTAATACATTTTGACAACTTTCTAGTTTTAGACCTAGAAATGGGGTCAACCTAATGCCCTTGAGTTCTGATCCATCATTAACCTCATGGTTGTGTTGGCCAAATTTGGTCTACAAACCAAAATTTTCCTAGAGCTAAGGTGAAGAGTTGAAAAAAGTCTTGATTAAGGAGTGATCCCATGAAATGAAGAGCAAAAAAATTTTATGAAAAGATTAAGTCACTTGCAAATATTTTGAAACATTTTAAACAAGCTTAAAGTGTGAATTTGGTAATCTTAAGGGACCAAACCATCATGCACATCATGCAGGAATAAATAGGTTACTCTGGTTGTACATTTCATAAGTGTACTTGAGAAGTCAGTAAGGTTAAAAAATAGCATGAACATGAGATACTTTTTGCCAAGGTCATCCCCCACAAATTTGGCATCTTGATGAGTCTTCTATCTCAAGATCCAAGTCTTCAAAATAATATAGTAGTATGGGACATGCCTAGGGATGTCAAGTTAAGCCCATGGGAAATAGTTTTTTGGATTCAAAATAATATTTAGCATGTTGAATTTGAATGTAAGGTTGACAAGTGACATGATATCACGAGCTAAAATTAAGGATCAACAGCACATAGATGCTCATCTAGGTCAATAAGTCAAAGAAGGATCTATGATACATGATTAATCATACAGTTAGAGATCAATGATGAAATCAAGGTTAAAAGGTCAGTGTATCTTAAGATTGAATGCATCAATGACAAGTGTCATTATCATGGTGACTTACTAGATAAAATATTCACATTTGATCAAGTAGGAGGATCAATGTCATGCATTTAGCTATGCAAATCATATTGATGGTGTACAAGAGGTTAAAAATTTAATAAGCTAGATTGAATGTGAGGATACCATATGACATAAGCATATTCACTAGATGAAACTGACAAAAAGATCCTGAGGATAAATGTGAGGTTGAAAAATGACACAATTTAGATTGCAGATCACATACCAATGGTAATGATGAAGGTCAGAGCTAGGAGAATTTTAAGGAAATCAAAGGAGTAGATTTGATCAAGTTCTAAGAAGCATAGGATGTGGATATGTGTCTAAACTTGAAATGGTCAGGTTTTAAAATAAATTAAGTAGCCCAAAGAAAAGACATGAAGATAGACACATCATATCAAAATATTTTGCCACCCCAAGAAGGTAAATGCATAAATGGAAGATCTAATATGATTTAGGTTACCAAAAGCAAACCCTACAAGTCCATATGACACCATTAAAGCTTAGATAAAACTTTTTAAAAGATTTTAGACTAAATTTCATGTCTTGATCAAGATAAAAAAACACTAGCCTATAGTATCCATTTTAATTATAGATATATGAAAACCAATAGGGGAATTAGTTCTCATCTATAGTGGATTTGTGTTCAAGGTTTTGGAGTAATGGCAAAGTTTTGATGGAAAAAGAAGTTGGCATTAGAGGCATGGTCTTTCAACAGGTGTGTTTTGAGGGGACACCAAATGAATGAATCCAAAGTAGTTATCTATTAGTGTGAAAGGCATATCAAGATGATGCATGGTGTTACATGATCATTAATAAGATAGAGAATGTGGAGGTTGGAGAAGGAAGATAGGGCATTCAATGTAGTTTCAGGGTTATTTGGGGACTTTTACCTTTCAAGTAGATCATGAATTAGTGCCTTTGACAAAGTTATTGTGTTTTAGTGCAGTTCTAAAACAATGAAAAAGGCTTGAGAGATATTTTAGAGCTAATCAATGGCTAATTTGCTAGACAAGATCAATGTTAATCGATCAAAGGTGGTTGGGACTCATTTATTGTTTCTTGCTTCCCCCTATATCTCCAATTCTCTTCCCCATGGGGACTCTCTCTCTTGACTCGTAGATATTTTTCTTCAATAAAAGAGACTCTTATGATTTTATCATGCCTAGGCTATGCCAAGTTTATATTGCAACATAGATTTAATGAAATAAAATATTGAATTCCTATATTCACCAAGCTAAATTAAAGTGTGTTTCATAAATTAATTGATGTGGTTAAGTGAATATATGCTTTCCTTTGCCTTTGTCTAAGTTTTAATACCTTCATGAAGTGTATTATAGATTTTATAGGTCATTCTAAGTGTAATAGATAGTTTATTGACTGGTTTAGAAGTGGAAAACTACCCTCCCATGCTATATTGATAGCTAATTCATGCCCTTTTGTGAAATACTTATGTGAAATTGGTCAAGGAGTGGATGAATTAATATTTAATAGTCTTTAAAGTGTCTGATAGTGTGTCTTATGTAAGCATAAGTTCTCAAAACATTTGTGTAACACTTCTTTTTACATGTTTGCATGCATTATTGTCTATTTTTCTCCCTTTTCCAAGCAAGAGATTAGTTTAGGTGATAAATACAATAGGAAGCTAGCCTTCTCTAGAGTTTCAACCTTACCATAGGAAACCCACATCTTGAGGTTTTTCCCATTTTGTGGTTTAGTTGGAGGGATCCTGAAGAACTCCTTCCATGGGTGAAAATTAAGACCATAAATTTTTTTGGCACGTTCGATGGGACACATTCTCCTTGGCATAGCCAAAGTTTGGGGCTGAGGAAAAGTATTTGTAGTAGAATAATGCATCCATCATCATCAAAATATAAATATTATTCAAATTACAAAGTTCATAGCATCATCAAGGCAAAACTCCAATGCCAAATGTTACTACAAGGTCAACAAGTAAAGGTATTCATCTTGAATTCATTGAGTTACCTTCTACTTCATATAAAAGAGAAATTTTTAGTAGGACAAGACCATATCCTTAGAAGAAATATTCATCTCCTCGTCATCCTATTGTCTTAAGTAGTGTAATCCCCACTATCTAGATGCCCATCAGGAATTAAGTGTTTGTTCTATTCAATAGAGGTAATCCACTAAATTCAGCCCATTGTGATGACATTCCTATGTTTTCTCTTTAGAGTATCCCATTCTTCTTAGGAGAAGATCAAAAAACTCCTATTGAACACATCCAAGATGTTGTCAACATTTATTTAGTTCATAGTGTTGTCCATGACAATGTAGTTATTAGATTGCTTACTACTTCCTTTAAAGGAAAAGCATTGTGGTGGTATAAAAATCTCCCTCTAAATTCCATTTCTACCTGAGATGAATTAGGAGCATCCTTAGTCTAAAAATTTGAGGAAAAATATGATCACCTATCCTTAGTTAAACAACTGACTACTATAAAGAGGTCTCCTCATGAGTTCATGTCTAATTTTAACCTCAAATTTTAAAAAACATGGACCAATATACCTGCATTGATTAGACCATCCCTAGAATATGCCTTCTTGTATTATCTAAAATCCCTCAACTTTGATATTGGTGTGATGATTCAGTTAATGGGTGGTATTACCTTGCTAGATGCTTATAAAATTGTAATAAGAGTGAAGAAAAACTTGATACAAGCTTGTAAACTCTCTCATAGGCATCTAATGCCTATATTCCCATAATTTAAACCATATCCACTACCTCAAGTTCCTTAAATCCCATCTTTAGCTCCTATTACATGCCCAAAAAAGTAGATTATAGTCCATTTTAGTCATGTTAGTGAGATTGGAGAATTGAAAAGTTTATTATGATATTTTTGGAATGAAATAGTGCAACTCAAAAGATAATAGTACTATGATAATAAGCCCTATCAACAACAAAATTAGAACACCTATCATCCCTTTAGAGATCAAAGGCCTCTTTATCAAGGGTTTAGAGAAAATAGACTACCCTATCAACCACAAGGAGCCATAACTCAAGCTAAACCATATGTATCCATTGATCCTAATGTACCTTCCTCTTTAAGAGATATTATTCCCACACCAACTCAAAACAACTTGATGCAAGATTCAGGTTGGTAGCCCTCCAATCTTAATGATGCTCAAAACCAAGCCTTAGTCTCATAAAACATCACTATGACATAAATGACACAAGAAGATATTTCTCTTTAAGGAGGTCAATATAAAGAAATAGGTTTGGTATCACAAGGAGAGATTCAACAAGTTCAAAGGTAACCTAATGCCATTAATGTGGATTGGCAAATATATGATCAAAGTGCATTCAACTAGGTTGATTTACATACCTGACTAGAGCTAAAAGGAGAGCCATTGATGAGGCTCAAGATGCAAGTGATGCTTCAAAAAATCCTCATGTTGTTCTTAAGAGAATGATAGATCAATTTTTTTCCCCTATAATACATAAATATCATAATGTAGAGATTGGAAAAGTTCCTCAAATGCCCCTAGTTTGTGAGAATGGTTTATAAAATGTAGCCAAAGGTTAGTGAGGCCCAATTCATTATAGTGGATAAAATGAAAATTATAATGTGAGCATTAGTATGTGGGATTCCCTCTCTATTATAGAACAAAAATACATGCTCATTAAAGATCTTTCATCTCTCAAAGTGTCTCCAAAACCAATTGAGAAGCAAGGTGTTGTCTTAACTAATTCAAACCAGCCAATTAAGCAACTAGTATAATAGGTACACAAGATGGTAAAAGTGGATAAAACTGAGGTTAGATCAAGTAAGAATCCTCCTTTCTATCTCTCTTTGATATTTTTTGACACTTTGGTTCATAACTATATGGTAGATAGTGGAGCCAGTAGCACTATCATGCCTAAACAAATTGCAGATAAGCTTGGTCTTGTTTATGAACCTGTTGGGGCCAACATACCCATAATTATAAAAATTGGGGCCCTTTAGATGTTTGAAACCTTGTTGTTACTAATATTTCATTACTCTTGGGTTTTAGTATAATTTGAATATCATCCATTCTGACAAGGTGCTTTTTTCATTTAAATCCTAGTGTGTTTAATGCTTTTAACATTTCACTTGGTTTTGTAAGTAATGTAGGTTTTAGGGAAAATATTGGTTTTTACCAAGAAATGATTCACTAGACTCTTTCTAGAAATTATTTTTTAAATATTAACCTGGGTCACTTCCTAAGAAATCCTAAGTTTAAAACCCTAGGTATGGAAATATCAAAATTCAAATTTAAATTTTGAGAGGGAATCATTTGGAGGGAATATTCAAGATAATATTTTAGACCTAAGATTAATTTTATATTAAGGCTTAGTCTCATTTATTAACGTTACTAAACCATAATGTAAAATTAATAATATGTCCTTGAATATTTTTTTAAATATCTTTGTTTTGTCCTAACCACCCCATGGAATCCCTCGACAAGGCCCCCTTCTGACTTCCTAAGCCAAAACCCCTTTTTTATTTAAATGAATTAGCCTAAAATTTTATATTAAGATCCCTTTATATTTATTAATATTAAGGGGCCTTCTAATAAAAACTTAGCCTAATATTATTAACTGATGGTCTTATCTTAAACATCATGCATCTTATAGGATCCAATTACCCGCACTCAATCATGCATTTTGATCAAATAATGCATGAGTAAGGGAGATTCAATGGTCTATGCTTCATCACATGGTCTAATTCAATGGTTTAAGCTGAGGTTTGAAAGGTAAAAGATCCACAAAATCACCAAGTGGTAATCACTCACACCTAACTGCATCAGTAAGGGTCCAACATATTTAACATAGATAATCATGTGTAAAGCCTTAGATATTGATCCAATGGCTATCACTCTTTCAATTTGATGAATTGAATTGATTATTTTACCCTAGGAAGCTCCATTAAGATGCCACATGACACTCTTGTATTTGACCATAAGGACTTCATGAACTTAAAATTGATGTTCGTGCTCACGTATTTAGCCTCTATGAGGACACTTATGATGTGAGCGAGACTATCAAATTTAAGTTAAATAAATATTTTTACCTAGGAAAAAGGGGCATGTTATGATTTTTAATGGGTCTTATATTTGTTTTTAAAATAAACTTAGGCTATAGTGTTTAACCTAAGTGTTTATTAACCCCTTGGACTAATGTAAGTGTCATGCATCTTGCAGGATCCAATGGCCTCCACTTACTCGTACCCATTGGATCCAATGGTGCGACATATTCAAGAAGAAATTGGAAGGCTCAAGGGCTCAACATATGGAGAAATCTTAGATAGAGGGGATCAATGGCATGATAATATGCTAGGTGGCATAATTATAGGAATAGAAGCTCATAACGACTAATAAGATAAAAAGCCTAGGATTACAATCAATGGTCTATATTGAAGTCATAGATCTTCATCCAATGGTGAAAAATAAAAGGAAGAATTCAAATGCCAATGGCTAGTTCCCACATGGACAAATATGAAAATTTCCATGAAAAGAAGCTGAGTGGAGGCCACATAAGATCCACGTGGGCAAAGATGGTAGAACTTAGATTTTGACCACCTAAAAATGCAAAGGTATAAAAGTAAGTCTCAATAAAATCTTGAGACATGAACGAGCCTTAATCCTAATCACCTCCACCATTAAAGCTCCCAAAAGACCTAAACCTTACATAAAAAGGGAAACTATGAGTAGTCAAATTGCAATTCAAACTTTCTAATTGATTTCAAGCATAAAAGAGCAATCCAAAGGCTTTTATCAAGTTGGTGATAAGATTTTCAAGGGGTTAATAATTCATGGTAGTAAGAACACAACAATGGTGGGAAGAGGTCAAAATATACCTTTCCATAGACCATTTGGGTAGAGTTTTCAAGGATATCGAGTTAGATACTGAGGCATTAAAAAATGGGTGCAAAAACTGGTCTGAGCTCTTCTTCACCATTGATGAAATACAACCCCTCACATAGAATGAGAGGATAATTAAATAAATTAACATTAGATAGAAGGACCTAGTAGTAGTCCAATTGGCTAGTCTCCACCATGTGGTTGCCAAACTAGAGGTACTTCATTACATAGATGAGTTTACTCCTTTTTTATTGATTGTAGAGTAGATGAGGACTAGATTATTAGGGATGGCACATCCAAGAGAGTATCTTATATTTCCCCTGTAGTCTTTGAGGGTTACTATAATCTCCATTGATCCCATGTGGATTTTCCCTAAATTTAAGAATTGGACCACCAAAAATGACCTAGCTACCATCCTTAGACCTTGGATCAATCAAATAAACTTTATTTTTAGAGACTTCTAAGGTATAATTCTAATTTCCCAATTTAGGGAAGGGATTAGGGTTATTATGACCTTAATAAATATAATCTTTAGAGCTATCACAACTACTTATGTCAACACTACCTAGGTTTCATATGTATACTTCCTAGTTGAATAACAACTCACCCCTCCCATTTGGGAAATGATAAGTATCCACCTTGGTAGGCAATTCATAGCCATCAAGAAAAAAAAAAAAAAACAAACTTTTAATGATGTCTTACCTACTTGATGCCTTGTTGTCCTCCACCAAGCTCCCCCATATCAAGAATTGGTCTCCCAATAGTAGAATCTTAGTTTTTCACCATTACTCTAAACTCCATATCTTCAAATATAGAAACCATATGTAATTCATTTATGATGGCATCTATCCCTCATTGGTTGACGCTATCAATAGCTCTCTCATGCTTAAGATGAACCCCTTGATCAAGAGATATTTAGAGATGATGGGGGATGTATGGTACTATCTAGACTGTACCATGATAAAGATTAAGGGAACCATATCCTCACATTTTAGACTCCCTATCTACATGCCACCCAACATTGATGAGAAATAAATTACCTTCTATCTCATTAATGGGATTATTGGGGTTTATAAAGAAAAGAAGAAGGGCCTCCTCCATCCCTTCCCTATTATAATTTGGAGGACCACACTACAATATTGGAAGCAAATAGACATCATGTCTAGGCAAAGAGGAGCCTTTGTCTTCCAAATGGATGAACTTAGAACATGGTTCCCTAGAAGAATAGTAAATAATCATTTGAAAGAAAAGAAGATGTTAAAATAGGTATATGATCATCAAATTGGATTTTTTTACCTTATTTACACCAAGGCAAGTAGTTTTGAGGAGGTATTGGCAAGATTGAGAGAGTGTAATGCCAAACTAGAGCATAGGTTGACACATGAGCAGAAGCCAACATAAGAAATTTGTAAAATGCATCCTCTTTAATATAATTTTATGCCTTCTACCTCAAAATCACCTCAAAGATATTCCCAGGTAGAGGTGTCACCATCACAATCACCCCCTCAGATAGTTATGCCACCTCCTTAGGACCCTAGTAATTAGCAATTGGAAGAAAGACCAAGAGAGGGAGCTTCATCTTTAGGTCCTCTCCAATAACCTCTACCTCTGGTGGAACATGTAAACATGGTGGATTTTGAGCCATATGAGACAATATAGGAAGTATTCAAGGCTCTTGAAGACATTTATGGGTCAGATAAGGAATAAATAGAGGAAGATCTTGCTATCTAAATAAGGCAACTTGTAAAGGCCCTTAGACAATTGGAAGAGGCTAAGAAAGAGAAAGGGGGAGAACATGAATTGGTTCTAGTGACAACACCCATCCAAAGGAAGAGGAAGGCCAAGTTGGCCATTGTCTCCACTAGTTCTAAAAGGCCAAAGGTCCTCTTTATACACCTAACCCAGGAAATAAATTTATTCATTGATGAATTCCCCATTCATGGGCTAGTCAATCCTGATTGGTTCATATATGGGAAGTTACAAAAGATTCTTGATATGGCCCATTAATGGGCATTAACTAAAAGTATCAACATTGATGTGGACCTCCAACCTTAGATTTTAGAAATGATGGAGTAAGAAAAGAGAAGAATAGTGGAAGTAGAAGGAGCTAGTTGCAAGGGAATGGATGCTCCTAGAGAATCTAATGGTACCAAAGTGGAAATCCTATAATCCATCTAGCTAACTAAGCCTCTCAATACCATTTTCTTCAATATAGATACCATAAGCTTAGATAAGATCACCACAAGGAAAGTTTTGGTGGGTACCAAGGAGTTTACCTTTAAAATGGTGGAACCTTTCAAAGGCCTAACTCTAGTTGAAGGACAAGCAATGGGAGAACATCCCATCCATTAGGAGGATGTGGAGAGCCTAGTTCGAGCCTAGTTAGCATAGTCAATGGCTAGAATTAGGGGATTAAAGTAACAAATTCCCAACTTGATGATGGAGAAGTAAAACCTTGAGACCCAAGCCATCCTCTCTATTCTTGATGAAATGATAAAAATACTTGGTGAGTCCTTTGGCATGTTTGAGGCCTTAAAGGCCATGAATCTCAGAGATGATGCCTTAATACAATAAGCTCAAGTGGCTAAGGCTTAGGTCATCTAGTGGCAGGCCTTAAAGGACTAAATTGTTGAGCTCATCAATGTACAAGTAAAGAGATAGATCCCAAACTTCAAGACTATTAGTCTGGGATACTTAAGTGCCATCTTGGGCATTATTATTGACAAGGTGTAGGAATTGAACACATGGAACAAGGATGTCAATGAGCTCATAAGGGAGGATGAAACTTTGATCAGTAGGATTGAGAAACTCCTAGGAACAATGTTGATAGAACCTTCACAACCCACTATTATGGGGTTGATTGATGATGAAGTGTTCAAGCAAAGAGCCACTACCAACATCCAAGAGATAAAAGGGAGAAGCCATGACTAATCCAATAGTGATAAACACAAAGCAATGGATCTCATCTTCAATTTAGGAGGGAGGATAACAAAGGCCCAGATCATCAAGGAGGCCATGCTGAGGAATGACAAAGAGTTTGACAAAATGGTATATCAAGAAAATGGATGTTTGATGAAGCTTGTAGTAGATTTTGAGATGATCAATGAATAACATACTAAGGCTAAGGACATCCTATAGCAATGATAGCTAGGAGGCCCATCACCAACCTAATAGAAGATTCTATGCATTATAATTATACATAGATTTTGTTAAAATGGAATATTCTATTGTATAATTATATGCTATTTTATTATCATATATAGTTTTGGGTCTACCCAACATAGGTCATGTGTATAATATAATTGTCATACAAGGACAACTATCCTTAATGTAAACATATGTATCTTGAGAAATGACCGGTACACCACCTATGTTTTCTATAAATAGGTAGTGTTACCATTTTATAAAGAGAGATATTTTTGAGCAAAATTGTATACTCACACCTATTAATATAGCTAAAGGAACTATACAAAAATTGTTTATCTAGTTGTATTGATAGTTGTAGTATTTCTCTTAATTGTTTGTCTAGATCTTAAATTTAGATGGTTTCTTTAATTCTTAAACTACGTTAACTCATTTATAGGGTTGCTAATCTATGATTTTCTAGGTTATTTGGAAAGATCGTGAGTTTATTTGATTTAATTTTTCCTATATCAAAGATGTGCATCAACTATTTAGATATATAAATAAAATATTAAAAGTAAACTTGGTTTTTACTTGTAATTTCAATTTATCCTTACAAATTGGCCTAGTTTATGATGGAAATTGAGCTTTAGCTATTTTACATTATAAATTGGTTTAAATGTACATTTTAGAAACTAAAAATTTATCATAATGTTTGATTTAAATACTTGCAATCACATTTGTTTTCTTTATGCCTTACCCTCTCCTCTTTTCTCTTTTTTTATAAAGATCTTCACTATAGCTTAAATTTCACTATAAATATCCATTTAGTTTATTATAACATCAATATTTGAATAAGAAACCATTAAAAGGCCAAACCAAGGTGGCTCCCAACCATTGAATAATACAAATTTATTGAACAATCTACTTTGCTTTGCTGTTATTTCACCACAAGCATCATAATTGCCAAATACCTATAACTCATGCCCTGAATTCTTGGAATTCTAAAATGAGTAGTGTTTTCTAAACACTTAAAGTACTTATGGTACATTTAGAAGCATCGATAGGAGATGCTCCACATATGCTAGAAGGAGGGCCTTGATGCTAATTATCCAAGAATTGGTGTCATCTTTATGCCTTTAGATAGATCTTTGATCCCAAGTGTAAATATTGGCAGTCTTGGAGGTTTCTAAAATATATTTGTGCTTTGTTAAGGTAAATATCATAGTTATTTGATAAATAATTACTAAATATAATAAATATAGCTTTTAATTTGAATATCTACAGCATTTGAAATTAGAATGACTTATTTTGATCAAAGATCAGGTGATCCCTTGTAAATTGTGGTTCATATCAAACTCAAGCTTGTAAAGATCAATTATCTTTACACAATATGATGCATCCTTGAACTACCTTTGTGGAAATTTGATGTCCTTTGTCATGTTTTATGTATATCTTTGCATAATTAGCCTAGTGTACATGTATAGTCCTTGTTTCTTGTAAAGATTAACTTGATACACCATATTTAAAAATAGGATCTCAAATCTTCAAGCTAAAATTACATAGAATTCACACCAAATCATGATCAGAAACAAGAGAGCCTTTACTTGAGATATAAAGTCATTGGAGAACTAGGCATGATAAAGGTAGATGAAGACTTTCCAAGTCTTTACCCACTTCTCCTATTTATGGTACCTTTGTGTTTAGACTTGATCTAGACCCCATCTAGGTATGGCTTGGTTAGGGAGTTCCCTCGTTAATGTATAAGGGGTAGTCCATGATTCACCATGTGATCCTAAGAAATATTTTCCCATATTTAGTCCTACTAGTGTTATAACTATGGAGGAATATGTTAAGTCTTTTAAAGTTGCTTTGAGGTTATTAAATGTCATACATGGGGATGTAATGTGTAGACTATTTCCCTTTACTTTCAAAGATGTAGCATATGAATGGTTCCTCAATTTACCTGATGATTACATTACCTCCTGGAATGATTTCAACACCATTTTCATTGATCAATTTGGTAAGATTATTAGTCTTTGTGTCATTTATCACCAATTCACAACCATCAAAAGAGATGTTAGTGAGCCTATAAGATCTTTCAATGTTAGATTCTAAAAAATGTATAAAAAGACTATGGAACCTTACAAACCTAATTATGTTCTATCCCTAGAGATCTATAAGGATGTAGTAGATCCTATGACTTATATATTTATAAAGAGATCTATCTTGGTTATAACTTCATTATCCCAATCCTATTATGAGGTAGTGGTTATTAGTGATCAAATTCAACCACAGGGCTAGATGGCTTACTCCATTCCCAATGTTAATCCACAAATTATTGATCTAAACCTTTTTCCAAATAATAACCAAAACACCTAAACTCTTAATCAAATCCCAACCCTAAACATTTTGCCTACTAGTTATGATGCTCTTAATCAAAATATGGGATTCTTGAGTCACTAAGTTACTAATGGATCTTCTACTAATGATCAAAAGGCCTTAATACCCACTCCTAATTTAAGCAATAATTAGGTCCATAATTTTGAGACCACTAAGAGTGAGAATGAGTCTATATTAAATATGGTTCAAAAACTTAGCACTGATTTTCTCTAATTACAAAAACAAGTTGGTAATAATGGTGAAAGTTATGTAAGGAACTTTACTTTCCAAAAGTTCAACATACTAGGAAATAGGTTTCATAATGATAGCTTCTACAATAGAAATAAGATGAATGAACCCTCTGATAGTAACAAAACCATAGACATTAATCTCATAGACGTTACTTTGCATGACTACTATAGAGTGCATGTTACTATTAATCATGGTGAGATTGATTGCATTGAATTATGAAAATCTTTTGAAGCTTTTTAGGAAGAACTAGATACATTTGAAGTTTTCCCTAACAAGGATAATGCTATAAATGTTTTTATCTCCAAGTATTTAGACCAAGTTCACATGATATAAACCTTCCAATTCCCTATTCAAGAAGATAATGAACCTAAGAATATTCCTAAAGAGATCCAAGCATTCCAACAATTATTGAAGACATACCTTATGAGGAATAGGGAATAGATGCAACCTTTAACCACTTCAACTCCTAATAACTATAGGACCCCTGTTAACACTACTTCAAGGAATGACCTTGAGCCACCAAAAGGAAGTTCCTCCAAGCCTAGTACTAATTCACCAAGTAACACTAACTATAACATTATTGAATACATATAGAAAATCAAGGCCAATATTACCTTGCGTGAGTTAACTCAAATTAATAAACAAAGAGACTTATTGTTAGAGTCTTTGTCTAAGAAACCTAGGAAGCCACCCAAGGTTGATAGTGCAAATTTAACCATACAAATAGCCAAGACAAAATCCCCCCATTCCATCTCATAGTTAGGATATTTGGTAAAAACCTCCATAATTGCCTTTTAGATTTTGGGGCTTTAACCAATATCATGCCTACAAGAATTTGTGAGTAACTGGGACTGACTCTAATCAAGTCTGATATGGTGGTTACATAATTGGAAAATTCAAGGGTCAAAGTCATTATGGAACTATTAAATGTACACATATAGTTGGCTAGTGAACCCAGAGTGCAATAATTTATTGACATTCAAGTAGTAGACATTTCCAATTTATATGGACTACTTTTAAGTAGAGAGTGGACCAAAGCCATGAATGGATATATGTCTACTAATTGTTCACTCCTATGGCTATCTTGGAAAGGTGTCCCAAATCAAATCAGATTGGAAAGAGAACCAAGGATGAAACACATGACAATTGAGTACAATGCTATTAATGAAAGGTTGAACTTTCTTGGTTCTAACTTAGGAGTCTTCACCTTAGAGACTACAAAAGTGGTTAGTTCTCAAGACCCTCCTATTGTACCTAGTTTATGGAAACTTTATGTTGATGGTGCTAAATGCAAGTCTAGATCTAGATTTGGTATTATTTTAATAGACCTTGCTGATAAGCAATATGATGCATCTTATAGATTATAACTCCCATGCAACAATAACCTGGGCAAATATGAGGCTCTCATTTTAGGGTGGAAATTTGCTATTAAAAATAAAGTCAAAGAGCTACTAATTTGTGGGGACTCTAAACTTGTATTCAACCAAGTGATAAGCAAGTATCAATGCTAACTATCATACCTCAAGAGGTATAAGTTTAAAGTTTGGGACCTAATAGATTCTTTTAAGGCATTTAACATCCTCTCTATCCCTAGAGACAAAAACAAAGCTACTGATGGGCTAGATTTTGTTACAGCTAACCTCATGCCTAATCAAGATTTTCTTAACTTTAGTATTGAGCTAGTACACTACCCCTCAGTCCTAGATAATGTGAACCACTTCCAATTATTCAATGATGATCATCAAATCTTAGAATTCATGACTAACTTAGGATATTTTGAAACTCATATTATTGATGAATCTAATAAGGATACCCCTGAAAGAAAATTCAATGGAAAGATCATCTAGCTGAGTGATAATAAGATACCTAAAAGGATGTTTTCACTAGAAATATTATTTGACCAAGATAAACTCATAGAAAATCCTAAGGTCCCCAAGGTAAATGGGAAAGAATACAATGCAATGAATCTTGGACCTCAAGATCAACCCAAATATGCTAATGTGGGGAAGGATTAAAAATAAATGGAGAATAAATAATCCATAGAGTTACTCACCAAGTACAAGAGCGTAATAGCCTGGTCTTATGATGATCTAAAGATATTTGATCTAAGGGTTATCACCCATATTACCTCAAGGAGAGTTGTAAACCCTTCAAGTAGAAATAGAGGTTGGTTAACCTAGTCTTAGAACTCATAATAAATAAATAATTCAAGAAGCTATTAGATGCAAGGATTTTATTTCCCATTTGACACTCCACTTGGGTTTTCAAATTAGTCCCAGTCAAAAATAATATGGTGAAATTAGGTTATGCATTGACTTTAAGAACCTAAACAAAGTATATAAAAAGGACAATTACCCTTTGCCCTCTCTAGACCAAGTAATACAAGTTGTTTCAGGATCATCCATGATGTCTTTCCTTGATGGATTCTCAGGGTATAACCAAGTGTTAGTTGATAGAGAAGACATAATGAAGACAACCTTTACATTAAGTGTGGAAATTTTTCTTACAAAAGGATGCCCTTTGGGTTGATTAATGCAGGGGATATTTTTCAAAGAGCCATGGACCATGATTTCTAGGGTCTAGTTGGAAAATGCATCATAATATACATGGATGACCTAATTATATTCTCCAAAAATAGAGAAGATCATTTCACACACCTTCAACAAGTATTTGAGAGATGTAAAAGATATGGTATTTCTCCTAACCCCAAGAAAAGGATATTTTGTATCATTGAAGGGAAGTTGTTAGGTCATGTTATCACTAGGGATGGAATCTCTGTAGATCTTGAAAGGGTGGAATCCATCTCTACGATAGATCTTCCAAATAGTAAAAAATAACTAAAGTCATTCTTTGGCAAGATAAACTTTGTGAGGAAATTCATCTCAGGGTTTGCTAAAATTATCAAACCATTAAATGACAGGCTTAAAAGGATGTCAAGGTTACTTGGAATGACGAGTCTAAAAAAACATTTAACAACATCAAAGAAGTAATCAATCAAGCCCCAGTACTAATCAGTCCAAACTTTTCAAGGGATTTTTATTTGTATTAATTTGATTTTGATCACACCATGGTAGCAGTCCTAACTTATAAAGTTGATGGATCACCCAATTACTTTTATGAGTAAAAATTTCAATAATTTTGAACTAAATTATTCCCTAATTGACAAGCAGACATATGCATTGGTCAAAGTAGTAAAAAATTTTAGGCATTACATCCTTAGGAACAAAGTGGATGCTATATTACCAGACCCTGCTACAAAACTCATGTTGAGTCAAAATGAATTAGGTGAGCATAGATGAAAGTGAATGTTAGTCCTATAAGAGTATGATATATAAATGAAAACTACTAAGTTGGTAAGGCATCAAGGCCTTGTCTAAATGATTGTCAACACTAGCCCCAAGCTACATATCATGAAAATTGAACAATAAGAATTCTATCCCAATGAGTGGTATGATTCATTGATTCACTTATTGATTAATGTTGTTTGTCTTACAATACTTACAAGAGAGAAGAAGAGGGCCATAAGACTTAAATATTTACACTATTTGATCAAGGATAGAGTATTATATAGAAAAAACTTTGAAGGAGTCTATTTAAGGTGTGTATCCAAAGAAGAAGCTTCTCAAATCATGAGTACTTTCAATGAAAATTTGGGTAGTGGAAATCCATTAGGAAGAACAATAGCCATAAAATCCTCAAGGTTGGTTACTATTGGCCTACCATTTTCAAGTATGCTCACAAGCATGTGAGGGAATGTCATTCTTGTCAAATATTTAGCACCAAAGGTAGCCATACCTTTGCAACCAGTGATGATTGACAAGCCCTTTGTACAATGGAGATTAAATTTCATAGGAGTAATCAACCCCAATTCTTCTGAGGGAAAAAATATGTCTTAATTACTATGGACTATTAAACAAGGTGGACTGAAGTTATAGCCCCCAAATAATGTAGGATGAAAGAAGTGATCAGCTTCCTAGAAGAAAACATTTGTACTAGATTTGGAACCTTAGTCTCTTTGGTGTGTGATAATAGATCAACTTTTTTGTCTATAGAGATGACAGAATGGGCCTATGATAATGGCATTTCTCAAAAGTTTGCTTCAAATCATTACCCCTAGGGAAATGGAGTTTTTGAATCCACTAACAAGAAGTTGATCAAGGAAATCAAAAAAATAGTTGAAGACAAACCTAGGTCTTGGCACAAGCTCCTTAAATATGGTCTATGGGTAGATAGGATCAAAATTAAACAAACACTTAAAGCATCACCATTCCTATTGGTGTATAGCCAAGAACCTATTTTACCTATCACCCTTAAGTTTCCCACGTTCAGGTTTATGTAGGAATACATGGAGGAGAGTCAATAACTTGTAAACTCTAGCTTGCTAGAGATCATTCAGATGGAGGATGCAAGGGAGTAAGCCTTTGCTAAGTTTAGCAAGCATCAAATCACAATCAAGAGATGGTTTAAAAAAAGGTCAAAAGTGAAAGTATTTAGATAGGGAGACTTAGTCCTACTTTGGGACAAGGCATTTGAACCTAAAGGAAAACATGGTAAATTCATGCCCCTATGGATTGGCCCATATCAAATCACTGACACACTTAGCACCAGTTATTTTTAGTTAAAATACCTTCAAGGAGTAGAGTTTACCTTTCCCACCAGTGGGAAATATCTCAAACATTATTTTTATGGAGCTCCACTAGGGGTATTCAAAGAATAAAATATGTAAGACCGTTTAAGCTAGAGTGGGTAGGTTATTTTATTTTTTGCTTTTCTTTCTTATCCTATTTATGTATATTTATTTACCTTTTTGTTTCTTGTTGTTGCTTAATTTGGTGCTTCTATTTTTATATTCTTAATTTATTCCTTGGCTTTACTTGTTCTTTCTAGAGATATTCTGGTGCTCAAAATATCTTGTCTCCCTAAAATTCCCAAGGATTCACTAATTAGAGTATGAACCCATACATATGATGACCATAAACCTAAAATATGAGCTTGGTGCTATAACATAAGGAAATTGGTAAAGGCCAATGAAGAGATCCCATGTTCTATGCAAACCTAGACATTATTGGTATCTGAATATGGCTTTAAAGAAGAATTGCACTTATAAAATAAAGTTTAGTTTGTTAGGATAAAACCATGTTTGCACTTAAAAAGACATCCTTTCTTGGGACAATGGTGATAACTACACGTGATTTTATAAAATCAAAACACTAGGCTACAATCCTAAAACCTAGCTACCTTGGTTCCCAACCTTGCTAAAAGCATTAAATATATCTCAAAAAATGCAAAAAAATAAAAATTCAGTGCAAAATCTAAAGATTTTCAAGCATAGGTGATTTGGGTAATCTCCATCAAGGCTATAGACACTTGGCTAGCAGTGGATCAATACCTTGAGTGGAGCCAAAAGCATCTCTGTTGGGCCTATATACACTTAGCTGGTAGTAGATCAATGCCCAAGCCGTCTTGAACTAAAAGAACAACCCCCTTAAATGCCTAAATAAGCCTACTACCTATTCCAAATGATTAAGGGCATGAAACCTAGAAGTTGTTCCTTGAATCCCATAGCAAATAGTAAGTGGAATCAAAGTACACACACAACATGACTGTCCTAGTAGTTTAAACTCAATTTTGTAGGTAAAAATATTGCTTCAACCATGAACAAACCTCGAATGATGACATGGATCTACTAGAGTAAAGGACCTAATTATTTACCTAAACTAGAGTCTCTAGGTTCTATCATTTATCTAATGTTTCCCCCTTGAGTCACCATTTGTTGGGGCCAACATACCCCTAATTATAAAAATTGGGGCCCTTGAGATGTTTCAAACCTTGTTATTACCAATATTTTCTTACTCCTAGGTTTTAGTAGAATTTGAAGATCATCCATTCTAATAAGGTGGATTTTTTAATTTAAACCCTAGTGTGCTTAATGATTCTAACATTTCACGTAGTTTTTTAAGCAATACAGGTTTCAAGGAAAATACTAGTTTTTACCAAGCAGTGATTCACTAGAATCTTACTAGTAGTGGTTTGCTAAATCTTAACCTTAGTCCCTTCCTAAGAAATCTTGAGTTTAAAACCCTAGGTATGGAACCCTCAAAATTTGAATTTAAATTTTGAGAGGGAATCATTTGGAGGGAATATTTGAGATAATATTTTAGACCTAAGATTAATTTTATATTAAGGCTTAGTCTTGTTTATTAACGTTACTAAACCTTAATGTAAAATTAATAATAAATCTTTCAATATTCTTTTAAATATCTTCATTTTATCCTAACCACCCCATGGAATCCCTTGACAAGGCCCCCTTTTGACTTCCTAAGCCTAAACCCATTTTTTATTTAAAAAAATTAGCCTAAATTTTTATCCTAAGACCACTTTATATTTATTAATATAAACAGGTCCTTACAATAAAAACTTATCCTAATCTTATTAACTGATGGTCCTAAATTAAACACTGTGCATCTTGTAGGATCTAACTGCCTACACTCAATCATGCATTTTGATCCAATGATGCATGACTAAGGGAGATTAGATGGTTTGTGCTTCATTGTAAGGTCCAATCTAGTGGTGCAAGCTGAGGGTTAAGAGGTAAAATCTCCAAAAAATTACCAAGTGGTAATCACTCACACCTAACTACATCAACAAGGGCCCCACATATCTAACACAACTAATCATATGCAAAGCCTTGGATCTCGATCCAATGAATATCACTCTTTCGATCTGATGAAGTGAATTAAGTCTATAACCCTAGGAAGCTCTAAAAAGATGCCATGTGGCACTCTCACATTCAACTATAAGGACTTTATGAACTTAAAATTGACAATCGTGCTCATGTCATTTGGCCTCTTTAAGGATGACTTGATGTGAGCGAGACCATCAAATTTAAGTTAACAAATATTTTTACCTAGGCAAATGGGGCATGTTCTAAGTTTTAATGGGTCTTGTATTTTTTTTTAATAAACTTAGGCTAAATTATTTAACATAAGTTTTTATTGGACCTTTAGACTAGCGTAAGCATCATGCATCTTACAGGATCCAATGGCCTCCACTTACTTTTACCAATTAGATCCAATAGTGCAAGATATTTAAGAAAAAATTGGAAGGCCCAAGGGCTCAACATGTGGAGTAATCTCAAAAAGAGGGGATCAATGGCATGATAATATGCCAAGTGGCATAATTACGGGACTAGAAGCTCATAGTAACCAACAAGATAAAAGGCCCAAGATTGTAATAAATGGTTTACACTAAAGCTATGGATCTTGATCTTATGGTGCAAAAAAAAGGAAGAATTCAAAGGCCAATGGATAGTTCTCACATGGAAAAATATGAATATTGTCATGAAAAGAAGCTAAGTAGAGGCCATATAAGATCCATGTGGGCAAAGATGGCAGAACTTTGATTTTATCCACCTAGAAATGTAAAGGTATAAAATCAAGTATTAATTAGATATTGAGACATGAACAAGCCTTAATCCTAATCACCTCTACCATTAAAGCTCCCAAAAGGCCTTAAACTTACATAAAAAGGGAAACTATGAGTAGTCAAATTGCATTTCAAACTTGGTAATTGAATTCAAGCATAAAAGAGAAATCCAAAGTATTCTATCAAATTGGTGATAAGATTTTCAAGGGGTTAAGAATTCATGGTAGTAAGAAGGCAATAATGGTGGGAAGAGGTCAAACTCTACCTTTACATAGACCATTTGGGTAGAGTTTTCAAGGATACAGAGTTAGATACCGAGGCATTAAACAATGGGTGAAAAAACTAGTTTGAGTTCTTCTTCACTATCAATGAAATGAAACCCCTCACATAGAATGAGAGGAGAATTGAAGAAATAAACATCAAATAAAAGGACCTTGTAGTAGTCCAATTGGCTAGTCTCCACCATATGGCTGCCAAACTAGAGGTACTTCATTGCATAGATATGCTTACTCCTTTTTTATTGATTATAGAGTAGATGAGGACTAGATTGTTAGGGATGGAAACTCTAAGAGAGTAACTTATATTTCCCCTATGGACTTTGAGGGTTACTATAATCTCCCTTGGAACCATGTGGATTTTCCCACAATTAAGGATTGGATCACCAAAAATGACCTAGATACCATATTTAGACCTTGGCTCAATCAAGGAAACTTTGTTTTTAGAGACTTTCAAGGTAGATTTCCAATTACCTAATTCAAGGAAGGGATTAGGGTTATTATGAACTTAATAAATAGAATCTCTAGAGATGCCACAACTACCTATGTCAACACTGCCTATGTTTCATATGTATTCTTCCTAGTTAAACAACAACTCACCCCTCCCATTGGGGAAATTATAAGTATCCACCTTAATAGGCAATTCACAGCCATGAAGAGAAAAACCATCACACAATTTTTCATGATGTCATACTTACTTGATGCCTTGTTAGCCTCCACCAAGTTCCCCCATATCAAAAATTAGTCTCCTAGTAGAACCATCTCAGTTTCTCACCATTACTCCAAACTCCATATCTTTAAATATAGAAACCACATGCAATTCATTTATGATGGCATCTATCCCTCCTTAGTTGAGGCTATCACTAGCTCTCCCATGCCTAGGATACACCCACTGATCAAGAGGTATCTAGAGATGATGGGGGATGTATGGTACTATCTAGACTACACTATGATAAGGATTGAGGGAACTCTGTCCTCACCTTTTAGACTCCCTATCTACGTGCCACCCAAGTTTGTTGAGCAAGAAATTACCTTCTAGCTCATCAATGGGATTGATGGGGTTTGAAAAAAAAAATGACCTCCTCCATCCCTTCCCTATTATAATTGGGAGGAACACACTACAAGATTGGAAGTAAATAGGCATCATGTGCAAGAAAAGAGGAGCCTTTATCTTCTAAATGGATGAACTTAAAATGTGGGACCCTAGATGAATACTAAATAATCATTTTCAAGACAAGAAGATGTTCAAACAGGTATATGAGCATCAACCTAGAGATTTTTACCACATTTACACTAGGGTAAGCAATTTTGAGGAGGTATTGGCAAGATTGAGAGAGTGCAATGCCAAACTAGAGCATAAGTTGGCACATGAGCATAAGCCAAAGAGGACATTTAGAAAATGCACCCTCTTCAATATCATTTGCTACCTTCTACCTCAAGACCACCTCAAGGATCTTCTCGAGTAGAGGTGTCACCATCATAAGCACCCCCTCAGATAGTTATGCCACCTCCTCAAGACCCTGGTAAGCAATAATTGGAAGAAAAACTAGGAGAGGGACCTTCATTTTTAAGTCCTCTCCAAAAACCTCCACCTCCAATGGAGCATGTAGACATGGTGGATCTTGAGCCATATGAGATAGTGGAGGAAGTATTCAAGGCTCTTGAATATATTTTATGGGTTAGATAATGAAGAAATAGAGGAAGACCCTGCCACCCAAATAGGCAACTTGTAGAGGCCCCTAAACAATTGGAAGAGGTTGAGAAAGAGAATGGGGAGAACATGAATTGGTTTTAGTCACAACACCTAGCCAAAAGAAGAGGAAGGTTGAGTTGGCCCTTATCTCCACCAGTTCTAAAAGGCCAAAGCTCCCCTTTATACACCCAGCCTAGGAAATAAATTTATTCAATGATGAACTCCCCATTCATGGGTTAGTCATTCCTGATTGGTTCATTTATGGGAAGTTACAAAATATTCTTGATATGGCCCATTCATGGTCATTAACTAAAAGTATCAACATTGAAGAGAACCTCTAGCCCTGGATTATACAAATTATGGAGCAAGAAGAGAGAAGAATAGTGGAAGTAGAAGGAGCTAGTGGCAAGGGAATGGATTCTTTTAGAGAATCTAGTGGAACCAAAGTGGAAATCCTAGAATCCACCTAGCTAATTGAGCCTACCACTACCATTTTATTTAGTCTAGATACCACAATCTTAGAGAAGATCACCACAAGGAAATTTGTGGTGGGTACTAAGGAGTCTACCTTTCAAAAGGTGGAACCTTTCAAATGCCTAATGCCAGTTGGAAGATTAGCAGTGGGAGAACATCCCATCTATTAGGAGGATGTGGAGATGTTAGTTGGAGCCCAGTCAGCATAGGAAATGTCTAGAATTAGGAGATTGAAGCAATAATTGCCAACTTAATGATAGAGAATAAAAACCTTGAGACCTAATCCATCCTCTCTATTCCTAATGAAATGATATATATATATACTTGGTGAGTCCTTCTTTGACATGTTTGAGGCCTTGAAGGCCATGAAGCTCAAAGATGATGCCTTAATGTAACAAGCTCAAGTAGCTAAGGCTTTGGTCATCTAGTGGCAAGCTTCAGAGGACCAAATTGCTAAGATCATCAATGTACAAGTAAAGAGACAAATCCTAGACTTTAGGACTATTAGTCTAGGACACTTAAGTTCCATCCTAGTTATTTTTGTTGAAAAGGTAAAAAAATTGAGCACATGGAACAATGACTTCAATGAGCTCATAAGGGAGGATGGAGCTTTGATCAGTAGGATTGAGAAACTCCTAGGAATAATGTTGATAGAACCTTCATAACCCACTGTTATGGGGTTGATTGATGATGAAGAGTTCAAGAAAAGAGCCACTTCCAGCATCCAAGAGATAAAAGGGAGAAGCCATGGCCAATCTAGTAGTGATATCCATAGATTATTAGATCTCATCTTTAATTTAGGAGAGAGTATAACAAAGGCTTGAAGCATCAAAGAGGCCATGATGATGAATGACAAAGAGTTTGATAAACTAGTAGATCAAGAAAATGGATGTTTGATGAAGCTTGCAGTAGATCTTGAGGTGATCAACAAAAAACATACTAATTCTAAGGACATCCTACAACAACAATATCTAGGAGGCCCACCACCAACCTAATATAAGATTTTATACATTATAATTTTGCATTCATTTTGTAAAAATGGAATATTATATTGTATAATTATATGTTATTTTGTTAGCATATATAGTTTTGGGTCAGTCCAACATAGAAGGTCATGTGTATAATAGAATTTTCATACAAGGACAACTATCCTTAATGTAAACATATGTATCTTGAAAATTGATTGGTACACCACCTATGTTTTTTATAACTAGGTAGTGTTACCATTTTGTAAAGAGAGAGATTTTTGAGAAAAATTTCATACTCACACCAATTAATATAGCTAAAGGAATTATGCAAAGATTGTCTATCTGGCTGTATTGATAGTTGTAGATTTTCTCTCAATTGTTTATCTAGATCTTAAATTTGAATGGGTTTTTTAATTCCTAAACTACATTAACTCATTTACAAGGTTGCTAATCTATTATTTTCTAGGTTAGTTGGAAAGATCACGAGTTGCTTTAATTTGTACTATATCAAAGATGTGGATTATTTATTTAGATATAGAAATAAAATATTAAAAGTAAACTTGGTTTTTACTTGTAATTTTAATTTATCGTTAGAAACTGGTCTGGTTTATGATAGAAATTGAGCTTTGGCTATTTTACATTATAAATTGGTTCAAATGTACATTTAAGAAACTAAAACTTTGTCATAATGTTTTAGGTAAAGACTTAAAAAAAAAATTATTTCCTTTCTACCTTACCCTCTCCTCTTTTCTCTTTTTTTAAAAAGATCTTCACTATAGATTAAATTTCACTATAAATATCCATTTAGTTTAGTATAACATCAATCTTTGACTAAGAAACCATCAAAAGGATGAACCAAGGTGGTTCCAAACCATCAAATAATATAAATTTGTGGAATAATCTACTTTTCTCTACTTCTATTTCACCACATGCATCATAATTTCCAAATACCTACAACTTATGCCCTAAATTCCTAGAATTCTAAAATGAGTAGTGTTTTTTGAACACTAAAAACATCTATGGTACATTTAGAAGCATCAACAAAACCAAATTCTAAAGTGTCATTAAACTAGATGGATCACCAAGAAAGTTAGTAGGCATTATCAAATATATGAATTTGACACTACATTCTTCTCCTAATGTTATCATTCAACAAGATGTGGTTGTGGTGGACTTGCCTTCTTACTTACCAAGTGTCTATCAAGGGACTTCACCTCAAATATTGGAGGATACTTGTCAACTAATTGAACATATTTGATGTTTAGAAGTAGGTATGGTACCAAGGTAACAATATATTTTGAACCCATAACACATTTCTACTTGGAGCCATATATGTCAAGTGTTATGAACACTAACTATGTCATCTCAGATGAAGTGATAGAAAATAGTGAAGTGGAAATTGAAACCTTTAGATGGAGTTTTAGACTTATTCCTTGATAAGTAGGCCTCTAATTTTCATGAACATGGTCCTTATAAGCTAATTTAAAGAGGAAAATTTGGTATTTATTTACTCCATGAGAATGATGCACCAATTCTAGCCATGATGAAGGATGATGAGTCCAATGATGGTCTATGAAGACTATACTTTTATGGATCAAAGAATAAACATGGTACCATGTATAGAATGATGTTTAATTCTCCATCCAAGCAAATTTAATTATCATCTATTAAATTTTAGTTTGGGTGTTCAAATAATGTTGTAGAATATGAGGCACTAATTCATGGTTTGTAATGGGATAGAAAGATGAAAGTCAACACCTTGAAAGTGTTTGGTGATAGTGAACTTGTAGTTCACCAAGTAAGAGGTCTAAATATATGAAAAAATCCATTACTTAAGTCATATAAGCATAGGGTATGGGACTTACTTGAATATTTTTAGGATTTCAACATTCAACCCATACCAGGGGATGAGAAAAAACATGCAAATAGATTGGTTACCATTGGGGTACAATTTAGTATCCCAACTGATGTAAAAAGTGAAAAGGATCAATCACACATTAAGGTGCTTGTAAGACCTTCTATTCTAGACAACCATAATAATTGGCAAGTTTTTTAAAATGACAATGAAATAATTAGGTTCTTGTAAGAAGAGGCTGAGTTTTCCTCAAGAAATAAATAAAATTTCCTACATCAATATGGTGATCAGATTATGCAACTAAAAATAAATAAGTTACCCAAAGGATGGGTCACACTTGGAAACATATTCAGTGGAGATAATGAGTTAAGTTAGGAAAAGTCATCTTTGTCAACAAAGGAGGAACACTATGCCAATGCAGAGATTGCAATTGGTAAAAGTTTGAAGTTGGGTAAGGTATGCACTCCTATAGAAAAAGAATATTTCATTAAATTATGTTCAAGTTTTGTTGATGTATTTGCATGACAGTATAGTGATATCAAAGGATTTGATCCAATTCTATCTCAACACACCATTGAGTTAGAGGCTAAAACTAATCCAGTAAGATAAAGACAAAGGCCTATCAATCTAAAGGTTGAAACTTTGATAAGAGTTGAGCTTCATAAGTTGATATAATAAACTATTATATTTATAATCAAGTACTTGACTTGGGTGGCAAACCTTGTCCCAGTATGGAAGAAGAATGGTGAGATTAGATTGTTTGTTAACTTCTAAGATTTAAACAAGGCTTCCCTTAAAGATCACTATCCATTGTCATCTATGGAAAAAATTCTACAACTGGTTGTAGGTTCAGAGAGGTTTTCTTTATTAGATGGGTATAGTGGTTGCAATCATATTTTTGTCAAGGAAGAAGACCAATTCAAGATAGCCTTCACTACCAAGTGGGGGACATTTGAATATAGAAATTTGCCGTTTGGTTTATCCAATGTTGGAGAAACCTTTTATAGAGCCATGTATATAGTATTCTAGGGCCTTCTCAACAAGTTTATACTTATTTAATTGGATGACATGACAACGTTCTCAAAGAGTGCAAGTGATCACATGGTTCACCTTAATCAAGTGTTTGAGAGGTGTAGATAATTTGGGGTGTTTCTGAATCTCAAAAAGTGTGTCTTCTCAGTTTATGAAGGTAAGCTTTTTGGGCATGTGATCTCAAAATATGGTATGAGCATAGATCCTAATAGGATAGAATCAATTTTTTTACTTTTCTTTCCCATGTACAAGAAGGATTTGTAAATTTTCTTAGGAAAAATAAATTTGATAAGGAGATATATTTTAGATTTCACCACTTTAGCTAAGCCACTTACAACCATGCTAAAGAAGAATCAAAGTTTTAGCTGGTCTAAAGGAGTAAGGAGTTTTGAAGAGATCAAGAAGACCATAGCTAGTTATCTAACACTCATAAACCTATATTTCACAAAGGATTTCATTTTATATACCTATGCTAACATGGATATAATTTCAAGCATTATTATGCAATAGAACCATGAGGATTTAGAGCAGCCAATAGCCTTCTTCATTCAAGGCCTGGAATAATATGAAACTAGGTACTCTTTTGTTAAAAAATATGTACTTTTATTTATAAGGTCTCTTAAAAAATTTAGATACTTGTTGCCTAATAATAAGATACATCTAATGGTTGCCCAACCAAGTATCAAGGAGTTTTTATTGAATAAATACATAAATGAGAAAAGAGCTAGTTGGATTAAAAAAGGTAATGGATTATGATGTGGAAATCAAGGTCAAAAAGTTGATCAAAGGCAAAAGAATTTGTGAGCATCTATCCCAAGACTTGTAAGAAGCTAATGAGGTGGTTATGGTGTCAAATGATGAAGAGGTTTCAACTAATCAGACCTCACCTTATAGCTAGTTTCATGACATGGTAAGATATCTCTAGGATGGTATTTATCCCCCTCATTTAAGTCCTTCAAAAGGAATAAATTTTAGATTACAATCAATTCCTTTTATTCTTGTTGATGGTGTTTTTTTCAAAAAAGATATCAATGACATGTTGTTAAGATGCATAGAGCTAAGACAAACATAGATATTGATTAAGTAGTTCCATGATGGATATGGTGGAGAGAATTATTATGCAAGGATCACAACCATTAATATTATAAGAGGTGGCTATTATTGGTTTGACCTATTTGGGGATTTTCATGCATGGGTTAGAAAGTGAAAATAGTGTTGCTATGTTTGTAGGAAAATTAAAGCTTGTAGCCTTACCTTTCCAACCAATTGTAGTGGACCAACAATTTGTCCAATGGGGTTTGGAATTTATTTGTCTCATTACCCCCCTTCAAGTATAGGTCATAAATGGATATTAACTACTACAAATTACTTCACTAGATGGATAAAAGCACTAGCATTGAAGGAAGAAAATGAATCCAATGTTCTAGATTTCTATGAAGGTTTGCTTACTAGATTTGGATTTCCTTCAACTATTATTTTTGAAAATGTTATGGCCTTAATGGGTTTTAGGATCAGCCAATGGGTTGTTCAACATGGTATCTTTCTCAGCACTTGATAAAATTACTATCCATAAGGTAATGGCCTTGTTGATTCCACAAATAAGAACTTGTTAAAGATCATAAAAAAGACTATTGAATATAATCATAAGTCATGGTATCTCAATTTGAAATCAGCTCTATGGGCTTATAGTATCACCTATAAAATATCAATAGCCAATTCTCCATACAAGTTGGTTTATGGTAAGGAAGCAAAATTGCCTATTTCTCTTGAGTTTCCTACTCTAGAACTAATGTGTCAACTAGATTTGTTAGAGACTGAGCCAATGGAGATCAAGTATGCTAAGATTATGGATCTAGAAGAGTTTTAAAATTAGTCCATGTTATCCATGTAAGCCCATCAAACATAAGTAAAGAGAGCCTTTGATAAGAGGGCTTCTTTAAGAGGTTTTAAAGAAGGAGATTTAGTCCTCAAGTGGGATGAGGATAGAGATAAACCAAGAAGGCATACAAATTTTGACTCTATTTGGGGTGGTATATACATAATATCTAGTTATAAATCCCACAATGCCTTCTAACTTGCAAAGATGGATGGTGAAGAGCTTCCTATCCCAGTTAATGGGATACATCTAAAACATTAATATTAAGGAAGCTAGATTCCCTGTACATAGTCTATTTATTTTCCTCCAAATGTTTTTTTAGCACATTAGTTTGTTTGTTTTTTTATCCTAAATAAATGCTTAATTTACACACTTTCTTTGCTAGATTAGTTTCCTTATTTTGTGTGTTTCCTTCCTTGTGTCGATGGAATAGTTATCTTTTCAAGTCAAAAGGTTTCTTGCGGTCATGGATCAATTTTTTCATTGTTTATGAGTTTAATAATCATGAAAATGGTCTAGTTCTCAATCATATCAGGCATGCATCCAAGTCAAGTCATCAAATATGTTGGCCAAATTTGGCCTACATACCAAAATTTGCCTAGAGCTAAGGTGAGGAGCTGAATAGAGTCCTGATTAAGGAGTGATCCCATGAAATAAAGATTAGATAGACTTAAGGAAAAGATAAAGTCACTTTTAAAACTTTTGAAACACTTTAAGAAAGCTTAAAGTGTGAATTTGGTAATCTTAAGGAAGCATACCATCATACACATCATGTCAAAATAAATAGCCCAGTCTGGTTGTACATTTCATAAGTGCACTTGAAAATTCAGCCAAGGTTGAAGAATTGCATGAACATGAGGTAATTTATACCAAGGTTATCCATTGAAAATTTGGTATCTTGATGAGTCTTTTATCTCAAGATCCAAGTATTCAAAATAATAAAGTAGTATGAGACATGCCCAGGGATGTCAAGTTAAGGCTATATGAAATAGCAGTTTGGATTCAAAATAATCCTTAGCAAGCTAAATTTGAATTCAAGGTCGATAAGTGGCATGATATCGAGAGCCAATATAAAGGATCAACAACACGTGGATGCTCATCTAGGTCAATAAGTCAAAAAAGGATCTACAGTGCATGATCAATCATGTAGTTGGAGATTAATGGTGAACTAAAGGTCAAAAGGTCAGTGTATCTTATAATTGAATGCATTGATGATAAGTGTCACAATAATGGTGACTTACCAGATCAACAATATGTGTTTGATCAAGTAAGAAGATCAATATCATGCATTTATCTATACAAAGTAGATCAATAGTGTTTAAGAGGCTAAAAAGTTAATAAGTTAGATTGAATATGAGGCTACCACATGGCATAAGCATGTTAATTAGATGAAACTAATAGTAAGATCTTGAGGATAAATATAGGTCTGAAAAATGACATAATCTAGAATGTAAATCATAGATCAATGACAATGATGAAGGTCATAGCTATGAGACTTTTTAGGAAATTAATGGAGTAGATTTGATGGAGTTTCAAGAAGAATAGGATGTAGACACATGTCCAAACTTGTAACAGTCAAGTTTTAAAATGAAACAAGAAGCCCAAAGAAAAGACACAAAGGCAAACACATCATATCAAAATATTTCACCACTCTAGGAAGGTAAATGCATAAATTTGAGATCCAATATGATACAAGTTACCAAAAGTAAGCCCTATAAGTCCATCTAATGCCATTAAAGCTCAACTAAAACTTTTTAAAATAATTTAGACATAAATTTCACCTCTTGATCAAAATAAATAAACCCTAGCCTATAAATCTCTATTAAAATTATAGCTATATGAAAACCAATAGGGGAATTGGTTTACATCTATAGTGGATCTATGTTCAATATTTTAGAGTAATGTCAAACTTGTGATGGAGAAAGAAGTTAGCATTGGAGGCATGGTCCTCTAACAAGTGTGTTTTGAGGGGACACTAGATGAATGAATCCAAAGTATCTATTTGATAGCATGAAAGGCATATCAAGATGATGCATGATGTTATGTGCTCATTAAGAAGATAGAGAATTTAGAGGTTGGATAAGGAAGATAGATCATTCAATGTAGTTTTAGGGTTGTTTGGGGATGTTTTCCTTTCAATTATATCATGACTCAATACCTTAAACAAATTTATTATATTCTAGTGAATTTCTAAACTAATGAGAAAGGATTGAGTGATATTTTAGAGCTGATCAATGGTTAATTTACTAGACATGATCAATGCTAATTGATCAAAGGTGGTTGGGCCTCATTTATTGATTGTTTCTCCCCTATATCTCCCATTCTCTTCCCCACAAGGACTCTCTCTCAATTCTCAGATATTTTTCTTAGAGAAAAGAGACTCTTATGATTTTGTCATGCCCAAGATATGCCAAGTTTGTATTGCAACACCTATTTGACAAAATCAAAGACTAAATTCCTCTATTCACTAAGTTGAATTGAAGTGTGTTTCATAAATTCATTGATGTGGTTAAGTGAATGTATGCTTTCCTTTGCCTCTGTCTAAGTTTTTATCACATTGATGAAGTGTATTATAGCTTTCATAGGTCATTCTAAGTGCAATAGATAGTTTTTTGACTCGTTTGGAAGTGGACAACTTCCCTCCCATACTAAATTGATAGCTACTTCATGCCCTTTTGTGAAATACTTATGTGAAAGTGGTCAAGGAGTGGAAGTGATATTTAAAAGTCTTGAAAGTGTTTGATAGTGTGTATTATGAAAGCATAAGTGCTCAAAACATTGGTGTATCACCTCCTTATACATGTTTTCATGCATTATTGTCTATTTCTCTCCCTTTTTCAAGAAAGAGATTAGTTTAGGTGATAAATCCAATAGGAATATGACATTATCTGGAAGTTTAACCTCACTATAGGACACCCACATCTTGAGGTTATTCCAATTTTGTGGCTTAGTTAGAGGGATCTTGAAGAACTCCTTCCATGGGTGCAAATTAAGACCACAATAGGTTGTCATTCATACTATGAGTTTGGAGGGTGTTCAAGAAATTCACTTTTTTATCATGTTACAACTTTACTTTTTCAATATTAATATATCATTCCTAACATAAATCAAGTGTTTGTATGGTGGTTGAGCACATGTAATGGACCTTGATCACTTTGATGGAGTTCCAATAATTGAAAAATGACATGGTGAAGATAAATTGAGAAGGCAGTTTAATGAAGACTCATAAACACCTTTACTTTGCTTAGTCACATAAGGTATATTAATATTTAAAGTTTCATGATCATCATGAAAAGTGTTTTAGAACTCATTTGAGGCATCAAGTAATAAATGTTTTTTCATATCATATTGACATGATATTTAGTTGATATGCCTCTTTAAATTCATATATGTGTGCCAAAGTCAATGTTTTTGGTCATAGTGAGACCTAATCTAGACTTCATAGACCACTAAGTCACATCACACACCTTTACTAGACCTCATAATCATCATCAATCCATTAATAGACTATTTCATACCTCATTGAATCCATTACCATCAAGGTTAATGCCTAAATCCTCCCAAATGGGGCCCCACACATGTTAATAGTGGCTTTTCAACTCCACTAATTTATACCATCAAGTTAAAAATGTCACATGGACCCTATTTTCCCTCCATAATACCTAATAATGATTTCTTTAGGTTTGAAACAAGAATAATTATAGAGAATGGTAGGTTACAAAGGTTTCTCAAGTGGTATGGATCCATACAGTATGGACTAGCTTAGGTAGAGTCATGGTTTTACATAAGAAAGTCAATACTATCAAATGGAGAATAAATCAATGTGTTCCAATTCAAAGGAATCTCAAAATTATCCTATTTCCCCCTTGAGATCATTAGTATACTCATATAACTCTTCAATTTTATGTTTATACTATATGTAGGAGAGACAATGGGGACCCAAGCTCATAACTAGAGGAAGTACATTCAGTCAACTTACACCATGGTAATTTGTCTTGGGATTGGTCTCACAAGTTATATGAATATTCCTTAATAACTTAAAGAATTTGTATGTCATCCTCATCTGCATAGGCCAGGTTAGATAGAATGGTTTTTATGGATTCTTGGCTTGCCTGCTCAGACCAATGATTGATGTTATTTCCTTGGGTCTTTAAGGATCATGTCATTGCATTTTCAGTACTTGAATCACATGTGTGAGATCATATAACTATGAAACCTTCAATATTATCTCATGTGTGTAATCTGTAGGTAGGTCTATACAATGGATAAGGGTTGAATGTCCTCATCAAAAGTTGTGAATTGAGTTGAAGAGTTGGTAGAGTGTTTCAAAGTTTTTCAATGCCTCCTTACTCAAGATGGAGGTATAATATCCTCTTATCATTTCAATATATCTTCAAGAATAAGGGGATTATATATATGTGAGGGCCACTATGGTGAATAATGTGTGTGATCCAATGTCATCTATAGAGCCTTCAAATACAACTCAAGAACATGGAAGGAAGTTTTAAATTGATAATGAATCCTCATCATGCCCTTGTGAATAAGCTTCTGGACCTCCATGGCAGCCTTAAAGTCTTAAAAACCATCTTTATTTCCTCCAAGCTCACACAATTAGTTTGAGAATAATTTAAGGTTTTTGCAAAGATTAAGGTTCCTAGGAGACTCCTAGGTTCCATCTTTTGGTTGTGTATGCTTCATTTCTACCTTTAAAGTGCCATGTTTTCTTAGGTATATGTGTTATAGTATAAAAGATTAATTAGGTTTGTCTTGGAAATATTCCCACACTTCATCCCACTCTATTTTCATACCTATGTCATTTCACATGGTTTTCACTACCATTCATACTATGTCAACCCTATCTTTATGTCTCACACTTTATATCTCTCCACTACCACCCTCCTCCATTCATACACCCTTCATTACAAGTATATATCACATTAAAAAACCTCTATACTCCATTAGAACCCTCAAAATTAATGAAACCATGGAAGGATGAATCTAAATGGTCATATTCCCTACTAAGAAGGACAATCGCCACCTACAACTAGCCCTTTTAAGCCTATTGTCATAGATTATCCAAAGGAAAATGTGTAGACCATTAAAAAGCATGAGGATTGGTGTGAAAATAATAAGGTTTGAATTCTAAGGGGATAATTGAAGATGTAAATGTATCAGTAGAGTTTAAGCAGTCATTGATCACTCTTCTCCTATATAAAACTGATACTATGACCCTGTACATAATGAGCATATATGAGTGTACACCTACCATAGAGTTGATGCATATGAAGAGTCATACCTTTATTATGGTAAAAAAACATCACTAATAAAAGTATTAATAGGTTTCATACTGAATGAGATTTCAATTTTGATGGTCATCATCTCTAGGAAGGCAAAAGAACGTCAAAATAGGCTTGAGATTATATAGGCATGCTCAGACATGAGCCCTAAGCTTGAGAAGGGTAGTGTATGTAATTAGAGATAAAGTTGAAAAGTCACCACATGAGTGTATATTAATCCTTGAGACATGATATGTAAATATAATTATCATTATCACCTTAAAAAATAAGGGAGAAGACCATACCCAGACCTTTTATTCCTAGTCACTCAGTTAATGGGAAGTTCATTGCAAGTCTAAGAAAAATGGGTGTTTGAGACACCTATAGGCATGGAAAAGCTTCAAAAATTATTATAAATGGTAATAATGACCAATTAAAGGTATCCATTCCTCCATTTTGGATATAAAAATAGTGGGTATACCCACTATTTTGTCTCAGACCAAGACCTATATGTGACAGTTGGTTCTGTGGGTTGAAAGGTGGATCCATGCCATGAAGGGTTTATAGATATTTTAGGATCCACATAAGGTTTTATATTAGTAAAAAATAATGGTAAGGGTAATTATAACTCATCCAAAGTGATTAGCATTTAGAGTCACATCAACTGCCCTTAGATTTAGGCCAATATAAATAAGTACATAAGCCTACTCATAGACCCTACTGCCATCTTAAAGTTCCTCCAAGATCTTAAAAAAATTTGGATGGTCAATGAGGGGTGTATGAATATGTTTAAGACCATACTAAGGAGGTTTCAAGTGAAAAAAAGTGAAAAATAAGGAAAAGTGGCTTTAAAACCTTACTCAAGCCACTCACCCTAGACACAATCAACTAAAGAGCTAACTTTAAGTGCTCACCCACCTCATCACATAGATGATTAAGGCTAAAGATCTTAGTGAAGTTTAAGTCTCCATATGGAATAAATATTAATGAAATATTGGTTGGTATTTGGGAGCTAACCTTTATCAATGAACCTTCAAAAAATAACTAGTCAAAAAATTTCTATAGACAACCCTAGTGTCACCTTTTAATGTTCCTATCTTCACACACCCTTTGCATTGAAACCTAGGCCATCCATGGAAGATTAGGAGGTAAGTGAATTTTGTATTAATGCCATTTTTTCCTATTTTAGATTTTCATACACTATGAACCATCATTAATAGGGTGGATGTCAAAAACCCTGGATAAACTCCATAAGTGACTTGATAGTTGATTTTGGCCTCAAATCCCACCCAAATGAAGTGGTTTGACCATGAAATGACCTTTAACGTCTCCTCAAGCCTTTTGAGCATCACATTGACTCACTAGTTGACATGTGTAGGAGTCAAGTTGTATAAAATAGGACTGGGAGTGTTAGTTTGAGCTGAAGAGCAAGGAGATGGGGAGTGTTTGTGTACATAATGAGGTTAAAGAGGAAGAATGAGTCATAAAACATCTGAACAAGCCCTATAACACTCATCAAAGTGACCTCCATGACTGGTTCTATAGTGTAATAAAGCATAATTATTGGAATTCTTGGCTATGTGCATCTAAAAGTGGTCAAATGGTTTAAACAAGCTAATCATGTTACTTCATAAGTTATCTAAGTTAATGTTTAGGTTTTATATGATGCAAGAGTGTCTTGAAACCCTAGGGTTTAGATAAAAATTCATGATCTAGGTCTGTAGATAGACTGATCCATCATCTCCACTATGACTATCACCAAAAGGTGGAGTAGAGAGCCATTTGAATGTCAATAACACTTTAAAGTTTCAAGAGAGAAATCATTATGATGTTTAGATATATCCTTATCACCTTGAACCTTAGGATAATCCTTTATTATGGATCATTTTACCTACAAACACAAAAGAGCTACTCAGTGAGTATGTTTTCCCATAAAGAGCATCTTTAAATGCTCATCACAACTTAGATGCTCTTGATAGAGAGACAATCACTTTAAGGAAGGTGAGAAGGTCGATTAGCTTGAATTTGGTATAATTGGTTCATATATCCAAGCTGTGGTCTCTATGAGCCATCCCTAAGACCCCCAAGCACTCCTAAACCCCCCTTAAACCCTAATAGTGACTTGACTAGGAAGGTTTAATGAAAAATGCATTCAAACACTCAGGATTTGCTTGACTAACACCTGGATCATGTTTCCAGCTTAGAGGGGCTCATTATTAATAATAAATCATAAATTGATGCAGAACAATTTCATAAAATTAAAATAATAATAGATATGAACAAAGATGCATAAAGAATAGAAATAAAAATGCACAACAAAAAGACTAGATTTAATGTGGTTCATATAATGTGGGCTACATCCACCAAGAAATGCTTTCTCAAATTTTATTACAAGCCACAAGAGTACAATCCACTCTCAGATCTATCTTTTCACATTTACAATGCATGAATATTATTTGGAGCTACACTCTACAAACTCTCTAGAATTTGCACCTAAATTCATACACTTTGTTCTTAATTCTCAAACCCTTGTTTTCTTGATGTATTACCTACTGAATATTTATCTATACATAATACATCAACATAGTGGTTTTATAAAACAATGGGTACCAAAACCATGGGCAAAGTCAATCCAAAATGATTCCCCATTAAGGGGGCCAAAAAAATACATAAAGAGCGTATAATACATTTTAAATAAAGAGTGTATAGTACATTTTAAATGTACAGAATTTGAAATACATTGTAATTTGAAAATAAGCTCCACAACATAACACTCATGTCCATGGCACCTAATGGTACAAAGGTTGTATGAACACATCCTAAAAGTGCAAGTTTGTAGGGTTTTAGGTATAAAATGTGTTTCAGATCCTAACCAAGAGTTATAAACTATGTAAAAGTAATTTTAAGGCTTGTTATACTTCTCTAACACCAGATTATGCATGAAATTGCATGAAGGTGTTTCTATTAGCTCCTTCTAAGTAGCCAGTTTGAGTAGTTTAGTCATATAAAAAAAATGAGTTACAAGTGAAGGATAGTTAGGAAGGCCTAAGCGTAGATGCAAGGAGTTAATAAAATAATATTTTAGGTTTTATTCAATGACTTGAAGGCTTGATTCAACTATTCTAATCATCTAAGAAGCAGATGATTAAAAAGATGAAGAATAAGCCTAATAGACCTCCTTATCTTGCAAGTAGAAGGTACTAATGGACATGGAATTATATTAGGAGGTTAATGAGAAACCATTTTACCTAGTAACTATCCATTAAATTTTACATATTCCTTATTGAAATCAATCATGTAGGAGTGGAGACATCTTCATCATCAAGTCAACATGGGCATTTATAGAGAGGCTGCTCAATGCCTCTTAGAAGCCTATCCACACCGATTTTGCATTATGTAACTACCATTAGAGGTAATATTTTTATATTTTTAGCATGGTCAAGGCATTCATGAATTCAAATAGGGGAGTTAAAACCTCCATACCTGATCTTAATGCCAAGATGGACTCATTGAAGAAGTGGCAATGCTTGAGGAGGGGGAATATGCTTGTTGTAACTACCATATGCCACCTTGTCCTAATTCATGGAGTCTCCTAAACCTATAATATTCCCTCTTATCTCTAAAATATTATATTTAATTAGGAATTAATCTATTGTTTTGGAATCCCTCGGCTGGGTGTAGTAAAGCTCTGCCAAAATTGCCTTTTACTCCTTTAAATCAATAAAAGAATACTTGCAGATTTCTTGTTGAATGCTAGTGTGCTTCATGAGAGTTTATCTATAGAATGTATGAATGATGTTATCATATTTGTGTCCTTTCATGAACCTAAATTCAAGTTATTATTCTATTTTAGGTTGTATAAAGTGTTGGTAAGTAGAGGTGTTCTTAAAGTGTCATAAGCTAGTAGTGTTTTATGCAAATCTAGGCCTTTATCCTTCAAGTTGTATAACTCTTACTCAACATCCATATGAAAAATTCAAGCTTAGAACACAATAAATAGGTATTATTAGTTTTAGTCTTCATCATATTCATTAATGAGTTTCAAAGGATAGACTAAAAGTGGATCTTTGAAACACTGGTGCATCACCACTTTAGTATAGGTTGTTTTACCAATTTTCATCTATTTTCCCTTTTCATTGCAATAAGATTAAGTATTAGTGGGAAAATTAAAATGATAAATTATGGGATTTATCCCCATCAAAACTAGAGTTTTGACCTACATCTTAGGTAACCCATAGCCTGTAGGTCACTCCAATGTTGGTTTAGGTTTGAGGTGGATGTGAATAGTCTTCCTTAGCAAGGGTGAAACCTAGTTACCTTGGATACCTACTTTGACAATATTTGATAACATTGGAAGACATTTAGAAGGCTAAGGATAATCAATGTTAGATTGGAAGGTAATTTCATGCAAAAGGTGTCCACTAGATCATCTTCAAAAAGTAATCAGATTGAATTTGTTGAATTATCATTGGACATATAAATAAGAAAGAGGTTTCCTAAGTTTAACCCTAATCCTACCCCCCCACACATTCTCCCAATTCTCCCTATCCTACCAATTCTATCCATATACAACCTGTTGAAAGTCCTTTAATCCCAATGGTAAGGCCTAAAATGCAAAAAATTGTACCCTTTAATGGTGGTACAAATTTAAACCTTAACCAATTTGATGATATCATAGTTACTACCTTGAGAAGTTTTCCATACTAAATAGGGGAAAACTTCACCACTCCTATGGAACACATAGCTGATGTGGCTAACTTGTGCTTAGTATACAACATCACCCAAGAAAATGTAGCCATGAGACTCTTAGAGAAATACTTGAGAGGAAAAGCTCTTTAGTGGTATAGAGGTCTCACTCCTACCTCCATAAACACTTGTTATGAATTTGGTGAGTTTCTTTGTAAGAATTTTAAAGATATAAGTGATCATGTTTCACTATTTGAGTAACTTACCTCAATTAAGAGGGTACCCTAGGAATCTATGGTTGATTTTAGATATAGATTTCAAAATATTTGGGATAGGATCCCTATCATCGTCAAGCCTACACTTAATTATTCCTTCCTATACTACTTAAGGGCCTTGATTTCTGATGTTTTTGTAATGATACAGTCCATGGGTGGGACCACATTGTTAGAGACATATAAGATCTCCATAAGAGAAAAAAATTACTTGATTAAAATTGACTCCTAAGCCCTTCATGCCCCTATTACATAGATAAAAAACATTTCCCCCACCATTTATCCATTTCCAACTCCAAACAATACATATGAATTTAATGAAAGCAAATTTGATAGGCTTGGTAAGATTCAGGGGTTACTAAAAGCTCAAAACAACAAATTGATAGCCTTAGAGATAAAAACATACTTCTTCTAGACCATATCAAGCCCCTTATTAGGTTCTTTATCCATATTATCCATACAATATACCCCCTTATCCACCTAACCAAGGCCAAGGGAAAATCACATAGGGCAAACCTTAAAATAGCTATAACCCCAATGATGTAAGTAGTTTAAGGGCATTGGCACCAACACAAAATAACCTTTCACAAGAAGGTCAATGATCTACTTCATGGGAAAAATTAGGTGAGATGGTGATGACTACAAGTGGGGAAGTATGTCAAAATTATTATATGTAGTAGGGTCCCACATTTCAAATATATGACACCATGCTTCCTCCACAACAAGGTCTTCTAACACCTCATGGTGATATGCTTGTCATGACATTAGCTGAAGTGCCAAGCTAACAAGGAGGGAATGTGAGTAAATCACATACTGAGACCACCTTTGTAAACTTTTAGGAAGGTGAAAACACTTTTTTAGAAAGTAGCACTAAACTTAGGGTATAATGTGCTAAAGTCAGATGACTCAATTGCATCCCACATAAATGCTAAGAGAATAATGATTAATGACAACTTGGGGTAGTCTAAGGCTTCTCCAACACATCCCCAAGTAACTCAATATCCTATCAATCAAAGTACAATCAACAAAACATCTCCAACATAGTAGGCTCTACAAACATATGGGTAGAAGCATAAGAGTCCCTTCATTCCACAAGTCACACAAGCCACAAGTGATGCCTCTACTTCCAAGTTGTAACCCAAGAGTGTTAATTATCCATTCAGCATTGTGGACTACATGAAGAAGTCTAATGTTATAAATTATATGTGGGAAGCTCTACTCATTCTAAGGTAGAGATATCTTCTTCAATAAGATCTCTCTAATCTTCTTCTCATGAACAAACAAGCTAATAAGGTGAGTGCAGTTTATGATAATGATAGTTAAACTATTGAATTCTAAGCTCAAAAGGTAGTTAAGCCACCTCCATTCTACTTATCAATAATAATAAGAGATTGTCTTGTCTAAATTTCATAATAGATAGTGGTGACTCTACCTCCATCATGCCAAAATCCATAGATGATAAGATAGAACTCAAGTATGAACCCAATGAGAAAGGATTCTTGAAATTAGATGGGTCTCCCACAAAGACAATAGGTGTCCTAAAGGCTCTCAAGATTGTGTTATCATCCTACCCTAATTATACTATCTCACAAGATGTTATGGTAGTTGTTCTCCTTTCATATTTTGCCTTATGCCTATCTAGTGATTTCACCACAAATATTAAGGGATACCTTTCATTTGACTGGTCATACATGGTTTTTAAGACTAGATATGGGACAAGGGTCACTTTTAGGTCTGAACCTATTTCTAGGTTCCATTTATAACCTTATATGCCCAAGCTATTAAATGTAAACTATACCATCCTAGATGAGGATGAGAATATCAGTGAGAAAGAACCCAAGGATAATCTTGAAGGCATCTCAGTTCTATTCCCTGATGAATGGGCAATTGACAACCATGGTTTTAATCCTTATAAGACCATTGAGGAGGTAGTCCTAGGTGTATACTGCATGCATGAGGAATGAGCTATTATACCTAGTCTCATAATCCCAACTCAAGAGTATGATGGTATATAAATGTTTTTATTTGATGGATCAAGGTTAAAGAATGGGAGTGGGGTTGGATGAATGCTTGTTTCCCCTTATAATTAGAGTTATTATTATATAATAAGGTTTTAATTAAATTGTACTTGAAACACTGTAGAGTATGAAGCCTTCATACATGGGCTACAATGGGAAAGGAGAAGAGGAATAAAACTTTTACAAGTGAAAGGTGATAGTGATCTAGTAGTGAAAAAAGTGAGGGGTGTTAGTGTTGGAAATATTTTCATTGATGTCAAAGGTTTAGCATTATTGGTGATAAAGGGCCCATTGCATTTAATTTTGTTTGTAATAAATATATCTTGGCTAATATGAGTTAATATTTATTTAATATTAACGAATATATTTTTGGTTGCATATGAGACAAAAGAAGGGCCCATGGAGAAGTCGAAGAGCCACGGGGTAAAGACAAAATAAGGATGGCACGTATTTTCCCATGAAGAGTCATCTTGGGGAATACCAAGAGTCACCCAGTGAAGACAAAAGAGTAAGGGTGCAATTTCTCATGAAGGGACACTTTGAGGAATATGAAAAGTCACCAAAGATAAGGACAAAAGTGGGAAGGACATTTTTGGTCATGAAGGGTCACCACATGACTTTTCAAAGGCTTGAATATGAAGGGTCATCCAAGATTGGCACCATTTTCCATGAGGATTGAAGGGTCACAAAGGGGGAAGGCCAAAGGTCATTTGGAAAGCTATAAATAAAGGATTGAGAAGCCATTTGTAATATGAGAGATAGAGGTTGAATTGATATTGTAATATCTAGCTTAGAAGAGCAATTGTGAAAGATGAATATGAATTGTATTTGTTATATCTAGCTTATAAGAGCAAAGGTGAGAGAGAGGAAAGAGATGTTGTATTTATCTATCATTTGTTGAGATAGAAACATTGAAGAGATAGGTGCGTGGTATACACAAAGGGGTTGGTGCTCCTGTGGGTTGGTGCTCGAAAAAGGGGTGTGGTGCTCTTGTGGGTTGGTGCTCATGAATAGTAGCTGGGGTGGTGCTCGGCAAAGGGGTATGGTGCTCTTGTAAGCATGGCTTGTGAATATTGTTTGGGTTTGTGCTCATTCATATACTTGAGATTGTTCTCTGTGATTTTTCCCACATTGGGTTTCCACGTTATATCTGGTGTCTCTCTCTATCTTGTGTGGTGTTTATTGTTTGAGTTTTATTACATATCTTGAATGTTTGATTAAGTGAAATTTGGTTAAAGGAAAGTTTTATAAGATATATGATATATTGATTCACCCCCCCCTCTTAGTATATCCCATGCTTAACAATTGATATCGGAGTAGGTTCCTTCAAAAAGGGTTTAACAGCTTGAAGGTAGATCAAAGAAAAGCATAAGATGGCCAAGCAGTTAAAAAAGGAGAATCAAGAGTTGAAATCTATGGTTGAGGCTCTTAAGGAAAAGGTGTTTATCTTGGATTCTAAGTTGGCTATCTAAGTAAAAGAAAATAAGATATTCATTCAGGATCTTAAGAATCAGTTAGAGGTTGCAAATTCAATTTTAACATCAAAAGAAGAAGAGTGTAATCATTTGAAGGATGAGTTAGGTTATTTAAAGGATAATCATGAGAAGCTTATAATAAAGGTTGAGAAATATCATGCAATATTGGTCCAAGGAAAGAAGGATGCAGGTTTTGAAATCAAATCAAAGAAGTCGATTAGGCAGCCCAATGCTTTTAATTTTTCAAATTCTTTTCATGGCCATTGTTTTGTTTGCCATCATGTTGGTCATAGGGAAAGAGACTATATGAGGAGAAGCAATCAGTCAAAGGGAGATCTCAGTCACATTCAAGAAAAAGATATGAGAAATATTGTTTGCTTTTGTTGTCATAAGGTTGGCCATATTGCTAAATTATGTCCAAAACAAGTAAAGAGATCTTCAAAGTATGTCAAAGGTTACAGAGCCCCTAAAAGATATGAGAAGAGTCAAATTAAGGTTTGGAGACCTAAAATAGTAAAGGTTGATCAGGTTGAGTTTAAAAATGAAAATGAATTACTTGCTATAGTAGATAAAGAATCAGATAAGAAGGATTGTATAGAATCTCTTGTTGCATTTGAGCATGAGCTGTGTCAAGATAAGATAGTTGCAAAATTTGAGAAAAAGGAAAACATCATAAATGATAAGGTTAGTAAGTCAAAAAGGTTAGACATGCTTAAACAGATTCTAAAATAAAAACACAAGAAGATCAAGGAAGAAACAGAGGAGATATGAGAATCTCTTGAGATTTATTTCTAGAACCCTTTTGGTGTGGGGTGTCTCTTCTAGGCTTCAAGGAGACACTTTTAAGAAAAATTGAAGCATGGTGGATGCTATTGGGTCTTGGTTATGTTGCATGAAAATAAGGTGAGTTGACAAATTAATTTGTATATCTTTTGAGGGGATAGATTTTTTTTGAAGAAATTTTTGCATCAGTATTATGGTTTGAGGCTATGCAGTGTTTAAAAGTTTTAAAGTGTTTCAAATGATTATGGTCAAAAGAAATTAGAATATTGAAAAAGAGCTAATAGTTTTAGAAAGAAGGAGAAGGATAATCATGAAAATTCAATGAAGAAGGATCAGAGTTTCAAAGTTCCATTCATTAGGAAGAAGGTTCAAACATGTTCATGGTAGAAGAAACAACCTGAAGATTCTATGTTGGTGCAAATAGCTTTGCATATAAGAAATAAAGATCAGCCATGGTTCGTTGATAGCGGATGTTCGAGGCATATGATAGGAGATAAGATTAAAGTAGATAAATGGTGGCATAATTAGATTTAGAGATAAAACCACTACTAGGATAGCTGGAAAAGGTACTTTGAGTTTGGATTATGGTAGAACTAAGACTAAGAATGTTTTATATGTAAAAGGTCTTAAGCATAATCTGTTGAGTGTTAGTCAAATATGTGATCAAGGATATACATTAAAGTTTCATAAAGAAGGTTGTGAGATTAGAAGAAAAGATTCAAATGAGTTGATTGCAGATGCGCAAAGGATAGGGAACAATGTGTATGTATTGTCAGATATCTTCTCAAAGGCATGATCAAAGGATACATTCAAAGATCGGCGAGAGGAGTTGGGAGTAATTTATATTACTTCCTGCCATTAATTTTCAACATCAAGTGAGGGGGAGCTAAGTGTTAGCTCTAGGTAGGCCCTTTTCCATTGATGTCAAAGGGGGATAATAATAGGTATAGGTACAGGTGTAATAAATAGGTATAGGGAATAGGTACATGTTGCTACAGTAAGGGGGAGTTACTGTATGTTTTCAGATGATAGTATGTTTAGGTGATAGGATGTGGTAGTTTCAAGATTGAGGTTGCCATCAATGACAAAGGGGGAGATTGTTGGAAATATTGGCATTGATCTCAAAGGTTTAGCATTATTGGTGATAAAGGGCCCATTGCATTTAATGTTGTTTGTAATAAATATATCTTGGCTAATATGAGTTAATATTTATTTAATATCAATGAATATATTTTTGGTTGCATATGAGACAAAAGAAGGGCCCATGGAGAAGTCGAAGAGCCATGGGGCAAAGACAAAAGAAGGATGGCACGTATTTTCCCATGAAGAGTCATCTTGGGGAATACCAAGAGTCACCAAGTGAAGACAAAAGAGTAAGGGTACAATTTCTCATGAAGGGACACTTTGAGGAATATGAAAAGTCACCAGAGATAAGGATAAAAGTGGGAGGGACGTTTTTGGTCATGAAGGGTCACCACATGACTTTTCAAAGGCTTGAATATGAAGGGTCATCCAAGATTGGCACCATTTTCCTTGAGGATTGAAGGGTCACAAAGGGGGAAGGCCAAAGGTCATTTGGAAAGCTATAAATAAAGGCTTGAGAATCCATTTGTAATATGAGAGATAGAGGTTGATTTGATATTGTAATATCTAGCTTAGAAGAGCAATTGTGAAAGATGAATATGATTTGTATTTGTTATATCTAGCTTAGAAGAGCAAAGGTGAGAGTGAGGAAAGAGATGTTGTATTGATATATCATTTGTTGAGATAGCAACATTAAAGAGATAGGGTGCTCCTATGGGTTGGTGCTCATGAATTATTGCTGGGTTGGTGCTCGGCAAAGGGGTTGGTGTTCCTGTGGGTTGGTGCTCATGAATAGTAGTTGGGTTGGTGCTTAGAAAAGGGGTGTGGTGCTCTTGTGGGTTGGTGCTCACAAATAGCAGCTAGGGTGGTGTTCGGCAAAGGGGTATGGTGCTCTTGGAAGCTTTGGCTTGCGAATATTGTTTGGGTTTGTGATCATTTATATACTCGAGATTGTTCTCTATGGTTTTTCCCACATTGGGTTTCAACGTTATATCTGGTGTCTCTCTCTATCTTGTGTGGTGTTTATTGTTTGAGTTTTATTGCATATCTTGAATGTTGATTAAGTGAAATTTGGTTAAAGGAAAGTTTTATAAGATATAAGATATACTGATTCACCCCCCCTATTAGTATATCCCATGCTTGATAGTTAGTATAGTCAAGAGTCATATTTTAAAGGCCTAAAATCATTGAGTTTGGGACCTCTTTGAGGTGTTCTTAGAATTTGACATCCTTTCTATACCAAGGGAGTCCAATCATCATGAAGATAGACTTGTAACTATTGGTGCCCAATATGACATTGTTTATGGAGTCAAAGGCACTCAAGAATAGTCAAAAATCAAGGTTGTATGTAGGCCATATGTACCTATTAATGAGGTGATTTGATAGGTTTTTGATAATGATGAGTAGATTTCTTGCTTTCTCATGCATGAGGCATAATTATGTCATAAGAATCAAGGTAGGTTGTAGCACTAGTTTGATGATCAAATAGTGTAGTTAAGGACTAAAACATTTCCTAATATATTAGTGACATTAGAGATGATCTTAAATGTATATGATCAATTGATAAGGGATAAGTTTGGTAGCTCAACTAAATAAGAACATTATGAGAAGATAACCATCTTTAAGGATAAATTGCTTAAGTTGGGAAAAGTGAACACAATAAAAGAGAGAGATTCCTTCATAGCCTTGTGTCAAGAGTATGCATATGTATTTGCATGGGAGTACCATGATCTAAAAGTATATGACCCCATGCTAGCCCAATACACCATAGAGTTGGAGGACAATGCAAAACTGGTAAGGCATAAGCAAAGACCATTCAACCCTAAGGTTGAAGAGCTCATGAGAATGGAATTATTAAAACTTATTGAATATTAGATAATATTAACCATTAAGAATTCCTCATGGGTATAAAACCTTGTGCCTATGAATAAGAAGGATGGAGAGATACACCTATGTGTTGATTTTAGATACCTTAATAAGGTGTCTTTGAGAGACCATTATCCACTACCCTCCATATATCAAATCCTTTATAAGCTTGCAAGATCTCATAAGTTTTCTTTTCTTGATGGTTAATCTAGATACAATCATATTTTAGTCAAGGAGGAGGATAGACATAAGATTACCTTCACTACAAAGTGGGGCACTATGCATACATGAAAATGCCATTTAGACTATCTAATTTAGGGGTAAATTTCCAAAGGGAAATGGATGTTTCCTTTAAAGGGATAATTAATGATATGGTGCTCATATATCTTGATGAAATAACTATGTTCTCAAAGTACCTAACAAATCACATGACATATTTCTAGTTAGTCTTTAATAGATGTAGGTAGTTTGAAGTATCCTTAAATACCAAGAAATGTATTTTTGAATTTCATGAGGGTAGATTATTGGGACATGTGGTGTTAAATGATGTCCTATCCATTTACCCTAAGAGGGATGAATCAATATTATAATTACCCCTGCCTAAGTACAATAAAGGTTTGCAGAGCTTCTTAGGGAAGATCAACTTCACAAGGAGGTTTATTCTGAGTTTTGTAGAGTTAGTTAAGCCTATTACTCACATGATTAAGAATCATAAAGAGTTCACATGGAGAAATAAAGGAAAGAGAATATTTAAGGCCATTAAAAAGGCCATTTATCAATCCCCCACACTCCTTAACCCTAACTTTAACAAATAATATTTATTGTATGCATTCTCCACAATTGATGCAATTTTTGTTATTTTTATGCAACATAATGATGAAGGCCTAGAAAAACTAATTGCTTTCTTTAGTCAATCCTTAAGGATATGAATAAATATATAAATTTTTTTATAAGCATGTAATTTTTTTATGAGAGGATTGAATAATTTTAGACACATGGTGTCTAACAACAAAGTTATAGTGATGGTTGTACACCCAAGCATCAAAGAGTTTATACTCAACAGAGATTTGAGTGAGAAGAGAGATGGGTGGGTAACAAAGTGTATATAATATGAAATTGAGGTGAGAGTGAACAATATAATTATAGGTAGAGGTATATGTAATCATATTTCATTAGAGGTGAAGGAAAATAAAGACAGCATTTGTAGTCTATGACAATTAGCAAGAAACTACAAATACTACTCCTTTCAGCTTGACCAATGATGTGGTCAAGTTACTCCAAACATGATAATTTCCTTTGGGATTATATAGGACCAAAATAAGGAATTTTATATTTCATACCATACCCCATTTCTTGATATATGGAGTGCTCTTTAATAAGGATATAGGAGGTATGCTTTTAAGATGTGTTAAATCAAGCCAAGTTGACAAGCTACTTGAACAATTTCATGATGGGCCTACTGGTGGAAAATTTTATACCAAGAACATAGCCTATAATATCATTATATATGTATAATTTTGGCCTGAATTATTTATATATTCACATATTTGGGTCATAGAGTATTCAAGTGTGCCATGTTCACTAGAAAACAAAAGTTAGTTGCCCTTCTCTTGCAACCCATTCAAGTTGAATAACCCTTCATGTAGTGGGGATTAGAATTAATAGGAATTATAAATCAACCTTATAATCCTATAAATAATTGGTTTTTAATATCCACTGACTACTTCACAAGGTGGGTGGAGGTAGTTTCACTTAAGGAAGCTAATGAGAACTCAATCTTGGAGTTCTATGACAATCTTGTGACTAGATTTGGTGTACCTTAAACAACATATTTTCCAAGGCCTTAGCCTTAAATATTAATAAGGTATGTGATTGGGACCTTAGCCATGGTATCTGCCTTAAGGATTTCTCCAACTATTACCCATAGGTAAATGGGATAGCAAATTCCTCAAACAAGAACTTGATAAGGACCATCAAGAGAACCATGGAGGACAGTCAAAGAGAATAGCATACAAGGTTGAGGAATACCTTATGGGAAAATATATTTACACCTAAGATGCCTTTTTTAAACTCTCCATATCTCATTTTCTATGGTAGAGTGGCAAGATTTCCTATTTCCCTTGAACTACCTGCGTTAGTGCTTTCTCATCAACTTGAACTCTTAGAAGATGTTATAATGCAAGTGAAGATGAATGAGATGCAATAGTTAAAGGATATAAGGGGAAATTACATGCATACCATGTGTTATAATCAATATCAATTAAAGAATTAATTTGACAAAAAGGATTCATCTAGGACATTCCAACAAGGAGATATAGTGCTCAAGTGGGATGAGGACTGTGCAAAGATAGGGAAGCACTCCAAATTTGATAACATTTGGAGTGGACCTTATATCATCACTAGCTATAAGGAAAGAAATGTATTTGAAATTTATATATTGAATGGTAAGGAACTCCCCATCCCTGTAAATGGGATGTTCCTCAAATTTTGTTACTAATATTCATCATGTTCCTCTTGTACATAAGTAGATAGAGTTTGTATTTTCCCTCCAAGTGTTTTTTCACATATTTTATGTTTGTTGCTTTGTATTGTTGTTTGTGTTTGTATGTTGTCTTTTATTATCTATTTTTTGTGTTTTGTTGTGTCTCATTTTTTAACATTCTACAAGGTAAATGGTAGAGTTCATGTACAATCAAGTTTCATTTGCTAAGCCATAAAGAGCAAGTCTAAGAGTTTTAAGTTCATTAACCAGTAGGCTGGTCAATCAAGCCAAGTCACTAATAATTTTGACCAATTTCTAGTTCCAAACCCATAAAGGGCGTCAACCTAATTCCCTTGAGTTCTAATCCATAATTAGTCTCATATTTTTCATTCATACTATGAGTTTGGAGGGTATTCAAGAAGTTCACTATTTTGTCATGTTACAACTTTGCTTTGTTAGTCTTCATATCTCCTTCCCAATTTAAATAAAATGTTGTCATTGTGGTTGAGAATATACAATGTCCCTTGGTCACTTTTATGGAGTTCTAATAGTTGAAAAATGCCATGGTGAAGGTAAATTAAGAAGGTAGTATAATGAGCACTCATAAACACCTTTGCTTTGCTCAATACCATAAGTATATTAATATTTCAAGTTTTATAAGCATCATGAAAAGTGTTTTAGGACTCATTTGGGGTCTATAATAGGTCATAAAGGTATTTTCATATGATATTGACATGATATTCAGTTTACATGCCTCTTTAAGGTCATATATGTATGCCAAAGTCAATGTTTTTGGTCATAATGAGACCTAATTTGGACTTGATAGACCAATAAGTCACCTTAAATGCCTTAAATAGACATCATAAGACTCATCAAGCCATTAATAAACCATTTCATACCTCATTACATCAATTACCATCATGGTCAATGCTTAAATCCTCCCAAATAGGACCCACACATGTTAAATAACGGCTTTTCAACTCCCCTAATTCATACCATCTGGTTAAAAATGTCACATGACCCCTATTTTCGCTCCATAATACTTGATAATGATGTATTAAAAAAATAATAATTATAAGTAAGTGGTAGGTTATAGAGGTTTCTCAAGTGTTATGAACTTGTATAATATGGATTAGATCAGGTGGAATCATGGTTTTATAGAGGAAGGTCAATACTATCAAATGGATTAAAAATCAATTTGTTTTAGTGTAAAGGAAGCTCAAAACCATCCTATTTCCACTTGAGATCATTGGCAGACTCATAGAGCTCCTCAAGTTTATGCTTATACCATATGAAGGAGAGAGATTGGCGTCCCAAGCTCATAACTAGAGGAAGTAAATTAAATCAACTTCCACCCATGGGCATTTGTATTAGGATTATTCTCATAAGTTGTATGAACATTCCTTAAGAACTTAAAGAATCTATATGCCATCCTCATTTGCATAGGCCAAGATGGGTAGAATGATTTTCTTGGATTCTTGGCTTGCCTGCTCAAACCAATGATTGATTTTATTTCCTTGGGTCTTAAAGGAGTCTAACATATTGTTTTCAATACTTAACTCAAACATTTGAGCTCATATAACTATCAAAACTTCAAGACTAGATATTGTGTGTAATTTGTAGGTAGGTTTGTGTAATGAACAAGGGTTGAATGTGCTCATTAGAAGTTATTAACTGAGTTGAAGAGTTGGTAGAGTATTTCAAATTTTCCTAATGCCTCCTTGTTCATGATGAAGGTCTAATAGCCTCTTTTCACTTCAAGGGATCTTCAATAAGAAGAGGCTTATATATATGTGAGGTCCACTATGGTGAACACTATGTGTGATCCAATGTCATTTATAAATCCTTCAAATACAACTCGAGAACATGGAAGGAGGTGTTAAATTGATCATGGATAATTATCATGCCCTTGTGAACAAGCTTCTAGACCTCCATGATAGCCTTAAAGTATTAGAAACAATCCTCCTTTCCTCCAAGATCAAACAATCAATTTTAGTAGAGTTTAAGGTTTTTTTCAAAGATTAAGTTTCCTCGAAGACTCCTAGTTCCATATTTTGGTTATGGATGCTTTATTTCTACCTCCAAAGTACCATTTTTACTTAGGTATATGTGTGAGGGTCTAAAAGATTCATGAGGTTTTCCTTGTAAATGTTCCCACACTCCATCCCACTCCATTTTCATACCTCTATCATTTCAAATGGTTTTCAATGCCAATCATATTGTGTCAACCTTATTTTTATGCCTCACACTCTATATTTCTCCACTTCCACCCTCCTCTATTCATCCAACCTTCACTCCAAGTATAGATCACATAAATATACCTATATACTCCCTTGGAAACCTTAGAATCAATGAAACCATGAAAGGATAAAACTATATGGTCATATGACCTACAGAGAAAGACAATCACCACCTATAACCAACCCTTTTAAACCTATTATAGCATATTTTCCAAATGGCATTATGCAGACCATTCAAAAGCATGAGGACTGGTGTGAGTGTAAGAAGGTATGAATTCCAAGGGGATTAGTGAAATCATAAATGTGTCAATATAGTTTAAGAAACTATTTATCACTCTTCTCCCATACAAAAGTGAGGCTTAGACCCTATACATAGTGAGCATATATGAGTGTACACATACCATAAAGTTGATGAATATGAAGAGCCATACATTGATTTTGGTTAAAAAACAACACTCATACAAGGATTAATAGTTTCATATTTAATGAGAGTTCAATTTTGATGGTCATAACCTCTAATATGGCAAAGGAATGTCAAAACAAGCTTGAGATTACACATGCATGCTTAGACATGAGCCCTAAGCTTGAGAAGGGTAGTGTATACAATCAAAGAGAAGCTTGTAAAGTCACCATATGAGAGAATATTAATCCTTGAGACATGTTATAGACATATCATTATCATGAGAATATAAATAAACAAGGGAGAAAACCATACTTAGCTTTTATGCCTGGTCATTCAGTCAATAGGTAGTTCACTGCTAGTCTAATCACAATGAGTTTTTGAGACACTTGTAATCATGAAAAAACCTCCAAATTTAGTAAAAATGGTCATCATGACCAATTAAAGGTATCCATGCATCTTTTTGGGTTAGATAAATAGTGTGTATACCCATTATTTTGTATTAGACCAGGCCTTATATGTAACAGTTGGTTCTATGGGTTGAAATGTCAATCCATGTCATGAAGGGTCTATAGATAGTTTGGTATCCACAAAAGGTTCTATATCAGTCCAAAATGATGGTAAGGGTCCTCAAAAATCATCCAAAGGTATTATAATTTATATTCACATCAGGTTCCCTTGGAGATAGGCTAATATAAACAAGTATATAAGCCTTCTCACAAGCTCTACTTCCATCTTAAGGTTCCTCCAAGATCTTACAACAAGTTGGATGGTCAATGAGGGGTGTATGAAGATGTTAAATACCATAATAAGGAGGTTCCAAGTGAAAATAAGTGATAAATATGGAAAAATGGATTCAAAACCTTTCTCAAGCCACTCACCCTGGACATAGTCAACTCGAAAGCTAACTTCAAGTGCTCACCCACCTCATCACATAGGCGATCAGGGCCAAATCTCTTAGGGAAGTTTATTTCTCCCTATAGACTAAATATTCATGAAATTTTGGTTAGAATTTTGGGGCTAACCTTTATAAATGAACCTTAAAAAAATAACCTGTCAAAATTGGTTTGTAAATAACCCTAGTGTCACCTTCCAACATTCCTAACTCCACACACCCCTTGCATGGAAACCCAAGCCATTTATGGAAGATGAGGAGGTAAGTGCACTATAGATTTATGTATTTTTTTCTTAGTTTGGGTGTCTATATGCTATGAACCATGATTAAGATGGTGGATGTCTCAAACCTTGCATAAACCCTTAAAGTGACTTGATGGTGGATTTTAGCTCAAAACCCACCAAATGAAGTGTTTTGACCATGAAATGACATTTAAGATCTCCTCAAGCCTTTTGAGCATCACAGTGACTCATTGGTTGGCATGTATAGGAGTCAAGCTATACAGAAAAGGCCTGGAAGTGTTAGATTAAGATGAATAACAAGGACATGGGGAGTGTTTGTGTACACAATAAGGTCAAAGAAGAAGAATGATACCTATAAAATTTGAACAAGTCCTCTAGTAGTCATCAAATTTACCTTCATGACTAGTTATATAGTGCAAGAAATCATGGGTGTTGGAATTCATGGCTATGTGCATCCAAAGGGGGTCAAATGGTCCAAACCAACCAATGATGCTACTTCATAATATTTTTAAGTTAATTTTTATGTTATATATGATGCAAGATTTCCTTGTAAACCTAGGGTTTAGACAAAAATTAATGATCTATGTTTACAGATAGACTAATCCATCATCTCCACTATGACTGTGTCACCAAAAGGTGTAGTAGAGGGTCATTTGAGTGTCAATAACACTTCAAACCTTCAAGAGTGGAATCATTATGATTTTTAGATATATATTTGTCACCTTGAACCTCATTAGAAGTCTCTACGGTGGATAATTTTATCTTTAGCTACATAGGAGCTACTCAGTGAGTATGTTCTCCCACAAAGAGCATCTTCAAATGCTCATCACATCTTGGATTATATGCATGGAGATCTCAATACTTTAGGGAATGTGTGGAGGTATATTAGGTTTAATTTTGTATAATTGGTTTAGAAATCCAAGCCATGGTCTCTATGAACCATCCTTAAGACCCCCAAGCACTCCTAAACCCCCCTTAAACCCTAATAGTGACTCAAATAGGAATGTTTAATGAAAAATGCATTAAAACACTTAGGACTTGTTTGAATAACACTTGGATCATGTTTCCATCTCATAGGGTCTTATGTCCATGGCACCTAATGGTATAGAGGCTATATAGACACCTCATAAAAGTGCAAGTTTGTAAGGTTTCAGGTATAAATGTGTTGTAGAGCCTAACCAAGAGTTCAAAACTATTGTAAAGGTAAGTTTAAGATCTTTATACTTATATAACACTATAATTATGCATGAAAGTCCTTTAAGGTGCCTCTATTAGCTCCTTCTACATGGCCAGTATGTGAAGTTAGTTTGAGTAGTTTAGTCATACAAGGTAAATGCATTGTAGAGGAAGGATAGTTTGTAAGGCTTAATAGTATATTCAAGGAGTTAATAAAATAATATTTCATGTCTTATCTAATGAATTTAAGGCCTAATTTAGCTGTTATAATCACCTAAGAAATAGATTAGCAAAAAGATGAAGAATAAGGATAATAGACTTACTTATCTTATAGGTAGAAGGTAATAATGGGCATGGAATGATATGAGGAGGTTAATGAGACACCATTGTACCTTTAACTATCCATCTAGGTGAACATATTCCTTATTAAATTACATTGTGTAGGAGTGGAGACAGTTTCATCATCAAGCCAACATGGGCATTGAAAGAGAGGATGCTCAATGCCTCTTAAAGGCCCATCCACACACATTTTATATTATGTAACTATCATTTGATGGAATATTGGGATGTTTTGATCATGTTAAAATATTTCATGAAGTAAAATATGGGAGTTATAAACTCCATATGCAATCTCAACACCAAGGTGGACTCATTGAAGAAGTGTTAACACTTGAAGAGGGGGAATATGCCTATTGTAACTTCCATACACCACCTTGGCCTAATTCATGGCTTATCTCATGCCTATAATATTCCCTCTTATCTCTCAAACATTATATTTAATCATGCATTATTCTCTTATTTTTTCATCCCTCAGTTGGGTATAGCAAAGCTCTACTAAAATTGCCTTGTACTCCTTTGAATCAATAAAATAATACTTACAAATTTCTTGTTGAATGCTAGTGTGCTTCATGAGAGTTGATTTATAGAATTTATGAATGTTTTTTTCATTTATATGTCCTTTCATTCACCTAAATTTAGGCTATTATTCTATTTTAGGTTGTATGAAGTGTTGTCAAGTACAGGTGTTCTTGAAGTGTCATAAGCTAATAGTGTCTTGTGTAGATCTAGGCCTTTATCCTTCAAGTTGAAAAACTCTTACTCAACCTCCATATGAAACATTCATTCTTAGAACACCATCAATAGGTTTAATCAATTGTATTCTCCATTAGGTTCATTAGTGAGTTTCAAAGGATAGACTAATATTGGATCTTCAATCACTCGTGCATCACTACTTTTGTATAAGTTCTTTTACCAGTTTTCATCTCTTTTCCCTTTTCATTACAATAAGATTAAGTCTTAGAGAGATCATTGAAATGATAAATTAGGGGATATATTCACATCAAAACTAGATATTTGACCTTCATATTAGGTAAACCATAACCTTTAGGTCACTTTAATATTAGTCTAGGTTTGAGGTGGATGTGAAGAGTCTTCATCAACAAGGGTGCAACCTAGTTACCTGGGAATACCTTCAAAGTATTTCTTATGTATGAAGTTCCTTTTAATACCTTTAAGGTATCTCCTATGTATGATAGTCCTTGTAATACCTTTAAGGTATCTTATACTAGGTATTATAAGGAACATGAAGGTATCTCTCTGAAAAACCTTTTAATAACTTCAAGTTATCTCCTTGAAGGTATTTATAATACTTTCAAAGTATCACTTATGTGTGAAGCTTTTTGTAATACATTCAATTAATCTCCTAGATATGAAGGTATATATATACCTTCAAGGTATCTCCTAGGATATATATTGAATATATTACAAGGGACTTCATAACTAGGATATACCTTGAAGGTATCACAAGGACCAACATACTTACGATACACTTTGATAGTAGGTATTTGTAATGCCTTCAAGGTATATCTTAAGAGACACCTTGAAGGTATACCTAGGATATTCCTTGAAGGTATTATGATGACCTTCAATGTGGTCTCCTAAGGGCTTATAATGCCTTCAAAGTATCTCCTATGAGACACCTTGAAGGTTCCTTGTAATACCTTCAAGGTATTTAGATACCTAGGAGATACCTTAAAGGTATAACAATAAACCATTAAGGTGTCTCATAGGAGATAGCTTGAAGGTATTATAAGGAAATAACTTCAAGGTATCTCCTAAAAGATGCCTTTAAGGTATTTCAAGGACCTTCAAGGTATCTCCTACGAGATACCTTGAAGGTATTAGAAGAAACTTCAAGGTATCTCCTTGAAAGTACTTTTAATACCTCCAAAATATATCCTATGTATGAATGTATATGTAATACTCTCAAGCTATCTCCTACTTATGGAAGTCCTTGTAATCCCTTAAAAATATCTAATATAAGGTATTATAAGGAATTTCATGGTATCTCACTAAAGCTTGATTTAATATCTTCAATTTATCTCTTTGAAGGTCATTGTAATACATTCAAATTATTTATTATGTATGAAGGTTTTTTTAATACATTCAAGGTATCTCCTAGTATGAAGAAGGTACCTTGAAGTATGATTAATGTCCTTGTAATACCTTTAAATCATTTATTAGGTGTGAAGGAGATACATTCTATGAGATACATTGACTATATTACAAGTACCATCATACCTAAGAGATACCTTAATGGTATTACAAGGATATTCAAGGTATCTCCTTCACACTTAGTAACCCAAAACTATTCTATGAACTATCATAAAGTTTTCCTGAGTAGATACATTCAAGGTATCTTCATGAGTTCATAGTTTTTCCTAGTGGTCTTATGGTTTGTGCTATGAACTATATTTATATTAGGTAAGCTCATTACATCATTTTGTATCTTTTTTTCAAATCTAGTAACCTAGAACTCCTTCACAAATACAATGGTGTTTTATAGATATGTTTATAAGAGGAAAGACTATGAATAGAATGTTATAAAAATTAAGTGTATCCATGACTTAGAAAAATGATTTATAGATATTTGTAATGTTTCAATCTCATCAAAAATTTCTTTGACAAGTTTTGAATGATGACTAGAATGATTCATAAACTCTTTTGATGTATTTTGTAACTTTGTTGTACATTATAGAACCTACCCATAGCACTCCAAAGCTTTATTGTCAAACCTTGGAGATTACTATCAAACTCTAAATATTTAACATCAAAATCTAAAACTTTATTGTTAAACTCTAGAGCTCTATTTGGAATATTCATCACCTTATAGGCTTGCATTGGATCAATTTACTTTTCCAAAACTCTTAACATTCGATTATAGTATATTATCTCTTATGTACATACAAAGTTAGACAACTAACCATGCTAAAATTTAGAACATAATGGTAAAAGTGAGAAACATAGACTCACACATACTAAATAAGATATAAATACATATATTCTATTAAAAATAGCCATATGTCATAAAATACATACAATGTCCAATCTAAGAAGGTAGCTTAATAAGTGTAACAGGCTCAATATGTGGATATAATGAGTCATAAAATAGACTCATAATTTCCCTCACACTTTACATTTTACAAGTCCTCTTGTAACCCATAACTCCTTCACAAGAGGTTCATTACAAGTACCTTCTTCATGGTATTACAAAGACATTCAAGGTATCTTCTTCACACCTAGTAGTTACCTTGAAGTACCATGAATATCCTTGTAATGCTTTCAAGATATCTCCTAGATATCAAGTTATTTATAATAAATTCAAGGTATCTCTTAGGATATACCTTTATGGTTTTAAAAATAGGTCCTTTTACTACTTTTAATGTATCACCTAGGGGATATATTAAAGGTATTATAGTTCAAGATATAACACATGTGTCCTTGTAATACCTTCAAACTATATCATAGGAGGTAACTTGAAGGTGTTAAAATTTAAATTTTTATAAAGAGGTCCTTGTAATAACTTGAATTTATCTCCTATAATATACCTTGAAGGTATTAAGAATACCTCTTTATAATACCTTGAATTGTAACATCTTCAAAGTACCTCCCATGAGATACCTTGAGGGTCCTTGGAAATAATTAGAAGGTACTTTCAATACCTTCAAGTTATCTTATAGGAGATAATGTTAATGTCCTATACCTTTAAGACATATATTAAGAGATACGTTAAAGGTCCTAGTAATATTTTCAAGGTATCTTCTTGGATATAACTTGGAATGTTTTAATTTTTTTATTGTTGATTATATTTGATTTGATGGACAATGAATATTTTGTATGATACCTTGAGAGGTGTATCTTGGGTTATAATTTAAGGTAGTACATTTTACTTCTTGATGGTAATGGATTTGAGGACCAAAGTGTCTCTTATGTGATACCTTGGGAGGTTTCTCTATGAAACACTTCTCAAGATATCACTAAAGAGTCATATCTCAAGGTACAATATAAGAGATACTTTATCCTTCAAATATATTACCATAAATAATAAAAAAATAATTCATTCAAGGTATCTCCTAGAAAATACCTCATGTACCTAAATTATATGTTTTCAAAATGCACCTATCACACCAAAATATACCTCTAGAGGTATCTCTCCAAATGTATCTCTCATAAGGTACCTATTCCACCCAAGATATATCTCTCAAGGTATATCTTAAAATATACCTCAACATATCTCTTAAAAGATACCTTGACCTCATATCAATAACTATCAATAATAAAAGAATAATTTATTAACGTGTCTCCTTATTAAATTGATATAACTTCAAAGCTATAATCTTGTATCCTATTTTTTTTTTTTAAAACAAAACCACTTAAAGTATCATCCAAGAGAAATGTCTTAATGTATCCTTGCATATATAAATTGGACCTCAAATCCAACACCATGAAAACATAAATAGTAATACTTTTAAGTTATCTCCATATAAAAACTTCTCAAGTTCTCAATCAAGAGATACCCCTCAAGGTATCTCTTGAAAGATACCGTGAACCTTAAATCCATCACCTTCAATAAGAAAATAGTAACACATTAAAGGCATTTCTTATTAAATACAACATCTATAAATTATGTTTCTAAAACCCATCCATATATAAACCCATTAGAATGTGAATAACTTGTAAGGTATGTACCATAATTGCCTTATAAGGAAGTTATGTACCATAATTACCTCATAAAGACTTTGTTTTGAGTGATCATTTTTTAAAGTGTGTATTTTTTAAAGGGAACCTAAATTGGGAATCATATTTAATTTTGGAGGAATTAACACCTAGGTGAAATAAGGATTGAAGTAGGAAGTATATGGTAATCAGATCTATAATTTTTTAGATTGATAACTTCATCATACAAAATCTAGTTTAATTATCTTTTAATTGGAAAAGTATATTCCAATTAAAAGATAATTAAACTAGATTTTGTATGATGAAGTTATCATATATATATATATATATATATATATATATATATATATATATATATATATATATATATATATATATAAAAGTGTGTATTTTTATAGGGACCCTAAATTTGGAATCATATTTAAATTTGGAGGAGTTATCACCTAGGTGAAACTAGGATTGAAGTAAGCAATATATGATAATCAAATATTTTATTTTTTAGATACACACACACACACACACACACACACACACACATTCCATGAATCTTTTTTTAATTAGTGTCATTAAAATAAATGTGTTATACATTACATTTTTAATATTTTTAGGTTTTAAAAAATCTCCATGCTTATGTTATGGTATAAATAAAGTTTTATCCCTTACATATAAGTATACACTAAATTAATTTTATAATTAATTTGATTAAGAATTACACATGCATTTTTCAAATGTCTAGACTAAAAAATCATACATCAATGAATTTAAAATGTAGAGACTATGATTCTCTCATAAATAATGGAAAGGTCATTGGTGAAGGAAGAATACACAAAATTCTAGGTGCAGATGTTGACTCTTTTGAATCTAAAAATCTCATTTTCACATGACCCAATGATAAAATACCTTTTATATGTGTAATTGGTAATGTGAAAAACTTTTTTGACTCTACCAATTCTAATTCCAAAATATTTTGTAGATACTTTGGAGGATGTGGTTGACAATTTTACTATATGGAGCATAAGAATGATGCAACATGTCATAGATAATTTTTATATAGAAGATTTCATGGAAGGATAAAATAATTTCAGTTCAGTTATGTATATAAAACCATTACAACAATAAAACCCTTGCTTGGATTCATTCATTTTCTATATCAATGATCCAACCACATTTCATAGTCTAAGAAATGAGTTTATTGAAAAAGGGTACATTTATTGCATAAATGTATAACGAATATAATTGACAAGAGAATTGATTATGGTTATATTGAATTTTCACCTCTAAGAGAAATTTTTTGTTTCATTCTAGTCTCAATGGAATAAAATTAATTGGGAATTTACATAAGGCACATTCTAAAACATTGTGAAACTTTTAGCATAGAAGTAATTGAATCATCTATCATTAGATGGCCTTCCAAAAAGATAATGGACATTAAAGGTAGATCAATCAATTTACCATACATGACACCAAAGGAAAAATAAGTTGGAAATGTTTGGGAAGTAGTGGATACTAAAATCATTCCTTGCATGAAATTCCTAGAATAGAGGCATCAAAAAAAATTAACTCATGCCTACAACTATTCTGGCAAAAAATGATTGTATCCAAGCACTTCACTCAACCAAGTAGAATTTGATGCAAGCATAGATAGTGAGATTAGAAAGGTGTACAATGATAAATGTTATGCCTTTATTCAATATTATGATTTGAAATGATAAAATAAACAAAGATAAAATTGTTTGATTCCACCACTATGGATAGGAGGAAACATGTCTTGGATGCCCTTTCTATCAGTTTGTTTAAGAAAAAAAACTACCATTGATTTTCAATGTAATGAGATTTATTTATAAGCTTGGATTAAAATATATGGATTGAAGATAATTAACTTTTTTGACATTCAAAATTGTCATAAAAATGGGGAATGAATTACATTCCATGTAGGGTGGTTTTGACAAAAGCCATAAAAGAAGTCAATGATAACTAAATATTTTTTGGACCAATTAGTGGATGATTTTATAAATGTTTCTCCAAGACTTATATGCCACGTAGATATAGATGGTATACATGAAAATGTTTGACATATTCTACCATCTTTCATTCAATAATTTATGAGGTGCCACATCAATGCCAAACTAGCAGATATGGAATATGAGCCAATATCCCAACCAAAATTCAATAAAATGTGCAAAAATAATTTTCATGATGGGACCATGTTAGTAGAGGTTCTTGGGTTCACCAGAACATGCTAATTATAGGGATAGATCCTATGATTTAGAGAAAGAACTTGCATAAAATGATAAATCATTGTAAGGTATTTATTTTATACTAAGATCATAGATGTTTATCACACTTCTAGGTAATCTTATATAAGTTTACTTAGATAAATATACAATAAAAATATTCAAGTATGACTACATAAATTCCAGCTTGTAGAGGAAAGATGATCGCTAATAGGTCTTCTAACTTTTGGAATTAGATCATAGAAATTTCCTAAAAAATGTTATCATTACATAGAGATATTATATAATAACCTCCAATATCATAATAAGCAGATTGTATTCCATAGAAGATAAAGCCATTTTCATGAGAATTAATGTTATACCACATATTGGTAGAAAAAGATATAACTATAATAGGTAACACATATCCATCATATTAATCACCAATTACTGAATCTTACTTATAATCTTTATACTATTAGGCACTCATTACACATTCATTCCAGATACCCTAAGTCTACACTCAGTCCTTTAGGTGTTCATTGGATACTTAATTAAAATATCCTCATACAATATTACCTAACATTATCCAACCCATTCTACAACAATCCACATGAATATATAACATTAAAAACTATATTCTTATAACCATTATGTCTATACTTGGCATCCAGGTATGTCAACCTATATTTTCTTACTAGAGATTACATGTATGTGATCCCAGCTAGAAATATAATATCATAATAATCTTGTAAAATAACCACTAACCAAAAAGAACCCATGGTCCCTATCTACATGGCATGTTCATATATTTGAGCAGTTGGTATATACATTCCTTGACTAACACTTTCCAAGACTTAAACTTTTGTCTCATCTTGAGATAAAATTACAAATAAATTAGAGTATATAGTATAAATTATAGGTAGAATGTGCATAAACCATAGATTGCATAAGGTGCCATTTTCTATTTTCACCTATTTTGTACTACTTATCCACCCTCATAGTTTTTAAAATAAGTAGCAAGATAGTTTACCACTCCTTTAGGTTTTTAATAGACTCTTAAAACTATAGGGTTGCCCTTTATGGGTTTGTAAACAACCTAGCTCTATGTATCCATGTGGTCCTAATAAACAGAAAGCTGATAAGCAAAATTTCAAAATTCACTGCTACAAAAAAAAACTTAGCTAGATGGAGGAGGAATTTCTAGAGAAAAAGATGTAGTTGGTGGTTGTAAATTTTATGGAGCACTCTATGAATAACTAGAAGTAACAATATTATTCTAACACAATTGTTGCTAAATTTGACTTGGAGGAATAATGGTGGGCACATCAATGAGTAGAGTGATGGTACAATCAATCTCAACCACACCCATCTTATATTTATTCCAATCAATCAAGTACTCTTGAACACTCTGTAGAATTTTCCATAATAGAATATGAGCATAAAAAAGTTGAGAAATATCAATATCAATTTTAGAAAGAAAAGTGGCTTTAGTAGTATTAATTTGTACAAAGATATCCACATGAAGATGGGTGATCTTCTCAACATGGCACTACGCTTGGATTCATGAAAAGTTATTTTACATCATCTGAGTCTACCAAGTATACATCTATTATATAAAGTAATATCAACCTTACACGAATGATTTAAACATAGATACAAACCTAAAAAAAGTGATAGAGGTATTAAGCATTATAGCCTTGGAAGAAATCATAGTGTTAAACTCAAGCAATACACCGTTCCATATCGCATCCACTTGTGTTTTCTAATCGATCACTTGATGGGCCATAGCCATGGCCTAGTTGATCATAGTGGTGAGGTCAAATTGATAAATCTCCAAGATTTTTCATAATTCAATCGACTCTACCTTAATGGTTTGACCTTGTAGTTTGAAACTGGTGACTTGTTGGATGCTCACCCAATCTTGTGTAAGTTGGGGCACTAGATTTAGAAGTTTTGTGTGATATAGAATAAATATAGGGCCCATAAATTGGGATTATAGGGTGGAAAAGTCATATTAAATTAAATTAATAATGTTTTTGAGAACACTCTATAGGTTAGAGTTATCCTTCTATAATTGAAATACCCTATTTAAAAAGAAAAAATAGTTTGTGCAATGAACTCCTAAAATTTTGAAGCACCTTCCAACTATTTGGAATATAAAATATTAGAAACATATAAAGATGCGTCAATGGTAGGTGGAGGCATGACAAAGATAATAGTGGAGTTAGTGGTGGGAAGGCAATGCAAGGGAGCGAGGGGGAATGAAAAATGGTGCAATAAGAGGGTGCAAAAGGAACATCCATAAGGGATAAGCTCTAAAATCTAGATGTCACAACTAAATCATGTTTTGATGAGGCCTCACTTTGGGTTGGGAGGAAATTAGAAGTGAAATAAGTAGTATGTAGAGTCTTAGATGGCTATTGTGGAAGAGCGTTCAATGTGGCTACAACTTGGTATAGAGAAGTGTGATCTTTTTACAAAATTTATGAAGTTGTGGTCTTTGTAATTATCAATGTAGGCTAAGTATTAAAAGGTGTAGGTCATAATATCATATTGTCTAATACTTTCACTACTTCCTATGTGTGTGTTTCTTGAATGTCAAGTTATGTTTGTGTTACCTCTATAACAAGCTTGCATTAGTTGTATCTTTGACGTATGTCTTGGCTAACTCAGCAGTGACATTCTAATTTTATATTTCTTTAGCCTCAAAAATATTCTTCTATTATACTTTTTCTTCTACAATCTATGTGGGTTAGATGGTGGTGTCTAGTGGAACTTGAACTTTTTACGTAGTTGGTCCAATAACCTAGTCATCAAATATTTTTGGTCTCCCATGTGCTTGATGATTATGATTCTAAATCTAGGTATAACATACTCTAAGGGAATTACTACTTATAAACCATAGACCAATTGAAAGGGGGTAAAACCCAAGGCATGTTTGTAATGCATGCAATATTCCCATAAGACTACAAGAAGTCTATCCTTCCAGTCATTTCACTGAACATCATAGACCTTTATAAGCATCTTACCCAACACTTTGTTTTTATCCTCTACTTGACCATTCACTTGAGGGTGGTAAGCTATAATTTTATGGTGTGATGTGAGGAATTAATCAATGAATGTCTTTATGGTTTTATTTAAAAAGTGTGTACCTCTATCACTTACCAATTTGTTTGGACACCCAAACCTAGTGATTATATTCTCATACAAAAACTTTGCTAAATTTTTCACTATAATTAGTTATTATAGTAGCTACCCAATTGGTAAAGTATTCAGTCATAGTGATTATATATTATGCATGACTACATTTTTTAGATAGATTGAAAGGCCCAACAAAATCAATCCCCCATTATTCAAAGGGTTGATGCACAAACATTAGCTAAAGTGGTATTTCATCTTGTTGGTTTGGCTTTCCCATTATTTGACAAAAATCATGTATACACATAATATTTTCAAACTTTTATCACTTACTAGTGCTCTTTATCTTGAAAAAACCCATCGGTTCTCAATCTCTCTGAGTACATGCCTTAAAGGGTGTATCAAAAAAGGGGTGGGTAGACCATTAGTGTTTCACATGATTATTTTCCATTTTTCCACTTGTTATCTACACACTTGTCTACTAAAAATTGGTCACCTAAGCTTATTCTTCTCTATTTCACAATCCTTAATCATTTCCTACCTTTTATCCCCCTTTTCCTAACTTTGAGCCCCATTTGACTATTCACTCTACTAGTTTGACCAGTTTGACCTTATATAGTTTTGGGTAAAATTAATTTAGGGTCTAGGTTGGATCTTGGTTGAGCTAGCCTGTGACCTAATGAATTCCTATTCATAACTACTAGGTTGATTGGGTCGACCCTATCAACCAAAATTTTTAGAAGGGCTTAGGGTTAAATTTTCCTATATATACAAGTTCATTTCACCATTATTTAGAGAAGAGAAGAAGTAAGAGCTATTGTTCATTTACTTATCCACCATTCTACTTGAAGAACAAGCTTAGCGCTTCAAACTTTCTTTAGAGATATGGATCTTATCTTATGGATAAGTCTTTTGGATGCATTGATAGGTTGTGTAGCCTAGAGCTACTTTATCTTTGTCATCCTTACATACCACAATAACCTCTTATGAAGCACCTCAGCCAAGGGGGAGATTAAGGCTTGGTGGGTTCATCTTAAAAGGTAAGTATTCCTAATTTTATTCCTCCTTTGTAAGAGTAGATAGATATGCATTTGTACTTATCTTCCATGCATTGGATCTAGTGGATCCCCATATTGGTCATGGTCTCAATTATCTAATGTATCCCCAATTGGAAGTGTAAGTATGATCTATATTCCTCGATTTAGGATTTATTTATAGAAATGATGCATTTTTAATTGCATACATTATGGTGAACTTGATGTGAATCTAACCCTTGTAGGTTTTACTTCACATTTTTTATTATTTTATTATTTTATTTAATATTTATGATACTGGATCAATAGTGTCGATATAGTTTCTAACTTTTGTGTGTAGGTTTAACACACAGTCACATCAATATGAATATATTCTATTTATACAAGTTTTTCATTAGGTAGAGGCTATTAGGTTGACTTTGTCAACACAATACACTTTCAGACTTCCAAACAGACTAATAGGTCAACCTTACTGACAAAGTACACTTCCAAACTTCCATAAAACATAGTATACTTTATAAGTTTTTATTACATAAGGAACTACAAAACTAGGTTGACTCAATCGACTCAATTGGAAGAATTTACAAGTATAAATTAGGGTACTTCAATAACAATCTCATTTTCCTTTACATCCTCCAACCCACCAAGGTTCCTTTCTCTCATTCTCTATCATTTATGTTATTCATTACATTTCTATTTTTTGTAGTTTTTAGTCTTTAAAATTACCCCTATATAAAAAAATAGGTCCACTCTATATTCTATCTTTTATCTAGAAAACTAGGTCAACACTATCAATGTAGCTCTTTAATAAACACTTGCTTCAGTAGTGTATTAACAACACTATCAACTCTAGTCTATAATATCTACATACACTATCATCTGAAATGAAATTGTATTATGTTTCAAAGTTGGAATTAACACTTATATGCTAGTAATTATCTCACCCTTTCATTTTTAGTTGCTTTCATGCCTAGAATAGATAACATAGTCTAATTAGGTGGTTTTTCAATATACCATTTAGTTTCACTATTTTCTTTCACACACTACCAAATCACATAATCTTAAAATGCATTTAAACAATTGTCTACCCAAGGCCTACCTACTTGGATTTCATCACCAAGGGGTAAGCTGACTTGGTTTTATGGCCAAGTATAAACACATGGTCAATGGTATATATTAGTAAATCACTCAAAACCTTTATCACTATGGTGTGTGAAGTGAGGGGATAGGTCCTAATATCAAGACAATACCATTGCCAACATAGATCCCTTTCAACCTAAACATCTTAAAACCATCTATAGATTGATTTCTAGTTCCTTGATTATAGCCAACTCCCTATCAGATATAAAAATATACTCTAATAATCTAAAAACATTTAGGATGGCCACTTAGTTAACATTTACTTTCCAAGTTGATTGCTTTCTCATTGCTCAATCATATTTGTATTGAAAATAGTTGCATTGGCCAGTGTTGGTACAAGGTTTTATGTTGTGTGCCTCAATTGGATCATCCTCATTGACCCAATTCATTATGTGTTTCTCTTCATTTATATATTTTAAAAGTACTTACAATTTTTTTATTATTTTACTACATAGTCATTCTCCTCGACACAGTCTCTTATAGACTATCTATTTTCCCTATCTATAGTACTAGGTCAACCCTATCATCATAGTACTCTTTTATGCTTCTCAAGATATAGTACTAGGTCAACCCTATCGACTCTGTATATTTTTCTTACCTATTTTCTATCTAGGATAAACTACTAGGTCGACCCAGTTGACTATGTATCCCTATTTTCTAATTTTTTTAGCCCCTATTTTTTGTACTAGGTCAACCTAGTTGGCTCTATACTCTTATCTATACATTCCTATTTCCTTGCTTTTGCATCACTTTTACCTTATCTAGTCCTTCTCTTTCATCATGAACTTCTTTTTTAAAGACAACATTGAGTTGAATTCAATAGATATGATGAGTCTTACCAACCCTCATAGGGTCTCCCATATATAGCTTAGGGAACCTCTCTTAGATGGGAGTAAAGATCATATATCCACTCATATAATGAACTATGTGACCCCTCCTCATTTCTATTTGCTTTGTAATCCTATCTTCTCACTTGAAGATCAACCCAAATTAAGTATACCCCTAAAATGCTCTTCTTTATCTCTAAATTTACTCAACATAGTGGAAAGGATCCTTCTACCATTTACCATCTCATGATTATTGGTCAAGTTGAAGAGCCTCATTTGCCTTTTCCCAAGTTCTCACATAGATTTGGGGATACTATTTTCTTTTATTCTCAACCTCTTCCCTCTATTTTGACCCCTTCTCATACCATGACTTATTCTTCTTTAACTTCTTCTACCTCCATGCCTAGTATCTCCACTAATATGGTAGGTTCTACATCTAGTGGGCCTCTTCCAATACCCACTCTCCTTAATTACTCCAATAATGCATCATTTTCTGCCCATGGTAATAATGATTCTATTGCTTCCTCTTATCTTCCCTTCACTAGTCCATCTTTTCCCAAAAAAGAAAATTTTGCCACTAGTGCCTCATATTTTAACAACTCTTCTCAATCTCCTACTAGAACCCATAGTGGTACCTAAGCCACTACTTCTAATGTTAATGCTTCAAATAATACCAACAATATAACTCAAACCCACCAAATTTTATTATAAATTCTTAATCAAATGAATACCATTCAAGATCATAATATAAATCAAATGATGTGAATGAAAAACCACCTTATCCATCTTCAAACCCACCCTCAATAGATGCCATGGGGTATGCATAATCAAAATGTTCCCCCACCTCCTTTTTGAGATGCCCATGGTAATCTTATCCCTTAATTTCCTCATATCAACAAGACAATTAAGCATCTTCAAAATGAGCCTCTTACATCTCAAATTATTAATATCAATATAGGAGGCATCACCCCTACCATTTCTTATAATGGATCAACCGATCCTACTCTTCATCTAAAAACATTTGGAAATATATATAAAGACTAGGTCAAATTAAATACCTTTTTTGCTACCATATTATTAGCCAAAACTCTCACGGGTGATGCTTTAGATTGATACAACCAACTTAAAACGCATTTTATTACTAGTTTGGAAGATTTAGTAAATGCTCTAGTCCAAGAGTTCCAAACTAGTGATCTTCCCAAAAATACCTTGGCCCATTTTATCAATTGTAAGAAACTTGAAAATGAAACTACCCAATATTTTGTTAAAAAGTGGAAAACATTGTCCAACAAATGTGAGCATAACATTGCTGATGATAACCTTTTTCATCTCTTTACCAATGCTCTCTTTCCTAAATTACAATATCAGGTTTAGACTCTCTCCCCAAGTACCTTAGAGGAGACCATTAACCAAGTTAAACATCAATATTTCTTTATGTGTTAATTCAAGCCACTCTCAACCTTTTGCATGTCCTCGTATCTTACTCAAGAATAAAAATAATCATGCTACCAATGATGGTATCATAGACTCTTATGACACCATCCACACTATTTAAGTTATTATTCCTAACCAATCTTCAAAACCAACTCCCCCTCTTCAACAATTCACCAATCCTCACTTATCTTCACCTAATAATATCAATGTTTACAAACCTTCATCCTCAATGGAATTACTCAAACATCTACCTATGCCTCTACCATGAGGACTTGATCCCACTCATCCTATGAAGTCTTGGTATGGTCCCAATAAATTTTGTTGGTTTCATGCTAGTTGGGGTCATCCTCATGAGATGTGTAGGCAACTTCATAATTTGGCTATGGATTTTCTTCTTGGTACAAATTTTGATCATGATTCTATCATTCAAAAATGCCAACAAGCTTATTTTCAAAGCCCATGAAACTAATACTAAATCTCAAACTTTGAATCAAGCTAATGTTCATTTAGCCATCTACAAATATCCTCTTCCAAATCACCAAGACAACCAAGATAAGCCCATCCCTTCCACTACTACTATATATAGTCTTATGAACCTAAATCTAGAAGAGAATGTGGTTAATATGACTAACATGCAAAGGGTAGTTGCTTTCATTGATCCTCAACCTATCTACACACCTCCATTGTCTTGCACATTTTGTGTTATCCAAGATTCTTCTCCAACTCACTTAAATGAATTGGGTAAAGATGACCTTATAAATTTTGATTAACCAATTCCAACTCCTCCCTTGGATAACACTTCCCATTCTATTTCTACCATCCCTCCATCTTATTTACCTATCACTAATGATACTCAAGCTACTATCACCACTTCTTCTAGAAATTATCAAAACCAATCTACATCAATTAATTCATTTTCTCAACATAATTTACCACCTTTTTCTAAACCTTTACCTCTTATCAACACAAATTCCACTATACTTCAGCTCCTCCTTCTGAGGACCTCCTTCAACACTATGCACCTCTTTATAACAATCTTCTTATGGGTTATAATGAATGGGATCCTATCATGGAACTCACTAATATCCCATCCCAAATCCCCTTTATTGATATTATGAGGAACTTTCTACATCATCAAAACAATCTTATGTAACTTTTGTTTGAAATGAACATCCCTCATCCTCCCCTAGCAAGATGTAAAGTAACCTTATCTAGACTGAAGATAGCATATTGCAACAATATGAAGAGATGTCCATACATGTTGATGGAACAATGGAAACTTATCTTTACCTCAAGTTTTCTATTATTTATATGATTCTTGATGATATTATACTTCATGTGGATGATACGCCTCTATTCATTAGTGTCCAAATTGGTGATATCCAAGTCAAGTGTACCTTGATTGATGAGGTTTCCAACACTTATGTTACCTCTCTCAATTTTATCAAAACCCTTGTATATTCTAAATGCAATATTAAATCCACATGAAACTCATGTCAAGGATATGATTAGAGTTAAATACATCCTTTAGGTTGTGTGTGGCTTCCTATGATCATCCCACCTATCACCATTTATGTGAAGGTGGTGATATTTAACTTTCCTTTATCTTAAAAGATTCTACTTGGTAGGCCATGGACTCATTATATGAGATAAATTGCCTCTTTCACCTATCAATGAATTAAATTCCCTCATAATGGAGTCATATATATGATTTAGGGTGACACCAATCCTTATAATTTTGAATAATTCCAAGACCGGGGTGCCTTAAAGATTCCTACCCTTGAACCATTACCCAGTGTTCTATTTCATGAGTCTCAATGATTCAAATTTCCCATCAATTCCAATCGAGGTTACAATGGTCACCCTAAAATCATTGTTAATATTCCCCCTAACCTCTGAGATTCCAATTATGATGAGATTGATGAGATCAATCTCAAGATTAAAAATTTTGATCTCTCACCTCATCTCATTTCTCAACTTCCTACTTCTTTGCAACCTCATTCTCAAAAACCACCTTGTGATGACATCCCAATTATCTTAACTAAGACTCAACATTCCATTCATCACAACTCATCAGATGACAATGCCATCCCTAACTACATTATTGATCTTCACACACCTGATTACAATGATGGTTATTCCTTAGATGATCCATTTTTAGGTGGTCTTGTTCAAGCCTGTGATGCTAATATTATCCATTATCATTCCTCTTTGCTTTAGTATTTTAGTACATCTTCCTATATTTCATCATACATAGTTCTTCATTTTAGCATTTTTCCTCTTTATCATAGGGTAGAGATGGTATAAACACCTCAAATTTTTGAATAACCTTGTAAGAGTATGTTTATGGATTGTGCTATGATTGGACTCTATCACTTTGCTAGGTACCATGTGTATACACACAATATTTTCACACTTTTATCAATTATTAACACTTTACATCTTGTAGGAACCCATCATGACTCAATCTCTCTAAGTGCATGCCTTAAGGGGTGCACTGAGAAAGGGGTGGGTAGACCTTTGGTGATTCACAAGATTTTTATCCCTTATTATCATATTATTCCCTATCAATTTAGATCCTAAAACCTTTCCCTAAGCTATCTCTCCTTCCTTGCACATTACTCTAGTATTTTTACTCTTTTTATCCTTCTTTCCCTTGCTTAGTACCCTTTTTACCTGTTCAATAAGCTAGGTCAACCTAGTCAACCTAACACAGTCTAGGGTCATTTTAGCTCTTTAGGCTTAGTTTCCATCTGGTTGACCTAACACAAACTTCTAGCATTAGCCTGATAATGTGCTAGGTCAACCCAATCGACCTAGCACAACCAGCATGTCTGAGTGATTTTTAGGTTAGATACTCCTATATATACAAGGTCATTTCTATGATTGCAATCAAGAGTTATTATTCACTCATGCTTCTTCATAGTCTATTCTTCCACCATTCTACTTGAGGATTCTTAGCTTAGGTTTCCTATTTGGATAATCTTAGTCTTGTGGATATGTCTTGGATGCTTTGGCCTAAAAAAGTGATTCTTATGAATCACAATAACCTCTTGTAAATCCCCATTGGCCAAGGGAGAGATTGAGTCATGATGGGTTCACAATCAGGTATGTATATTCTAACTTTGTTCTCCTCTCTTTTAGTAGATAGAAGTAGCATAAATGTAGGCTTGAATAATATTACTCCCTATATTCCATGTGTTAAGGTGTTACTCATACTTTATTTGAAGTTCCCTATACATATATTTGATTACTTTGCATCTAACCCCTTACTTTTTGCCACAAGCTTTGGTGAGCATTAGATTAGTTTACTTTTCTTGTTATTAGATTAATTTACTTTCTTGTTTATTATCATAAGTGAATATAGAAACCATAAGACTCTTTTAGGGTTATTGTGTGATTATGTTAGACTGTAGGCTTTGGAACCCTACCTAGCATGATGTATTATGATAGATGGTACAAGTTATCCCCTAATTGAGTATTGCAAACCCTCATATTGGTCATGCTCCCACTTGACAAGCGTGTGCCCCAATCAAAAGTGTAGGTGTTATCTATCTTATCTGATTCAAGATTGATTCATGTGCACCATATAATTATGAATTCATACATTTTTGTGAACCCGATGTGAATCAAACCCTTATAGGGTTTATTATTAGTTATTTTATTCATTTTGTCATTTTTTCTATCATATGTTTTGACTTGTTGGCTCAATTCTATCAACCCAACTATTTTTCTCTGTGTAGGAACAAGTAACTAGATCAACTAGCTCAACCCAACCTAGGGTTATAGTACTTTGCATACTTTTTGTTTAGTTTACTAGGTTGATTAAGTCAGCCTAACACATTTCTAGCCACTTTACAGTAGGTCCCTATTAAAGATTCATAGTGCAAGTTCTAGATTTTAGACTTCCAAATTTGTAGTCTAGTCAACTAGGTTGACCAGATCAACTTAACACATTTCTAGACATCTAATTCAGTCTACTATGTTGACTAGGTTAACTTGGCATACTTTTTCAGCTTTTGTAGTAGGTTCTTGTCTCACTTGGTCGACCAACTTGACCCAATTCTCTCCAAGGTTACAGGTCAGTTACCTATTCTATTTTCATCTCTAAAACACCAAAGCCAATTTTTATTTTCTCTATTTCACTCTATTTTGTAATTTTTCTTCAAAATTATGATCTATTTATATGTACCAATTAGATTAGCTAGCATCAATTCAATTGACTATGTATTTCATTTCAGTATTTGCTTTTCTAGAATAGCTACAGGAGTACCTTATTTTATTTCTCATCTTATTAGTAATCCTTTCCCTATTTATTATGCTACATTGACCATATCAAATCTTCACTATCCCAGACTATTTCTTCTACTTATGTTCACTACACTAGGTCGACTTGGTTGACCTAGCAAAGTCTACAAGTCCAATTTTTCCACTAGGTCAACTTGGTCAACCTAGCTTTGTTTTTTGCTTCCCCTACTTTTTAGCTTGGTTGTTCATCCTTTTCAATCTGCATCTTGTTCATTTCTCTTTGATCAAAATGAGGTCCACTATCATAATATTTTTGGATAGTCTTAATCCATTTAAATCCTATATGAGGTGTTCATTTCTCCCTTTCTTTACCACCCAAGAGCACCATCACTCTTGGGGCACCTCTTTTCCTCCTTCATCTACAAATTGCAACATGGGTCAAATAACACCTCAAGATGAAGTTGATGGATCCAATCCTTTCTGTACCTACCAATAACCTTCTCAAAATATTAAAACTAATGTGGGAGTGATTAACTCAAGTTTATTTAATAATCCCACTAATAACTCTTCTTTTAATATTCCCTCCAACACCAACATGGAAAATGTTCCTTCCAACACCAACTTGCCACCTGATACAACTCAAGTATTAGCCCAAGTGATGCAACAAATGAACATTATGCAAAACTCTAATACCAATCAAATGATGCAACTTCAACAACATTTGATCAATGTGGCTAATCAACCTCCAATCATGAGTCCTCAAGCTAATCCTAATTACATTCCTCCACCTATTAGAGATTCCTTAGGTAACATTATTCCTCAACCAATAATGAATAAAAAAATGCTTCAAACTATCCAAAATAAGCCTTTATCTCCCTTCATTGTATCTATTGCCATTGGTAACATATCACCAACTATTAAATATGATGGGACTAAAGACCCCACCTCATTTCTTAAAGCCTTTGGTAATCTCTACAAAGAGTGGATCCAAACTAATACATTTTCCACTACTAAAATCTTAGTCAAAACCTTCACTAGTGATGTATTATAATGGTATAATCAATTACCTCAACATTTTATTTGGAAACTTGAAGATTTGGTCAATCTTTTAGTTAAAGAGTTTCAACATAATGATCTTCTTGAAAACTATCTTATCCATTTCATAAATGCTAAATAATCTCCTAATGAATTAGCTCATGACTTTATTAAAATATGGAAATACTTAGCTCATAAATTTGATTATAATATGTCTGATGATAACCTATTCAAACTCTTTATCACATCTTTAACTCCTACTCTTCAATACAAGGTTTGAACCTTTGCTCCTCAAACTCTTAATGAATCTATTGACCAAGCTAAATGGAAAGATTTTCTTATGAAGCAATTCAAACCTAATTCTAAAATCCTTAAAGGATCTCTCCAAACATCCAATCCTATAACTAGTAATACTTCTCAAACCAAACTTGGTGTTGCCAAAAATGATGTTCCTTTATTGTCTCATGTGCCTTTTTCAGTTCATCAAATGAGATAATTTTTACCTCTTTCTAAACCTTTCATGTATCCTAATGCTCATCCTAAATGGTATGATCCCAATCTATTTTTTTGGTTTCATGTCAATGTTGGGCATTCTCATGAGTCTTATAAAGGGCTTGCTAAATGTGCTATTTTATACACAATCATGTATTTATTTGATAGTGAAACCATGATTCAGCACCATTATCAAAAATATACTAATTCTTTTCAAAAATGACAACCCTCCAAAGCCTCTACATCTAATAATAATAATAATAATAATAATAAATCTTCCTCTCTTAACCAATCAACTTCTAAATATGTTTGGGCAATTGATTTTAATTATGATCAATACCTTAACAACTCTCAATATGTCAATACGGCTAAGGTTAATTATCGAAGGAAGCTAGCATGTAAAGACACTGTGACCAAACTTAAGAAACCTTCTTTGGAATAATAATTACTTAAAGATACTACCACTATAAATATTTATTCAGAAGCACCTAAGGAACAAGTTCCTCCTTCTGACCCTCCAACCACATCTATTCCTCCAAAGTCTAATTTGCCTTCTTCTAAACCTTGTGGTTCCTCTTCTAAATCTCATTGGAATTTCCTAGAGAACTTAACTCTATCCAATGTAAAATTCCTCTCATGGAGTTGGTTTGAACTTCACCTTATCATCATAAATTCCTTATGCAACAACTCCAAGAGATTGAAGACCCATCTTCTTTAGATGAAGAACCATCTTCTATTGATTCTCAACCAATAAACATTTATATAATTAAATCTATGTGTCCTTATTTCAAAACTTCCATTGAAATCCTTGAAGAGGACTTGATTAATGATGAAATCCTCTTTCACATTGACGATCCACCTCTTTTCGTCAAGATAGCCATTAATACCACCCTTATTCAAAAATTTCTAGTTGATGAAGGTTTTGGTATTAATGTGACTTCTATATGGCTTTTACAACAACTTGGTTATAACAAAAACCATCTTAAACAAACCCATCTTATTTGTCATGGTTTTGACAAGACTAATCAAAATCCACTTGGTTGTATATGTCTTCCCTTAACCATTGGTCCTAAGATCGTGCAACCAAACTCAAGGTTATTAATCTTCCTCTATCCTATAACATACTCCTCGATCATCCATGGACTCATTGAATGAGGGTCATTACTTCTTCTAGTAGTCAATGCATTAAATTTATAAATAATGGAAAACATTATAAGCATGAAGTCGATTCCAACCCATGGAGTATCTAATTTCCTAATCCTAAATCACAATATCGTGTTCCCATAATTCTTAAAATCAATAGTGCTCCTTTTCCTAAGTTCATCAATTTGAATCCTAATTTATAAGTTACTCTTATGGATTTTGATGATGATGATCCCAATGAATTACAATACACTTGCAATACTAAGAAATTACCTTTGTTTATTTTGGAATGGCTTTTGCCTTCCCTCTTACCCAGAGATCATAGCATTCCTCTCATGGATGAGATTACTGATTTTTTCCCATGATGTACTTATCAAGACCCATCTTTAATTGAATTTGCTTTTGCTTACAATGAATTTGGAGTGGCTAAGCTATTTCAATATCCTCTCATCATGACTCCTTGAACATTCAATAATCTTGAGATTTCACAATTTGAAGATCCTCCTAAATCCCAAGCATGCACAATTTATCCCACATATGATGACACTATATCATGGCCCAAGCTCAATCTAGAGACTTGGATGTTTGACATTATCAAAATATTTTAACTCAAATTCATGCTTTCAAACAAATTGTACATACCATTTTTATAGGTCATAACTTAGAACCTGAGGGTTATGTGCCACCTATCAATCCTCCTCTTATTAATTCTCCTTGGGTGGTAGAGCAAATCATGCCTTTTGAACCTCTGGAAGTGCTTTCATATTCTTTACCTCCTTTGGTTTCTCCAATTGAATCTAATTCTTCTCCAATCATCTCTTCATCTATTTATTCTACTCTTAAAATCACACTTAATGCCATGACAACCAATGTCCATCGAATACATTCTGAATATGATTGACATGGCAATCAAATTTTAGATTTAGAAATAGATGTGGAATATTGTGGTCCTCTTCCTACCTTTCCTAGTGATGAAGTTATTTTGGAGTTGATTTATGATTGATAAATATATCTCCCACAAAAACATCATAAACTTGGAATTTTTAAAAATAAAACTCCTAGCTTCAATGACTTTGTTACTAAAATTGATCCTAAATCTAATCCAATTTCATATTTACCTAACACACCATACCAATTTCAAGATGGTAATGCAATGCTTATTGAAGAAGCAACTCGTATCAACTATGGTACTCCCTCTTGTCCTCAACCAATCATAGTTTATAAAGAACTTTCACCTTTTGAACATGATAATTTCAGCCTAGTTTTTGATAAGTATCAAGAGGCATTCACATGGTCTTATAAAGATATCCCTGGTATTGACCCTAGAATAGTGGTCCATAACATCATTACCTATCCTAATGCCAAACCTAAGTGTTATAAGCAATGTAAATTTCCTCCCAAAGTTACCAACTTATGCCATAAATAAATCATCAAACTCCTTGATGCTAAATTCATTAAACCTATGGATTATTATAAATGGGTTTCCAATATTGTTCCTATTCAAAAGAAGGTCACCATGGTCATTTGTATTTGCATCAATTTTTGTAAGCTTAATCTTGCTTATACTAAAGATAACTTTCCTTTATTTTCAATAGATGCCATTGTCAATTCCATGGTTGGATATGAAATGTTATCTCTTATGGATGGATTTTTGGGATACAATTAGATTCATATCACTCCTAAAGACCAACATAATACTACTTTCACCATGGAATGGGGTGCCTATTATTATGTTAAAATGCCCTTCAGTCTCAAAAATGTCAGAGATACTTACCAATGCACTATGAATCATATCTTTCATGATCTCATCCATAAAATTGTTGAAACATATGTGGATGATCTTATCTCTAAATCCAAGCATCACACAAATCATCTTTTTGATCTTACCATCATCTTTGATCATCTCATCAAATATAAAGTTATACTTAATCCTTTCAAATGTGTCTTTGGAGTTACATCTAGAAAATTGTTAGGATTCTTAGTCTCTCTCTATGGCATTGATGTTGATCCAACCAAGATTAATGTTATTATCAATATGCATATCCCTCATTCTATTCTTGACATTCGTACCTATTTAGGTAAGCTTGGGTTAATTAGATGATTTGTTCCTAAGATGTCTTATCGCATTCACTACATCAATTCCCTTCTCAAGAAAGGTATTGATTTATAATCGATGGATCCATGTCAAAAAGAATTTGACAACATAAAAGAGTCATTTCTTCATCCACCTATAATTTGTATTCCTTTTAATGATCAAACCTTGAGTTTTTATACTTTTTCGATACCTATTTCAGTTGGAGCAACGCTTGCCCAATAGATGATACATGTAAGGACTATGCCATCTATTTCATTAGCTGAGGCCTCATCAATTATGAAACACATTATACCAAAGTTAAGTGTGATTGCCTCACCATCTATTTTATAGCTGAAAATCTTTGTCACTACATGATTTACCAAACCACCTATGTCATTATTCATTATGACCCCCTTTGTCACTTCTTCTCCAAAGTATTTATTCCAGGAGATAGAATTAACAAGTGGATGGTTTTACTTATGGAATTTAATCTTTGCATCATCACACAAAAATATATCAAAGGGCAAGTCATAGCTGATCAACTTGTTGTAACTCCTATTCCAACCACTTATTCACTTCAAGATGATCTTCCTAATGACAATATTCTTTACATTAAAGGTCTCAATCAAGCAATTTCTCTTAAAGATTATTTTCATATCTTTACTATTGATCTTGAAGCCAATCAATCTAATGAACCTTCCACTTCCTCTGATACTACCAAACTAAAATTAGTTATCAAGGAGCTCCCTAAAATCAATATTGACTTACATGAGGATACTTGGACCCTTCATTTTGATGGTGTTAAATGCCTTCAATGAGCTGGGGCAGGTTACATTCTCAATAGTCCTCTTGGTAAAATAATTCCTTTAGCTTTTTGTTTTATATTTGATGTCACCAATAATATGGTTGAGTATGAAGCTCTTATCATAGGTATGAGAGTTGCTCTTGATCTATACATATAATATCTTCATGATTTGAGTGATTCTCAACTCATTTTTCATCAAGTTAGTGGTACCTATCAATGTAAAAGTGAAAATATTATTGCCTATCATAAAATTGCAACCACTATTGCCAAGTATTTTGCCTCTTTTACAATTGAACCTATTCCTAGAGACCAAAATTCCATTGTTGATTCTCTTGTCTCTTTAGCTTCTCTCTTTCATTCACATCAAGTTCTTTCTAATCCTTCTTTTATCATACAAATAATCAAATCTCTATCATCTATTCACCCTCTAGATTCCCTTATCTACCACATTGAGGCTATCACCATTTGACAATGCCCATGGTATCAAGATAGCATCCAATTATTAGAACATCAAACTTATCCTCCTAACTTGTATTCCCATGAAAAAATGTGTCTTCACAAATAAGCTTTCAAGTACATATTTAGACATAACATCCTTTATTATCACAATGTCAAAGTTACTTTGCTCTATTGTGTCATGCCATATGAGGTTCCTCATCTACTTGAGAAAACACATGGGGGCATGTGTGGTGGTCACTATAATAGACAAACTATAGCCTATAAAATCCTACGTATGGGTTACTATTGGCCTAATCTAGAAAAGGATGATATTGACTATGTTAAAAAGTGTAATTCTTATCAGCATCATGATGACCTCATTTATTTTCCACTAGCTAAACTTCAAGTTATTGAATCTCCTTAGCCATTTTCCACATGGGGATTCGATCTCATTGGTAAGCTTCCTCATCCCCAACATGGGCACATCTTCATCATCACTGCCATTGAGTACTTTACCAAGTGGGTTAAATCCATGCCCCTTGATAATGTTACCAGTCTCACTATATCTAAATTCATTCTCAACCAAATTATTTGTCGCTTCAGTGTTCCTCATGCCATCATTTTTGATAATGATGGTAATTACAAAAATAAACATGTTAAATAAATTTTCACTATACTCAAAATTAATCACAAGTTTTCCACTCCTTATCATCTAAAATGTAATGGTAAAGTTGAGGCCACCAACAAAATTATTAATAAAATTCTTCAAAAGACAATTTATGAAACCTGCACAGATTGGCATCCTTATCTTTATCCTGCATTTTGGGCCTATCAGACTAGTATTTGTATTACCATTGGGGAAACTATATTCTCTCTAGTCTACGATTCTAAGTTGATTCTTTCTCTTAAATTCAAGTTTCCTTCTCTCTACATATTTCTTCATGGCATCATTCCTGATGAAGAATTACATGAGGCTCACCTTCATGCCCTTGATCTGCTTTATGAATGTTATCTTTTCACCTTGCATCACAATCACCAATACAAGGCTTGCATCACCAAATAACACAATAAATGTGTTAAAAAGTACACATTTAATGTTGGTGATCTTTTCCTTAAATTATATTACACTTATGACAAAGAAGGTAAGTATGCCTAAAAATGGTGGGGCCCTTACTTAGTTAAAGATGTTATTGGTCTAAGTACTTATCACATTCAAACTAATGAAAGCCATTTTTTCAAAGAGCCCACCAATGCTAAATTCCTTAAGAAATAATTTTCTTAATCATTTCCCTTTTTTGCATGCTATATATATATATATATATATATATATATATATATATATATATATATATATATATATATATATATATTCTTTTTGTAGGTTACTTTAGCATGTGTCTCTCCCTATGTAGTAGTTTCCTTTTTTTTCAAACCTATAGCCCTCCCTTTTAGTCTTTTGGTTTCTTGATGTAACATAGTTTTCATTTTTCTTTCTTTTAAAACCTTTAGTCCTCCCTTTTGGTCTTTTGGTTTCTTGATGTATCATAGTCTTCATCACTTATCTTTGCATTCTCCTTTTGCTTGCCAATGTTATTTTGGCATCCTTTGGGTCTTTCTTTGTGAGGTGATTTATACAAATGCCCCCTTAATTTTTACTTATTTGTACCCCTTGGGTTTTCCTTTTGTGATTAACTTGGTAAGATCATGGATAAAATCTGGCCCTTCTCATAAAATTATCTTTCTTTTCATGTTCTTTGTGATCCTTTTCATTTAGACATTAGCTTTTGCTAGATGGACTCTATAAAAAATCTATGTTAGCATGTTTTCCTTCACTTCTCACAGTCTTATGATAAGGAATCACACCTTTTCTATCATTGTATTCCTTTTTTCCCTTTATCACATTTTTTGCAATTTGAAGAAATTCAAATTTGTTATATGTGTCAGTTTCCTCTTGATTTCCCCCTTTCTTTCATCTCCACATTTGGATAAAATAAGATCAAAGTCAAGATAGAACTTTTATTTCACCTAGATTTATGAGACTCTTAAACCCCATGCTCTTTAATTTTCTCTCTCTTAGCAACATTGTCCCAAATTTTTCAAATGAAAGTCATCTTTAGCACCCATGTTTGGTCTTCCAAATCTGTATGGAGGAGGATTTTTTTTTTTAAAAGTTAAAAACTAATCATTTGAAAACAAAAGGAAATGATATCTAAAAGGTAACATACAAATATTAAAATTCTAATCACAACAAAAGACATGATTACAAGCACATCTCCTATCTCTAATCAAAGTTGAAACTCCATAGTCAGCTTCACATAGAGTTGAAGTCCTTTGGGGTGTGATAGGCCAGCAGATTTGAATAGAGGATTTCAAAAAAATATATATTACTACCTACTTTCTCATATAAGTACCTAATATTTGTAGTAGATTGATGGCTCTGTAAGGGGTTCTGAAGAGTGGAAAATGCATCGTGAGGAGGTAGTTTTATTTTATTTTTCATGCATATAAACTTCATTAGATGATCTATATACTCCATTTATTGACCTAAGACATGTGTAGCTAAGATAAGTTCTTCAGAGTCCTTAAGGTCGATAGTCCTCTTATTTTAACAAACCAAATTTGAGTGTCTTGACTTCGATAAAGAGTTCCTCTACCTTGGTTTTTCCTTCATTCTCCCCTCTGCCCCATTTTAATATCCCCCCTTGATAGACAAATTATAATTCCAAATATGTTTTCATTTTTCTTTAAATTCCTTTTTCTTCATTTCTTAAAAACATGATAACACTACTTTGTTTCATTTTTATCTATCTTTAGACACAAAACAATGTGTTTTAGAAACTATGGATCATTTTCATCATGTTCTATATATTTACTAAAACTATTTTTTTTCCTTTTCCCATTTATCTTGATTTTGTTATTCTACTATTATGGAAACCTAAGCTCACACCCTTTTTCCATTGTTGTATGAGATGTGGATTGTTACTACTCACCCAACCATGTTTTTTTCCCTTTTATGCATCCCCTTTTTCCATTGATGATTGAGATGTGGATTATTACTGCTCACTCATCAATGTTATTTTACCATTTTTTCTTTTTGAATCCTATTTTTACCATCTTTTTTGACATGTATCCTTGATTTGATTTGATGATTTTGCATTTTCTTACTTAAGTTTTACTTGTTTGAGTTTTTCGGTCTTTAGTAGCCTTGGCTTTTCGGTTACCCAATTTACTCTTGTCTGACTTGGTCATTTGGTCTAACATAGCACTTGTCACCCAACATACCAAACTCCCAAGTACATCTCATCTACATAGCACCAGTTATCTTTGCTTTTCTTACATTTGTTTATTTTCACTCCTTAGTTTTGTATTTCTAGGTTTGTCCAAAGTAGTATTTGTTCCCTCCACAATCAAAACTAAAACATAGCTACCAAACATCCTAAGATAAAGGTAAGTCAAGGTACACATCATTTATTTTTTAGCTATTTACTTTTTAGTTAGTTTCCTTTTCTGTCATTTACTTTCAGTTATTTTATACTTTTTAGTTAGTGTCCTTATGTTCTTTCTTGAAGTACCATCCCTTGTTACACCTTAGTGACACATGATGAGCTTTGAGTGGGGCATATGTATACACATAATATTTTCACACTTTTATCAATTACTGATGCTTTATATATTTTAAGAACCCATCATGACTCAATATCTCTAAGTGCATGCCTTAAGGGGTGCATCAATAAATGGGTGGGTAGACCTTTGGTGCTTTGTAGGATTTTTGTCCCTTCCATATTATTCCCTATCCATTCAACTCCTAAAACCTTTCCCTAAACTATATCTCCTTCCTTACACATTCCTCTAGTATTTTTACTCTTTCTAGCCTTATTTCCCTTATTGAGTACCCTTTTTACCTATTCAGTAAGCTAGGTCAACCTCGTTGACCTATCATAGTCTAGGGTCACTTTAGCTCTTTAGGCCTAGTTTCCATTTGGCTAACCTAGCACAAACTTCAACCATTAGCCTAATAATGTGTTAGGTCAACTTAGTCAACCTAGCATAGCCAACATGTCTAACTGATTTTTGGGTTAGATACTCCTATATATATAAGGTCATTTCCATATAAATGGAATTAGGAGTTATTATTCACTCGCACTTCTTCACAATCTGCTCTTCCACCATTCTACTTGAGGATTTTTCACTTAGGTTTTTTATTTGGAGATTCTTAGTCTTGTGGATAGGTCTTAGATGCTTTGGCCTAATAAAGTGATCCTTATGAACCACAACAACCTCTTTCAAAGCCCCATTGGCTAAGGGAGAGATTGAGTCATGATAGGTTCACATTCAGGTAAGTATATTCTAACTTTGTTCTCCTCTCTTTTAGTAAAGAAAAGTAGTATAAGTGTTGGCTCAAAGAATATTACTCCCCATATTTCATGTATTAGGGTGTTACTCATACTTACTTTATTTTAAGTTCCTTATACATGTATTTTATTTCTTTACATCTAACCCCTTACTTTGTGCCACAAGCTTTCATGAGCACTAAATTAGTTTACTTTTCTTGTTATTAGATTAATTTACTTTCTTGTTTATTATCATAAGTGAATATAGAAACCATAAGACTCTTTTAGGGTTGTTGTGTGATTGTGTTAGATTGTAAGCTTTGGAACCCTACCTAGAATGATGTGTTATGATAGATGATACAAGTGATCCCCTAATTAGGTCTATCAAATCCTAATATTGGTTATGTTCTTGCTTAACACGTGTGTGCCCCAATTAGAAGTGTACGTGTGATCTATCTTATCTGATCTAGAATTGATTCATGTGCACCATGAAATTATGATTGCATACACCATGACCCTTATAGCTTGTTTATCCCTAATATGTGTGTAACTCTCCTTTAGCCTTGATCTCACCCCTCCCTTAGTAGAAACTACTTTTGATCCTATTTTTACTCCTACTCTAGTTGAGTCTATTCTTTATTTTGATCTTATCACTCTGTATACATAATATTTTTAACCTTTTATCAAATACTAATGTTTTACATCTTGTAGGAACCCATGGAGACTCAATCTATCTAAATGCATGCCCTAAGGGGTACACTAGAAAGGGGTGGGTAGACCTTTGGTGTTTCATAGGATTTTTGTTCTTTTTTCCATATTATTGCCAATCTAACCAACCTCCAAAACCATTCCCTAAGCTATTTATCCTCCCTTGAATATTCCTCCAGTATTTTCCTCTTTTCATCCCTTCTTTTCTTATCTTAAACCCCCTTTGGTCAGTTATTTGTATTAGGTTGATTGGGTCAACCCAATACAGTTTAGGGGTATTTTTCACTTTCTTAGCTTCTTAGCCTTTCAGTCGACCTAGCTCAGACTTATTCAGTTGTCCCTGATGACTAGGTTGACCCTATATGACTGATGTTTCTAGGAGGATTTAGGTTAATATCAGCCTATATATACAAGATCATTTCATCATTATTTCATATATGCAATCAAGAGTTATTATTTTCTCATGCTTCTTCACAATCTACTCTTCCACCATTCTACTTGAAGAAACTTAGCTTAGGTTTATTATTTGTAGAATCTAGTCTTATAAATAAATCTTGGATTCTTTGGCCTTTCTTAGTTATCCTTACAAACTAAAATAACCTCTTACAAAGCCCCATTGGTCAAAGGAGAGATTGAGTCTCGATAGGTTCATATTTTGGTAAAGATGTTCTAACTTTGCTATCCTCTCCTTTAGTAGATAGAAGTAGCATAAGTGTTGGCTCAAATACTACTATCTTTCATATTTCATGTATTAGGGTGTTATTCATACATACTTTAATTGATGTTCAATATACATGTTTGTTTTATTGTTTCTAACCCTCACTTTGTGCCACAAGCTTTGGTATGCACTAGACTAGATTTACTTTCTTGTTATTAGAATAGGTGAATATTTTAAAACTTATGACTCCATTAGGGTTATTGTATGATTATGTTAGACTGTAGGCTTTGAACCCTTCCTATCATGATATGTTGTGACAAGTTATCCCCTAATTAGGTCTAACAAATCTCCATATTGGTCATGTTCTCACTTAACAAGTGTATCCCAATTGGAAGTGTAGGTATGCTCTATCTTCTTTGAGCTATAGTTGATTGAAAGACATGATGCATTTCTAATTTAATGCATTTTGGTGAATTCAACTTAAATCCTATCCCACCACTGGTTGGATTATCTTCACATTTCATTTTTGTTTCTTTTCTCGTTAGTATTAGCATTCACTTTAGCTTCACCTTCATATTACATACTGGTGAACCCAACATGAAACTAACCCTTGCAATATTTAATTCACTTATTTTCATTCTTTTAGTTATTATTTTTATCATACTGGATCAAATCTATCAAACTAGTTTTCTAACTTCTATGTACAAGTATCTAGGGATAGGAGACTATATTGACCCAGTACATGTTTTTAGCATTTCAAACATCTAGTTTAGCCTACTAGGTCAACCCAATTGACCATGTACATTTTTATCACTCTATAACAAGTTCTTACATAACTTGATCAATCATATCGACCTAGTTTGTAGGTTTTGGCAACATACTTCAAGGTTCTTCATTATTAATATTTCTTCATTTCATCTATAATCTACCAAAGATCTTTTTTACCTCTCTATCTCTTTCTTTTCTATATTTCCTTTCACAGTGTGTAGTCTTTAAAATTTCCTTTGCACAGTCAACTAGATCGACCCTGTCAACCCATTTCTATGTTTTATGTGATGTTTAAAATGACTAGGTTGACCCTGGCTGACCCTGTACATTTTTAGACCTTGCTTCCATATTATAGGTTTGACCTTATCAACCCTTTTCTATATTTTATGCATATAGTGTCAAAACTATACCTTGTTTCAATTTGGAATTAATTTTTATATGTTAGTAATTAGTTCACACATTTATTTTCATGTTACTTGCATGCTTAGAATAACTCACATAGTTTAATTAGGGGATTTTTAATTAATCACTTAATTTCATTATTTCTATTATATGCACATACAACCAAATCACATAATATAAATAAGTATTTTAACATTTATCTACCCAAGGCCAACATACTTAGATTTCATCACCAAGGGGGAAGCTGACTTAATACTTTGTTCAAGTATAAGTCATGGTTAATGGTATATTATAGCTAAGTACCCAACACCCTTATCACTATACTATGTGAAGTGAGGGGGTAGGCCCTAATACCAAACCTATATCATTACCACTATAGTCTCTTTCAGCCAAAACTACCTAAAACCATCCTTAGATTTCTATCTAGTTCCTTACTTTACAACCAACTTCTTATCACATTTAAAATCATTTCTTAAATAATCTAATAAAACATTTTAGGTTGACCAATTAGTTAGCTCTTCAATTTTCAAGTTGATTTATTGTTCTTTGCTCAATTGTGTGTGTAAAAACTTGCATTAGCTAGCATTAATGTAAGGTTTTATTTTGTGTGCCTCAATTGGATTGGCTAATGTTGATCCAATTGACTATTTATTTCCCCTTTAGCTCTTACTTTCCTAGATTAGATGCAAAATTTATCTTTTTTTAGCTCATAATTTGTTATCAACTTTCTCTTTTTCCCTATCTACTATACTAGGTGAACCCAATCAACCCTATACCTTTTTCAACCCCTATCCACTATACTAGATCGATCCAATTGACCTTGTATAGTTTTAAAATCCTTTTACCTCTTTTCCTACCTCTATTTATTGTATTTGATCAACCTAGTCAACCCTATATAGTTTGTAGGTTTTGTTTTCTATGCTAGGTTGACCAAGTCAACCTTGTACTATTTTTTGCTTTCCTTATTTTTTGATCTAGTTCCCTATTTCTCCAATTTTGCATTTTATTCATCTCTCTTCAATCAAAATGAAATATCCTCTTAGAATCTTCTTGGATAGCTTGAATCCATTTAGATACTATATGGGATGTTCATTTCTCCCTCTCTTTTCCTCCCAAGAGAACCAACACTCTTGGGTCACCTCTTCTCGTCCTTCATCTATGAACTATAATATGGCACAAATAACACATAAAGATGAATTTGATGGATCTGATCCCTTCCTTATCAATAAAATTCTCATCTTCAAAATCTTAAAACTAATGTGGGATTGATTGATACAAGTTTACTTAACAATCCCACCAGTAATCCTTCTTTTAGTAATCCTCCCCCTAACACCAATTTGGGAGTGATCCTACAAAAACCAACCCACCTCTTGATACAACCCAACTTTTAGCCCAAGTCATTTAACAAATGAAAATTATGCAAAACTCTAATACCAACCAAATGATGTGACTTCAACAACACTTAATTAATGTGGCTAATCAACCTCCAAATATTCATCCTCAAGCTATTCCTAATTATATTCCTCTACCTCTTAGGGATGCCTTAGGTAATGTTATTCCTCAACCCATAATGAATAACAAGATGCTTCAAACCATTAAAAATGAGCCTCTATCTCTCTTCATTATTTCCATTGATATTGGTAACATATTTCCAACTATTAAATATTATGGGACTAAAGACCCTACTTCATTTCTCAAATCTTTTGAAAAACTTTACAAAGAGTGGATCTAAACTAATACCTTTTCTGCAATTAAACTCTTATTCAAAACTTTTACAAACGATGTATTATAATGGTATAATAAACTTCCCTAACATTCTATTTGGCAACTTGAATATTTGGTTAATCCTTTGGTTAAAGAGTTTCAATACAATGATCTTCCCAAAAATTGTCTTAGCCACTTCATCAATGCTAAGCAATCTCCTAATTAATCATATCATGACTTTATCAAAATATGGAAATCTTTAGCTCATAAATTTTACTATAACATGAACGATGATAATTTATTCAAACTCTTTATCACCACTTTGACTCCCACTCTCCAATACAAGGTTTAAACCCTCTCTCCCCAAACACTTAATGAAGCTCTTGATCAAGCTAAGCATCAAGAATTTCTTATGAATCAATTCAAACCTAATCCAAAACTCCTTAAAGGATATTTCCAAACATCTAATGCTATCACTAGTAATTCTCTGTAGACCAAACAAGGAGTTTCCAAAACTGATATTCCTTCACCTTCTCATACACATCTTATGGTTCAATAAATGAAACAATTTTCACTACCCCTAAAACCCTTCATTTATCCCAATACTACTCCTAAGTGGTATGACCTTAATCTATTTTTTTGGTTCCATTCTGACATTAGGCATTCTCATGAATCTTATAAAGGGCCCAATAAATTTTTTGTATGCTTGGTGATTCATTCAATCACAAAGCTATGATCAATATTCATCTTCAAGAATACACTACTGCTTCCCAAAAATGACAAACTTTTAAATATTATACCTTTAATAACCAAAAATATTATTCAAATAATCAAGAAAATTTTAAGGATGTTTGTGCCATCAATGTCGATTATGACCAATATTTTAACAATTCTCAATATGTTAACACTACTAAGGTCAAATATCATCATAAATCAGCTCACAAAGATCATGTTACCAAGCCTAAAAAGCCATCTTTAGAAGAACAACTTCTTAAATATACTACCACGACTAATGTTTATTCAAAAACACCTAAGGAACAACTCCCTCTTTCCAATCCTCCAACAATATCTATTCCTCCAAAGTCTAATTTACCTTCTAAACCTCATGTTAGTTCTTTTAAATCACATTGGATTTTTTTTTAAGAACTCAACTCTATGCCTTACAAGATTCCTCTTATGGAGTTGGTTTGTACTTCACCCTATCATCATAAATTCCTTATGAAATAACTTAAAGAGATTATAAATCCATCTTCCTTAGATGAAGAACGACCTTCTATTGATTTTCAACCTATTAATGTCAATAGCATTGAAACTATGTGTCCCTCTTCCAAACCTCTCATTGAATTACTTGTAGAGGACATGATCAATGATGAATTTTGTTTTTTGTTGATGATCCATCACTCTTTATTAAATTAGCCATTAATACCATTCTTATTTAAAAATTTCTAGTTGATGAAGTTTTGGTATTAATGTCACAACTTTATGGCTTACACAACAACTTAGTTATAACAAGGATCATCTTAAACAAACTCATCTTACCTATCATAGTTTTGATAAAACTAATCAAAAGCCACTTGGTTTTATTTGGATTCCATTAACCATTAGACCTAAGACTATTCAAACTAAGCTTATGATCCTTGATCTTCCCTTATTTTATAACTTACTCCTTGGTCATCCATGGACTCATCAAATGAGGGCCATTACTTCTTTCGATAGTCAAAGTATTAAATTCTTACATAATGGAAAATGATATAAGCATGAATTTGATCCTAACCCTTGGAGTATTTATCTACCTAATCCTAAATCATAATATTTTATCCCTACAATTCTTAAGATTGACATTACTCCTTTACCCAAGTTCAACATGAATCTTGATTTACAAGTTACTCTTGCAGATTCAGATGATGATGAACCTAATGAGTTGCAACATATTTTCAATACCACCAGGTTACCTCCCTACATTTCACAATGGCTTCCTCCTTCTCTCTTACCATGAGACCATACTATTCCTCTCATGGATGAGATTACCAATTTTCCCCCTCCATGTAATACTTAGGAGCCTTATTTACTAGAATATACCTTCACTTGAAATGGATTTGGAGTGGATTAATTATTTCAAGATCCTATTATCATGTCTCCTTATACATTAAAAAATATTATGATTTCACCTTCTGAAACTCCCCTTGATTCTCAAGCATGTAAAATTTCTCTAACATACAATGACAACTATATCATGGCCTAAGCTCAATATAGAAACTTGTATGTCCATCGTTACTAGAAAAATTTAGCCCAAATTCATGTTTTTAATTGGGATGTGCATACTATTTTTATGGATTGTACCTTAAATATTGAGGGTCATGTATTTCCCATCAATCCTTCTCTTATCAATACTCCTTGGGTGGTAGAGAAAATTATACCTTTTGAATCCCTAGAATTTCCTACACCTTTGGATCCTATCATTCTATCAAATCCTTTTCCCATCACAAAATTCACTAGCACTCCAATCTCTTATACTCCATCTACTTCTTCTACTCCTGAAATTACACTAGATGCTAAGGCAACTAATGCTCATTAGATACACTCTGAGTCTAATAGTCTTGGAAATCAAATTTTATATCTTGAAGTAGATGTTGAGTATTATGGTCCTCTTCCTACATTACCTAGTGATGAAGCTATCCTTGAGTTACTTTATGACCGAGAAACTCAACTTCCTCAAAAACATCAAAAACTTGAAAATTTTGAGACTAAAACTCCTTGTTTCAACAACTTCATTACTAGCATTGATCATAAAAAAATAAAATTTATGCCTTACCTAATGCACCATATCACTTTCAAGATGGTAATGCCATGCCCATCAAAGAAACCACTCACATCAAATATGGTACACCATCTTGTCCTTGACCAATTATAGTTTCTCAAGAACTCTTACCTTCCAAACATGATAATTTTAGCTTATTCATTGATAAATATCATGAGGATTTCACTTGGTCATATAAGTACATGCCTAGTATTGACCCTAACATTTTGGTGAATAATATCATTAATTATCTTGATGCTAATCCTATGCATCAAAAACAAAGAAAATTTATTCTTGAAGTTTCAACTTTATGTCATAAGAAAAGCATCAAATTACTTAATACTAAATTTATCAAACCAGTGGATTATTTTGAATGGGTTTCCAATATTGTCCCTATTCAAAAGAAAGTCACTATCGTCATTCACATTTTTATTGATTTTCACAATCTTAATCTTGCTTGTCCCAAGGATAACTTTCCCTTAACTTTAATAGATGCCATCATTGTTTCATGTTTGTCTATAAAATGTTATCTCTTATGGATGGCTTCTCAGGATACAATAAAATTCATATTGCTCCTAAGGACCAACATAAGACTAATTTTATCATAGAATGGGGCACCTACTGCTATGTCAAAATGCCCTTCAGCCTCAAAAATACTAGAGCGACTTACCAATGAGTAATGACTCACATTTTTCATGATCTCATTCACAAAATTATTGAAACCTATGTGGATGATCTTATTTCTAAATCCAAACATCGTAATAATCATCTTTCTAATCTCACTATCATATTTTACCATATTATTAAATGTAAAGTTAGACTTAATCCTTACAAATGTGTCTTTGGAATCACATCTAGAAATTTTTTAGGATTCTTAGTCTTTCTCCATAGCATTGATGTTGATCCTAAAAAAATTAGTGCTATCATCAACATGCCCATTCCTTATTCTATTCTTGACATTCACACTTATTTAGTCAAGCTTAGAGCAATTAGACAATTTGTCCCCGAAATGGCATATCAAATTCACTCTATCAATTCCCTTCTCAAGAAAGGTACTACTTTAGAATGGATGGATCCATGTCAAAAAGACATTGATAACATGAAAGAGTCTTTGCTTCACCCACCTACACTTTGTCCTCCTAATGATAAACCCTTGATTCTATATACTTATTCCACACCTATTTCAATTAAAGTAATGCTTTCCTAACAAGATGATATGGGAAGAGAGTATGCTATCTATTATATTAGCCAAGGCCTCATCAACTATAAGACACATTATACCAAAATTGAGCATGATTACCTCACCATTTATTTCATATCTAAAAATATTTACCACTATATGTTTTACCAAACTACTTATGTCATCATTCATTCTGACCCCCTTTGTCATTTATTTTCCAAATCCTTTCTTCTTGGAGATAGAATTTGTAAATGGATGGTCTTAATTATGGGATTTGATCTCTACATCATCACTCAAAAAGTTATCAAAGAGAAAATCAGAGCTGATCAACTTGTCACAGCTCCTATTCTAGCCACTTCTCTTCAAGATGATCTTTCAGATGACAATATGCTTTACATTGAAGGTCTTAATTAAGATATCTCTCTCAAATATTATTTTCATATCTTTGTCATTGATCTTGAAGCTAATCAGCTTGATGAATCTTCCACTCCCTCCAGTACTACTAAACCAAAAATAGTTATCGAGGAGCTTCCTAAAATCAATGATCACTTGCACGAGGATACTTATACCCTTCACTTTGATGGTGTTAAATGCCTTCAAAGAGCTGGGCCATGATGCATTCTCACAATTCCTATCAATAATATCATTCATTTAGATTTTTTCTTCACCTTTGATGTCACAAATAATATGGCCGAATAAGAAGCTTTTATCTTAGGCATGAGAGTTGATCTTGATTTAAAAATTTAATACCTTCATGCCTTAGGTGATTCTCAACTTATTTTTCATCAAGTTAGTGGTGATTATAAATGTAAAAATGAGAACCTTATTATCTATCATCAAATTTCAACCACTCTTGCTAAGGATTTTATCTCTTTTACTATTAAGCCTATTTGTAGAGATCAAAATTCCATTGCTAACTCTCTTGCCTCATCAACATCTCTCTTTCATCGTCATCAAGTTCTTTATGATCCTTCCTTACTTATATAAATAAGAAAATCCTTATCTTCTATTCAACTACCAGATTCACTTATCTATCATATCAAGGTTATTACCATTCAACAAAGCCCTTGGTATAAAGATATCATTCAATTCTTAGAACATCAAACTTATCCTCTTAATTTAGACTCTCGTGAAAAGACACACATTCACAAACAATATTTCAAATATGTATTTCAAAACAACATCCTTTACTATCAAAACACTAAAGGTACCTTTTTCCATTATGTTATGTAAGATGAGGTCCCTCCTCTTCTTGAACAAGCACATGGGGGCATTTTCAGTGGTCACTATAATGGACATGCTACAACATGAAAATCCCTACGTATGGGTTAATTTTGGCCTACTCTCAAAAAGGATGCAATTGAATATGCTAAAAATGTAATCTTTGTTAGCTTTATGATGATATAATCCATTCACCTACATCCACACTTATAAATATCAAATATTATTGGCCATTTTCCACTTGGGGATTTGATTTCATTGGTAAACTTCCTCGCTCCCATGATGGACATGTCTTTATCATCACCACTACCAAATATTTTACCAAGTGGGTTAAATCCATGCCCCTCATAAATGTCATCAATACTACCATTTCCAAATTTATTATTAACCAAATCATTTATTGATTTGGTGTTCCCCATACCATCATTTTAGACAATGGTGGTAATTTCATAAATAAACATGTCAAATAAATTTACAACAAATTCAAGATCAATCGCAAATTTTCCACACCTTATCATCTATAATGCAATGGTCAAGCTGAGGCCACTAATAAAATTCTCAAAAAAATTATTCAAAAGATAATTCACGAAACCCACATAGATTGGCATATTCATCTTTACCCTACACTTTATACTACCACTGGAGCAACTCCATTTTTTCTAGTTTATGGTTCTGAATTAGTTCTTCCTTTAGAATTTTAGCTTCTCTCTCTTCGTATATCTCTTCATGAAATTATTCTTGATGAATAATTGTGTGAATCTCACCTTCATGCCCTTGATATTCTTGATGAACATCATCTTTCTACCTTGAAACATAACTACCAATATAAGGCTCACTGCTAGATAACATAACAAATGTGTTAAAATCTACACTTTTAATGTTGGTGTTCTTGTCCTTAAATTATACTACACTCATGATAAAGATGGTAAATACACCCAAAAATGGTGGGGCCCATATTTAGTTAAATATATTCTTGGTCCAAGCACCTACCATCTTTAAACTAATGAAGGCCATGTTTTCAAAGAGCCCACCAATGCATAATTCCTCAAAAAATACTTTACCTAAACATTTCCTTCTTTTCATGCTTTATATCTATATCTATCTAACACTTTTTACATGTTACTTAAGTATGGGTCCTTCCCTCTGTAGCAATTCCCTCTTTTTCACAAACCTTTAGTCCTCCCTTTTTGGTCTTTTGGTTTCTTGATGTACCATAGTCTTCTTTATCTTCTTGCATTTTCTCTTGTTTTTCACACCCCTTGTGTTTTTATTTTGTGAGTTAATTTGTAAGACCGTGCATAGGACCCAACATTCCTCACAAAACCACTATCTTTTACTTATTTCTAACATATTTTTTTTCTTACCAATGTTTTTTTTTCATCCCTTAGGTTTTTATTTTGAGAGTTGTTGTGTAAGACCATGGATAAGACCTGACATCCCTCATAAAATTACCATCTTTTTGCTCATGTCTTTCTTTTTAACTTTCACTTAGTTTTCGGCACCCCTTGGGTTTCTCTTTTATAAAGTTGTAGTGTAAGACTATGGATAGGACCTGTCCCTCCTCATAAACTTACCACCTTTTCATATTATTGATCCTTGTTCTTAAATTTAATTTTTGCTTCTTTTGTTAGATGATTTTTTTGCAAACAATCTATGTTAGCATGTTTTCATCCATTTCCTTCATTCTTATGATATGGAATCATAATTTACTATCATTGTATCCCCTTTTCCCTTTCTGACATTTTTTGTAATTTTGAGTAATTGAAATTTTTCCATGTGTCATTCCTCTTGATTTCCCCATTCTTTCATCTCCCCATTCGATAAAACAAGGTCAAAGTTAATATATCACTTTTATTTCACCGAGATTTATGAGACTCTTAGACCCCATGCTCTTTGAAGTTCTCTCTCTTATCAACCTTGTCCCAGGTATTCAAATGAAATTCATATTTAGTACCCATGTTTTATTTTCCAAATATGTATGGAGGAGGAATAGAAAAAGCCATTAAAAAAGTTAAAATCTAAATCATTTAAAATAAAAGGAAATGATATCTAAAAGGCAACATACAAATCTCAAAATTCAAATTCACACCAAAAGAAATGATTTCAAGTACATATCCTATCTCCAATCGAAGCTCAAACTCCATTATTGGCCTCACATAGATCCAAGGTCCTTTCGGGTATGGTAGGCTAGTAGATTAGAATAGGGGAATTCAAAAAAATCTATGGTGCTACCTACTTTCTCATGCAAGTACCCAATCTTTGCAGTAGATTGATGGCTCTATAAGGGGTCCTAAAGAATAGGGAACACGTTGTGGGGAGGTAAGTCCATTTTAATTTTCATGCATAAAGCTTTCATGAGATGATCTATATACTACATTTATTGACCTAATACTTGTGTAGCTAAGATAATTTCTTCATAGTCCTTGAGGTCAAAAGTCCTCTTATTTTGACAAACCTAATTTAAGTGTCTTGACTTTGATAAATAGTTCCTCTACCTTGGTTTTTCCTTCATTATCCCCTCCACCCATTTCATTTTCCCCCCTTGATAGACAAATTATGATTCCAAATTTGTTTTACCTTCTTTTTTAATTCCTTCTTCTTCATCTCTTAAAAACATGTTAATACTACTTTATTTCAGTTTTATCTATCCTTAGATCAAAACAACATATTCGAGCAACTATGGATAACTTTTTTTACATCATCACTTTTAATTATATACATTTAATTTACTTTCTTTTCACCATTTATCATTATTTTAATGTCATGTTATTATGAACACCTGAGCTTGTACCCTTTTTCTTTTGTTGAGTGAGTTTGGATCGTTACTTATCACTCACCAATGTTATTTTCCCTTTTATGCATCTTTCTTTCCATTGATGATTGAGATAAGGATTATTACTTCTCACTCATCAATGTTGTTTTACCATTTTTTTATTTTTTATTTTTAATTCTTTTACCCATTGATTTATTTGTTTTACCATCTTGTTTGACATGTATCATTGGTTTGACTTGGTGAGTTTATATTTCTTACTTAAGGATAGCTTGTTTGAGTTTTTTAGTCTTTAGTAGGCTTGGATTTTTGGTTCTTTTTGGTTACCTAATTTACTCTTATTTTTGACTTGGTCATTTGGTCTAACATAGCACCTGTCACCCCAACTTGCCAAATTTCCCAAGTATGTCCCATCCTTATAAACTAGCTATCTTGGCTTTTCTTATGTTTATTTTTTTTTTGTTCTTTAGTTTTGTATTCTTGGGTTTGTCAAAAGTAGTCTCTAGGCCCTACACAATCAAAACTAACAACATAGTAGATAACCATCCCATGATAAAGGTAATTAAAGGTATGCATTACATTTAATTTTTAGTTATTTGCTTTTTAGATTAGTTTCCCTTACAGTAATTTACTTTTATTTATTTTTGCTTTAAAATACTGTAACTTTTTTTTAGCATCAACATTATGTGTGTCCTTATGTTCTTTCTGAAAGAACCATCCCCTATTACACCTTAGTGACACATGATGAGATTTGAGTGGGGTATATATACCCATAATATTTCTAACCTTTTATCAAATATTGATGCTTTACATCTTACAGGAACCCATCAAGACTCAATCTCTTTAAGTGCATGCCCTAAGGGGTACATCAAGAAAGGGGTGGGTAGACCTTCAATGTTTCACAAGATTTTTATCCCTTTTTACCATATTCTTACTAATTCAACAAACTCCAAAAACCATTCTCTAATTTATTTATCTTCCCTTGACTATTCCTCTAGTCTTTTTCTCTTTCCATCCCTCCTTTTCTTGTCTTAAACCCCTTTTGGTTAGTCAGTTGTAATAGGTTAACTAGGTCGACTGAGTATAGTCTAGGGGCATTTTTCACTTTTTTAGCTTGTTAGCCTTTTAGCCAACCTAGCTCAGACTTAGAGAATTGTCCCCAAAAACACATTGGGTCAACTGGGTCAACCTTGTACGACCAATGTTTCTAAGATGATTTAGGGAAGATACACTTATATATATAAGATCATTTTGTCATTATTTCATATTGCCATCAAGAGTTATTATTCACTCATGCTTATTCACAATTTGCTCTTCCATCATTCTTCTTGAGGAAACTTATCTTAGGTTTCTTATTTGTATAATCTAGTCTTGTGGATAAGTCTTATATGTTTTGGCCTTTCTTAGTTATCCTTACTAACCACAACAACCTCTTACAAAGCCCCATTGGATAAGGGAGAGATTGAGTCTTGACAGGTTCACATTCAAGTAAGTATATTCTAACTTTGTTATCCTCTCTTTTATTAGATATAATTAGTATAAGTGTTGGATCAAATAATACTATCTTTCACATTTCATGTAGTAGGGTGTTATTCATACATACGTTAGTTAGGGTTCCCCATACATGTTTGTTATATTATTTCTAGCCCTCACTTTGTGCCACAAGCTTTGGTGTGAAATAGATTAGATTTACTTTCTTATTATTAGAATAGGTGAATATTTTAAACTTTAAGGCTCCATTAGGGTTTTTGTATGATTATGTTAGACTATGGGATTTAGAACCCTTCCTATCATAATATGTTATGACAAGTGATCCCCTAATCAGGTCTAATAGATCCCCATGTTTGTTATGCTCCTAATTAAAAAGTGTATCCCAATCAAAAGTGTAGATATGCTCTATCCTCTCTAATCCAAGATTAATTTATAGACATGATGCATTTTTTATTTCATATATGTTCCTTCTATTGAGCCTAGTTTAGTTCTTTCACTAGCACCACCTTCTCTCGATGATGGTTTGATTCATTTACCATAGATGGATTTGTTTCCCACAAAATGGGCTGATGAGCCTTCCCAAAATCCTTCCACATCTATTACATTTCCTCCTATGATTACCTATACCAAGCCTACTCATAGGCATTTCTATTGCTTCCATGGCACATATAACCATTCATCTATGCATTATTGTAAGATGCAACAATATATTGACACTTTAAATTATTCTACCCCTCAATCCTCATACAAGGCCATACCTCCCCCAAAGGTAATACCTAAGTATATTCCTAAGTATGGAGAGGTGTATTGTCTTTGGCACCAATGTGGCACCCATAACACTGATCATTGTTATATCCTTTAGTAGCACCTTATAGATCATATTTTAAATATTCCCACACCTTCTACCATTACATCCATAAATTTTTCCTATAAGAAGGATCTCCCTTCTTCTCCCATGGTTCCACCACCTTTGGTTCCATCCCCTCCTATGGTCCCTTCTTCACCTCCTATTTTTCCACCCATGAATCCTTCACTTGTGGACCTTCCCTCACCTATGGATCCTTCTTCACTTGTGAGTCCCTCACTTTTGGATCCTTCCCCACTGGTGATCCCTTCATATCCTATAGAGTCCACTCCTATGTATTTTATTAAGAATCCCTTGCTTGATAGTCCTCTTCATCATGATTCATAAATCATTCCTACCTTTTCTATTAAGGAGATTAGACGTGAAGTATTTTCCTAGTTTTTATTGAAGATAGATGAGACATTAGCTACAGTTAACATCCATCTTCATAGAGACTTATCAGATGTTATGGATAATGTGTGTGGGAAAATCTATCAATTATTATGAACACATGCATGTAAAGATTGAACACATGCATGGTGTTCTTTACATTTCATTTGGATTGGATGTGTGCTCCAACTTTATATTTATCTATTTGTTATATCATTTGACATTGTGTCAAATTCTTATTTATTTTACATGATGACTTTGAATTTTCACTTTATATTGCTTATAAATGTCATTAATGTTTGATTATGGATGTCTTATTTATTATTGATTTATTTTTCTTCTTGAGTTTCTTTCTTAAAAACCCCCTTATTCTTTTTTCCATGATTGTTTGCTTTCTTATCTCTATATACATATATAATTGTCAATGTGACTTGGTTATACAAAACTAGTTCCCTTTAGTCATTCCTTCTTTACCATGTGATCATTTAGCAAACAATTTATCTCATTATAATTTCCTCTAATCGGTCTACTTTGGATCTCCTTTGTTCCCTTTATTCCCTTTCACAAACTAAGCATATACATGGTTGAGAATTGAGATAACATGTTCATTCATTATTAAGCCTAAGTATTCTAGTTAGTCTTGTCTTGGGTCACTTAGATTCCTTTAGCCTAATTCTACAACTCATTCATGTGTATCAGTCTATCTCTCATGATTGGTCATTCCAAGTCCATATGGAGGAGGAATCTAGAAAAAAATCCATCAAAACATTTAAAATCTAAATCATTTAATAAAAGGTAATGATCCAAAAGGTAAAAACAATTCACTTAAATTTCAAATCACAGTAAAAGACATTATTTAAATCACATCTCTTTCTTATATTTGAAGATCAAACTCCATAGTTGGCCTCATGATAAAGCCAAGGTCCATTGGGGTGTAGTAGGCTAGTATATTAGAAAAGGAGAATCAAAAAAATAATCTTTTAATGATACCTACTTTCACACTCAAGTACCTATGAAAGATACCTACTTTCTCACTCAAGTACCTAATCTTCATAGTAGACTGAAGGATCTATAAAGGGTCTTGAGGAATAGGGAACACGTCATGGGAAAGTAGGTCCATTTTAATTTTTTTTTACAAATATACCTTCATGAGTTGATCTTAGTAGCACACTTATTTTCCTACACAAATTTGTGTCTATAGTAAATAGTTTTCTTTTGTATATTGATGGTATTCTCATGTCCTTATTATGCCTCTTGTCTCCTAAGGTTTTCTCATAAGATGCCTATATTATGCTTTTTATACTCAATGTTTCACTCCCTACATTCCTCATCTTTATTCTTAAGAAAAATTACTTTGTTCACTAATCACTCCCCTAGGGATTCCATTTATGAGTTACATTGTACGACCATGGATAGGACCTAGCCTTCCTCAAAAATTACCATAATTTCACCTTCATATTACAATCATCCCTTTTTATCAGATTTTCCCATTTATTCCACCTCATTAGTGTTCCCTTTGTAAGTTGTAGTGTAAAACCATGGATAGGATCTGGTCTTCCTCAGAAAATTTTCTAATAATCCAAGTCACTACAAAATTACATTTGTCAAAGATGAGATAAGATGTGATTTATTATGAAGTTACACATCATTAGCATACTTCTCAACTTGATTTAGTATGTTTTATGCTTACTTTATTACGCTTTCACTTTTATCTTCTTATTTTTTGATTGCATGTAAAAATACAACCATTCTTGAATTTTTCATACTTCCCAACTTGAATTATGTGATTAATTTAAGACAAATTTTTCCAATTTCATTTTTCTTTTATACTTCCTAATGTGATTTAATACGATTGATTGAATTAATTGATTTGTTTTTATATCATTTTTTCTTTTACATGTTTTTCACTTTATTACATTATTTTTATACTTCCCAATGTGACTTATTGTGATTCTACCTGTTTTAATTTGGTGCTAATTTTTCTCTTAGTTTAAAAATAAATTTTTTTCCATCTTGTTTACCATTATTTGGTTTCTTATACTTAGTCATTTTTTTTATTACACATTTCTCAACATGAAATAGTGTGTAGTACATTTGGTTTTTGATTAATTATACTTAGCCAAATCCTTTTTGCTTGTTTCTTTTTAACCATGCATGTATCCTACATAATGATAGAAACTAAACCAAAACTCATATATTTATTATAACATATATAACAATAGTTAAATACATGTGTTACAAAGAAATATATCCAAGCACCCATAATCACAACCATCATACAAACACATAAGATCAACATCTAACAGTCAAAATGATATACATATATATGTACGTGTGTGTGTGTGTGTGTGTGTATTTTTTAACAAAATATAGTAATGTAAATCATCCCAACTCTATGGTTGAGCTCTATCATGTTTATCTCATGGCCTAGCCATGCTACCCATAGATGCCTCAAATAGTCCCCTCTAAATAGTATGTTATAAAAAGGCTATCCATGATCTCAGACCTATCACCTATCCTTATAAGTTAGCCACCTGGGCATGTACCTTCACTAATTAGGCATGTACCTATGCAAACTAGGTCATGGTAGCCATATACATGGCTCTCTCTTAAGCCAAGGCCTCCCATGTCTATGCCTCTCTTAATCCCACCCCTATTGGTGGTTTTGGCTCCTCCCTACACATCTTTACTCACCTCATATCCTATCCTACTAGTCTGAACCAAATCTTTGGGGTAGACACTATCATAGGATCCTCTAATGTTGTAGGGTCATATGGTGTCAATACCTCATCAAATATCTCATGGATTACTCCCATCACCCAGGATCCCCATCTGGTTTCCTCCTCCATAGGATCTATAAAATTCAAATCAGATAGATATCAAATCATAGATATATCTCAAAAATCTATCTATCTATAATCTATCTCAAATAACTTAAGTAAATTTCAAACCATCTATTATTACCTATCTATGTGTCACCTACTACTATCTTGCCATTTGCATGACCACCGATCATAGTCTTTCCATCAACACATCTTATAAGTACCTCATCTATAGGTCACCACCCATAATAAAATCTTAGGATCACCACTCGTACTCATCTCAAGCTACACTTGAGTGGTACCTCTATTGCCTAACTCTATTTTGGATTACCTAATGGGTCATCAAGATGACCACTATATCTTCTCTCTCCCACTACTGGTGTCTTCATCGATGATGCAACTACAGTGGCCACTACTCCTTTTTCTATGGTGTTATCTATGGTACTTCTATAACTCCTACATTTACATCCATCTCCTCTTTATTTATTACCTATTATGTTTGAAAAGTTTATGGTCTCTCATGATAATGTATGATTGATGGCCTAGAAATTGGTGGCCCCAATCCTCCTCCCTGCCTTGACTCTCTCACATGCTTAGCCCAAAATGTAGGCACCACTATCATAACCACTAGGTGAGGGACTCCCATCTATCTTGGTACTGCACCACTAGATGCAACACTATCCCCTAGGTATAGTGGCTGGTAATATATATCCATGATAATATTGGTACCACTATCTCCCAACTTGGTCATACCATAGTAATATACTCATATGGATACCACACAATTCTTACTTGCCTAACTATTTATAGCACTAGCACATGGAGCATGACCCATGCTACCTAATTCTACCATCATCTCTATACCTGAGGTAACTGATCATTGGCCACATGGGGTAACCCAACTAGCCAATACATCAAAAACCTCTCATATACTCACAAACTCAACAAAATAATTATCCCCATGGTCTTTTTCCCTCTAGATATCATCTCATAAATGTCATGCATAAACTAGACCTAGATGACAAAACCTAAATCATATAGTGCCCTATGCTCCAAAATAGTATGGCATAAAGCTATCGTGTGCAATGGTACCTTACCATTCCACTTGTGACACAACACCTATGTTGTCACAAGTCTTATAACTACCTTTTGGATATCAAGAATCTAAAATGTGTAAATGTTAAATAGGCTAACTCTTAGCCTAGGATATATCATATCAGAGCTCGTTACCCACATGGCTAATGTTCTTCTCTTCTCTTATCTATCTAGTACTCTTGTAATCATTAGCATACCTCTTATCATTAGTCTAAGAATCACATGGATGTCTTTTAGGGTAATACCTACCTTAATGGTATCCCCATCCACCTCCCATATAAATGTGTTAGTCAATCATTCCCAATCTCCCAAGAAAATGACTATTAGATTCAAACTCAATGGGACTCGACATATATCCATAATCCCTTCTAAACCTAATATAACTAATTTCAATCAATCCTCAACTATCAATTACTCCAAGAGGTTTGGGAACCATGCCATTTCCACCAATCTCCAAAATATAAAATTACCCTACAACCATCAAACAAAAAAAGATGTATTAGATCCTCCATGTCATTTATAATCAAATTACATTCTTTTCAAATTTTAACAAAAACAAGCCTAATTTGTCTTAATCTATCCAATTTTGATCAACTTGGCCTATTTTTAGCCTATTCAACCATTTTAGTACTTATTAAATCATTATGGGCATTTCTAACACTATTTTAGCCTCTTTCACACATTTTTGTATTATTTTGATCACTTAGTCAAACACTAGGTTGACCATTTTTTCTTCATTTTGACTAGGTTGACTTAACAAACTAAGTCAACCCTTTACTTTTCCACCCTTATTACTAAGTCAATATAGTGGATTATTCTACTAAGTCAGTAGTAATGTACTAATTTGATAGCATGTAAAACAAATGAAGTCGACACACACCTACTAAGTCAACAATATGGATTTCACAAATTTCAGCCTCCTGGGTTGATTTAGTTGGTTCTAACTACTGACCCCTTTCATTTTATATAATAAATGCCTTATGACAGTTATTAATCTAACCCCTTCCAACCCATTTCACCTTTTGGTTTCTACTACCCTTAGCATCTTTCTCAGGTTCATTTTAGTTATTATAAATTCTCTAAATTACAAATTTCTATAAAACATGTAATTTCAATAAAATATTCCAAAATAAGTTCAAAATTCTTAGTTACCTACCTATGTTGTACCTATTATAGGAGTTGGGCATCCTTCTCATCTCAATTGTCATCTCCTCACCATCCTATCTCTATTGCCTTTCATTTGGTCTCTTAGAGCTCTTTTATCTCACAAACGAGTCAAAAATAACAAAATGACTTCCCTTTCACCCTATTTAAACTTGCTTTTCATAATTTCTTACCTTTCCAATATATTATATTAGATTCCTTATTTTTCCCATGTCTTTGTTTTTACTAACTCATTTTTCTATTGGCAATATGATTTTCATTGATGTCAAAAGGGAGATTGTTGGCATGAGATTGGAGAGAAGAGCATGTTTTACAGTTGCACAGTGTAAAGTTGTCATGCTTTTATAGAGACCATTTTTGGAGGATTTAATAACAATTGATTGAATATCTATTATGCTTTTTTCAAGTTCATCCTAGATAGATGGTCCACAAGTTCAGATGAAGAGAAATAAGCTCAGAAATAATTTATTTTAGATTTTGGACATTATAGGGTTTCTTAGTTAAACCCTAAGTGTTTAAGCCATGGCATTTATAGGTATGTTCTATTTTAGGTTGACTAAATATATGTAAGAATTGATTACTTAATTTATATCTTATGTCCTTATCATTCTTGTGTAACTGGCCCCTTAGACCTAGAAATTACCGACTCAAGTAGTGATCAAAGACATTAATATTTCCTAAGTCTTAACCTAATATTTATCCTAGTTTGATCAATGATTAGCACTTACTTATATGTTAAAGATCTAATGAAGCGTATTAAAGTTAATTTTTCAAAGGCACCTATGAGTAAATGCACCAGTGACAAGTGTCATAATCATGAAGCTTACATAGTAAATCTATAGAGTGGTTTAAAGTCAAATAGTCAAGGATTAACATGGGAATACCAAGTGTTAAAATTAAAAAAAATAATAGCAAATGTGTAAAAGGCATGTAAGGATGCCAAGTGTCACAATCATGGGAGTTTGTCAAAGATAAATATCAAGCTTTTTATAAAGATCAATGGTGAGTGGGTGATCATGCAATGAAGATCTAACAAAGTGAGTGCACTCAATGAGATCAAGTGTTTGATGTTTAATGACACAAAGGTGAGTTAAATACTGAGCTAATTTGATGAGATCAAAAGACCGTAAATGTTCCAAATACTCAAGAAGTAGTGAGATGATATTAAGAGCTTGATGCTTAATGACAAGTAAAGATAGAGTTTGTGCTAATTTGAAGATCTAATAGCACGTGGGATCTTAAATCAAAATATCTAATGGATGCATTTTAAATTTGAAACATTAAAGCCTATAAGCTTACAAGGATCCAATAAAGCACATGAGCCTATCAAAACTTGATCTAAGGGATGTATTTTAAAGTTGATAAAATTAAATGAGGATCATTAGATCATGGCACAAAACTTAAGATCAATGGTCAGTATTTAAATATTTATCCATCACAATGGTCAAGCAGAGGACCATGTAGGAAAGATGCATTATACGACACAAACAATGATATAAATCAATGTGATCAATCTAAATTATGTAATATGGCATGTGCATCAAAACCAGAGCCCAATATATGTTAAATATAGTAATAAGATAGATAATCATGATGGTGGAGCATGAATTCAAGAAATGAGAAACATGTTGATTTTACTGAGTCAAAGGATGGAGCATGATGTATTACAACCAAGTGTGAACATAGAGAAGATATGAGACCTAGATATAATGCTTATATATATGTCATCTAGGATACAGTAAAGGTTGTTATTGCTACTGAACAGAGTTGAATTGAGAGAGAGAGGCAGAGAGTAAGAGATTGATGAAGTGTGTCAAATAGAAAAATATAGAGATATAAAAATAGAGGGGAAAAGAGGAAGAGAAGAGAAGAGAGAGATGTGTATAGCATGAGAAATTATATAACAAACTTGTAATAGAGAATTGAAATTGGTTTTATTTATGAATTAATATTGTAATCTAGAGTTATAACTCCATATTTTGAATATAGATTTGATTGGTGGGTGCCATTAGATAAGCTGAGTTGGTGCTCAATCAGGGATTTGGTGATCATTTAGAGTAAGTTCTCTTAAACCAAGGGATTGGTGTCTCCTTAGGGTTGGTACCCTTAAATGTTATAACTAATGAGGTTTTGATTGTGAGGCTAGATTAGAATAGTAGATTCTAGTAGCTATATCTCACTATGGTTTTTTTCATATTAGGTTTTCCACGTACATTGGATGTTATACATATTTATGTGTGTGTGATCTCTACATATATGTTTTAATCTTCATTAAAAGGACTAATTTAATCAATCTATAGATTCACCCCCCCATTAGATAGTTGTTTTCCAATAATTTATATTATAGCTCTAGTTTCTTAGAAGAAGCTTAATCAACTTAGGTAGATATTGGATGGTGAACATAAATGGCTAGTCAAGAAGGCTCTTCTTCAAATTAAGCACCTCTATTTGATGGATAAAACTATGTATTTTATATCATTAGAATGTAATCATATTTATATTCATTAGGGTTTGATGTATGGATGTCTGTTGTAAGTGGATAAATAGCTCCTGATACAACTCTTACTGATCAGGCTTCCAAAAAATCATGAGAGTAATGCCAAGGCTAAGAATGCTATTCTATGTGGATTATCTAATTCAGAGTTTATCAAAGTGATGCTTTATCAAAATGCCCAAGATATCTAGAATAATTGAAGATCATATATGAAGGTGATGATAAGGTAAAGCAAACCAAGCTACAAACATACAAAGGCAAGTTTGAAATCCTTAAAATGAATGAAGAATATAAAATTTTAGACTACCCCCTCATAGCAAATGAAATAGTCAATGCAATCAGAGGCATTGGAGAAGAGATGAAAGATCCAGTCATAATCAAAAATATCCTAAGATATCTACCATCAAGGGATGACTATAAAATATCTATAATAGAGGAAGCAAGAGATATAGATAACCTCATTGTTGATGAGTTGCATGAAACCTTCACTACCTATGAGATGACAATGGGAGAAATAGAAACCTTCAAGAGAGAAGTTGCATTCAAAGCAGCCAAATAAGTAAATGTAGAAGCATCTACATCCATATTTGAGGATACTGATGAAGAAGAAGCCAACTTTGTCAGAAGATTAAGAAGAGGGTCTATAAAATAAAAAGGTAAGTTACCCTTGAAATGATTTAACTATGGTAAGGTAGGAAATTTTACTGCTAAATGCCCTTATAATAAAAAGGATAACTCTAAGAAATAAGAGGATAATAAAAAATTTAAACCCACTACTTCAAGAAAAAGAACTTTTTTAAAAATAAGAAGGGCTTGTAAACAAGAGAAGATAGTGATTCATTGGATGACAGTGATAGTTATGATGATGACCATGACTATGCTTTTGTGGTTGAGGAAAAGAAATTCCTATTCATGACATTAGGACCAACTTCTATGAATGAATAAAAAGTTGAAGACTTAGATGAAGAAGAAGAAGAAGAAGGAGAAGTGGATCTAGAGTGTGAACTCATTTGTGCTCTAGATCAAATTGAAAAGATGAGAAAAGAGAACTCAAAATAGAAGAAGCTTGGACAAAAGGAGATTAAAAAAGTTTCCAAAAGTCTTGAAAATTTTAATTAGATGGTGATTATCCTAAAGACACAAGTTGAAGAGGCCAAAATAATAGAATATGTATTCAAACTTGAACTACAATCTAAATATGATGAGTACATGAAGTTAGAAGTAGAAATAATGGATTTGAGAAAAGAACTTGAAAAAGCTAAAGAATAAATAGACAAAGGTCTGAAGCTAAAAGGAGCTTCATTAATTCTTGATGAGTTGATCAACTCTTAAAAGCCATCAAAATATAAATATGGTCTTGGTTTTGAAAAAAGGAAAGGTCTCATAACCATTACATCTGCAAACTTATATGACAAATTCAAAGAAAAAGAAGAATCAAGAACAAAGAATGAGAAAGTTTGCAAGAATACAAAGACAAATAGTAACATTTTTGATGAGAAGAAATCTGAAAGAATCCTTAAAAAAATAAGAATGGCAATGAGTCAATCACTACAAACTCAAGGAAGATGTAGAAAATAAAGGTAGCTTATGCAGATGGTTACATAAAAGGTTAGAGACTTGAAGAAGTTAGATTTAATAAGACCACCTCATCCTGTACAATAAAATGCTATGACCAGGTATTTCTCATCTTTCTATTGTTATTGTTATACCTATAATCATTTTGGTCATTAAGCTAGTGATTATAGAGATTTACCTAAAAGGAGAAAAAATGTGTAAGTAGAAATTTATTTGCACCCTTGTTAGATACAAATATAATATGTTATAATTTCAATAACTTTGGTCACATAGCTAAACAATGTAGAAAAAACTTTGTAAGACCAAAAATAAAAAATAAAAGCATACCTCTCAGTGTGAACAAATGTTCACAAGTCTCTGACAAAGGGAAAATTAAAACAAATAAGAAACCCAAGGATGTGTGGAAAATGAAAGATCAATATATGATTGCTCAAACTACACTCCATGCCAAGGAGCATAATTTGTGGGTAATAGATAGTGGCTTCTCAAAACATATGAGTGGTGACAAGAGCAAGTTCATCAAATTGATAAAATTTAAGGAAGGATTTGTCAGCTTGGGAAATAACACTATAGTAAAGATCCGAGATAAAAGAACCTTGAACACAGATGCAAAACTACCTACACATGATGTCATTTATTATGAAGGATTGAAACATAATCTACTAAGTGTCTACCAAATGTGTTACAATGGATATGACGTCACATTTAATGTAGAAGGTTGTAAGATAAGGAGATCTAGAAGATTAGTTGTATAATTAAAAATAACTGAAAGTAACATTTATAATCTTAGTGAAGTGAATAGTAATAGCTTCTTGATAGAAAATATTGATGAGATTTGGTTATGGCATAGAAGAATGGGCCATGTCAATTTTGATAACCTGGTAAAGGTGAGCTCAAATAAATGTGTTGGACACATGCCTAAGATAACCAAACCTATAGACACTACTTGCAAGGAATTTTAACAAAGCAAGTAGACAAGGGTCATATTTTAAACAAATGATTATGCAACAATAAATCCTCTATAATTAGTTCATATTTATCTGTGTGGTCCTACTATGACAAGAGGATCTAAAGGAGAAAGATACTTCATGTTATTTGTAGATGATTACTCAATAATGACATGGGTAACCTTTTTGAATGATAAGTCTTAAGTATTTGAAAGATTCAAGATCTTTAGGGCTATGGTAGAGAATGATATTGGATGAAAAATCAAATGCTTAAGATCTGATAGAGGTGGAGAATTCACCTCAAATGAGTTCATAGAATATTGTGATAAGTATAAAATCAAAAGGCATTACTCTATATAAGGGACTCCATAATAGATTGGAGTTATTAAGAGAAATAATAGGGCAATCAAGGAGATGGCCATAAAAATGTTAAAAGAGGCCAAGTTAGTTGATGGATACTGGAGAGAAGTAGTACAAACAATAGTATATATCTTGGATAGAATTCAATTGAGGGTAAACAATGATAAAAATCCCTATGAACTATGGTATGGAAAACCTGCCTTTGTTAAATATTTTTGAGTGTTTGAAAGAAAATGCTACATCAAGAGAAAATAAGGAAAATTGGAAAGCTTTGAATCAAGATGTGATGAATTAATATTTCTTGGTTATTCCACTCAAAGAAAAGCCTACATATGTTACAACAAAAGTCTACACAAGATTTTAGAGAGCATCAATGTCAAGGTTGAAGAAGGCTTGAAACATTTTAAACCTAACATATAAATCTATAATGAAGAATCAAATTATGAAGAGGAAGCAGCTAATGAAGATCATGAAGAAATAAATGAATAGTCACCTACATCATTTGTTCAAAATGATCATCCTATAGAGAAAATCATTGGAAATAAATTTGAAGGAGTTCAGACAAGTAGAAGAGTTGTAATGAATAAGGAACAAGTAAGTTTTGATTTAATGTCTAAAATTGAGTCTAAGAGATATGTTGAAGCTATCAAAGATGAGAATTGGATAAAAGTAATGGAAGTGTTAGGAATAAAATAAAAATTAATGTGGAACAATTTCATAGAATCACAATAATAATAGATATGAACAAAGATGCATAAAGAATAGAAATAAAATTACACAACAAGAAGACCATATTTAATGTGGTTCACCCAATGTGGGATACATCCACCAAGAAACACTTTCTCAAATTTTATTACAATCCACAAGAGTACAATCCACTCTCAGATCAGTCTTCTCATAATTACAATGCACAAATATTATTTAGAGCTGCACTCTATAAACTCTCCTGAATTCATACCTAAATTCACACACTCTATTCTTCCTTCTCAAACTCAGTTATTCATTTGATATATTACAAAATGTATGTCCATCTATAATATATCAATAGGTAATACATTGTGGTTTTATAAAATAATGGGTATCAAAACCATGGGCCAATTCAACCCATAATGGTTTCCCATTAAAGGGGGTCTAAAAACATTTTAAATGTACATAAAGAGTGTACAATACATTTTAAATGTATAGTATTTGAAATATATTATAATTTGGAATTAGGCTCCACAACATTACAGGAAGAAGAATTGAGCCAAATTGAAAAGAACAAAACTTGGGAATTATTTCCAAGACCTTTAAACAAGAATGTAATAGGTAAAAAATGGGTCTTTAGAAACAAGCTCAATGAGAATGGACCTATTATAAGGAATAAGTCAATATTGGTGTGTAAAGGATATGTACAAGTTGAGGGCATAGATTTTGAGAAAACATTTGCTCCAGTTACTATATTGGAAGCCATAAGAAGTTTCTATAATTCTTTATTTATAATAAGTTCAAATTATATCATATGGATGTTAAGTCTGCTTTCTTGAATGGGAACCTAGAAGAGGAAGTATACATAGAAAAACCTAAAGGTTTTCATCTATTAGAAGAAGAAGATTATGTGTGCAAACTGAAGAAAGCTTTGTATGGTCTAAAACAGGCACCTAGATCATGGTATTTAAGATTAGACTAGTACCTATAACAATAAGGATTCAATAAAGGATGTACAAACATCAATATATGTTTCAAAGCAGAAGGTAAGCATATGTTGATTTTTATTGTTTATCTAGATGATATCATTTTTGGTGGTAGAAACAATAGAATGTGCAAATAATTTGCTACTCAAATGAAAAATGAGTTTTCGATGTCTATGCTTGGAGAACTTTATTTTTTCCTACGTCTACATATAGCACAAAATGATGAAGGGATAGTTATATCTCAAACAAAGTATTTTAAGGAAATGCTCAAGAATTTTGGGATAGAAGACAACAAACTGGTAAGTACTTCCATGATAATTGGATGCAAGTTGAGTAAAGAGGATGAGTCCCTTGATTTAAATCATACTATGTATAAATAAATGATAGGTATCTTATTATACCTAATTATATCAAGACCTGATATCATGCAAGCAATATGCATATTTATAAGATTTCAAGCTACTCCTAAAGAATCACATGTCAATATAGTGAAAATAATCTTTAGATATATCAAGAACATAATTGATTATGGCTTATGGTATCTTAAAAGTGAAGATTTCACTTTGAAATAATATACAGATATTGATTGGGTAGGAAGTGTGGATGATATAAGAAACACTGGTGGTGGTGCATTTTTTCTTGGAAATAGACTTGTTTCATAGCTAAGCATAAAGCAAGAGTTAGATACTCTTTCTATAGCAAAATCAGAGCATATGACAATAGTGGCATGTTTTACTCAAGTCTTGTGGATGAAGCAAATACTCAAAGACATCAAGGTAGAATACAAATCACCTATCTCTATTCTTTGTGACAATTCAAGTGATATTGACATATCAAAGAATCCAGTGATGCAATCGAGAACTAAGCACATATCAATCATCAATTCTTAAGAGAAAAGGTTGAAGATCAAGAGGTCACAATGGAGTATGTGCCAACTTAGGATCAAGTTACAGACATATTCACCAAACCTCTTCCCAAGGAACAATTTGAGTATCTAAGATAGAAATTAGGAGTGGTGTCTCCTACATCACATCACTAGATCCTAGTGATAGGGCATGAGTCTAGGGGGAGTATCACAAAAATCTTGTTAGTACCTATAATAAGAGAGAAAAGGCAAGTAAGGTATGCATATTTTTTCAAATTTATAAAAAATTTATGATTGAAAATTTGTGGACAAACTCCTTTATTTGATAAAGGGGGAGAAAAATTTGGACAAATTGTGAGAAAGTTGGAGTCCCTTTGTCATTGATGTCAAATGGGAAGAAAAGGTGAAAATTCTCTCTATAAAAGCTTGAAAGAGTATGGAATGTGTCCAAGTTGAGTTTAGGAAAATTTTCCATTTCCTAAGGGGGAGAAAGTTTCATATGAATAATTTTATCTTAAGTTCATCAGAAGCCAATGAAAGCAATGCCAAAGGAGCAGAGTATTATAAGATTAGAGCATTTAGTTTTCAATCAATGACAAAGGGGGAGATTGTTAGAAATATGATTATCATTGATGCCAAAAGGGAGATTAATTATAATGAGATTGGAGAGAAGAACATGTTTTATAGTTGCACAGTGCAAAGTTGTCATGCTTTTACAAAGACCATTTCTGGAAGATTGAAGAGCAATTGATTGAATATCTGTTATGGGTTTTTTTAATTGCATCCTAGATATATGGTCTATAGGTTTATATGAAGATAAATGAGCGCATAAACAATTTATTTTATATCTCATACATTATAGGTTTTCTTAGTTAAAGCCTAAGTGTTTAATCCATTGCATTCATAGGCATGTTCTATTTTTAGGTTAATAGGATATAGACAAGAACTAATTGCTTAAGTTATATCTTAAGTCCTTGTCATCATTGTGAAACTAACCCATTTGGACTAAAATTATTGGCTCAATTAGTGATCAAAGACCTTTATATTTCCTAAGTCTTATACTTAAAAATTTTCCCATCTTGATCCATGGTTAACACTTAATCATACATTGAATATCTAATTAAGCATAGAAAATTCAATTTGTCAAAGGCACCTATGAGTAAAATGCTAGTGACAAGTGTCACAATCATGGAGCTTACACAATAAATATATAGAGTGGTTTAAATTCAAATAGTTAAGGATTAACATAGGAATGCTAAGTATCACAATAGAGGAAACTAACAGCAAATGTGCAGAAGGCACATGAGGATGCCAAGTGTCACACTCATAGGAGATTATCAAAGATAAAGATTGAGATTATTCTAAGGATCAATAGTGAGTGGGTGATCATGCAATAAATATATAATAGAGTGAGTGGACTTAATGAGATCAAGTGCTTGATTTTTAATGACATAGAGGAGAGTTAAAGACTGAGCTATTTTGACAAGATCAATGGAGCGTATATGTTCCAAAGACTAAGGAAGTAACAAGATGAGATTAAGAGCTCAATGTTTAATGACAAGTAGAGATATAGTTCATGCTACTTTGAAGATCTAATGGCACATGTGATCTTGGATCAAAAGATCTAATAGATGCATTTTAAAGTTGAAACATTAAAGCATGGAAGTGTACAAGGATCCAATAGAGCACGTGAGCTTGTCATAACTTGATCTAACAGATCCATTTTAAAGTTGAGAAAATTGAATGAGGATCATTAGATCATGGTTTGAAACTTAAGATTAATGGTCATTATTTAAATATTTTTTCATCACAATGGTCAAATAGAGTATCATGCAGAAAAGATGCATTATATGACACAAACAATGATATAGATCATTATGATCGATCTAAATTGTGTAATATGGCATGTAAATCAATACCAGAGCCCAATATATGATAAATATAGTAATAATATAGAGAATCATGGTGGTGGAGCATGAATTAAAGAAGTGGGAAACATGTCGATTGAACTAAGTCCAATGATGGAATGTGATGTGTTATAGACCAAGTGTGAACATAAAAAATGTGAGACCTAGATATAATGCTTATATATATGTAATCTAGGATATAATAAAGTCTATTTTTGATTTTGAATAGAGTTAAATTGAGAGAAAGAGAAGCAGAGAGGAAGAGATTGATGAAGTGTGTCGAATAGATAAATATAGAGACACAGAGACAGAGGGATAGAGAGGAGGAAAAGAGAAGAGAGAGATGTGTAGATCATGAGTAGGTATAGATCAGACCTATAAAAAATAATTGTAATTAAATTCATGTATGAATCAATCTTATAATTTAGATTTGTAGCTCCATATTTTGAATATAGATCTAATTGGTGGGTGCCATCAGAAAAGCTAAGTTGGTGCTCAATTAGGGAGTTGGTGCTTCCTTAGATTAGGTGCTCTTAAATTAGGGGATTGGTGTCTCATTAGGGCTGATGCCCTTAAATGTTGTAACCAGTTAAGTTTTGATTGTGAGGATGTATTAGAATAGTATATTCTAGTAGTCATTTCTCATCATGGTTTTCCCATAATGGGTTTTCCACATACATTAGGTGTTATGTGTTTTATGCATGTGTGATATCTGCATATATGTTTTAATCTACATAAAAATTATTAAAAGGATTAATTTAATCAATCTACTGATTCACCCCCCTCTCAGTAGATAGTTATGTTCTAACATTTTCAAATTGTAAAATGTTCTAGAATAGTGAAGTCATAGAGAATAGTTTCCACTACTATATTCCTATATTCCAATTTTTTTTATTTTTGGCTATTTTTTGCACTAATCTCTAAAGGTTCACCTCATGTTATTCACATTTAGATGCCTTCACATCTCTTGTAGTCTCCTTCTTTATCTACAACACTAATATAAGTAAAGGTATGTGTTTTTCAATTCTATCATTTTATTTATCTTATTTTCCCCTTATAGTATTTTACTTAGCATCAACATTATGTGTTATCATGTTATATTCCTAAATCATCATCTCATGTTGCACTCACATGAAACATGATGAGATTTGAGTAGGGCATATATATACACATAATATTTTAAAACTTTTATCACTTATTGATGCTCTTTATCTTGAAAGGAACCCATTGAGTCTCAATCTCTCTGAGTACATGCCTTAAAGGGTACATTGAGAAAGGGGTGGGCAAACCATTGGTGCTTCATAGGATTTTTGTCCCTTTTTCCACTTCTTATTTACACACTTTTACCCTGAAAACTAGTCCCCTAAGATTGTTCTTCTTTATTGAATACTCCTTATTCATTTCCTAACTTTTGTCCCCCTTTTCCTAACATTGAGCCCCTTTTGACTATTCACTCTACCAGGTCGATTGGGCTGACCCTATATAGTTTTGGGTAAAATTCATTTAGGGTCTAGGTTGGCTCTTGGTTGACCTAGCCTATGACCTAATGAATTCTTATCCATAATTGTACTAGGTCGACTGGGTGACCCCGTCATCCAAAATTTTCAAAAGGGATTAGGATTAAATCCACCTATATATACAAGTTCATTTCACCATTATTTAGAGAAGAGAAGAAGAATTAATATCTATTGTGCATCTACTTATCCACCATTCTAATTGAAGAGCAAGCTTAGGGTTCCATACTTTCTTTGGAGATACAGATCTTGGCTTGTGGAGAATTATTTTGGATGTATTTATAGGTTGTGTAGCCTAGATTTGATTTGTCTTTGTCATCCTTACATACCGCAATAACCTCTTGTGAAGCACCTTGGCCAAGGGAGAGATTGGGGTTCAGTGGGTTCATCTTCAAAGGTAATTATTCCTAATTTTATTCCTCCTTTATAAGAGTAGATAGATATGCATTTATACTTATCTTCCATGCATTAGGATTTTGTATATATTGTCATGAGTATATGTCTTCTATGCATGTTTACTTTTGTTTTTTATTACCCTCACTTTGTGCCACAAGTTTGGTGAGCACTATATTAGACTTTATTTTGCTTTTTATTAGTTTTGTGAATATAAAACATAGGACCTAGCTAGGGTATTATGTGATTGTGCTTGATTAGAGGCTTTGGAACCCTCCTTAGCATTGTGTATTATGACAATAGATCCCCTAATTGGGTCTAACTATTGGTCATATTCTTGATTATCTAATGTATCCCCAATCAGAAGTGTAAGTATGATCTATCTTCTCTGAGTTATAATTGATTTATAAACATGATGCATTTATGATTGCATACACATTGTACTATTGTGTGATCCAGTGTGCATCCTAAAATAAATAAGGCCACCATAATCCACTTTGTAAGAAATTTATTGTAATATCATCTCCAAAGATGACCTATAGTGATGACTTGGTGTGCTTACTCAATTATTTAAGGTCATTCATGCTCAAGTTCTACTCTACATAATATTTTTTTACGTAGATATTACATTGACCCTCTAATAATACTAAATGGAAGGGATTTATTAATCAACTAATTCTTATCTTATTATATTTAATGTTTTGGGAATGTCCCCTACTATAAAAATTATGCAATCTCATTTAGTTGTTCAAGAATCACAAACGCACAGAATAGGTATGCGTTAAGGGATTCATCATGAATTTCTTTTGGTTCTTCACCATATTAAATCCAAATCAAATGATTTAGTCCCACATTATCTCAACCAAGTTTGACATGTCAGGATCTAACAAGAACAATTGATTACTGTTGTGCAAGCAACTAAACATGGAACTAATCAGAAGTAATAAGTAACTAGAAACTAGAATCAGCAAAGAACATGAGATACAAGAAACAATGAAAACTTGTATTAAAATCTTCTCAGAAGGAAATACAATGAAGAAATCTCTCTTTCTTCCACACCTCTCAGATGTACAGATCTCTTTCCCTCAAGAGTTCTCTCTCACAATTACAAACACAATTTAGCTACTTGAATTATCTGTTACACCTTAATTACAAGCTATGAAGATCTATCCCTATTATATATGATTAGGGATCATGAGCTATGCATTATCAACCATTGGATACACCTCATAATCAAGGGTTCAAAATAGTCCTACCAAAAATAGAAACACGGACTTACAACTAACAACTAAACTAATCATGCAAATAATCTGTTTTACCACGAAAATAGACTTCTAAAATGCACAGGTGACCGACATCAGTCCCTGTCTGCCTGCACATGACCGACATCGACCAATCCATAACCAACATCGGTAGCCTATAGTCGATCCTTGACCGATGTCAGTGACTTTGTAATACAAAAACCTTTGCATTCACTCATTGGTGAAGCTTTTAGCTCCCCACCTTAACAATCTCCCACTTGGAGATAAACATCTACACCTGTACCTGTACAACAACATCTTCTAGCTTCTCCTCCATCTTTAAGCTGAATTTTGAAGACCAACAAAAGTTGAATGAAGATTCAACTTCTCCTTTGTTACTAGCTTTGTTAACATATCAACAGGGTTCTCATCTGTATGGATCTTTTCCATCTTCAACTCACCATCCTCCAATACCTGTCTAATGAAGTGGTACCTAAGCTATATATGTTTGGTTCTTGAATGAAAGGCTGAATTCTTTGCCAAATGAACTGCACTTTGACTATCACTATATAATCTACAACTCTCTTGCTCCTTTCCCAACTCTTTCATGAACCGTGTCATCCATATCATCTCTTTGCTAGCCTCTATGACTGTAATGTATTCTACCTCTATAGTAGACAAGGCAACAACCTTCTGCAACTTTGAAATCCAGCTAACTGTCGTTCCACCAACAGTGAAAACATATCTTTTGGTGCTCCTACCATCCAAGTTACCTGCCAGATCAACATCTACATATCCATGTAGAGAAGTGTTTGACCCACCATAGAACAAATGCATAATGTTGGTCCCTCTTAGATATCTAAGAATCCACTAAATTGCTTTCCAGTGTTCCTTCCCTGGATTGGCCATAAACTTATTGACAACTCCCACTGCATGGGCAATATCCAGTCTAGTACATACCATTACATACATTAAGCTCCCAACTGTGGAAGCATATGGAAGTCTACTCATGTACTCTACCTCATCATGTGAATTAGGACACTTTTCTTTGCTCAGCTTGAAGTGTCTAGCCATAGGTGTACCTATCAATTTTGCATCCTACATATTAAACCTCTCCAACACCTTGTTCACATAATCCTCTTGAGACAAAATCAACCTGTGATTTTTCCTGTCTCTCTTAATACTCATGCCAAGGATTTTCTTTGCTGCTCCCAAATCCTTCATGGCAAATGTGTGAGCTAATTTTACCTTAAGCTCAGAAATATCCTACATGTGTGAACCTGCAATAAGCATATCATCTACATACAACAATAGGATAATATATCTACCATTATCCAATCTCTTAAAATACACACAATGGTCAGATTGACATCTACTATAGCCATGCTCAGTCATAAACCTATCAAATTTCAAATACCATTGTCTAAGAGCTTGATTAGGACCATATAAGCTTTTCTTTAACCTGCACATAAGCTTCTCCTTACCTTTGACCTCAAAACCTTTTGGTTGATCCATATATATTTTTGCATCCAAATCTCCATGAAGAAATGTTGTCTTAACATCAAGCTACTCAAGATGCAAATGCTCAATAGCAACTAAAGACAATATAGTCCGAATAGAAGTCATTTTTACTACAGGAGAAAAAATCTCACCAAAATCAATACCTAGTTTCTATGCAATTCCCTTTACTACCAACCTGGCCTTATGTCTCATTTGTCCATTCTCACCTTCCTTTAACCTGTAAACCCATTTATTTTTTAGTGTTCTCTTACCAGCTAGCAACTCAACCAAATCCCACATTTGGTTCTCTTTCAAGGAATCAATCTCCTCATTCATGCCAAGCTCCCACTATTTTTGGGTTTCTACCTGCATTGCTTCATCAAAACTCTCTGGTTCTCCACTATCAGTGAGCAATAAGTAGAATAATGAAGGGGACTATTGAATTAGAGGTTTGCTTACCCTTTCTGACCTCTTGATGGGCATTTGAGACTCATTTTCTACTTGCTGTCTACCCAAATTCTCTGTCAGTGACCGATCTCGATCATCTCCAAGCTTATACCTGACCGATGTCAATTCCACCTGACTGACGTCGATTCCTGTCTGACTGATGTCAGTCACTATCTGACCAACATCAGTTCCTGTTTGACCTATATGACTGACGTCGGTTCTAGCCTGATCGACGTCAGTGTCTATGCTTTTCTGGAAGTGATTTCCTGTGAGCTCATTTTGGATCACAATCTCATCCAAATCTCCACTGCCCTGCTCAGAATTATTTAGCTTCTTGAGCTGATCACTGTACATCACCTTCTCATTGAAAACAACATCATGGCTTCTAATTATTTTGTTAGTTCCTAGATTCCACAACCAAAATCTGAAATCTCCAGAGCCATAACCAATAAAAGTGCACCTCATAGACTTAGCATCCAGCTTATTTCTATTTTCTTTATCAACGTGCACAAAAGCTTCAAAACCAAAAACTCTAAGAAATGAAAGATCTACCTTTTTACCTATCCAAGTCTCTTCTATAATTCCACCATCTAGAGTAGTAGAGGGTCCTCTGTTAATTAGGTAAACTGTAGTGTCTATAGCTTTTGCCTAAAATTGTAAGGGCAAACTAGCATGCAACCTCATACTCCGTGCATGCTCCATTATTATTTTGTTCATCCTTTCAGCAACTCCATTTTGCTGAGGTGTCCTTGGAACCATCCTTTCCCTACATATTCCATACATATAATAGTAACTTCTAAACTTATTGCTGCAGTACTCACCACCATTGTCAGATCTAAGGCACTTCAATCTCAAACCTGTTTCATTCTCAACCAAAGCTTTTGAATTCCTAAATGTGTCAAAAACATCAGATTTGTTCCTTATGCAATAAATCCATACCTTTCTTGTAGCATCATCAATGAAAGTAACATAATACTATGATCCTCCAATAGAAGCTACCTGAGTTGGTCCCCACACGTCTGTGTGAACAAGCTCCAACTTGTGCTTCCTCTTTGTTGACCCAGTTTTAACAAACCTTACTCTCTTCTATTTTCCAAAAACACAATGCTCATAGAAATCTAGATCTATGCTTTTCAAATTTGAAAGCTTACCTTTTGACTTAAGAATTTTCATTCCCTTCTCACTCATGTGGCCAAGCCTACAGTGCCACAACTTTGCATCTACATCTGAAGTAGATAATATAGAAGGAGAATAATCAGTAATACAATTACATAAATAGAGATTACCTACTCTCTTACCTCTGGCTATTACAAGTGCACCCTTGGTAACCTTCCAAGATTCAGCTGTGAGAGTTACTGTGTAACCCTCATAACCCAACTTTCCTACAAAAATCAGATTCTGCTTCAGGGCTGGGACATGCATGACATCCTTCAACACCCATGTGTTGCCATTCTACAATTTCAGCTGCACTTTTCCTTTGCCAACAATTTTACAAGGCTCATCATCCCCTAAATAAACTTTTCCAAAATCTCCCTGGACATAATCATTGAAAAATTATCTATTTGGGGTAGCATAAAAAGAGGCCCCAAAATCTAAAACCCAAGATTCTATTTTATTATGAAAAGAAAGTGAAAGAGCATCTTGTGCAACAATACCTACAAATTTTGCTTCTTCATTACCTTCATGCTGATTCTCTTCATTGACCTTCAACCAGCAATCTTTCTTTGCATGCCCTCTCTTTCCACAATTCCAGCAGGGTATTTTTCTTTGTCCATTTCTGGATTTGGATCTATTTCTCATCTTTGACTTAGACCTTGATCTCCCTTGCTTACACCTCTCTTTTTGACTTACCCTACTTTCAATACTTAAAGCATTACCTGATGTCTCCTCTATGCTTTTCCTGCAAATTTCTTCACTCAAGATTACACTAACAACATCATCTACTTTCAAGATATTTGTAGCAGATGCAGTATTACTAACTGTCATTACCAAACTATGGCAACTTTTTGGTAAAGAGCATAAAATTAAGAGCACCATAATTTCATCATCAAACACTATTGTGACTAAATTTAATTGATTTACTATTACATGGAAATCATTTAGATGAGTAGATACAGATCCACCTTCCTGCATATGCAAATTAAATAATTGCTTCATAAGATATACCTTATTTGAAGCTGAGGGCTTTTCATATAAATTTGCTGAAGTATCCATTAACTCTACTGTTGACTTTGCCTATGATAAGTTGGATGTCACAGAAGATGCCAAGCTCAACCTTATGGATCCCAGAGCCTTTCTATCAAGAACATTCTATTCTTCATCTTGCATATCTGTGGGTTTGCTTGAAACTCCACCCAAAGGTAAGTATAGATCTTTCTGATACAGATAATCTTCTATTTGCATCCTCCATAATTGATAGTTCTTGCCATTGAACTTCTCCATTCTTAGTTTACTTTCTTCTCCCATTGCTTTACTCCCACTCAAACAGAAACCCCTATGAGTGACCTGTAATCAAAACACACTAAACAAATCTGAGCCACCTGTTAGTGAACCTGAGCTCTGATACCACTTGTCAATGGTATCAAGCTTTGAACTAGTAACCTTGGCTCTGATACCACTTGTCAGGATCTAACAAGAATAATTGATTACTATTGTGCAAGCAACTAAACACGAAATTAATCAAAAGTAATAAGTAACTAGAAACTAGAATCAACAAAGAACATGAGATACAAGAAACAATGAAAACTTGTATTAAACTCTTCTCAGAAGGAAATACAATGAAGAAATCTCTCTTTCTTCCACACCTCTCAGATGTATAGATCTCTTTCCCTCAAGAGTTCTCTCTCACAATTACAAACACAATTCAACTACTTGAATTGTCTGTTACACCTTAATTACAAGCTATGAAGATCTATCCCTATTATATAAGATTAGGGATCATGATCTATGCATTCTCAACCATTAGATACACCTCCTAATCAAGGGTTCAAAATAGTCCTGCCAAAAATAGAAATGCAGACTTACAACTAATAGCTAAACTAATCATGCAAACAATCCATTCTACCATGAAAATAAACTTCTAGAATGCACAGGTGACTGACATTAGTCCCTGTCTGCCTGTACATGATTGACGTTGGTCAATCCATAACCGACATCAGCAGCCTATAGTCGATCCCTGACCTATGTCAGTGACTGTGTAATACAACAACCTTTGCATTCACTCATTGGTGAAGCTTTTAGCTCCACACCTTAACATGGCATTAATATATAACTAAAACTTTTGGAAAGGCATTAACAATCAATATATATGACCTCCTATCAAGGGATTTTCCTCCAAGAAATGTAGATTTTGATGATTGGTGATCAAATGGCATAGCTAATAGGTAGTGGAAAAATTTATGTAATGTAAATACTATCATAAAGGCTTTGTACTCAATGGTAGTGTTATTCTTTTCAACTCTAAATAGCTTCCAACTGAAATAATGAATGGGGTGATCCAGTCTACGTTTTCTTGGTTGTGCCAACACAATGCCAACTACGATCCCTAATGTGTCCAAATATACATGGAAGGACATACTAAAATCTATGGAAGGACTTACTCATATCTGTGTAGCTACCAATATTTTCTTTAAATTAATGAATGCCACATGGCATTATTTATCTAGAAAAACTGTGTATCTTTCCTTAATAACTTCTCTAAAGGGCAAATATTATAACATAACCCTTAATAAACTTTCTATAGTAGCATGTATGTCTAATAAAGGATCACACCTCTATCACACTTTTGGGTGGTTTCATTCCCACAATTACTAAGATCTTGGTTAGATCTACCAAGATACCCTTACTGTAGACTACATGCCCTAAAAAAACCCCAAAGGGTGTAAAAAATAAACATTTTTCAAGTTGAGTACTATCTGTAGTGATCTACATATTTCTAACATCAATCTTAATTTGGATAAGTGTTTTTTAGATAGTGAAAATATTTTCTAATCATTAAAATATACTTCTAATAAATCATGGATCAAATCATTAAATGTAGCTACAATAACCCTCAAGAAAACCGCAAGTGTATTTTTCAATCTAAATGACATTACTTTATATGCAAAAGAAACCCATTCTATTGCAAAGGTCATCTTTGATCTATCTTCTTCTGTGATTAGGATTTGATGATATCTATTGAAACTATTAGTAAAATAATACACCTTATGGCATGTGACCATTTCCATAACTTCATCAATAAATGGGATATGGAAAGGGTCATTAATGTAGGCCTCATTCAAGAGATGATAGTTGTCATATACTCTAATCTCACCGATCTTCTTTGGTTAGAAAACAATAGGTCTTACTTGATTAAATTTCTCTATAGGAAAGATAATTCTCGCCTCCTACATATGGTCCAGTTCATCCTTGACCTTTAGCTTCATATTTTGGTTCAAACCATATGGCCTTTTATTAATCATTCATGCACACTCCTTTAGTTAAATGTGTATCTCCCCCAAAGATGGGTCAACACTCTTGACTTACATGAATCTGGTTGGGAATACATTTTGATAATCATACAAGAGCTACAGTACTTTGAATGTGTCTTCCTATGACCAATAATCACCAATATGTGCCAATTTTAGAATGGCCTTTGTTTTAATGTTATCAATGTGATCTTTCAAGGGTTCATGGTAAATATTGTGTTCTTCCTCAGGAATGGAACCATGCAGTAGATTTTAGGCTTCTCACTTTGTAATATTAATATACCATAACCTTTCTTTTTTGCATGATTTTGTGATTGGAGCTAGAAATATTTCAACTTCCCATTCTAGTTTAAATAATTTTGTGTGGACTACATCATCCTCCTCGACTCAATCCATTATCCATTCATTTTCATCTTATATTATATGACATGGTTGATTAGAGATATTTTCCATGTCCTTTGATTTATAGGCCTGTAGAACTTTATTCAAACTACAGGATACATCACAGGAGGATGAGAAATCAATTATTTCATCTAAGTCATCAATCCTTTCATGGAATAAAAATACCTTTAGCTTCAAAAATGCCTTATGTGTTAGAGGGTTATCATCTTCAAAAATAAAGGTCTAAATAAAATCACCTTGAACATGTGTCCAATGTCTTATTTCTCTTATGTGCTCCTTGTGTATGTACCAAACAGTAGGAAAGGTACCCAAAGTATAGTGGAATATATATACCCATTACTTTGGGGTGATAGATAAATATGAAGCTTAGGGTAATCTCCTTCATGAAATATTGATCAGTCCTTTTTGACTCCCTCTAGTAACTAGAATTGAGCTAGAAGGATTTTACAAGCTTTGCCTCATTACATCTATGCCTTTTGATGTATAAACCACTAGTTCATAACAATCTCGTCGATGCATAGGTGAGAGAACTAAATCTCTAATCAATATTGTTATGAGATTTGATTCTACCTTTATGGAGGAGTTATTTAAGATCCCCCACTCCTAGTTATAATATGGGAACAACCCCAGGCTATGGGTAACCTATGATGGGGATGAACCTCTGGAGAAGGTTGTCTTCCTTTTGATGAATCACCTAAACTAATATTATCATAGGGAAAAGGGTTATAAACAGGAAAGGGATCCTAATAAGGATAAAAGTTGATTCACCAAATCAAAATGGAAAACTCCCATAAGCTTAAACCCACACTAGATCAGTAAAATATAATTCTAGCTCACACAACCTCACAAACTAGCTAATCGCATAAGTGTTTCATGGACTAGGTTCATGTAGAACACTAATTTAGACCTATAAATAGCTTGAACACACCTTAAAATAGGGTAGAAAGGAGGACAACAAATGAGTAATATTCTCCTTCACATAATGCCATCATGTACAACTCACTAGACACTTATCCAACGCAAGAGATAGGTAAAGAAAGTCTTGTATTTCATTAAGAGGTAGTTCTTATAAATGATTGATAGAGTTTAGCCTAATCAAGAGGATAATATCTTTCAATACCTGAGAGAGTTCCATACTCTTTAATATCAAAGATTCCTTGTGAGAGTCTATAATTTGAGAGAGACAGAGAGAGTAGAAGAATATGGAAGATATAGAAGAAAGGGGAGAGAGAGGGAGCATGCTATCTAAGATCACTAAATGAGCTATCACCACTTTTTTATCAAATAATCACCAGTTCTCTTTTGATAATCAATCTTTATTTTGTCCCAATAGCCTCTGAATCTCCTCATTGGTTGATCAACATGCTAGAGGATAATAGTTTTATGAATTATGATGAGTTATGATATTTATATGAAATAAAACCCTTAGGCACCCTAAAAATCTATTAAATTCTCTAGCTACTTTCTCTAACTGCCAAATCTCCATCTTGGAACCTTACGCTATCTTCCACTTGACCTATTTATGAGAATAAAATTCTCACATCTATAATTCTGATAAATCCATCACCATGTCTGCTTTGGCAATTTTTTTATCAGAGCTATGACTATGTCAAAGGATGAGACACTCCACCATATCTCATTTATGTCTACATCTACTCCAACCTGAATATAGATTTACTATAGATGAAAAACCAATCTCATTTATTAGTTTTCCTATAGCTACGATGTCAATAAGAACCTACAAGATGCATAGTCTCATTCTTGAACTCTATTAGGTATAAATAGACATATTCTACCTTTGAACATTGTGGGAATCAATAATCCAATGCACATGAGGAATACAATCATGAAATGACATTGAAACCATAAAAAATTTGAGTTTGCATGTTTTAGATCTTTAAACAGAGGTCCTGACTAAGCTTTAATGACATCCTTTAAAATATTTGCTCTAATTTGACCTAGGTTGCATTTACTCTCTATTAAAATATTTTGGATTTCAAAATTTAATGCCAATTATTTATCTTAATCTAGGCTCCTCAATCATGACACTTGTTAGCTCTTCATTTATTTTAAAGATTTTGTTATCAATGCCATCTGGTTTCATACTTGTGTCATGTGGTAGCCTCATACTCATTATATCTCTTTGACTCTTTGACCTCAAATTCACTATCGATCTTCCTTTACATGGCTTGAACATTTACCATTGATTTACTTGATAGTTTCTATGGTCATGACACTTGGTGGATTTTCATTCATTCCTAGGATCTACTGACTAGTTGACCTTTCGTTCAACATTAATCTGCTTTGATATGATGGAACACGTACTATATATCTTCTTGGAACCACTAGATTTTTTAGTCACCACACATCATCATATTTCCATTTAGGTACCCAAGATATTAACACTTGTTATTGATGCATTTAATCTTAGGATACGTTGACCTTTTGACTATGAGCTCATTGTTGATCTTTGATGCATGATTTACAATACTCCATTGGATATTTTGAACCCACTGACATCATTAATTTCCAACTCACTATTGGATATTTATATGGTACCTAAGATCTTTCTACTTATAATCCATGGATTCATCCTTAGAACATTTGAATTCAAATGGATATTTATTGTAGTTTTAACTTGATGTCCCCATGCATGTCCCATTCTACTTGTTTAAATTTAGACACTTATAACTTGAGATAGACAACTCATCAAGTAAAAAAAATTTATAGAATGTTTAAAGCATAAATAACACCATGTCCATGCATTTATTTAACCTTTTTTTTACTTTTCAAGTGTATCTATCAAACATACAACTAGATTGACTTGTCCATTTATGGTTGATGTGTGATGATGGTCTGGGTCATCTTATTCACTTGTTCAAATCATTTTTTCCCTTCAAAGATCTAATGAACTAATTATACTTTGAGAAAACCTATTTCATGCTCCCTGGATTCTATGAATCATCGTGGAACCCTACTGAATCCTTTCTTTTACAATCTTAGACCTATTTTCAAGTCATTTGATCATTCACTCAATCAATAACTCTGCTCAAATGATCCATCTAGGTAAAAGCTTTGTATGTGAGCCAAATTTTTCCAACATCTTTGGTGAATCATAAGGAAGCATGCCTAATTGCTTGAGAACCTAGACTATTTTCCTTATCTGATCCATTAAGAATGGATTCTCCTCTCTTTATTCCTAGTTGATATGAAACAATACAATGTTGCCCCTCTAGATAACTTCCTCTTGAAAAAACATGGACAAAAAAACAAAATAATTTTTTTTCCCAAGGAAATTATTAAATTGAAAACATAACATAAAGGAAATGTGCAAAATGCACTTGGAGGAAAGCATAAAATCTACCTACCCTAAAAAAACCAATCAGAATGGAAATTATACAAAACCATTGACTGGTTGTACAAAATAGCAACCCTTTCTCACTAATATAATATGCTTTACATTATTGAGGTAAACTAACAAAATATGGAGAAGGATTGTATATTTAACATATTGGTGATACACTTCTCCAAGAATAAGATCAAAAATCAACTTACATACCCAATCTGATTGATTATGATGCAGAGCTTATCTCACTAACATGCAATTATCCTTCTATTTTTTTTTGTAAACTTAAAAATATTATCAATCCTCCTTCATTAATGATTTATCTCTCTTATCCATAATGTACTAAACTCAATTCCTTATTATTCAAATATTTCAAACATACATATAAAAATATTCACACTGCTCATTTCAACCATCTTAACCTTCCTTTATCATTCTTCATAGGCAAGATGTCTTAATGTCTTATTTCACTAATCCTTATTATTTGTCAATTTTATTTAAAAATTTATTTTAATCCATTGATATTATAATGTTATTATAACATTCTTATTACAATCTCAAAATCCTTCCATACCATCCACAATACTTTAAGACAACACTTCACAATTCTACCTTTTCACTTTTTCATTCAATCATTCCTTAGTCCTACATAACATGCAAAAAATATAATTTAGTTTCCCACACAATGTTTTATCCCCCTATCCCTCTTATAGGTGCTTATCATAACTTATTTACACCTTTTAACTCTTTCTATGCCTTCTACAATTCATTCAAACAACTTTATATAACTCTGACTATTCCTTGTACTTTCCTTATAGCCCTTCTATAAGCATTGAATGGAAAGAAAAAAAAGTACACTCACCTCTAGGTATCAAACACTTAATTCCACTCATAATATCAAAACATACATATTTGAGAATTTTATATATCTAACTCTTCACATAAGATCATTGGCTCTCTTTAGCCTAAAGAACTAGGTCTCTATTAGGCCCATTACCACATAGTCCTCTAGAAACCATACTTGCAATGCCATACACAATATAAAACCATAAAAATACATTATATTACCCTTAAAATATATGTAATAAAAATTTATATAATTTTTTTATGGTTAAAATGTTTGGTATGCATCAAACCCTAATCCTAGGGTTTCTAGGCCACTATCAGGGCCAAGAGCTATTTAAAAGGCATAATTTTCACCATAAGAGGTTTCATAATCCAAAATCACATTAATTTGGTCTATTTATATTACATTAACATTCCTAAATCCTTATAACACACTAATCAAACCCTTTTTCATGTGTTACAACACAATTTACACTTGATTGTGTCAATAGAATGACTGGTTATAAATATAGGAACCCTATTTAGATGACTAAATCACATAAAAAGATTAAAAAAAAAGTTTGATAAAACCCTATACACCTTATCACTTGTCTTAATGTCCTAAAAACACTATATCCTTAATTATTTGATCTATTTATTCAATACATACATTCACCATGTAAAAATACTAAGTTTGTGATAAGTTACAAGGTTTCTAATCCAGTTATTAGTATCAAATGGTTTCCTTTGTCCTTATTGAAAGGATACACTCTTAAACAATATCAAGTTACCTATTAAAAAATTTAGGACACCATTCAATTTTAATCCATGACCATTTCCTTATAATATGAAACACACAATCTAACCTTGATAATATTGATTGCAAGAAAATAGGGGTTATTGTTATACAAACATCATATTACAAAACAACTTTCTTGATAATTTTTGCATAATATAACCTCAAATCCACTAAAAAGATAATTCAAGATCACATGAACAATTATCAAATGTCCTTAACCCTTGATAATAATACCCAGTCATAGTATAGAGCCCTTCACTGACAAACAAGGGTCTCTTCTCTAAAACCCTTACACAGGGTTTGTTCATGCACAAATCTAACTACCAAAAGCTTGGTCACTATTACCTATATTTAATAGTCTTATCACACATTAAATAACATTTAAATTGTCATTAAATATCATTCTCAACAACATTCAAAATACTAATACAGTCTATATGCCAAAAGACACAACACCCACATTAGAGATCTGCACAATGAACTCAGGGTTACTTTTCTTGTATCTCCTCAAGTATATGTATGCATTAAAATTAAAAATTGTTAATAAAAATAAAATTAATCATTCAAAAATTATCAAAATTATTCTCTACAAAAATTTTAAGCCTCTACCAGTGTATAATTGTAGAACATGAAAATGCAAGATAAGAAAATTGTTAACACAGTCCACATCTACTTCGAAGACATGAAAGATTTTGGCTAAAATTATGAGAATGCTAGCTCATCATGTAAATTATAAAAAATAACCCTTGAACACAACAAGTCCTTCAATATCATATTCATTAAAATTTAATTTTAAAACAAAAATTTACAGTCACACATTGATTTGACAGACCATTTTATATTTTCCATCATGTCTACCCTTGTTTCTTCATCAATCTATACTCTTAATTTGAGCCACACCACCTCATATATTATTTTTAAAATAAAATAGACTCCTAAAACATAATCAATAATTATTTCTTGAATCAAAAAACTTCTATCACTCCCTAACCCACGTAGGGTGGTCAAAATAGGATTGCCAACTCATACCTAAAATTGACTTAATGACTCTAAAACACCTTTGTAACATTTCATAAGAACACCAAGGTCATTTACAACTTTTTTAATCAAATAAATATCTTTTCCACTCACCTAGACTCATTAAAACACCCTCAATCCCTCGTTTTCAAGTTTGAAAATTCAAATTACAAAAAAGGTGGGAAAACTCTTAGTGGACACAAATTCAAATTTGCTTACACCAACATGGCTCCAAAGCACTTTTTTGAGTTCTCTGATTTCCCCTAAATTATATTGGACATACAAGAATCTTGGAGTGGATATGCAATCTTATCTTTCTCCTTTTAATGCTCAACATTATGCTTTGAATTAAGCACAACATGTGATGGCTCCTCCTTGTCATCTTTCAATCGAGCTAGGTATCAAGCTAGGTACCTAATAGGACATCCTCTTTTCAATAAAAACATTAAGAAATCAGATTTTACTTCACTCCTACACTTTTTTTCTCCATCATTATGATCCTCAAGCATAATCAGATGATAGTCTCCTTGGAGAGGAACATAGCCTACTCCCAAGATACCAAACAATTCCTCTAACTCCCTTTCACTTGCTAGTATATGCAAGATAATCTTGGGTTGATTAGGATCTTCTTCTTGAAGCACATTCTCATATTGAAATATTTTTTCACCCTCAGGAGAATTATCCATCACTTAAAGTGGTAACTCATCAAACTAAATTTTCTAAGCACTCAAGATGTCTTCTTCATCAACCTCACTCAAGATTTCATCTTGTTTTTCAACTACAAGTGAGGGTTGATTTGACCAACCAAGGTCCAAAAAGACACTTTTATCTTTCTCAAGGTCTTATTTACCTTCCTTCAACTCAAATCCATCTAGGCTACCTTCATTTGATAACTCATCCTAAAGTGAACCAACTTCTAGTTCTTATTTCTAATCCTCTTCATCTATGTAGAATGGACCTTCAGTAGTCCATTCAAGGTCTTATCTATTTTCCACTTGAGGATTGTCCTCATCAAGATCTAATTCATTAGTGTCAAACCCATGCCAAGATGGTTGGTCCAAACCTGATTCTTCCCCTTCCAAATTAAGTGGGATGCCTATCATGATCTCCTCATCATAGACACTTGCATTGTCCTCTTCAGGTTCACCTATAACTGCAATCTCCTCATCTATCCTTTGTATAATGGGTTCTTATCCAAGAGGGAGATGGTGGGAGGGTGAATAATTTCACCTTTCTTGTATCTTATGAGAGTATCCTTCCAGCTAGGGACTTTGAATGGTTTATTTGGTGGCTCTTGAACTGGTGCTTGGGCTACTTTAACTAGCACCTCTTCCTTTTGGAAACCTTTCTGAATTGACTTCCATGATGAAAATGAGTAAGAAAAATCTACCTTTTTTATTTTGAATATCTTTCTCTTTCCTCATATTTAGCTCTAATTATTTGATTTATCTATCTATATTCTCTTAGAAAAGCCCCTCTTTAAGGTGATCAGTGGCCTCATGAAGATAAATAACACAAGAGGGCTGGTATGAGGTACAAGAGGATTCTTGGGGAAGATAAGTGGAATCTTGGATCTCAACAATAGGTTGCTAAACAATAGTCTCCTTCTTTATTTGAAGGCTCTCTTGGATTGAATTCCAAGAAGGGAAGGTCTGATTAACACATGAAGAACTTGGAACACTTGAAGGGTCATTTGGAGTGGTCTTTTGAGGAAGAATGGGTGGCATATATGAGGGATGAGGTGGTGTATAGGAAGACACATGAGGTTGATGGAGTTGGACCTATTGTTATTCAAGGCCTCTTATCTTATCCTTGATGCTTTGAATGTAACCACTTACATCCATCATCTCACATGAGAGGTTTTTCCAATTTATTCCCTCAATATGTTTCTATTCTTCCTTCATTAGCCATAATGCATTTCTCATGTCATGAATGATGTGATTATGGATATCTTGACCATATCCCCTTTGTTTATTAAGGTCTATCATGTACCTATCATAGCTTTAGAGAATTTACCTCCAACTTGAAATGGATCAGTTTGGGTAAAATCTAGGGACATCTTGAGCTTGAGAAGGTTGATGCATTGAATATTTAGAACCACTTAGGGTGAAGCCAGAAAAATTATTAATCTGATATAAAGGATGATAAGTTAGAGAATAATCATACTGATCAAAATAGTGATGATACATACTAAATAATGATGACTAGGCACTTGGGCTAGTTAAACTAGTTGATAAATACTCAGAGTCACCATTGATGTTTACACACATGCCTCTAAAGGCTGATTGGATGAAGAGAACACCAAAACTCTTCACCAATGAATAATGTAGTAAGTCCCACCAGACATGCTAGAAACTATTATGATGTGATATTTAACACTTATGGAGGATTTCTTTAGGCTCCCCCACTCTCAGTCATAATATGGGAATAACCCCAGGTTGTGGGTAGCCTATGATTGGGTTGAACCTTTGGAGAAGGTTAGCTTCCTTATGATGAATCAATTTAACTAATGTTGTCATAGGTAAAAGGGTTTAAAAGGTGAAAAGTGTGCCTAAGAAGGATAAAAGGTGATGCACCAAATAAAAATGGTAAACTCCCATAAGCTTGAACCCACACTAGATCAACACAAGATAATGTTAGCTCATACAACCTCACAGACTAGTTGATTTCATAAGTGTTTCATGGACTAGGTTTAATTAGAACACTAATCCAAACCTAAAAATAGCTTGAACACACCTTAAAAGAGATTAGAAAGGAGGACAATGGATGAGGAAGATTCTCCTTCACAAAATGCCATCATGTTAAACTCACTAAACACTGATCTAAGGTAAGAGATAGGTAAATAAAGTATTTTATTACATCAAGAGGTATTTATTACAAATGCTTAATAGGGTTTAGCCTAATCAAGAGGATAATATCTTGTAATATCTCAGAGAGTCCCCTGTTCTTCAAGATCAAAGAGTCCTTGTGAGAGTCTAGAATTGGAAAGAGATACTGGAAGAAGATGGAAGATATAGAAGAAAGGGGAGAGAGAGGGAGCACACCATTTGAGATCATTAATGATATACCACCACCTTTTTATCAAATCATCACTAGTTTTCTATTGACAAATAATCTTTCTTTTGTCCCAATAGACTCCAAATATCCTCATTGATTGAGCAACAAGCTAGAGGACAATAGTTTTTTGAATGATGATGAGTTATGATCTTGCTATGAAGTAAAACCCTTAGGTACCCTAAAAATATATTAAATGTTCCAACTATTTTCTCTAACCACTAGATCTCCATCTTATAACTGTATGATATCTTCCACTTGACCTATTCATGAGAAGAGAATCCTCATATCTATAATTCTAATAGATCTGTCACCATGTTTGCTTTTTATGGCTATTTGTAAGAGCTATGACTATGTTAAAAGATGGAACACTACACCATATCTCATTTATGTCTACATCTATTCCAACCTGAATATAGATTTCATATAGATTGAAAACCAATCTCATTTATTAGTCTTCTTATAGTTATCATGTCAATGAGAACCTACAGGATGCATAGTCTTGTTCTTGAACATTTGAACATTGTGGGAATTGAGAATCCACTACACACAAGGAATGAAAAAATGAAATGATGTTGAAACATAAAAAAATCAAGTTTGCATGCTTTAGATCTTCAAATAGAGGTCTTGATTGAGCTTTAATGGCAACCTTTAAAATATTTGCTCTAATTCAACCTAGGTGTCTTTTGTTGTTTATTAAAGTCTTCTAGATTTCAAATTTTAATTCCAATTTTTGATCTTAATTTGGGCTCCTCAATTGTGACACTTGTCAGATCTTCATTCATTTTCAAGCTCCTACTATCAGCCATGTCTAATTCTATACTTGAACCATGTGGTAGCCTTGTTTTCATTCTAGCTCTTTAACTCTTTGAATTTACATGCATCATCAATCTTCCCTTGCATGGCTCAAATGTGTACCATTGATTTACCTAATATTTTCCATGATCATGACACTTGGTGGCCTTTCAATCATTCCTAGGATCCACTGACTAGTTAACCTTTCACTCACCATTGATTTGCTTTGGTACAATGGATTGTGCACCATTGATATATTTGGACCCACTAGCTTTTTTAGTCTCCATGCACCATTATATCTCCATTTAGGTACCCAAGATATTGACTCTTATCATCGATGCATTTAATCTTAGGATAAGCTAACCTTTTGACTATGAGCTCACCATTGATCTTCAATATATTATTTAATGTGTTCCATTGGATCTTTCAGACCTATTGACATCACCAATCACCCACTCACTATTGAATCTTCATGTGGCACCTAAGATCTTGCCACTTATCAGCCACATATTCATCCTTGGAACATTTGAATTCAAATGGCTATTTGTCATAGCTTTAATTTGACATCCCCATGCATGTCCCATTCTGCTTATTTAACTTTAAATGATTGTAACTTGAGATAGACAACTCATCAAGTCAAAAAATTTGTAGAGAATGTTCAAGTAATAAAAAAAATGATGTCCATGTAACTCTTTAACCCTTGTTTAATTTTTAAGTGCATCTATCAAACATGAAACTAGACTAACCTATCCATTTCTTCATGATGTGTGATGATAATCTGATCCATATTCTTCACTTGGATCAAGTCATTTTTTCCCTTCAAAGTTCTGATGAAATAATGAAACTTTGATAAAACCTACTTCATTCTCCTTAGATGCCATGATACATCATGAAAACCTTTTAAATCCTTTTTTTTAAATCCTAGACCTGTTTCTAAGACATTTGATCATTCACTCAATCAGGAACTCTGCTTAGTTGATCTATCCAGGTAGAATATTTATATGTGGGCCAAATTTGGCCAATAGATATCAGACACATATTATTAGAATCAAAGAATAGTCTAGACAATATCCTTGGTGGAAAATTAGTGTGGTAGTTGGTTTTCTATTGCAAAGACCATGCACATAGGTCATACCTCATGGTCACCCTTCATCTAATTCAGAATTTGAGTGTTAGAATATCCACATAATGAATAATACCTATCCTAATTTAGAATTCCTTCTCCTGTTGGTTCTATGTAATATTGATCTATTTGATTAGTTTGTTATATAAAATCTATGTCTGACTAAGTTGGTGACCTTACAAACATGGAGAGTACATCATATATTATTAATGGTGGAGTATCTACACATGGTAGCATAGGATCAAGAGGTAAATATTATAAACACAATGGTACCTTCGATAGGCTTGTGTGATTATAAATGAATTCATATTCAGTAGCTTGTAGGCCCTATCATCTGTCTTCAGTGGTCACCTTCATCTGACTATTCTCTCTAAAGACATAGGGAGAGTCTTACTCTTTAGGTAATAAGTATGCCTTTTTTTCATCCTTATTTAAACAAATCACTATAATATTAACTCCTTAATGATCTTCCAACTAGTTCCTTACTATATTGATGGTCATCTAACCATCACAGGCCCACTTTTTACCAATTAGTAAAGGATAGTGCATTTTATCCATCTATATATATATGACTTCAACTCACTATGTAGGCTCAGTTATGAGACTTGATTTATAAATCCTCTAATTGACCAAATGGTTTGATGCACACATAATCTACAAGAACTAGTGTAACAAGGTTGTAACTTAATGTAAGTCAGCTAATAGCAACCCATGTTGATTGAGGGATCATATTGATAGTGCTGCCAAATTTGAACACTGCATTGGGTACCTCATACCCTATTATCTCAATGTCCATTATTCAATAAACATCCCATAGATTTTTGGTTTTCAAATACCAAATCATTTGATTCACTTGTTCTTGGCCCTTTTGTGCACACTCTAACAAATTATTTAGCAAATTAGTGATATTTTTTGATATATCCTCATTTTTTAATGTACTAAATAGCTTCATAAATTATACCAAGGTGGTGACAACACCATCCCATCATGATGCATACTATCTACCAATACATCTATGCATCTCTAGCTGTAGCATCATCTTCAATGGTCTCTTGTTATTGAATCATTTTTAGAATATATGTTGCTTTATGCATTAACCCTTTCTCCATGACTAGTTCCATATACTTCTCTAGCTATGCTTCCATGATCCAGTGGTCCTATGGTAATTTCAAAGGGGGTAATCCTTGATCAACATGTTATCGATAAGTGATGGCTCGTAAGAATGCATCCTCTCTAGTTGTGCAGTTTTGTCCTCTCATTATTTTGGGTAATCCTCTATATCATGTTGTTTAGAAACCATATAATAAGCGTATTAAGATTGATGTTTCATATTCATGGCTAAATCCATTTGTACATGGTTAAACTCACTACATAAATAGCATTGAATTGAAGGTCATGATCCATTTCCTTTACCTCCTTATTATCCTCTTTAGTAACCTCACCTAGTTCCTCCATGGTACCCTCCTTTATTCATTTAGAAACCCCAATTACCAAACTCTTATGGTCCATAGTTAATATAATTATTTTGTGTTTCCACCCTTGTAGCTATTAAGTGCCACCATATCCACTTTATTGGGCTTGAGTTGGTTGTGGTACCCAATTAGACTGCATTGGCTATAGAATGATATGATTCCACACATTCTAGTTCTACACAGGGTCTATCCAATTTTGAATAGGTGGATTCCAACTAGGTATGTTTGTAGGTTGATAAGCTAGTACCATCAGTGCCCAAGTTGTAGTAGCAATATTAGTGATAGGCCTATTTACTTTAGGTGTGATAATAGTCTGTGTTGTAGCATTTACTTTCTGTGTAGCCACTGCAAAGATGTTTTTGGTGGCATCTTCTCTTAGTTCTTGTAGAGATCAGTAGTTATTCTTATCATGACTATGAGCTTTGCATAATTTGTAGTATAATGTCTATGGGTTCCTCACATACTATTATATTAGGTGATATTGAGATGTCTCATGTGCTATGACATGACATATATCACATAACTCAATTTTTATTCTCTAACACTCATTCATATGGTGCCCTTCTTTATTTTACTCTATATACCAAAGATCTAACCTGGGTCTCTATGCTACTTCTTGTTGCTATTACAATATTTTTATAAGGAGTTATAATGTGTTTTCTATATGTGAACTAAGTGTTAAAGCTCCTCCATAGTCTTCAATTTTCTCCACTCAGATTGCAGTTATCCTTGCTTCTAATTTATTTGCAAACTGGGTTTTCTCCATAATAAACCTTATCATTGGTTGTAATCCCTGTACGAACCAAGAAACTTTGTATTTGTATTCCATAAAAAACATGACTTCATTCATTACACCTTAAAATATATGATCATATTTGAAGATAGTCTGTTTGGCTCCTTATAAAATTTCCTTGGGATCTTGTATGGTTTGACTAGAGCATTTTTGGAATTTACATTATGTGATCAACATTATTTTGACTTAGTATAGTGTTTTTTGATAGACAATTTATGGAATATAAATTCTAATGCTTTAGTATCCAACACTCTAATCAAATCACACTTCATCACCACTTCATTGGTGATTCCTTTAGCTTGGCATTTCATAGTGTAGATGAGTAGGTAGTTTTCAAGGTTCACAAACCCATGATAGGGAGATAGATGTTTCAGAGCCCCCAATTGAGCTACCATATTTGGGTTTCCTTCATGTATGATAGTTGATTTTATTGCAACATGTGTTTAGGATGGTTGCAGTTTTTAAGGATTTTACATGATTTAAGATGCTTCTTGGTCTAGTGTTAGTTGTGATGTCTCCTCTAGTTTTGTGGATGTGGTAGCCACAGAGATATCTCCATCATCTCCTTCCCCTTATTCTAAAATTTCAAGTTATGTAATTAAATCCTTGGCCTTCACAAGAATTAAGGGGTATGTCTTTGTTGATAATAATGTTGTTTTATTCTTCATTTGTTGGGTAGAGAAACCCTAGGCAACTTCATGATACATGGTCTTCTATACTTATAAGGTTTTCCTGTGAACTTATTCTAGAATTGGTCCTTACCAAGTGTCATCATCTAAAATTTGTGTATAAATTAATATGATTTTGAAAAACATTAAGCTCAGGATATGTATGCTCCCTTGGGAAATGATCCTTACCTCTAAAAATATATTGCTCAAAACTTGAACCTCTATTATGTTTGTTACTATAGGGAAATCCTCATTTTTATCTTTTTAATAACCTTCTTGAAAACTATGATCTTTTAACCATATGATCTACTTCTATACTAATACCTTCTTCCTTCATCTATTCTAGATCCTCATCACTTCATCTTACTCTATCCTTAATTTTATCGATCTCATCACTCTGTCTCTCCTCATTGTACACTTTTCCTTGTCTTCTGCTCTCATCCAAATCATCAATACTACTACTCTTTCTCCTATTCATAGCTTCCTAAAGAGCACTTTATTTATTCCATTTCCTCTGTTGTCACAACTCTCTTTCTACCTCCAGAGTATTCTTTCAGTCTTTCTCCTCTTGATTATCCATTCTAGACTCAAGTTTAAGCTATACTTTTTCATCTTTTATTCATTCTCCCTTATGTCATACACACCCCCATGGCACCCAAAGTGACTACTCCATATGGAATGGAATAGTTACCATCACTTTCTCCACAACCAACATCTTAATGAGTGTAGGAAGTCACTTCAATAATTTTTCTCTTATACTTCTCATAAAAATATCCTTTGTCACTTCAAATTCTATGTAGCCTTGTACTACAACTTTATGATATACCCATCAATGGTTGAATCCAACTAATGATCTATCACACAGTTCTAAATGGTGTCTAAGAATCGAAGTTGTTTGATCTTCTCCTTAGACTATGTAATATCAATGATCGCATGAGATCTAAAATAATGTTGTTCTAGACAAGCTAACTAATTAACTATCAATCCAAGTAGTTTGCATCAAAATATCTTATAACTTTCACCGTAAATATGTTCTTACACAATAAATTATTTAGAACACCCTATTCTCTAAGCTTCCTTCTACACAAACTTGGTGATTTTTTAATCTATCTATTATTCCACATCTCTTTGATTAGGTAGCCACCTTAGCATATCCTTAGATAGTGAGTTCCATGCTCACTGCACCATTATTAGTAGAAGTTCTTAGGTTCATGAGAACATGCTAATTACAAGGATAGCTCCTATGATTTAGGGAAAGAACTTGCAAAAAAGGAGAAATCATTGCAAGGTGTTCATTTTATACTAATATCACTAATGTTTATCATACTCTTAGGTAATCTTATGGAAGTGTACTTGGACAAATATACAATGGAAATATTCAGGGATGATTATACAAATGTCAGATCATAAAATAAAGATGATCACTAAAAGGTCTTCTCACTATTAGAATTATATCATAGATATTTCTAAATAAATGTTATCATTACATAGAGATATTATGCAATAACCTCCAATATCACAATAATCATATTGTATTACATATAAGACAAATCCTTTTTTATGAGAATTAATGTCGTAACACATATTAGCATGCAAAATATATAACTATAATAGGGAACACATATCCATCATATTAATCACCAATTAATGAATCTTACTTACAATCTTTATACTATTAAGCACTCACTACACATTTATTCCAGATATCTAATGTCTACACTCAGTCCTTTAGGCATTCATTGGAAACTTAATAAAAATATCCTCATACAATATTACCCAATATTATCCAATCCATTCTACTACAATTTTCAAGAATATATAATCCTAAAAACTATATTGTTGTAACCATGATGTCTATACTTGGCATCCAGGTATGTCAACCTATATTTTGTTACTAAAGATTCCATGTATCTGATCTTGATTGGAAATATAATATCATCATAATAATTTTGTAGAATAACTACTAACCAAAAATAAGCCATGGTCCTTATCTACATGGCATGTTCATATATTCAAGTAGTTAGTCTACACATTCCCTAGATAACAAACCATCTCCAAGTTTAATGACTTTACTAGGTGAAAAATGTGTGTCTTATTGACTCAACAAAAATGTCCTCGGTCCCTATCTAGAGATCAGGTAGAGCACATCGATAAAAAATTTAAGGCATACTCAATTAAATAATTTTTGAAAGATAAATGTATTACACACATAAATTAATGTCTAAGTAGTACCTTAAAGAATGCCTTAGTGTCATGCATGAAAAGGTAAAATGTCAAAAAATAGATGTGCCAAAGACAGTGATAAAAACCAAAGCAGATACCAATAAAATAATAGAGTTTTCAATGGCAAGGATTATCACACATGGTCATGGTGCAGGTGGATATAGACATTTTTTTACCATATATTCTTGGAATGTCTAACTTTACTATCATCTCATTGAACAAGTGCTTGAAGGATATGGAAATGAAAATTCTATATGCTTATGGATCATTACTATATAAACCTAGATCTTTAAAATATCCATTCTATGATGAAATTTTGTCTAATAACTACTACCCTAAATACAATAAATAAATATATGAAGTACACTCAATTGGTGCCTTCAAGAAACTCTATTATAAGCTATACCTTCAACTAGACAACTATTGTGGGGAAAATAATAAGTACTTCCTTCACATTTTTTATTTCAAAATTATGTTTAAAAAAAATACATATATAATGTTTTATTATTACATCTTCCATTCCCATAATAATTCATTTATTGATTATGATTTTTTTTAAATCAATCCCAATCACTCCCATTTGTCTTCTTATGTCTCTCTCAAGTGATACATTTGTAATACCCCTTCTAAATTATCAAATAAAATTTCAATGTACCAAATATGATTTACTAATCTAGAAATTTTTTTCTCAAGCCATACATTTGTTGTATGCCTTGAATATCATCAAACAACATGTATTCATAGCAAATCCACTTAATTTATTTTTTCTAGGTGTCTCTTAAGAAAAAAATGATTTATTCTTTGTATATTATCAATAAATGGATTAGCAGTATCATAATCATTTTCTTTTAAATTAGAGTATCATTTGAGAAATAAGTATAGATAAAAAATAAAGGTGTTGTGTTAAGAACATACTTTACTTTTTAATATACATGGGATAATACCAAGGTATCACTTAGGAGATACCAATGGATACCAAGTATATAGTTTCATTGCCACTATATTTTATGTGATAATTATCGAAGGAATAATACAAAATTATTTGGTTTGATATACCTAAGAAGACCAATAAAAATGAATACATGTGGTACATTATAATGGTTTTAAATAAAGGCATCACTTCTAAGATACCAAGAAGGCCATTTTATATTATCTTACATAATTTTGATCTAGAGGATTTTTCATCCTTCATAGTTCCCAATATCTCTTGAAACTAGTGTAGTACTGAAGAGCATTCTGAGATCTTTCCAATGCCTATTGGAACACGTAAAATGGACATTATATGCTCTAGATATTGTTGGTCAAAGTTTGTATTAAAAAATAGTCAAATGGTCAATAGTGGCGTGGATGGTTGATAAGTGGACCAATTATCATGTGACACATGGAAATTTAAAAACAAATGGTAAAAATGAGTTTTGTTTTCACCTCCGATATTTGACACTCATGTTTGGACAAATGGGCCCTATTATTTGTTAGCTAGGGACCCTCAATCAGGGTCGATGCACTCTTTTTGTGGAGGGATATCTTTACCTCTATTACTTCACATTACCATTGTTACATTTTTTTCATATATATGCCTATGTGTTGCTTATATGCTTCATGTGGAACTAACAATCCCAATATTTTAATTATTAAACCAATTCCATGTACTATCCATGTCACTTGTGCATGCCAACTCAGCTCACCAACCAACTGTGAGCAGTTGAGATTTCCTAAGTTTGGTCAAAATATAATTACCATCCAAGCCAAGAAAAATGGTTTTAATACATGGCCTAAGACATAAACCACATTCTCAACATAAGGATATTTGAAGCCTTTACAATATGTCCACCCCATAAATGTGGGATATTTATCCTTATATGGTAATGCCATGGCCAAGGTAGTTGGGATTTGAACCCATAATCTATGGCAAGATTTTTAAGCGGACTAACCAATCTACCACACATTGGAAAGTGCCATAAAAGGCATGAATTTTTACTTGTACATGGAATTTAAAATGACTATGTAAAATTTACAAGGAGCAGTTTATAGAAATCATCATTTTTTTACCAATCTAAAGGCATTTTCAGATCTTGGAGTAAACTAGAAAGTTGTTCAAAACTTTGAGGCACTTATTTTGGTATATTTTTGCTCTCGATTTGGTGTTCATTTTATTTATTTTTGAGATATTTAATTGATACTTTAACGTAGAAAACTAGGAAGAGATTCAACAAGTGCTTTAGGAAGGTGGATGATGGTTGTTGAGTATTGTCAGAGTTTTTCGAAGGTCTGATAGCATGATTTTGTAGGTTTTGAGATTCCATTATGTTTTTTGAGTTGTATTATTACTTTCAAATATATTATTAATGGATCAGATTGATATTTAGTAATCCCAAAGATGTAGCCCATTTGGGTGAACTCCATAAACAATCTTGGTGTCTTTATATTCTATTTTGCATTTAGTTTTTTTGTAGACTTTAATCAGATATGAAATATTTGGATGAAATTTAATTAAATTATGACATTTATGGTAAATCATATAAATGGCCTTTTGATCATTTGGAATGTGGAGATGGTACAAATGAGTTATTGAAAACACTTATGTTTCAATTTTTGAATCCATTTTAATCACATTATAACAAGTTTGATCAAATTTATTCAAACACAATTTTAAATATCTATTTGTAAATTATTTTGAAAGCCTAAGGGGTAAACATAGTTTATGGATCTAGAATAGAGTGTCAAAATAACTTGGTTCATGGAGGGAAAAAAGATGTAGAATAAACAAAAATGTATTTAGGTTGTTTGGACAAGAAATGGAAGCTAAACCCAATAGACACATCTTTACCATCCATTCTTATAGATAATATCATCTATGCTTGGAAACCAAATAAAACATGGAAAGGTCAAACACTTATTCTCATTGATTTTTTGAAAGGCATTGTAATAGACTATTTGAATGTATCATCAAATCAAGCACTGTCAAAAATAGTGATAAAGGATAGTGATCTATTATTTTATTTCATGACATTGGAAAATTGAAATGGTGTTTCCTTAAATTTGGAATGATAAGTATGAATAATTTTTTCCATATTTTAGTGCATATTTTTTGGCATGTAGCATGTTTTATTGGATTCATAGGTTATATGTTCATTTAAATGATTCATTTATTTTTTTCTATTCATATATAAAATATCATAGTTGTATTACTAAAAAATATCCTTCTCTAAACTATGATGGATTATATTTAATAGTCATGACTATATTGATCAAATGTATATATTATTATTTCTAAATTTCATATAATAATAGGTGATTGTCTTGTTGGTATATCTTTGTGTCCTATTTTGTGCAAAAATGATATTACAATCTCAACACGGTTAAATAATAAAATAAAAAATTATTAAATAATGTGTGTGTGTGTGTGTGTGTGTATTTATATTTGTATATGTATATGTATATATATGTTATGTATCATATACATACATACATACATACATACATACATACATATATATATATATATATATATATATATATATTGAGGGAAAGGGCACTCACCCATATAAAAAATATGGAAAAAAATAAAATAGATGAGGTGTTTCATTCGAAGCAGAAATAACCAACCAATTGCAAGTCCCAATGGGAGAGCAACAAGAGGGATCAAAACAATAATGAGGATTAAACTCGGATATCAAAAGGAAAAAATAGGTATATATGTATGTATGTATATTTATATATAACATATATATACATATACATACATACATACATATATATATATATATATATATATAGAGTATCGATATTGAGGGAAAGGGCACACATCCATATAAAAAGGATGGCAAAAAATAAAATAGATGAGGCATTTCATTCGAAGCAGAAATAACCAACCAATTATAAGTCCCAACGGGAGAGCAACAAGAGGGAGTAAAACAACAATGAGGATTAAACTTGGATATCAAAAGGGAAAAATAGGTCAAAACCATGAGGAATAAAAATGAATAACATTAGCCACCTATTACATTACTTTGGAAAGAGTAAATTTATAATCAAGACCTAGGTTTACATCATCCACCCAACTACACTTATGAAAACCAAAAATGCCACCTAGGGCAACATCCTCCACCATAACCTACATATGGTTCTGTATAAGGCATGAAATCAAGATCCTATAATCCTTCAGTCATCCACCCACATGAATCATGGCTGCTTTTTCTTCTATGGTTGTCATCATGCCTCAACTAGAGAAAAATTCCATTAGGTATTTCATAGCAGCAAAAAGAGCTTATAAGTTATATATGTTAATGAAGGGAATCAAGGATGACAAAGGATCGAGCCAAACAACCACTGAAGAACACACCTTATAGAAGCATTCCAACATGACCAATAGATTATCATGAAATATCACATAGTGGGATTATGAATCATGAAAATTTGAAAGGGGAACAAGCCTAGACATTGAGAACCAATGAGTGGGAGAATTGGACCAATTATCTCCAAAAACCTATTCAACCACCTAATTAGACCATCATGTAGCTCCTTCCACACAAGATTCTCCACCACTACTCAAACCACTTCCCTATTTTGGACCACATGGAGATGAGATATTTCAAAGTAATAATCCACATCAAAATTTATTTTATTCTACCAAACTATGTGTTTATAGTCCTCCCCTACAATGACCCTAATTTCCTCTAGAACTTCCACATTTGGGAGCCAAAAAATCAACCTAAGCCTGTGATATGACATGTTAACATGAAAATACATCTCATACTTCTTATCTTAAAGGGAAAGTATACGCATAGTGATTATGATACTAGAGAGTACAAAGTGCAGTGATGAATCCATAACGAGTAGAACAAAGGAACTAGTAGTGGAAAAAATATAGAATAATTAGACTACCTGGGATAAAACACCACAAGAAACATGTTGGATATCACATCAATAAATCCATCATCCATCAGAATGAATATGAATATTAATGAAGGGAGATCCATGAAGCACATGCCCAATCACTAAAATGCCAAGCAATAATTGCCAATGATGCAAAAATGATGGAATGAGAAATAAAATGAGTGATTAAGGCATCAAGAGTATAATAGTTCAAGGCCCAACCATATTTCATAAACATTATCCATCATAATATCCTCCATTAAAATTATTATTCTCAATTATTACACATTTATGATAGATCAAGGCATTTATTTAAGTGTAAAATTAGAATTCTTTGACTATTTATAATTTGGTCATGTTTGTTCTTGTAGGGTTTGTCTAGTTCTAGTTTTTAGCTTAATAATTGGTGTTGTTTTTAACATGAGGTTGGGAAGGATTAAACCATAGTCCCTTGAGGATATTAAAAATACTAACCCAATGGTCTGGGACATAAATTTAAATAAAGGTGACCTGAATTAGTTCATGGAGAAGATTGAAGGGCTTGACTCTAGTAAGTTGTTTATGGAATTTGCGAAGGCCAAGGATGATAATAATGTGAAAATTATAGGATTACACATTGTATTTTCTGATTAGGCCATTGCATGAGCTACTAGTATGTCATCTGAGGATCTAAAATCCTAAAAAGATAGTGGTAGGAAAGTGGAAATGCTTAAAAAGTTCTTTTAATCTAAGGAAAAACCAAGCAGATAATTATGGGTTATGAGAGGAAGAAAAAGCTTTGGTTAAAAATAATTTGGACTTATTACAAATACATTAGATAGATGCAATTTATTTATAATAAATCCAATTAATTCTTGATAAAGTCCAATTTATTTCTTATAGTTTTTCAAAATTTGGACTACTAATAAGTCCATATAATTTTAAATTATTAAAAAAATGCCTTGGTTGGAAATAATTTAGAATGATTACAAATACATTATGTAGATGTAATTTATTTATAATAATTCTAACCAATTTTTAATAAAATCCTATTTATTTGTTATAGTTTTCAAAATTTGGACTACTAATAAGTCCATATTATTTTAATTTAGACTATTAATAAGTCCATAATATTTTACATACTCAATCCAATTTATTTAGAGTGTATAAAACTTATTTTTGGTTTGAAATTCTCTTCAATCCACTTAATTGGTTATAAGTCCAAACTATTTGAATCTAAGAAAAAATCCAAGCAAATAATTATGGGTTATGAGAGGAAGAAAAAGCAATGGTTGGAAATAATTTAGACTTATTACAAATACATTAGATAGATTCAGTTTATTTATAATAAATATAACTAATTTTTGATAAAATTCAATTTATTTTTGATAGTTATTCAAATTTAGGTTACTAATAAGTCCATATTATTTTAAATTATTCAAAAAAATACCTTGGTTGGAAATAATTTAGACTTATTACAAATACATTAGATAGATGAAGTTTATTTGTAATAAGTCCAACCAATTATTGATAAAGTCCAATTTATTTCTGATAGTTTTTAAAAATTTGGACTACTAATATGTTAATATTATTTTAAATTAATCAAAAAAATGTTTTGGTTGGAAATAATTTGGGTTTATTACAAATACATTAGATAGATGCAATTTAATTTGTAATAAGTCTAATCAATTATTGATAAAGTCCAATTTATTTTTAATAGTTTTTCAAAATTTAGACTACTAATAAGTTCATATTATTTTAATTTAGAATATTATTAAGTCCATAATATTTTTCATACTCGATTCAATTTATTTAGAATATAGAAAAATTATTTTTAATTTGAAATTATCTCCAGTCCATTTAAGTGGATATAAGTCCAAACTATTTGAAATGGTCCTTTTCAAGCATTTGTTTATTTTGCTCTTATTGTGTATTCTCTTTTACATGGCATTACATTAGTGATAATATAAAAAAATCAAAAAATAATATTTTCAAATTCTGTTAACCAAGACTCACTTGCATGTATGCTCTTCTCTTGGAATCACATTGGTGGAAATGCATGAGAATCAGAGGCAAATGTTAGTCTTTATATATATATATATATATATATATATATATATATATATATATATATATATATATATATATATATATATATATATATATATATATATATATATATATATTAAAGGCTCTATCTATCATGAATTTCACCACCACAAGGTAGGCCAACCCTGTGTACTAGTAGGGTATATAAATTGAGTTAGATCTATCATTATTAGCTAAGTGGTGTTGTGTTTTAAGCACATAATGATGTGAGGGGGTTTTATCCTCCAATACCAAGGCCTTAGATAACATCACTCAAATATTGATATTTTTTACATCAACACACTAAAATCTTACAACTGTGTTGGCCAAATTAGGATTAGACCCATTTGTGTGCATTTGTCAAATTGGATTATTCCATAATTTTAATCCTCATTGTATCAAAAATGACTATATTAGATAATCTAGACTTATGACCCCTAAAATAGACTAGAGTGAGAGTTAGAAAAAGAATAATTTTCATATATTTAGATAAACTTGACCAAGTGAATAGTAATAATATTGATCTATTCCCCATATATTTTATTGGAGAGAATTTAAAAGTAAAAAATATCAAATATTTTAGACATATTTCTAAGATTTAATTTATGAGTTATACTGGTAATATGTCCAAATTATTTGAAATGGTCCATGAAAGGTGTATATAGGACTCCTCTATATAAGTTTTTTTAAACCTTAAGCCTAATAAATACATTCTTACCATTTAACTTGTAGTGCATCAGTTAATGGTTAGCATCGAGAAGCTACTTTACACAGACCCTTGAAATCAAGTTTAGTGGGGCCATGGGAATGATAAGATCCTCCATAGTTAGTGCCTTGAAATATTAGCCTACAAATAATATAATAGACAGGTAACATAGAAAACTTACAAATTATTCCAGTCTTTTTTGCCAAGTTTTTATCCATTTTTGTGCAATGCATGTGTGTTTATAGTAGAACTTGTTTGTTTACTTCCTTGTGATATACCATGTGCTTAAATAATTGATTGAAACCAAAACTATTTTGAGTATTGAAACAAGTCATAATCCAAAAGCTTTAAAAATCACAAATTTAGTCCCAAAAATCAAAATTCAAAAATATCTTGTTATCAATCAACTTTTAGTAATTTTGGTCTTTCACTTTATTAGAGTCAATTTTTTGTCTTTTTACTTTTGTGCATTAAAACTTTTCCCTTATAAATTTTTCCTATCACAAGGCACATGTCTATGTTGAATAATCCTAGGTTGATGGATGAGCCTTTTGGCAATGACCCATTTAAATTTGGTAGTCAAGAAACCAAGGTTACCATGTTGAGATACACAAAATCCTTGATCATGAAGAATAAGAGGGACCTTATCAATATTAGGGTAGTCCTAAGGCCATTTTTCCTCCTCTTAAATTCAATCAATACATCATGTCTAAAAATAATGAAGTTTTACTTCAAGCCTTGAGCAAGGGAGCTAAACCTTCATCCAATTTTGATGTTCAAAATCTACACCACATAATTGTTAGGAGAGAGTCTTTGTCACCCATTCAAGGCCAATCCACATCACAATGATCTCTATAGGCTATCAAGGTTGATATGTGTTCCTTAAATTTTAATCCCCAAGTCTCCCAAGACAAATATAAATCCATTCTCAATGAAGAATCATCCTAAGTAAACCATGGTTTTTTTGTGGAAGACCATACCCATAACATCAACCAAGAGATTACAAATCTCCAAGCTAATAAGATGAAAAATTCTTTGGTTAACTAATGTTCCAATTCAAATTTAAGTTTGAGTGTGAATCCAAATTCACCCTCATTCATCAACCTATCTAATATAAACATGAATACTTATTCAAGTTTACCAATCATCTATAAATCCAATCCAAACTTGAATACTTATTCAAGTTTACCAAACATAAATCAATCCAATCCAAACTTGAATACTAATTCAAGTTTTCCAAACATCAATCAATCTAATCCAAACTTGAATACTTATTCAAGTTTACCAATCATCAACCAATCTAATCCAAACTTGAATACTCATTCAATTTTACCAGCTAACAATCAATTAAATCTAAAATTAAAAACTTATTCAATTTTTCATAACAATCAAAATCTGAACTTCCATAGTTCACCAATCAATCATACCAATCTATCTCAAAAATATGAACTTGAATATTTATTAAAATTCACTTATCAATCAATCAATTTGAAATCCAAACTTTAATGCTTATTTAATTTTACCCATCAATCAAAACTTTGCTTTAGGTAGTGTACCAAATAAATTTTCAAATCCAAGTTATTTTGTAGGGTTAGTTTCATTACACTCAAATCAAACACCCACTAATACAAACCCACTCATCCACACTAATTCAAATTTCAATCAATCTCAACCATTTAAGACCAGCATTCATTAAAATCAATTTTTTGGTTCACATCCTTTTCCAAATCCAAACTTGAATGAAACCAACCTAAATCCATACTCACGTCAAATCAACCCAAACACCTTCACACAATCATAATAGGTCAATCCATATTTCAACATTCTTCCTAATTAATTTGTCAATAATTCACCCCATTATCAATATTTATTTTCACAAGCCAATTCAAATTCAAACCCATTTATGGGTCAAATGCCCAAAATGTTTACCTCTTCAATCCAAAGTAATCAACTCTCACCACACTTCATTCAAGGGTGGAAAAAGATGAAGGATAAGATCCAAGGTTTTAAAGATTATACCTTTTCAAGAAAAAAGCAATACAAGTTTGAGTAAATTTGTCCCTATCCATAAGACACAAGCAATATGACAACACCCTTTCCCAAACATTTTAAACTCCCTAAATTTGACAAGTAAAAAGGTAAGGGTGATCCTAGGAAACATCTTAAAGACTTATAAATGGCATGTGCCGATGTTACCTATAGTAATGAATATATGTTAAGACTCTTTCCATGTAGTCTAGGGGGTCAAGCCCAGAATGGTTCTCATGTTTACCCAAAGGATCAATCTCCACCTTTGAAGACCTATTCAAAAAGTTTTTTTAATCATTTATCATACAATGTTGAAAAGGAATTGACCATGCTTGATCTTTATAACACCAAACAACAAAGTGGTAAAACCTTTGCCTCTTTCTTACAAATATGGTGGTTATTGGCAATCCATTTTCCATGGTATTTTCCCAAAAAAGAGCCTATTTCTATTTTCATGAATAACCTTAACTCAAATTTAGATCATCACTTACAACTTATTTGTCCAAATTTATTTAACGAAATCATTGAATAGGGTGTTTAAATCAAAAAAAATTTAATTACCATAGGTGTTATAAAAAAATTTAAACATGAGAACAATTCCTCAAACCAAACCAAAAAACCTAAGTTTTTCATCAAAAATAAAAATATTATGGGTGATGGTGTGACCAATGTCAATCAAGTTCAAAACCAACAACCCATAAAAAACATCACAATAACTGGTGGTCAACAAAAATAAGAAAATTGAAAGCATAAGTTCACCCAATTAGGAGACTCTTATGGATTGATTTTTTGAACTTTGGCCCAAGCAAACATGATCATTTAGCCCAACACCAAACCTGTTGAATAAAATGTTCCTAACTCGATTGGTACCATGATGATGAATATTGTGAGTAATATAGGATTAAGGGACACTCAACCAATCAATTTATGAGACTTAAACATTATGTCCAAGATCTTATAGATCATGGGGACATAGCCATTGAAATTCAACCATCCACATCATCTAATAATAAAAAGTTGGGCATATATAAAGATCTATTTCCCAAACATGAGCAAGGGCATGGTAAAAAAAATAAGAGCAACCTCAAGCAAGTAATTTCATTCAAACCAATCACCTTTTTAACTCTATAATTAATTATGTTGATTACACAAACCATCATGTTTATGTTATTACTTTAAAATCCCAAGATTGTGATTTTAAAAAAAGGCACACCAAGATTACTATTGATTTTTTTGTCCCAAAAATATCATAACATAAAATACCCTAAGGGATACCCCCTAATATTTTGATAAAATCCCTTAAATTGACCAAAAACTCACATTCCCTTTGTATTGTAGAATCTGAAACTCTAGATGCAATTTGTAACTACAAAATTACAAATTACTTCCCATGCTCTAGATCCTATAATACACTAACCTTAAATTTTTGATGGAATCTGTAAATTTGACTACAATTTACAATTTGCAAAATTACAAATTACAGCTTGAGTTCTAGATCTTGCGATCCTTTAACTGATAGAATCTAAAACCCTATTTGAAATTTGAAATTTTACAAAATTATAAATTATAAGTAGAGTTATGGATCCTACAAACCCAACACCCCTGTAGGATCCATAGCTCAAACTCCAATTTTCATTGTTAAAAATTGCATCCTAATTTTTACTTCCTGTAAAACACTAAACCCAAAATCTAGAATTCAGAGAGAAATTTGCAATTTGAAAAATTGTAAATTACAATCCAAGTTTTGGATCCTATCAACAACTAAGCCATGGAATCTAGAACTCTAAATGCAATTTGTAATTTTGAAAAATTACAAATTAAACGTAGAGTTTTGCCTTCTCATTTCTATAGAATTCAACCTTATACTTCTCATAAAATCTGAAGGTCAACATATAATTTGAAAAATTATAAAATTGCATGAGGAATCTAGATTTTTATCACCAACTACCACCATTAGAGCATTAATTATAAGGTTTTTCAATATAAATAATGTAATTTGGGATTTTTTATTCATTGTTTAAAACTACTAATCATGATTTTTGAGCTTTGATAGCGATTCCAAGCCACAACCATGTCTTTAACCTTGATCTATGTTCCAAAGCCATGTCTGCAAGTAAAGTGCCACATCATCTTCCCCTACTACATGGTATTCTTGGTCTTCTTTATGTTTTTTCCCATTGTTTCATATAATTTAAGCTTGTTTAGTCATTTTCATTCCTCATAGGGTTTCATTTGAAAAGCTTTAAGGTTTCACTATATTAAATTTACAATTATCTAGTTTAGGTTTGTTTATGTTGTTTTTTTTCAAGGTTTTCATTTAGTTAAAGATCTAGGGTTTTCTTAGGTTTTCCATTTTCAAAATCATAGAGAGACTTATATTTTTCACTTAGCTTTCACATTAAACCTAGGGTTTTCAAAATCATAGCTAGCCAAATATACCCTAGAATATTCTTGATACTTTCAAATATTCCCTATGAAGATACTTCCAAGTCCCTATGGACATTGGACTTGTTTCATACACATAGAATCCCCATGGGATTCACTATTATTTCAAGAACTCCCCATCTCCATGGGTTTTTATATTATTCCAAACACCTGTTAGACTTGTGGGATTCCCATTTATAGTTTACACCTCCCATCCCTATAGGATTTCAAACTACTTATAACATCTCTAAGTTCCACCAGACATTCCTATTGTCTAGGACACTTCATAGTTTCATGGAGTTCTCACCTTTTTTTTAATACCAGCTAGTTCTACCAGAATTTTTACCTATACAGAGCACTTTTAATCTCTATCAAAGATTATACCTACTTCAAGCACCTATAAACCTTACCATCTCTTGTAGTTGGTTTTCAATAAGCATTCTCTTCAAAGTCCATATCTTAAAAGGAGATGAAGTTTACATCAAAATAACTTGGAACGACTCTCATCCTAGAGTCTAACACTACTGAGATTACTAATATATACATAGGTCACTTTGACCTAGGGGACTTATGCACTTGGATTAATACAGAGTTTTAAAATGACTAGATCTAGGGTATCTATGAATTTGGACTCCCATAGGAAACAAATTTCCCTATGATGGTCCAAATCCCTGAGTTGGTGTTGACACTAGACCAATATTATGATGCTGACAAAAGAGAGGTTGTGAATGACAAAGGGGAAAATATTTTGAATATGGACCCTGATTTCATTAATTTAGTGTTAGTAATACTAGAGTTTAAGAGCTATCTAAACATAATACCAGAGACATCCCAATAATTCCTTCAAGATAACAAAGATGGGTGTCAAAAAGGGATAAACAAACAATGGTTTAAGACCCCCAAGGCTACCTTCACCAAATTTCTAAATACATTGGAAAGAATTGACTTTAAAGATGAGGTTGGGGATATAATCATTTTGGTACGTAGGATTATTGGTAGTCTTGATGCTAAGAGCTTTCAGGATTGAATGTACCAATACATTTGGGTCATCCATTAGAATGCACAATACATCCACTTGGCCCAACTCATTAGTGACACCCTCCATAAGCAATTGATGGAGGTGTAGACCACTAGATATTTTTTCATGATATCCTCTCTTGTATACATATTGGCCAAGGGGAGAGATTTCTCAAGCCTCAACATAGTACCTGGTGAGATAAATAAAGTGTATAAATATTACCCTAACCTCACCTCACATTGGAGGCCAGAAGGCAACATTTTTAGAGATTTAATGATGCATTCATCTATTACATCATCAAAATGTTTGATAAGGATCTTGGGAGAACAAAATTATCAAATATATTAATTTCACAAATCTCTCGATGGGGCTCCTATTTTATTTAGTTCACCACCTATTCATATATTAGGCTATCTAGATACAATGGTTGTCCCTACACACTCCCCAGATATGTCAATGATAATTGGGCACTAATGGAGATGGTAAAACATTTTGTCAAGACCCATAAGCTCCTTTCTAGTAAGCATAAGTTGAGAATTCACTTCCCAATTAGTATTGGTAGATACAGATGCCCCTCCCTCCTCAAAGTAAATTTTGCTAATAGAGAAATGACACAAATGACACTGAAGGATTTGGAGGCTAGACCATGTTATGATGTTTATGGTAACATCAACAACACACTAGTAATTTCAACATATTCCCATGTTCCATATTTTGAAGACTATTAGGAGGATCTAGAGGATGAAGAGAAGGTCAGATTAAAGGACCATTCTAGGATGACCTTGGAATAGGTCAAGGCATTTGATTTGGCACTAGTCCGAGGGGACTTGGTGGATTATGAGTCCCTTATGGACCCAAAATAGTATAAATATATTATCACACAACCCCTTCCACCAATAAGGTGGTCAATTCATGAATCCTTTTCTTTGTTAGATAAAACAACACATGTGATCAATAAAATTATTAATTGGTTCAAAGGTAAATGGGTTCAAGTGACCAAAGATATAGTAATTATCATAGAGAATCTATTAAAGTTTAAAGAAGAAATAATTCCTTCATCAACAGAGGGTCCCAATGAGACAATAGGAGAATAATTAGAAGGGCCAGTGATCTCTCACAAGAAAAATAAGAAAACTAAAACTAAGAAGGGGAAATCTATCAAGGATGGGGTAGTCATAGACCAACCAATTATCATCTTGTTTGAGGACACAGCTGCATTTGGAGCCTCCGTAGCTTTAACCCTAATATCTATCATAGTGATAACCCCCATCTCTATAGTTCACATTCCACTTGTGTACATTGGTCCTACAAATTAAAAACCTCCACCTCTTGTCTCCACTCTTCTTACATCTCAATTTTCCACTCCACCACTCATTCCTATCACATTACCTTCAATAATAAGTACATTGCAACTAGTATAATCAAGTTAAGTGGATGCTCAAGGTCCCCCATCAGTGGACACTCAAGTTTCCACTCCACTTTCCCTTCCCACATTTTCACTCCCTCCTTATATTTCACTCCCTCTTTCCATTCCATTCATAATTCCTTCCATTTAATCCCCATTGATTTCTAACATAACTCAGTAGTATATAGTTACAGACTCAGTCATCTTGACTTTAGTTTCATTGGCCATCCTAACTCTTGTATAAGTATTATTTCATCTCCATCCCCGTTCATCTTCCCTACCTTACCAATCCTGAGTGGCTCAACTCATTTAATGCTTTGGCTTCCAACCTTCTACCAATTCCCAAGTTTAAAGTCCTTATGTCTACTCCCCCATTATTATCACTTTCACCTTCTACACCCCTAGTAGACATAGTTATTCACATTGTCCTCACCTCCTCCACTTTTGTAATTTCTTAATCACCTTTAGTGGATATAGGAGAGAAATATATTCTTGATGTAAATGTGGATTTACAACCAACTAGTGGAGATGAAATTCCATAGGCTTCTACTAATCAATCAATGGTAGCATCAACATAATATTCCACACTTATCATAGTGCCTAACAGTGTAGCAAAATTAGTTGTAGATTCTTAGGTGATAATGTCTACACATGAGGATGTTATCCTCAACTAGCTGGCAAAAATAGTGGGAAAGAAGTGAAATCAAATTATTTCCCCAAGTACATCAAACTTAGGCCTTTTAGAGATAAAGAAGAAATCCAAGTCTACTCCTTAGACCTTCTCCAGAATATTATCTAACTCAATAGGGGAGAGATATGTGAATATTGTAGTCTCCCCACCAGATAAACCAAAATAAAATCTAGTGGTGTGGGACTATAAGATTTCAAAGATTCACCTTGGGCATCCATCAAGGAAGGGGTTAAAACATGATGTTCAATCTAGCATCAACTCCCTCTTTAAGAGAATAGATAGTGACAAGGTCACTAAATATGATTTGAAAACTAAGGTTGATCAAATCACAACTTCACTAAACAAATTCATAGAGCCTAATGGATCATCAGTACAACCTGAGTTAACACAGCCAATCAACCCAATCTCAGATCAGGCAATAATAGATGTAGTGATTGAAATTACAAGTATGGGAAGGGATACTAAAGAATGGTTAGAGGAACTCATTTATAAGTTAAATAATATTATTGCTATGATCATGGACCATTATATAGTTATGAGTGAAAGAAGGATTAACTTGAGAGAATTGGTCAATAAATACGAGGGAGAGATAGCAAGTTTGAATCTCTATTATCCCAAATTGACAACTGTAGACTCTATTGACATTAACATCCTCCTTGATAAATTAATATTAAAAAATGATGGAGAACAAGAGGAATTAGATAGAGTTACACAATTCAGAATAAATTTACTCACAGAGGCTCCACATAAGGCCAAGTTTTCCCATGATAAATCTATTGACATGTTGTATGACATTGAAGAAATGTTGAGTAAATTGTCATGCAGGCCAGTAGATGATGAAGATAATCTCCTTCTAGTAGAAGAGGTTGAGAAAAAATTCAAAGAGGTGGTATAAAAATAATATGCTAAAACTATAGTCTTTACCTTGATCTCTATCTACTATTACATCAGGTATTAGAATGCACTAGATAAGATGGGTAAAGAAATGCAGGAAATCAAGGCTTTGAGGTGAGAAATTTTTTACACATTAGCAAATTGTGAGATCACCAACATTTACTCCTTTGGAATAGATGAAGATAGAATCCATAATATTTTCAAGGTCTTTGATGCATATGTCCAAAAGCTAAACGCTGAGAAAGACAAGAAGGTAGAGGAAGTTTTGGAAATTGATTGTCTTTCTATTAAAACATTTCCATATATTATATTTTTAGCATTGTAAAAACATTGTAAGGTTGCATATCTTGTAATTAAAACTAGATTTTATATCTCTTTTTCATAAAGAGACGTGTATTTTACACTTTATATTTTTGACAGGTTGGAAACTATAAAAAGCAAAATTGCAAATTACACTTTTCATTTTAACAAGTTATAATTGCTTAATGTTGTAAATTAACATATTGAAAATTAAAAATTTAGTTTTAACAAAGTGACATGAATTGAAAGTTGTAAAAGTCTCACTTTTAATTTTCAAGTTAAGGTTTTGCAAAAAAGTAACTTGAGTTATTTTCAAGTTATCTTTTGTTTGAACATTGACTTCCATTTTTGTGCTCCACTTTTTGCATGAAGAGCATTTGCAATTGCATGGAAGAGACCTAAGGCATTGTATAAATATGGGCAAACCCTATAGACCAATATATCTTTTTGATATTAGTAATATTATTCTACATTTTGAATGTATTTTCTATAAGCTGTAACCTGAAGAATGAAACAAATTGAAGATTTTACCTTTCTTGTCTGAGAAATACCTATGTATGCAAGTTATTTGACTATTTGTGGAAGTTTTAAATCTTATTTTAGTCACAATAAATTCATTTGTGTTATTTTCTACCCTTTTGAAATATTGTTTGATAAAAATAAAAGAATCTTTTCCCTTCTGTGAAAAATAAAAAAATGTTACCTCTGATTTCCCATTTGCATGAGTTTGTGCTCAAACAAATTTCAATCTATTTTATATTTTGTTGTGTTCATTCAATAAATAATTAAAATCTAGTAAAAATATTTGGTGCAATCACCATTTTAAATTTTGCTAAAAATATTTGGTGCAATCACCATTTTCACTTTTACAAGTTTTATTTCTAAAATTTTTTTCCCAGTCAAACCCGAATCTAGGAGCAAGAACACTAAAGGAGCAAAATTTATATAAAATTGATATTTTATCAGTTACACCAGATGTAGTGAAATTAAGATGGATTTATTTGGAGTTTAAATTAAATTCACCAAGGTCCTAGAGCTTGGAGGTTTTCCCATTGTATCATTAGTTTTTGCATGGCAAGCTACTACATCAAGGAATGGGTGCAAAATCTATGTGATAAAAGTTTTTGGCATGCCTAATAGGACCATAAAAATTATAAAGAGATTGGTTTTATTCTTCATAATCATTGTAAAATCCTTGTTCAAATTTCAAAATGACTTGGCGACTCCACTAGCCTACAGATTAGGGATTTTAGGGGTGATGTATGTCAAGCAAACAAACAAGATCATCTACTAAAGGTAAGAGAGCTGACTTTTTAGAATTATCATTTCCTTCTAAAAAGAGATCAAAATTAGTTGTCCCTATCCCTAGAGTATATCCTATAATTTTATTTTCATCTCCTCTAATTACTCCCATCAATTTCATACCTCCCTTAATGGCTAGAAATCTAAATTTTGTAGCTTTTAATGGAGGTATCCCACTCCAATTGGCCCAATATAATGATATACCTACCTCAAATTTGAAAATCCAACCATATTTTATTGGTGAAAATTTCACCACTCCTATGGAACACATATAAGATATTGCTAATTTATGTTCAATCCATAATGTAATACAAGATAATGTTGTAATCAGACTCCTAGTCTCCTCTTTCAAAGATAAAGCCTTATGATGGTATAGAGGTCTTAATCCCAAATCCATCAAATTTTTAGATGATTTAGGCAGTGTACTATGTACCCAATTTGAAGACAAAAGTGACCACCTTTCCCTAGTTGAATAGTTAACTTCTATTCAATAGGATCCTCATGAGCACATGACTAACTTCAATTTCCATTTCTAGAAGACATGGAATATAATTCTATTATTGGTCAAGCCAACTCCAAATAATGCTTTCCTATGTTACTTAAGAGCCCTAAATAGTGATATAGCTATTATGATTTAGTCCATGGGTGGCACCAAACTTCTTAATGCCTATGAAATTACAATAAGGGAAGAAAATAATTTAATACACGTAGGGAAAATTTCACCCAAGACACCAATACTCCTATTTTTAGAAATACCTTCTATTCCACTACCTATAATTACTTCAATTCCCACCATGATCAAAGCATCAGCTTTGACTCCCACACCTACATATGATTTATATGAGGTTAAGTCACTACTCAAGAGTTTAACAATGAGTTGGTAGCAATGAAGAGGCAAAAATCTTAGAACTAAAAGCCTTATCATCAAGATAAACCAACATACCAACCTAATAGGCAACCATATCAAGTTATTTCATAGCCATACTAGGGCAATTCATATCCACAGGGAAAAACCTCCAAACATATATTCTCTACATGTACCAAGTGATTCTAAAGCTATTGTACCTATTCAAAACAACCTGGCTCAAGAGTATGAGTGGTGTTATCCCTGTTTTAAGCCACATAATCAAAACACTTATCCTAATTGTGTTATCATTCAAGCCTTAATGGTACAAGGCATATCAAGCACACAAAGACAATAGGAAGAATCCACTTCCCAATAAGAAGACACACAAGAACTTTCTCAAGGTGAGGAAACTCTTCTAAACTGGCAAGAGGATGACTTTTGTGGTGTAAATCAGGAAGAATCATTATTCAATGGTGGAGTCTTGGTGGTAGCTAATATGCATTAAAATAAAATAACAATATAAAGTGATTAGCCTCTTAGGGTAGAACAAGCTAAAAATTCCAAATTTGTACCAAAACTTGTAAAGAATAAAATAGTGCAAAGGCCAACCTTTGTACTTACAATCTAGCCCAAAGTATAAGTGTTAACTTTGAATCTTTCAAAAAAGGACGTAGATCCTATAAAGGCAATAATAAAGGTTAGTAATATTCCTTTTAGCATTGTTGAGAAAATAAATAAGACCAATCTACATGTCACTATGTGGGAAGCACTATCTATTCCTACACAAAGAGATTTTCTATAAGAGGCTTTAAAGAATTTCTAGATAACAAACAAGGTTCTAGCCAAGGGGCATAATGCTATAATTAATTTGTGTCAACCACAAACTAACACTAAAATGAGCAAAAATGGTAAACCTCACCCCTTCTATGTTTCATTTATAGTAGGGAAGCACCTCATTCATAATTGCATGGTAGATTCAAGGGATAGCAGTTTAGTGATACCCAAGAAAATAGCTGATGACCTAAGCATAAAATAAACACATATCATTAAAAGAGTAATTCAATTAGATGGGATTGTAAAAGGGTTTAATCTCACTATTCATGCTTGTCCAATCTTGTCTATTTCATAGAATATCTTAGTAATATATCTCCCCCCTTACTTTTCCATTTGTCTCTCATGAGATTTCATTGTAAAGATGGAAGGATATTTATATGTGGATTAGTATTACATGTTGCTTAGGATAAGATATAGAACAAGAGTAAAAATAAGAGTTGATCCAATCATGAAATACCATATTAAGCCATACAATCCTAACCCCATGGAGATGAACTACACACTATGAAAATTAGGAATAAGAAGAGGATCATGAAGTTGCAACACATATATAAGAGGTTCCAAACACTCATCTAAATGAATGGGGATAAACCCTTCAATCCAATCCTTATGACTATGTATATAAAATTGGGTTGGCTATATATTACATTCATGAAAATGATGCAAATATTCCAAACCTAGTAAATCCATATGAGGATCTTCAAGGGAAGTGGAAATTATTCTTTAGTGGTTCAAGAAGTAGAAATGGTGTTTGTACAGGTGTTTTGAAGAAATTTTGCTTATGTTCTTTGGAGGAAAGAGAAAATAAACTTGATAAGGGTATGTTTAGTAGAACCCAATATGTTGTACGCACATTGATCTAAATGGTTGTAGATACTCCTATTTGGCTTGGGAGGAATGACCTATAGATAAGAAAGCACTCAAAGAAATGGTTGGTTAGTTAGATAGTAGGGTGGATTACCTAGCAAGATAGATCCAAGAAGTACAAGCTTTTTTGGAGGTTATCAATCCATGCTTTTAGATAATCAAGTTTTTAAATCAAAAGATAAAATACTTGTATAAAATAATAGAAGATACTAAAATGTAATAAAAGAAGATAGATTTGATTAATTATAGTAATAAACATATTAATATTAATGCTAAATGGATCAGGTATATTTCAAAAAATAGGGTAGGGTTATGTGATCAGGTGAGAGGTTAGAAACTGAGATTTGGTTAAGGTCTGGTGGGTAAAAATCTTTCTATTGATTTTTTTGATAGTGACCATCGATGGTTGGGTGTGACTATCGGTGGTTAGGGTGACCATTGATGGTTGGGATAGACCATCGGTGGTCAAGGTGACCATCGGTGGTCAAGGTGACCATCGATGGTCAAGGTGACCATCGATGGTTATAGTGGATTCTAATCTGGTTCAACAAAAACTAATTGGTGAGGTTACATAATGAGATTATAGAAATTGGGTTTGGGTTGGGTTGATTTTAAAACAAAAAGAAAGTAACTAATTACTAGAAATAGATACTTAGTTTTCCTAGTTGTTAATTTGAAGGATGGTTGAGGTGGTTGGTAGAGCTCAGAGTAATTTCAATAGAGTAATGATACTTGGTTGTTGGTTGATGGATGACAACACTGTGGATCTCTATCATACTTATTGGTTTATTGGTTCATTGGAAGATTGACCTACCAAATAAATTATGACATAAGAAGCTCTTGATAGTTTTTGGATCCCTTATCACCTCCTGCTCCTCTCTTCTTATAAGAAAATGGGAGAGGTGGAAGTGTAGGTTTAAGAAGAGGTTTAACCTACTATCTAAATTTAGTTTCAACATGCATTGATCCATTAGTGGATTAGGAAAGCTAATTATAAAAAATCAATTTGTAGTTGAGGTGGGTGTTTAATGTTCAGGTGGCGGAAACCTGACTATCAATGGTCAAGCCTAACCATCAACGGTTAGGGTGATCATTGACGATCGAGGGTTAAAAGTTAAGTTTGGTCAAGGTGGGTTATTTAGTTAACTAGTTAGGTAACCAGACTCAAGTTTGCATTTGAAGGGTTGTGGGATGGTTCCTGTTTAGTCTTGAGGTGGTCTAGGGGTGTTTCGACATCTAGAACTATTATGTGTAATTTTCTAGTGTCTACATTTTGCCCCTTTTTGTTATGCAATTTGTATCAACAAGCTGTAAAATAAAAAAGGATTATGGGTCAAAGTTTTGGTTGCTTTGAACATGGGATGAGGTTTTTCCCCTCAAACCTAGAATCAATGAGATGAAACATAATCATGTATAGGATTGATAAGTGGGTAAGTTGGTAACAAAGTAGGTGGTAGAATAGGCACTGAAGCATAAACATGTGCACAAAGTGTGATTAATTATGATATCCAAGATCATGAAATGACTAGGTTTCTATGATTGGTAAAATAAGGTTAGTACTAGAAGGACAAATGATAAATAGACCATGTGATTATATGTGATGGTTTGGCTAAACTTATAAATGCAAGATTCCTAGACAAGGTTAGTGATTTTATGGGTATCTGAAGTAAGAAGTGCTCTTGTGAAGACATAAATTGGTTGGATGTATGTAATGTAGCACAAGTTCAAAAAACTATTCAACATGGCAAATATAGTTAGCATAGTCAAAAGGGCCAAATCAAGGTTGTCATAAAAACATGTGATAGTTGGGATAAAATGGATAGTGGAAAGGTTGATATAGTTGGTAGTCTAGGTTGGTAGAGAATGGAATCTCTATTGGTGGGCATTTGGATTGGTTTGGTGAAAAAGGTATTTGAAGGGCTGGTGTTTGGAGGAGAAAACCTAAAAAAGGTTGATTATCGATAATCAAGTTTGACCTCAGGGTTGACCATCGATGGTCACCCTGACTGTCAATGGTCACATGTCAGTCCTAAAAGGGCTGAGACAAAAGTGCCATCATGGGTCCTTTTATATCATTATGAAGTTTAACATGTGATGGGGAGATTTTGGAATTTTGTGAGAAAATAGTTACAATTTTCTAAGTGTGATTAGTTGAGTGAGGTGGATTGTTGAACTTGGCCAAGAATTGACCTACCAAAGATGTAGAGAGGACATGGGAGAGCATAACTCTAAGTAGCTTTGGTCCCTAGGGTTCCTCCTCAATGACGATTGAGGAATGAGGTAGGAAATGTTTTTAAATGGTAGACTAGCTTTAATTTGGTCAATTGAATTTGTTTGATGTGTTTGGTTATGGGTGGGTTGGGTATGTTGTAACCAAGGGTTTAGGGTTTAGGTTTGAACTGAAAATTGAATCGTTAGTTTAGATATCAAAATGTTAAGCGTAGAGTAGGGTATAAATAGTTGTTTGCTATTATTTATTAGTAGTTATGGAGGGGTAGTGTTAGGTTAGATCATCAATGGTCAATTTATAATGACCATTGGTAGTCATGTCTGACCATCATCGATCACTATAGACCATTTATGGTCAATAAGTGACCATCATAGGTCTCCATTTGGTAATTGTTGATGGTTGATTACCTAATCATTAGTAGTCACCCTGACTGTAAGTGGTCAACAAGAGTTGGAGAAGTTGCTAAAATTTTATTGAATGTTTAAAGTTGAAGGAGTTAGGGTTTAGGTAATGTAATATTTAAATGTTTGGGTAAAATTGAGGTTGAGGGTAATGTTTTATGTTTGATAGGTTGTAGTGAAAGGTTAAGGTTTGGTTGTTGAGGCTAATGTTTGAGGGGTAGTGGGTTGAATGTTCAGTTAATAGTTACGATGGAAATTTTATAGGTATTGACAGTTAAGGATAAGGTAAGTAGATGAAGGCTAAGAATAAATTTTTAATGATTTAGGGTTCATAGGTAATGGTTGAGAATAGTTAAGGTCAATGTTTGGTAGGGAATTTGGATGTTTTAGGTTGAAGGTTGATTGTTTAGGGTGTAGATAAAAAAGGTTAAGGGTTTTGATTTGTAGATAAGCCATAGGTATAGGTCATAGTAGATTAACATAAGAGGTAGGTGTAAGAGGTTGAGTTCACATGCAAAAATAGTATAGAAAACTAAGTTTGTTTGCTATCAAACCTTATAGGCATGGGAGAGGATCAAATGAGGGATAGCGTGCCTTATCTTTTTGATGATATTTAGAGAGGTATGACTGAGGATGATTGGGAACATATAGAGGATGTGGGTCTCAATAGTATGAGGTACTATCAACATGTACCTTGATATGTGGCTATGATAGTGGTACTCATCAAGAGATGGGAATCCTACCACTAATACCTTCTTTTTACTTATAGGGGAGATGACCATCCTACCTGAGGACATCCATAGGATCATGCAACTACCCATACAAGGGGAGATGATCTACCATATTGAGAGGGATGAGCAAGACAATTTTATGAAGCTCTTGTATGGATATGATATGGATTTTATGAGATGGCACTCTATAGGTTTCCATTACACACCACTATACTAGAGGGATAGGGATGCAAGGAGGCTTTTCACCATGATGATGATAGTGGTGATGTGTTGTGCATTACTTGATTTGAGTAGTGGGAGATTCCTTTATTATTAGTGGTGCTCCTAGAGATGTTTTTGGGTTATATAATATTTGTGTGGGCTCTTATGTTATTGGTTTAGATCTATCAGAAGCTATGGGGATTTTGAGCCCACAGGAGATATGGTATCTTTTGGTTTACATTATTGGGCTTATTAGCACATCCAAGTGCTAAGACCAATGGGGTCACCATGGGAGGGTTATGATCAAATGGATTTCCAAGTTGGATGCATATAGTGGAGGAGTGATTACACCCTCTCAAGACCAGGAGGAGGGGTGTATGATATAGATTAGTTTAGGGGATATCTAGATGCCTTGGTCATTGGAGATGTGATTTGAAGACCGTATGTCATGTTTCTAGGATTGGATCACTATAAGAGGCATACTTTATCTATATAGTGATACCAATGGGTATATAGAAGATGAGAGGGTGAGATAGAGTTGATACTATTTCAAAGGGTATGGAGGTAGTTCAACATCATACAAGATATACCCAAGGCATTCCCAAGATATAAGAGGGAGGACGTACAGTTTCCACTACCCACTTCACAACCAGTGCATGATTTCATTGACTATGAGGAGTTGTCCATGAGAATAGAGATAGATGATGCAGGTGTTATAGATGTATACCTTGCAAGTACTAGGCACTCTATGTTGTAGTTGATGTTGGTTTGGATGATGGGGTTTGGCAATATATGGATGTTGATGCCAAAGGAGACAATCAACAAGTTTAGATATTGGGGGCTGCCCTAGATGTATAGGTAGTGACTATAGAGAGGGACCAAGCATGAGCATTACTAGCCATTATTTAGGCATCTTTGGTAGCATCACAAGCATCCCTAGTAGCAACATAGGGTTAGGTGATGACATTGATAGGGGAGAGAGATCAGGCAAGGTCTCAACTAGCCTTGGTGATGTAGGGGAGAGACTCTCTCCAAATGGTAAGAGGTGGAGTACCAGCACTTGTAGGACTAGTAGGCACTATCTCGATGCAAAGATAGGAAGTGAATATGGAGGAGCTATGATACTATGAGGCTTTGGTATTTATACATTTTCTATATGAGCTCCATGGGGTGAGTATAGGGCTAGGATTGTAGGTGGTGCTAGCATGGTGACACCAAGTCAATGGGATGCATCTATAGGTAGATAAGAAGGTATAGGAGGGTAGGCTCCAAAAGGAAATCATTCCCTAGGATCATATATTTTTGATAAGACATTATATTTTGATATATTTAGATGATTTTGATACTATCATGTGAGCTGATGTAATGAGATGTATATTTGTTTTGAGAGACATGTATATTTTATATGAATTTATGATGATTACTTATGAGATATATATGTGATCCTTTGTTCATGGTTTGTGGTTTACGGTTGTGATGTTCATGATGGTCATTTATGATGTTATTTTGATGAAATGTTGATGTGGACTCACCTAGCTAGGCATGTGATGATATATGTTTTTAATTTATGTTCATGATGATGTTTGATATGGATTGATATTATTGATGTGGTTAGGATGTGATAGTTATGGATGACTATGATAATCTTGATATGATTATGTGATGCTAATGTGATGTGTGTTTGATGATTAGGATGATGGTTATGACATTATGAGTATGGTATTCTATGGATGTTGTTTTATGGATGTGATCATTTAATTTCATGTTTTAAGATGATTATGATTATGATATTGATATGATCATGTTTATGGTGATGGTTATGCTTAGGTGGATAAAGTTATGATGTGATTATTGTTTACGATTTATGAATAACTAGGATGATAGTGATGATTATGTTCATGCCCAATTTTAATGAGTATATGCTTCCTTATTTATATTTAGACATGTGGTGGATATGATATATGTGATTATGAGGTTGTGATGGTGATAATTGATTTGTGATTATACTAATGGATGAATGTTTTTTTTATGATGTGATGTGGTTATGATTATAATCATTTTATTTGGATTGGGGTGCAATATATAAGGTAAGTTAAATAATAAAACCAGATGTAAGAAAGAGAAGACAAACTAGAGACAAAAGTGAATATGTCAACCAGTATGAGAGAATGAGAATAAGTCATGATGCTTATTCTTTGGCCAGGACTAAAAATAAACCAAATTTGGATCAGTTTAAAGAATGTAATCCCTTTGAATGCTTCACATTATATGGTTAAAAAGGTGTCTTCATCACATAATGTCAATTAAGCTCAAAATCCCTTGATTATAATGTATAAATGGGAGGTGGATAGAGGTGGAACCTTCTTGGGAGACTAGATTTCCTTATTTATAGGTCACCAAAGAACCAATATAAACAAGTCCATGTCATATGATATGTATACTGATTGATGTTGGAAGTATACATATGAGATTTAATTATAGATTCAAAATTACTTTGCTACTTATGATGTCTAATAATTGGTTTTTTGCTATTTTTTTAGTGCTTGGGAGGTTTTGGGGAAGATGATCAATGTAGGAAACTTCCAATAAATTGCTATGCTTTTATAAATGCTTATAATCAACCATCCTTCAAGGGAGTGGTCTAAATTTTGTGTGCTTCATTTAAGGATTTTGATAGTTGCCCTTTAAGGGAGAAGTCTTTCTTATATTAAGAAATTTTGATATGTTTGTGTAGTTATCCTTTAAGGGAGAAGTCTACAAATGCTAGAGAGTGACCCATATGGGTTCTTTTGATTTTTATTTTGATGTTGGATTTTGATGTCATGGACTTTTTTATATAGGCTTAAAAGTTCACCTTTTATGAAGGAAAAACTAAAAGCACAATAAGGTTGATTAGGTTTAAAAGAGTTTTAGGTGATAATGACCATGAGAATCTATCTTAGGAAAGGGGAAGAAAGTACCATGAGAATCATGCCATGGGTAGAGCCATGGTACCCATTATTCAATATTAGGCTATGGTTGTGATAGATAATCACATGATTCAGTTTTAATTAGGTCTCCATAAAATAAGGAGATGGATGGGGTTTGAAAATAAGGGATGAGCTTAAGTTGAACAAAAGGTGAGTTTGATCCTATTTAAAAAAATAGAAAGGACATAGATCTGAATCATTGAGAGGAACAAGTTATGGGTTGCCTTCAAGAGAGAACAATTGATAAGCTCCTGATCCATACTTGTGTGTTATGATATAAAGTCCAAGATAATTGAAAGAAAACTTGCCCCACTTGCTTTTCTCCATGTTGGTGACATGTTGTTTTTCCTTTAGAATGAGATCTCCAATATTGAATTATTGTACTTTAAGGTGTTTATTAAAAGTATGCTTAACTCACTCTTGATAAACACAAAGATGAGTGAGTGTTTATAAATGGATTTCATCAAGAAGTTCAAGTTGGGATAAATGTTATTGATGATAATCACTCTCAGAGATGAGATATTACAAGGATATGAAAAGAGAGGGAATTTGGACTTCAAGAGGTAAGACAAACTATACTCCAAAAACCAAAGAGAAAGGGGTAGCACCTATAGGGGTTTGAATGCTAGTATGATATGCCCATAAGGTGAAGGGGATATGTAAATGACAATCCCAACTAGATGTATTAACCATCTTAGTTAGAATTTTATTAAGAGTTTTGTTAGAGAGTTCCACATATCCATTTGCTTGAGGATGATAGGGTGATGAAAAACTTAACTTGATATTTAATGCATCGCAAAGACCTTGGACTTGTTTGTTTTTGAAATATTTATCATTGTTGGTGATGATTTTTTGAGGAAAATTGAAATGATAGATGATGTGATGGTTGATAAAGTTGAAAATCTTTTCAGACTGTGTGGAGACAATAGGAATAGCCTCAACCCATTTGGTAAAATATTTAGTCATAGTGATGATAGATGGGGGTTAATTTCACTGATAAGGTCTAAACCCCATTATGAGAAGGGCTAGAAATATATGGATACATGAAGACTATGATGAGGTGCATGATGTAAATTAACATGTTGTTTAAATTTAACACACTTTTTCACATAATCACAACAATATTGGTTAAGGGTAGGCTAGTAATAGCCAAGGCAAAGGATGTGTTTAGCTACAGCTATGACACTAAAATGTCCCTCACAAATCCCATCATGCATTTCCCTGATAGAATGAGAGGCTTCATGATGACATAGGCAATATAAGAGGAGACCATCAAAGCCACATTTATAAATAATTCCCCCTAATATGGTATAATGTGAGGTATTCTAGATAAATGACCATTGGGAATTTTTATAAAGACCAGAAGGAATGGTGGCAAGGTTGCGATGGTCAAAGATCTATTAATACCAAAGGTCAAGTTGGGTCTCCTCCACATTGAAGATGGTGGGAGAGTTTGATTTGACATAAGAGGGTTGGGTAAGTGTATGGCTAATGATAGATAACATAGATTCAGAGGGTACATATGAGATTTAAAAAGTGAGGGAAGCCATCATATTAGCAAACTTGTTCATAAATTATGGAGTGGTTTAGATATGATAGTGTTTGAATGATGTTAAGAGTACATTAGATAATTATTTATACTATTGTAAAACATCATTCTTACACTGATAAGAGCCATTTATTTGATTAACCATAAGTTGGGAGTCACCAAATATGTTGATCATTTTAACTCCCAAGGATAGTGTAGTTTGGAGGCCTATCACTAGGGCTTTGCACTCATCCATGTTGTTGGTAAATTCAAAATCTAGCTTGAAGGATAAAGTAAGAGGTTCACTATGAAGGGGAATAAGGATGATCCTGGCTCCCCTAACATGATGACACTTTGATCCATCAAATGACATGGTCACTTGATAGGTGAAGTCTACCTAAGAGAGGGTCATGATGGACTCATCAGGAAACTCAAGAAGAGGCTAATCATCTACTAATGGTGCATTGGCCAATTGGTCAGCAATGAATTACCTTTTAATTAACTTTTATTGAAGAAAATCAAGGTTAAAATTAGCCAAAATCATGATCCACTTAGCCATACATTAGTTTTGGTATGTCTTGGAGTGCATATAATTGAGTGGGTCAGTACTAGTTATGACATAGGTCTTATGGTTGAGAAGGTAATGGCAAAGTTTGGTGGCCACGAAGACAAAATCTAGGAAAAGTTTATCGGTATGGGTGTACTAAGTCTCGTACTCTACAAGCATGTGGCTAATGTAGTAGATGGATTTTTCTTTATGTTGTTAATCCTAATGAGAAAGCATTGCCCCTAAAGAGTGGTCAGTGGTGGAGATATAAAGGTAAAAAGATCGATCTTCCTTGGGAAGAATAAGGATAGGTGGAGACAAAAGGTACTCTTTAATTTAATCAAAATCCTTTGATAATCATTATTACACTTGAAAGATACATCCTTCTTCAAAAGGTTATGGAAGGGTTAGCATCGGTCTGAGAGCTAGGAGATAAAGTGACAAATGGATTGGAGCTTCCCCTGCAAGTTTTAGAGTTTCTTGAGGTGGGTAGGAGGAGGCATGTCAAGGATTACTTTGATTTTGGTTGATCGACTTTGATTCCCCAAAGGGAGATGATAAAGCCAAGGATCTTTTTTAATAAGACCCCAAATATACTCTTGGGGTTGAGGTGGATATGATAATGGATGAGTCGCTCAAATATAATCTTAAGAATGGCCAAATGGTCTTTATGACATTTGGATTTCTCAAGAAGGTCATTGATATAGTCTTTAATGATTTTATGGATAAGTTCATGGAAGATGTAGGTTATAGCACGTTGGTAGGTTGCACTAGCATTTTTCAATCCAAAAGGCATAACCTTGTAGTATAAAGTCCCCTATGGGGTGATGAATTCATTTTTGTGTTAATCTTTAGGGGCAATTAGGATTTGCTTATAACATGAGAATCTATCCATAAGAGATAGCATCTCATTGCCAGCTGTAAGATCAACTAGTTAGTCAATGCTTAGTAGAGGAAAGTCATTCTTTGGACAAGTACGGTTAAGGTCACAAAAGTAAACACAAATGCATAATCCCCTTGTGTCTTTGGTGATAGGTACAATATTAGAGACTCATTGGGGATAATCAATTAGTTGAATGAAATTGATGGATAGAAGACATTAAATCTCTTTTTTGATGAGAAGGGCTATGTGAGGGTGTATTCACCAAATTTTTTACCTGATGATCTTGGTATCATGATTGGTGACTATGTTATGGATAGCAATGGGGGGATCAATTCCTAGCATGTCACTATAAGACTAAGCAAATACTATGTTGTAGTCTTACAAGAAGGAGGGGAAGTCCTGAAGCTCCTTGAGATTTAGCGATTGGATAATTTTGACAATGTGCAGCTTATCTAGAGTACCCAAGTTGATATCAATAGTGGATTCATTAAATATGGTTGAAGTCTTAGGAGGAAGAGACTTTTGAATAGAGGAATATTTTTCACCAAGATAGGTGAGAATAGAATCATCATCTTGATACCAAATAGTATTAATGGTAGGAGATTCATATCATATCATCTCAAGGTAGGTCAAGGAATGGTCATGATCCTTTTGATAAGTCAGGGGTCTGAGGTTGATCATGTTGATGAAAAAAAGTTAGTGGGGATGATGTCAGACTCCTCAATTTTTGATGGTAGAGTGGATGGTGAGGATGGGATTTCCTTGTCAATGATGTTAGTGGGAGGTAGGTTGGTTTGTTGTTTAGGTGGCATAGAATTGAGGCCATGTTTTTTATGAGGTTTTTGGGTTTTGATCAGAATCAACTCATGTGGCCCATGTTTGTATCAACCTAGACCAAATCCCTTCCAAGCACACCTATAAAGGTATGTCTGGGCAAATTTTGGTTTATCTAGATAGGATAAACTAAAGGTGAATGGTCGAGGTGAAAAAGAGGTGGTAGAAGTCTCAAGGGGTTTATCAAGTCCCCCATAGATAAAATTGGTTTGACAAGTTGAGGGTCTGAAAGGAAAAATGGTTCTAATATTGGGGTCATAGTCGGGTTGTTGGTCAGGATTCCCATACTCTTAGGGAGTAGGGAAAGTGTCAAGGATGAGAAGGTGATACTCCCCCAATGAAAGATGTTGGAAGGTTGATTCCAAAGGGTCCATCATGGGGATTTGGGTGGAAGGAACATATGACCAATGGAAAAGGGAGATGAAGCTTAATCTTTTACCAGTGAAAGTTTGTTGGATGGAAGAAGGATAACATTTTTGGGTCGGTACATCATGTTGCATGATGTGAAAGGACTCAGGGTAGCTTGTATGGTAATAACTTGATCTTCATACTCAAATTTGATGCACCAGTGTAGGGTAGATGGCACACAACCCATGGAGTCAATCTAAGGGTATCCCAAATAAACATTGTACTATAATTCACCTTATAATACATAGAAGAGCTCAAAAAGTGTGTGGGGTCTTAAGCGAATGTGAAAGACAACAATTCCTAAAGTGATGGGCATGGTATCATTGAATGATCAAATCATCACTAAGGTTTACAACATAATATTCTCAGGTAATTTGAGTTGGTTATATGTGTGGGAATAGATAATGTTGATATTATTTCCCCCATCAATTATAACCTTCTTGATGTAGGTTTGGTTGATATATGTGGGAATGAAGAGGGGAGGATTTGGGTCATGTAGATGGATGGAAGATATTTTTGAATCCTTGAAGGTAACAAGGTTGTAAATATGAAGAGATCCAAGGCTATTAAAGGTTGAGGATCTTCTAGCCTAACCTCTATATATTGAAATTCTTATATCATTGCTTAGTGACGATGAGTTGAGGTATTTATTAGTTCATATAAACTCATCTTACTAGCATTTGGTGAAGATATTTTAGAACTACTCATTGGATTGATTCAAATGGGTTGAATTGAGAGGGACCTAAGATGGACACCATGGGTTTGGTTGAAGGTGGTTTATGTTGGCTAGGTGGTTGGGTGGTGGAAGAGGGATATGTCCATGGAATGGACACTTTTGATTTTCCCTTATCTTTTGGTTGGGCTTGTGATCATGTGACCACATACATAGATGGTATAGATTGTGAGAGGAGTTAGGATAGATGATTGCTTTAGTTCCTCTTCACTCTGAAGTGAGAACAGAAGAGTAGGTAGGTGTTGGTTGATGGATATTGGTTCTTAGATTAGTGTTGAGTTCACAAGAATCTCATTTGATAATAATTCAACCTCATGATACAACTGATGAGATATCACTTAGACAGCTTTGTAGTTCTCTATGACATGCCTAGGTGTCATATGATATGAACATACTAATTTATCATTATACCAAGATGGTTTAGGAGTATGTGGGTTAAACAGTCTAATAGGTGGTAAGGTTAGGCAAGATTATTTTGATAGACTCTATAGGATGGTTGAGTAAGACTCAAGCAATGGTGGCAAAGGCATATGGGTCTTAGGTTTGGTAGTTTAGGTGGAAGAACTTTTAGGATTGGGCTTGGTGGTAGAGGTTTTGGGTAAATGAGAATTTTTGGTAGATGATTTCAATTTTGGTAGAGAGGTTGAAAGTTTGGGGTAGATGTTTGAGAGATAGGAGGTATTTTCTTGGGGGTTTCAATGAAATTAGGTTTGGATGAAAGTAGGAGGGATGGTGTAACCAAAAGTGGTGGATGGTTTTTGATTGGGATGGTTAGTTTCCTAATTAAGGTAGAGGGATGAGGTCCCAAAATAGAGGGCAAAGTGGAGAGGGAAGGTAGAGTTTTGGTTTTTTGGTTTTTAGGTGCTTTTACCTTCTTGGTTAGCTTATCTTAGGATTTGTTTGATAGGTTTAGTGGGCTAGAATCTAACTTTACTAATGGGTGAGTAATGTTATGAGTAAGAAATATGCTAAGGTTCTTGGTGGGTTTTATTAGAATGGTAGAAGGTGATTTAGTGACTTTGGGTGAGTTTGGTTCTGATGGTGTTGCTATAGTTTGATGGGTAGAGGTTTTTAATGGTTAGGTTGTGGTGATAGTGGATTTGATAGTGGAAAGGGTAGGTTAATTCTAATGGCAAAAGATCTTATTTGGTTCTCTATGTGAGTTCAAGTTATTTCCAAAAGGTGGCCTGATCTGGGGTAGGGTTAGATTAAATTCTAATTTTTTAACCAAATTATAGAAAGGTTTATAGACAGGTCTGAATCCCTCGATGATGGATTTAAAGGATAGACCCAAGGGTTAAGGGGGAGGAATGAATAACTCATATTTTTCCTAATCAATAGGTTCCAATATTTGGGAAGGTAACTCCTTAGTGGGAGGTGTAGGCAAGGTGGTTTCTTCCTTAGGAGTGATCGCTAAAGGAAGAGTGGATTGTTGTATGATTATGAAAAATGATGAATCGGGAATGGTTTCCTCCTATGATGTACATTTCGAAGAGGAGGTTGGTGACTCCACTACCTTAATAAGTGGAGTGGGGGAAGAGATGATCTGGTTAATGATTTTCTTAGCATTGAGTGCACCAAGAACCATATTGATAGTGTGGTACTTGTGATTATGAGAGGATTCTAATTTATTTTCATTGTTAGTAGAAGGAGCATGGTTAGGAAAAGGTTGTCTAAAGATTTCAAGTGATTGGTTTGGGGTTGCATTGGGGTTATCCAACACAAGTTCCCCCTTGTCAATGAGAGTTTGGATAATGTTATTGAAGGTGTTACAACTACTAATGTCATGTCCAATGACTCAATGGAAGACACACTATTCATTCTCCTTATACCAACTAGGTACAAGATCAGAAGAATCAAATTAATATAGATGTTTGAATAGGGAGAGTTATATGAGATTGACCTTTAACAATTTATTTAAGACCAAATCATATGACTCTCCAAGCAGAGTAAATTGTTTTTAGGTGTTACAGTTTGGGTTTCTAGTGTTTTGATTGAGGGAATTGGAATAGTTAGATTGGTTGATAATGGGCAGAAGGGTAGTCTTAAGGACAATCACATTCATAGTTCCCTTGTTTTTGGAGTTATTTTTCATTTGATTACTTGGTTTGGAGGAAGAAGCCTCATTTGGTTTGAAGGTAGAATTATTGTTTCTTAATTTCAACTTCCCCTCATCAATGGCTTTGTTCTCTAGTTTTCATGCTATGGTGAAAGCCTCATCAAAGGTTCTAAAGCTTTGAACCTATAAAGTAGAGGAGATGAGTTCAATCAACTCAGGTTTGGGTAAAGAGGAGATTTGGTTTATCAAACTTCTTTAATGGGCTACAAATTCAGTAATGGATTCATCATCAAATTACCAAATGGAGTAAAGATCAATGATGGAGACTTTCTTAGAGATGTTTATGGAAAAGTGATCTAGGAAAATCTGAGCTAATTGGGCAAAATAAAAGAGGGGGTGCTTTGTAATAGCACTACCAATCTAGTGCCAAACCTGATAGAGACATGGGGAAGTCATGAAGAAAGATATCATCATCATAGGCAATCATATAGCATAAATGCCTAAATGCTCTTAGGTGTTGTTGAGGGTCTTCCTTACTCTAAAACTTCAAGAACTTCAAAAGTTCCCATTGAGGAGGATATGGTCGAATGGGGATGGATGGGTGAATTGGTTCATTACATGTTTGGTCTTATAATAAAATACTATTAACTCTAGAAATGGATGACTCTAAAGTATTCATTTTGTCCATTAACATTTTTAAAAGGTCAGTTTGGGGTTGTGCAGCCCCATAGTTATAAGGTAGGTTATGTTGGGTTTGGACAGGTGTAACATATCTATAGTTGGTGGGGGTTAAGAGGCTATCACATGTTGGTATGTGGATATGGGTAGTTAGGATGATGCCACATATGAAAATATGGAGACAGGTGGTTAGGTGGAAGGTAGAAGTACATACCCTTGTGGGTTAGGGGTGTAGCTTAGGTTTGGTGTAATGGGAACCTATTAAGAGATTAATGTAGGTTGGGTAGGAGGTATGGTTAGGTTAGTATACAGAGGGTATGTGGTGACTTTGGTATTGATGGGTGTAAGGGTGGAAGGTACAAGAACCACCAAAATCTAAAATGGAGTGGAGGTAGGTAGGTTGGAAATTAGAGGAATGGTATTATTAGAGGGTACTCATATAGTAAGGGAAGTACTTGTGCTCAAAGATTGGGTTTATCCTATACTTAGAGGGTTATTAGTTGGGGAAGAAGGAACTTGGGTGTTGTTTAGTTGAGTGGGTTGGTTTTGGATGGTGTTATCAATAGGGTTATTGGTAGAGGATGATGCCTAGGTGACTAGAGGTTGGGTAGAGACAGTGGCTACAGAAGTGTCACCCATAAGGTGGGATGGCATGCCATATGGTTGGTCAAGAGGTACAACTGAAGTAAGGGTATGATGGGATATGGTGTTAAGGTAATGCTAGAGGGCTAGGGGGTTGTTATCCAAAAAGGTGGCAAAATCTACATCACCTTGGTAAATTGTTCAAGGGATGGTAGGACTCTTAGAAATATGAGGAGAACTCTTTGTATCTATGATATACTCTATGGATGAGGAGGAAGAGGAAGATAGATGATTAGGAGGTGGGTCCTGATTTGCTTGGTTTATTAGTTGTTGCTTATTTAAAAACATGCAAATGAGAAAAGGAAGAAGATACAAGCAATCTCATAACTCAAACAAAGAGAAGACAAGAAAAATCCAAGAAAATGAAACACACACTAAATCATGTTAAATCCTCATGTTTCTTTTAGTCTCTCTTGTGTCTTATGCCTTAAGCTTTGAGAATTGTGTGACTCAACTTGGCTTGTAGAGCAAGTACTAGAAAATAAGTTTATGGTTGGTTTCAAGTTGTATTTAGGATCTCGAAGGGATGTATTGGAAATTAGTATGTGGCTTGATATTGGGGCCTACTCCCTCACTTCACAAATTACAATGATAAGGGTATTGGGTGCTTAGCCAAGATATACCGATTGCTAGAGATTATACTCAATTAGAGAATTGAGTTGGTTCTCCTATCGGTGATGAAATCCAAGTAGGATGGCTAGGAAAGGTGACCTGTAAGTAATGAAATCCCAGTTGAGCCTTGTGTCAATACTTGATGCTGGATTGAGTGTAAGTGGTTTGGTCTTGTGTGTGTGATAAGAGTGAAGCAATGATCGATTCACTTGATTAATTAAGATGTGTGAGCTAAAATAAGTAAGAAAATAATGGATGTAGTCAATTTTAATCCCAAAATGAAATTTTGATTTCATTGTATGAGTAAAAAGACAAGAAGAAGAAACTAGATGCAACTATGAACCCAAGAAAAGAATTAAGGGTCCCACCAGGCATGCCAAAATATTTCAAATAAATTTTACTTATGTTCTTTGGAGGAAAGAGAAAAGAAACTCAAAAAAATTGTATTTAGTAGAGCTTGATATGTTGTGCGTGTATTGATCTAGATGGTTGTAGATAATCATCTTTGGCTTGGAAGGAATGACCTGTAGATAAGAAAGTACTCAAAAAAAATTAGTTAGATAGTAGGGTGGATTGCCTAGCAAGCTAGATTTAAGAAGCATGAGATTCTTTGGAGGCTATCAATCCATGTTTTTAGACAATCAAGTTCATAAATCAAAAGATAAAGTACTTGCATAAAATAATAGAAGATATTGAAATGTAATGTAAGAAGATAGATTTGACTAATTATAACAATAAATAAATTAAATATTAATGCTAAATGGATCAGATATATTTCAGGCAATAGGATAGGGTTCTGTGATTAGGGGAGAGGTCAAAAACTAAGATTTGATGGGTGAAAATATCTTGTTGTTGATTTGTTTGACAGTGATCATCAGCAGTTGGGTGTGAGTATTGGCAGTTGGGGTGACTGTTGGTGGTTGGGACAAATTGTTGGTGATCAGGGTGATCATCGATGGTTAATGTGGATTCTGGTCTAGTCAATAAAAACTAATTGGTGAGGTTACAAAATGAGATTCTGGAAGGTGAGTTTGGGTTGGGTTGGTTGCGAAATTAAAAAAAAAAGTAACTAATTACTGAAAATAGATACTTAGCTTTTTTGGTTGCTAATCTAAAGAATGGTTGAGGTGGAGTAAAGATACTTGTCTATTGACCAATGGATGAAAACACTTCAGATCTTTATCATACTTGTTGGTTTGCTAGTTCAATAGAAGAGTGACCTGCCAAAGAAATTCTGACATAAGAAGCTTTTGATAGTTTTTGGATCCCTTTTCACCTCTTGCTCCTCTCTTCTTATAGGAAAATGGGAGAGTTATAAGTGTTGGTTCAATAAGAGGTTTAACATACTATCTAAATTTAGTTTCGACATGCATTTATTTATGAGTGGATTAGGCAAGATAATTATTAAAAAAAAGTTATAGTTGAAGTGGGTGTTTAATGTTTAGGCAATGAAAAATTGATCATCAATGGTCAAGCCTAACCTTTGATGATTAGGGTGATTGTCAGCAATTCAAGGTCAAAGGTTATGTTTGGTCAAGGTGGGTTAGTTATTTAACTAGTCAGCTAACCTAACTCAAGTTTGTCGTTGAAGGGTTGTGGGATGGTTCTTGGTTAGTCTTGAGGTGGTCTAGGGGTATTTAAACATCTAGAACCATTGTGTGTAGTTTTCCAGTGTCTACAACAAGTATTGTCTTGATTTCTCCATAGATGGAGAGTTATTTTTATTCTTGTATACCTCAGTTTAGCTTCATAAAAAATGTAATTGAATATGAGGATTTGATTTGAGGCCTATAATTAGCCAAAGAGAGAGGGATAAAATCCCTACAAATATTAGGTGATAGTGAGCTACTTATGCACCAAGTGAGATCTAAAAGTGTAACTAAGAACAATTTGTTAAGATCTTACAAACATAGGGTTTGGGATCTATTAGAAGACTTTACTAATTTAAACATTCAAGCAGTACCATGAGCACAAAATAAAGATGTTGATTGTATATCCTCCTTAGGCTCCCAATATAACCTATTGAAGGGAATAAAAAAGAAAAATGGCCAACATGTGAGGTTGATAATAAGGCCATTTATTCCTAATAATGCAACTAATTGGCAAGTGTTATATAATGATCAATAAATTGTCAAATTTATGAGAGAAGAATCTAAATTCTTAGATAGGAACTAGCTAAGACTCTAAGATCAATATGGATATTACATCATCCAGTTGAAGACAAACAAACTACCTATGGGTCTTGTTACACTGAAGAACATCTTAAATTTAGATGATCAACTAAAATATGAGAAGATCAGCATGGTGAATGAAGAATACTATGAGCCAATGGTTATCTTAGAAGGAAAATCACCAAAAATAGGAAAGGTATGCAATGATTCTAAAAATTAAGACTTTATTTAGTTATGTCAAGAGTTTGATGATAAATTTGCCTGGAGTTATCATGATCTAAGAATATTTGATCCTAGCTTAGCCCAACATACAATAGAATTGGATCTTAATACCAAGCCTATCAAATAGAAATAGAGACCTATTAATCCAAAAATAGAACCCCTAATGAAGAGTGAACTATCTAAACTAATATAGGCTAATATTATTTTTCTTATCAAGCACTCATCTTGGGTTGCAAATTTGGTCCTTGTAAGAAAGAAAAATGGTGAAATCAGGTTGTGTGTGGATTTCAAGGATTTGAACAAATCATCTCTAAAGGATCATTATCTTCTTCCCCCCATGAAACAATTTTACAAATAGTATCAAGATCTGAAAGGTTTTCTCTTCTAGATGGTTAGTCTGGCTATAACCAAATCCTGGTGCATGAATCAAACCAATTCAAGACTAATTTCACCACAAAATGGGGTACGTATGCATACAAAATTATGTCATTTGGTTTGACTAATTTTGGTGCAACATTTTAAAGAGCCATGGATATGGCATTCAGAGGTCTTATAAATGAAATAATCCTAATACACCTAGATGATATCACTATCTACTCAAAGCATGCTGATGCACACTTGGATCACCTTAGAATTTTTTTTGAAAGGTGCAAAGAATTTGGGGTTTCCCTTAATCCCAATAAATGTGTTTTTTTAGTTCATGAAGGGAAGCTACTAGGACACATTATTTCAAAGTAAGGTCTTGCAATAGACCCAAAATGAATATGTGTTATATCTGTATTGGCACTACCAAGCCATAAGAAAGGACTACAGAGATTTCTTGGAAAAATCAACTTTGTAAGGATATTTTTTCCAATTTTTTATTCTATGGCAAATCCCCTTACTATAATTTTAAATAAGGGTATTGTCTTTAGCTAGACACAGGAGGGAAAAGACAACTTTGAAGCCATCAAACAAGCTATTTCCCAGGCTCCTACCCTAGTCAACCCAAACTATGAGAAATATTTCATTATCTATGTCTTTGGAGGGGAAGGAAGCATCTTAGCTATTTTAACTTAGCACAATCAAGAACAACTGGAATAGCCAATGTCTTTATTTAGTCAATCCTTGAAGGATTATGAAGAAAATCACAGTTTCATGGAAAAGTAGGTATATGTTATGGTTAAATCCCTTAATAAATTTGGGCATATGCTCTCCATCAATAAGATTCATCTGATGGTGAATCATCAAAGTTTCAAAGAGTTCCTATTGAGTCGGGAGATAAATGAAAAAAGAGCGGGATGGATCACAAAGGTCATAGAATATGATGTGGACATCAAAATCACAAAGCTTGTAAGAGGCAAAGGATTATGTGAATGATTGGCTTCTGATAAAAATATTGTTTAAGTAGTATCTAAAATTGTATATGCTTAAAGTGTACCTTAGATAGCTAATCCACATCTTTTCAACAACTAGATTCGTGACATGACTATTTTCCTACAGACTAATGAGTACCCATATGACTTTTGACAATCAAAGAAAAGGTATTTCCAAATCCAATATATTCCCTATGTTCTTGTTGATGGAATATTGTTTATAAAATATATGAATGGAGTCATGATAAGATGTATTGAACACAATCAAGTCCCCAAGGTGCTCAAGGAATTTCATGATAGCCCATCAGGAGGACATTTCTCTACAAGAACCATGGCCATCAAGATAATGAGAGGGGGCTATTATTGGCCTAAATTATTCAAATATTCCCATCAATGGTAAATAACTATGAAAATGTGCTTACTTCAATAGCAAGCAAAGATTAGCAGCATTCCCTCTCATACCAATTCAAGCAGATCAATTGTTCTCTCAATGCGGATTATATTTCATTGGTATGATCAATCCACCATTGAGTGCAAGTCATAAATGGGTCCTCACAAAAATGAACTATTTCACACAATAGACTGAATCAGTTGTACGGAAACATGCCATGGAGGCATCTATCCTAAAATTCATGGATGGCATAGTCTCAAGGTTTGGTGTTCCTCACACCATTATCTTAGATAATGCTAGAGCATTTGTGGGCACTCAAGTGAGTGAAAGCACTGTAAAACATAATGTATACTAGAGTACTTCTTCTAATTATTACCCTTAGTGAAATAACTTGGCTAAGTCCACCAATAAGAACCTCATAAAATTTATCAAAAGAATAATGGAATATAATAAGAGGTCATGGCACACAAAGTTGAAATCAACATTGTGGACTGATAGGATCACTCCTAAGATAGACATTAGTAACTCCCCCTTCATGTTGGTATATGGAAGAGAAGCACGAGTCCCACTATCAATTCAGTTATCATCTCTAGAGCTCAATCACCAATTAGATTTGATTGACAATGATGAAGTGGTAGTAAGATTGGCTTAACTCATGAAACTTGAAGAAATTAGGACCTAATCAATGAAAGTCTTGGAAGTATATTAGGATCAAATAAGGAGGACTTTCAACAAAAATGCATTTGATAAGAGCTTCAATGAAGGAGACATGGTCCTCAAATGGGATGTAAACAAAGCTAAACTAGGCAAGCACACCAAGTTTGATGCAATATGGAGAAGTCCACACATTATAACTCAATGCAAAGGAGCTAATGCATTTTAGCTATCCATGGATTAGAATCACCCATCCCAATCAATGGGATATACCTCAAAGCTTATTTTTGAGGTAGGAATTTATTCTAAAAATTAAATTTTGTACATAATAGGTTTAGTCATTTTTTCTAAATAAGTGCTTCTGCATAGGTCAACTCATTAGGAGTTTTTGTTTCCTTAGTTTGTTCTTTTTTCTCTATTTTTTTCTTGTTTGGGTAAAATCCCAATTTATTCTTCGCCAGGTTAGAGTATGTTAAGCTTAAAATAACTCCAAGCCTAATGAACTAGAAGACTACTAAAAATAAATTGATTAGTAGACAATCATCCCATAGAGGTTGCCAAAAATATTGATATTTTTGTCCCAAAAATATCATAACATCAAATACCCTAAGGGAGACCCCATAATTTTTTGATAAAATTCCTTGAATTGACCATAAATTAACATTCCCTTTGTATTGTAGAATCAAAAACTCTGGATGCAATTTACAATTAAAAAATTGCTTCCAAGGCTTTGGATCCTGCAATACACTAACCTTTTATTTTTGATGGAATCTAAAACTCTGACTGCAATTTTCAATTTGTAAAATTAAAAATTCTAGTCCATGTTTTGGATCCCATAATCCATTAACCAGTGGAATCCAGAAACCCATTTGTAATTTGTAATTTGTAATTTTCAAAAATTATAAATTACAATCAAATTTCCCAATCCTATAAACCCAACACCCGCATGAGATCTATAACTTGAACTACAATTTTTAATATTAAAAATTGCATCCTATGTTCCATTTCCTGTGAAACACTAAACTCAAAATCCAGAATTCAAAGAGCAATTTGTAATTTGTAAAATTGTAAATTACAATCCAGGTTCCAGATCCTACCAACAACCTAAGCCACATAATCCAAAACTCCAAATGCAATTTGTAATTTTGAAAATTTTCACCATGTAGAGCTCTACCTTCCTATTTTCATAGAAATCAACCTTCTACTTCCCATGGAATCTGGAGGTCGACATGAAATTTTCAAAATTGCATGAGGACTCCAAAAAAAATTTGGCAACTACTACCATTAGAGCATTAATTATAGGGTTTTTCAATATAAATAATGTAATTTGGGATTTTTTATTCATCGTTTAAAATTTCTAATCATGATTTTTGAGATCTGATAGCAACTCCAAGACACAACCATGCCTTCAACCTCAATTCATGTGCCCAAGCCACATTTGCAAGTAAAGTTCCATGTCATCTTCCCCCACTACATGATATTCCTGGTCTTCCTTGTGTTTTTTTCCATTATTTCCTACAATTAAATCTTGTTTAGTCATTTCCATTCCCTATAGGGTTTCATTTTAAAAGCTTTAAGGTTTCACTACATTAAATCTATGATTTTCTAGTTTAGGTTTATTTGTGTTGTTATTTTTCAAGGTTTTCATTTAGTTAAAGATCTATGGTTTTATTAGGTTTTGCATATTCAAAATCATAGAGATCCTTAGATTTCTCACCAAGCATTCACATTAAACCTAGGGTTTTCAAAATCATAGCTAGGTGGATATACCCCAAAATATTCTTGATACCTTTAAATATTCTCTACGAAGATACCTCCAAGTCCTTGCAGACATTGGATTTATTTTGAACACCTCCCATTTTCATGGGATTTAAACTTGTTTGAAGCACCTAGAATACATGTAAGAGGTTTCAAATCCCTACATATATTGGACTTATTTCATACACCTAGAAACCCTACGGGATTCACTATTATTTCAAGCACCTCCCACTTCCACAAGTTTTACTATTATTCCAAACACCTCATAGGCCCATGGGATTCCCACTTGTAGTTTACACCTCCCATCTCCATGGGATTTCAACCTCTTTGGAATAGCTCTAAGTTCTACAACACATTCTTATTGTATAGAACACTTCCTAGTTATCTGGATTTCTCACCTATTTTGAACCCCTACTAGTTTTGCTAAACTTTTTACCTACATAGAGTACCTCCAATCTTCGTTAGAGATTATACTTAATTCAAGCACTTACAAACCCTGCCAGCTCTTCTAGTTGGTTTTAAATAAGCATTTTCTCCATAATTCATGTCTCAAAAGGAGATTAAGTTCAAATCAAAATGCCCTAGAGTGACTCTCAGCCTAGAGTCTAACACGACTAAGATCACTGATACAGACTTAGGTCACATTGACTTAGGGGACTTATGGACCTAGATTAATGCAGAGTTTGAGAATGACTAGATCTAGGGTATCTATGACTCTAGACTCCCATAGGCAGTAACTTTCCCTATGATGGTCCAAAGCTCTAAGTTGGTGCTGACAATAGCCCAACAATATGATGCTGACAAAAGAGAGGTTGTGAACAATAAAGGGGAAAATATTTTGAATCTCTACCCTAATTTTATTAATATAGTGTTTGTAATACTAGAGTTCGAGAGCTATCTCAACATAACTCAAGAGACATCCCAACAAATCTTTCAAGATAATAGAGATGGGTGTCCAAAAATTATAAACAAATAATGGCTTAAGACCTCCAAAGCTGCCTTTGCTAGATTGCCAAAAACATTGGCAAGAATTAACTTCAAAAATGAGGTTGGGGATTTAATCATTTTGTTACACAGGATTACTGGTAATCCTGATGTTAATAAGTTCTACGAGTGGATGTACCAATACATTTGGGTCATCCATCAAAACACACAATATATCCATTAGGTTTAGCTCATTAGTGACTCCCTCCACAAGCAATTAATGAAGGTGCAAACCACTAGAAATTATTTCATGACTTCCTATCTTGTATACATATTGGCTAAGGGGAGAGCTTTTCCAAGCCTCAACACAGTACCTGGTGAGATAACTAGAGTGTATAACTATTTCCCTAACCTCACATTAGAGGCCAATAGACAACATTTAGGAGAGTTAATGATGCATTCATCTATTGCTTCATCATCATGTTTGATAAGGAGCTTAGGAGAACAAGATTCTCATATGCAATAATTGCAAAAATCACTTGATGCGGCTCTTATTTAATTTAGTTCCCTAACTATTCATATATTAGGGTGTCCAGATTTAGTGGTTGCCCCTACACACTCCCCAAATATGTCAGTGATAAATGGGTACTAATGGAGCTAGTAAGACAACTTGTCGAGACCCATAAACACTTTTTTAGTAAGTACAAGTTAGGAATTCATTTCCTAATCAGTATTGGTAGACACACATGCCCCTCCCTCCTCAAAGCAAAGTGTGTTGATTCTTGATAATTCTAGCTTGAGAATTTTGAATCTTATTTGAAATATGATGCATCAATTCGATCTTTATAGAGAACAATGATTATAAATTCAAATTAAGCAAATTTTGCAAAGATTCATATAAAGGATGATAAAGGATGACAATCTTTAATCAAGTCAGCTCGAGGATGTATCCAAATACGTAATCAAGATCAAACTTTACACATTTTAAGCTTAAATGAACTCAATTGAGCAAAGTATCTAAGAATCTTTGATCAAAACAACTATTACTAACCTCAAACCTATTGGGTTCACAATTCTACATCTATCTTTACCACAATTCAACATATATATTCAAATAATGTTAATTTTTGTCTAAATAAGCACAAAGACTGGTCTAAACCATGAAGATCACCAACCTTTACATGATTATGCTAAAATAAACACAAATATGCAAAGAGTAAAGTGATATTTAAATAGAATTCATAAAAAACCAACAAATATACTACATATCTACAAAGAATTGGCTCTCCTTCTAGTACCAGTGAAGTTCTGCATATTGATGCCTAAATATGTACCACAGGTGCTCAGAGTGTTTAAGAGACACTTGTCATTTTATAATTCTAAGAATGCAATGTATAATTTGTGGGTTGTGATAATCCTGTTATCTGTTAGTATAATAGAGGTGGAACAAGTGACTATTTCACAATATTTATATTAAGTAGTGGTTGGGAGTCACCTTAGGCAACTAACCATCTTTACAAAGAATGAAGTAATCTATACTTATATCAGTGAATTATGATCAAACTCTAATCTAGATGAATATTTATAATGGAAATTAAGCTAAATTGATCTATTTAAAGAAGAATTAAAAGGGTAGGGTAAGGTAGAGAAGAAATATGTTGTTGATCTTTATCTCAAACATCATGAGAAAGTTCAAATGTCCTCTAAGCATGCACTTAAAACTAATGTATGATACAAAATAGCTTAAGCTCAAATCTTACCAAACATTAGGCGAACATCTAAGGAATGTGAGAAATGATGCAAATTAGAATCAAGCTTACTTTAAATATTTACTCATATAATCAGATAACTAATGCACATCTACAAATGTAGAGAAAATAAAATGAGATAAACTAAGGAACTTTCAATTAACCTAGCATTGGTACAAGTTAACAATTCTATATTCAAAGGTATACACCAATAATTCACAAGAACTATTCAAATCTAAAATTTAGAACAAACAATTGAGAGAGAAACCATATAGAAAATGACACAAACAAAATGAGACAATATTTTCATAATTCCCTACTTGCATTAGTTGCTCGAAAGTTTACACAAGTTTTGGCTCAAAAACTCCCTCTCTGTTGACAATTGACAATGCTCCTTTTATAAGATACAAGGTAGTATGTCGGTCAGTCTCATCCAATTAAATTTCTACAAGTGTATAGAATAGGTGTCCTTTCTATTACATTCTAGAACAATGATTTTTCCAATGGACTGACTTATAGACAATGTGTTTTTACAAATTGAACATGTCTATACAAAAGAATATCCTATTTAAAAATATTATACAAAGTTGGTTATAAAAAGAATATTCGTGTTTCATTGATCCTTGGGACCCTTATATTGTTGAAGTTTTGAGTTATTGTTGTAGTGTCCTCATTCATTGATGCTACCTAATACAGGCATGGTCCCATTTTCAGGCTACAAATCCCTTTTAAACTACTTACCAATGGACTTTATCTCAACCTATCCTTACATAGGCAACACTTTAGCTCTCTCAAGTTAATTATAATGCTCACAAGATTTGGTTATGGGCTTTGCCTCACTAAGGCATTCTTGTAGGCTCCAATAGTGCTCCAATGGTGATCATTGGTTTGGATATTGTGAGCTTAGATCCCAACCTTTACATTCCCAGTTTTGTATGATCTTTGATTTGGCCTATTATACTCACATGGCATTTTTATGGCATACTTACATCATTCTATTCATCACTCTTCAAAATATGACCATTACCTTTGAATTTGGATCCTAGTCAGCTATCTTAAAATTGATGTCCTCGTGACCATCATTTGACATTTGCATGGATGTCTTTGACAAGTGCATGACCGTCAATTTTAAATACATCATCAAGACTCTTTGTTATGTTAAATTTGACATCTACATGACCATCATTTGATGTTTGTGTGGATGTCATTAATGGGCATGCAACTGTCAATTTTAGACATGTCTAGGTGACCATTTACTATGTTAAAATTGACATCCATGTGACTGTCATTTGATGTTCATGGGAATGTTTATGACGATCGCATGACCATCAATTTTAAACATGTTATGGAGATTGTATGCCAAGCTTTCCACTTGTCATTTTTTGATTCATTCTGCACTTTGCATGTGCTACGCATTGACTATTCGATGCTTCTTCTCTTTGAACTAAGGGTCCAAAGTTATGCCACTTGGCAGTCTTATAGGATATGTATGTTAGAACACATATTGTTGATCTTTAAAAGGTCCTCGATGTTTAAACTGGGACTGTGGCTTTTCATCATCGATCTCAATCTCTTCGATCTTAGTCCTCCATCTAAATGCGGGCCATTGATCCTACATAGAAGAATGAAAGTTAAGCTTGAAAATTAGGATAAAATTATTAAACTAAGTTCTAAACATAATATATGAGACCTCGTGAATTTAAAAATGACTTAGCATAAAGACTTTGGACCATGGTTTTAAACATAGAATAAAAAAGACCCCCCAAATTATTAAAGGGACCAAGCATAAAGATTTTAACCTAGGCTAAACATAAAAAGAACCTTGCGAAATATGACTTAGCATAAGGTCTTAACTTTCATTGTATAAATAAATACGATGAAACTTTGGGATAAGGGCTTAGGCCAAGTAATAAAATTGACCCTGCATTTTCAGCTGGACCATGCTAAGATAAAAGGGATCATGGATTATGAGATATAAAAAGGGGTCAAGCATTAATTTTTAGCATAAGGTTTGATCGTGTTGAAAAACATGACCAAACCTTAAGATAAAAATTAAACTAATTCCACGGTATTTAAATTGTTCCCACTTAAATTTAAATAAAAGCTCTCGCTAAATTCAAATTAGAATTAAAAGGTCCAGGTAAAATATTAGGCTAGGGTTTCATCAATTCAAACATGAATTTAATTAATCAATTATAAACCAAGGTGAGTAAAACATCAATTTAAGATTAAACCGCAAAACCCTGAGCATGCTCATTCCCAAATGGGCTCCATTAAACCTGCAACCTAAAACATAGTTTTTCAATATTAGTTATTTAGATAAGAATAAAGTAGAACCATGAATAAATAAGTCAACCATGCCATGGGTGGATGATCTTTAAATACAAATAATGTGCAAACATATTAGTGACACTCTGATCAAGTGGATTTTCAATCTTAAGGTACAAATTTGCACAATTTGACACAAGGGTCCTCATTTTTCAGAAATGGGGGTATGTTGACTTTAACAAGTGATTAGTATGTCCTTCAAAATATTGGCTTTGAGCTTCTTGGGAAGGACCAAAAAAGTGTTGAACAGTTCCCTAAGGATACTCCCCGCTTTGAATAATTCAACGACCACTACCACAACCTCATTCTCAATAATGTTCTAGAACTTCTAAAAAAATATTGGAGAGAAACTATCCAACCCTAAGCCTTTTTCTCCTTCCATGGAGAAGACTGCAAACTTGACCTCTTTAAAAAAACGTTGTTTAAGGATTTCACTATTTTCCTCCAACTTGATCACATTTTAATAGTTGAAAAAACTGTTCACCCTAAAATTTGGATTGAAGTTCCTAAACAAACACTACTTAAAATAGAATATCATTTTTAATTTTTAAATGATAATTTACAATTTATCTAAACTAATTGAGATTAACTATATTATAATATTAAATATATGTTTTATAAAAATAAAATATTAATTCAACTCTCAAAGAATTAACTATTATAACTCAAATTAATAACATATTTAAACATCACACAAACATATCAATTCATCTCGACTTTGTCTTTGAGTTATTTTTATATAATCTTAAGATCTAAGAAATATTCATTTTGGGGAGAAGGTCATAATACCATTTTCATGTGCTCATTTTTTTCGTGTGGGTCCTTTAATTAATGCCTTTAGCATATACTAACATTACGATCCTAACATTTTTGTTAGTGATTTTTATGCAATAAAAATAGATGATAAAAACAAAGTGCCCATCCAAAGTTGAGTACTGATCAAATTATACGGTAGTGTAATCCATCCAAACTATGTCATTCCAAGAAAGTTAAGTTAAAATATTATATTATTTAAAATAAACCATTTTTTTTCATTTTTAAGGTTTGAAATATATTTTTTAAATTAAAAAATCTTATAAAATTGAGAAAATTATATTTTATTAAAATTAATATAAAATTGTAAATGGAAAGGAAGATCTTTATAAATATATCATATTTATTTCAACATAAAATAAAAAATCTCGAAATAATAATGTCGAGATCGTCAATGGTATTTTCACTTCCTTTTTCATTCCAATATCTAATATTATCATTTTTAACATGTATAATCAACATAATTTTAAACATTCTATATAAATGTGTTGACATTTTAATGCCACATGCTATAGATAAAGAGATATAAAAACATTATACATACATATAAATGTAAATGTTAGTTAAGTCCAACTCACTCTACAATGTCAAACACTTAGAACTGTTGAAGGTGGTCATATGGATAGAGAAAATTTTGTACATCCATGAATACAATATTAAATATATCCTTGACCTCCTTAATTAAGAATTCTTGTTGCTTATGACATGAAGGTGTTTGTTATTGTACAAAGGAAAAAAATTGTAATGGTTTTAGCTTTACTTTGTACATAAAATTCTTTTGGTTTTTATGAATTACAGAGCATGGTAGGAGGGAGACATGATTCTCTCTTTCCAAAATGATAGCCCAGAGAGAGTAATATGAAGAGATGTGTTCACCGCACTAATGTATTTAATATTTAGTTTTGTTAAAATTATTTTAATATTTATAATATTAAATTTTAGATATATGAATTTTAATTTGATTTGTATGTTTTATAAATTGTTTAAGTAAATATTTCACATTATTAATAAATAAATTATATATATAGTTATATAGTGTAATCGTTGTCAATTTAATAAATAATTTTATAAGTTTTTGGAATATTTTTTTTAATAGTAATTTTATTTATATTTAAAAGGGGATGTCAGCCAAATTTGTCTTTTTATAATTACAACATTAAAAGCTTTTTCCCATTACTATCATTATAGGTTACATCTCTCGACGTAACAAGGGTAAAACTATCCTGAAAAATTAATGGAAAATATTCTATATAATTCTATCATACACAAGAATATCTCAATATGTTTATGATCATAAGTGTTCTCCAATCACAAATCACTTTAATCTTCTTAAGTTTTATTCCACAATCCTATAATACACACAAATCTTCGAACATGTATATGCTCATAGATGTTTTTCAATCTCAAATCACTTTAATCTTTTACAATATGTTGTTATCATAAATGCTCAATTTCATTAATGACAAAATTGAATTTAGAGAATTTATGATGTAATTTATATTCTTTAAGGAGTTTTAGTATTATTTTTAAGTGCTTCATATACTCTTCCTCTCTCTACTTCAAAAATAAAGGTCGTGTAGCAATTAAATATTTTTTGGATAGATTTTAGCTTTTGTCTAGAGTTTAAACCAGTTTTGGGACACATTAGGAGGCCTAATCTCCAAAAAACATAAAACCAAAAACCAAATTGAAACACTCTACTACCTAGGAGCCCCTAACAAATAAGGAAGAAATCCAAAGCTAAAACCTAAAGACTAAACCAGTAAATATATGCAAGGCAAAATACATACCAGAAATATATAGACCTAACAACAAAACACTTCAAGACACAACAAAAACAACTAATAAAAATTAACCTTTGGTTGTTAGCATGCATCTATCCCTACTAGACAACAAAGATTCCATTGTCTACTGAGTGCCACCATCAATAGAGTTCAGAGCATCAATTTACAACCTTTTGGCTTATGTTTTCCTGCCTCTTTTCCCTTTCTTGCCATAGTTTGGAGTCTTAAAATTGCAAGGACGCTAAACTATAGACAAAATTTCCCTGCTAACCAACTCTTCTCCTTCCTCCTCCACTCCTTCACCATCCTCTTCACAGTCTTCCCTCTATTGTGACCCTTTGACAGTTGGATAAGATTGAGCTAAAATCTCTACCCTGAGATTCTTAGTCTCCACTTCCCCTCCTAAATGGAAGGAAAAGGTTTCCCTACCACCAAACCATCCAAACTTTGAGCTGTTACCAAAATTGCACCTTTCTGAGGACTGCCCTGAATATCATGATGGACAACAAAAGGTGGAAAAACCTCAATTGGAGTGGATTTCAAAGGAAAAAACTTGTTATGAACTAAATCTCAATTTAGGCATCCAATCTTTCTAACCCACTTCTTCATAAACATTGCATGAGATCCTTCAAAACCCTTCTTGGGACACAAAGCAATTTTGTGATTCATTTGATTATATTTAAATCATCTAAATGGTAAACCTTTGAAATTAATAAATTGAATCCACATTCCATGGGAGGATGAAATCTAAATGGAATGATGCAATGGTTTGAAGAGATCAATCAAAACACACACACCTTGACAAAACTTTGATTAACTGCCAGAACTTCATCAGTCTTAACAAAAATGCCTAACTTACTAACCAACTATTTAAGAAGACCAAGATCATGCAAGGCCAAAGGAAGATTACAAAATATTACCCAAATTGGAGCTTATGAAATAATCGAAGTAGCTAGATCAAAAAAAGGGGCCCATGGACATAAAAACACCCCTGCTTATCAATAAACCAATGACCGTTAGCCCAAATAAAATATATGTCTTCAAAAGAATGAAACAAGAGCATAAAAAATACATTTGATAGAATTAAAAAAAGGGAGATTTTAACGAAGGCCAGGTTATTTTTGACCAATTCAAAAGAACTCCCCATGAAGGTCGCTTCCCCACACATCTACCAATCAAAGACTTGTATCCTCTATCCAATCCTATCACTAAAAGATTTGCATCTAAAATTTCCTAAATATGAGGGGTATCAAAAAAATCAAAGGGACATCCTCGAAATAAGCCATTTCCAAAGCTTTATGTTAGGTTGTGTAGCTAAAAGCTTCACTGTTATGCAAACAGAGGAGGTTGTTGAGTTGCAGAGCAACTGACGTCAGCAGGCCAACTGACATCGGTCATATCCAGTGTATAGAGCAATCGGCATCGATTAGAGATCAGCTGACGTCGGTCATTTCCAGACAGACAGGGACCGACATTGGTCTCCTGTGTGGTTCCAGAACTGCTAGTTGACGAATAGTTAGTTTAATGAACCAATTGTTTGCATGTAAAAGACTAATTTTAGTCTTGAGCTATGTTTCTAATTATTGTAATTAGAAGTCTAATTATTGTTTGCATGGGATCTATATAATAGACTCATGGGGTTGTATTGTAATCAAGGACAAGGAAGAGATCCTTCCGATTGTAAGATCTAGGTTTGCAGTTGTGCAAAACTAGGTTGATCTGCAAGTTGTGCAAGATCATGTTAGATCTATATGGTAAGTAAGATCATTTGAGTTTCAGATTGTTGCAAGTTCATGGGAGATCTACTTGAAGTACTTTGAGTACTTGTGTACTGGCAGTATTGTTACTGACTGGTGGAGGTGAACAACTCTGTGTTTGAGTTGATTGTTGTGACCGTAATTGAGAGAGAGAACTCTTGATCGAGAATTACTGGGAGCCCTAGAGGTGTGGGAAGCCTTTAAGGTGTGAGAAGAGTGTGGCATCTTATTTATTGTATTTTCTTTCTAGATGAGTTGAATACAAGATTGTATTGTCTCTCAAATTCTATGTTGTTTCTGATTTCTTGTTACTTGTTACTTCTGGTTAAATTTTGTGTTTAGTTGCTTATACAAGGTAATCAATTGTGCTCCTAATCCTGATAGTGGAATCAAAGTTGTTTGTTTTTCTAGATTCCTGACAAGTGGTATCAGAGCGAGGTTGCAGGGAGCAGGTTTGTGTTTGATTACAGTGTCAGGGAAGTCCAAGAACAAACACACCTCTGTTCTGATTCCTCTTGTTGGATCTTGCTCCTCAGAAAGAGCACAGTATGATTACCAAATATAAGCAATTATAAATGCGGAAATAACCAGAAACACAAATAGCTAGAATTCACTAATAGCACAGAATATGAGAGACAATACACTATCTTGTATTAACACTTTACATAAAAGAATACAACAAAGAGCCACCACACTCTTTCACCTTACAGAGGTTTGCCACACCTCAAGTGTACAGTAATTCTTCACACACAACACTCTCCTACACAAAAAATGGTCCCAACAACCAACTCACAAACAGAATTGGTGTTCACCTCTCCAACTAGTCAGTAATAACCCTGCCAGTTCACCAAGCACTCTATAGCACTTCAAGCTGATCTCCCATGAACCTGCAACCTGCAATTCAACACACCATACTCACATGTAGATCTCCAATGAGCTTGCAACAACCTAAAACTCAAATGATCTTACAATGATAGAAGGAGCTTACATGCCTTCCTCTCTATCTCATGCCTTATACAATACATGCCAATGGGTCTATAAATAGATCCCTCACTTAAACAATAACTTAGACTCTTAATTTAGACAATTATCTTCGCAGCCCAAGACTCTAACTGGCCTTTACATGCAAACACTTCGTTCACTTAACTAACTATCCATGTGACGAGCAGTTTGGGAACACACAGGTGACCGACGTCGGTCCCTGCTAGTCTGGTTCGGCTGACTACCTGCCGTCGCCGGTGGCCTTCTGCACTGGGTCACGATCGACGTCGGTCCTTCTGCCGATGTCAGTGCTCTTGGATCTCAGCAACCTTCCTGTTCCACCTGTTTGCAAAGAGTTGAAGCTTTTAGCTCCATAACTCAACAATCTCCCACTTGGAGATAAACAGCTGCAACCTGTACCTGTACTTAGTCTAGTTTGTTCCCTTGGCTTTGTATCCCTCCTCAAAATCACTCTTGAAGACCAACCACCACAAACCTGTAGTGTAAAACCTGTCATCCAAATCACCTGCCACATCCACATCTACAACCATGTAGAAATTAACCTGAACCTGCATAGCACGTGCACCTGCTGCTAGTCCCTGTAAGAATCCACTGAACTGTCCTCCAATGGTTCTCTTCCAGATTAGCTCCAACTTGTGACAACTCCCACTGCTTGGGAAAACTCAAGTTTAGTACATACCATGCACTCAACCTCATTATGTGAATCAAGACACCTGTTCATAGAACTGTCTAACCATCGGCGTGCTAACTGTTTTCACACAATCATCCTAAAACAAAGTCAACATATGACCTACCATGTCTCTAGAACACACTCATGCCAAAGAATCTTGCTGCTCCCAGATTCTCCATGACAAACACCTGAACTAGCTTTACCTTTAGTTCAACAATACCTGTATATGTAACCCTGCAACAAGCACATCATACAGAAATAGGATAGTGTAGCTAATACTATCCAACCTGGTAAAGAGAAACACAATGATCAAACCTCCATTGCCCTGCAGCTAATACAAGACCATATACCCTGATCTTCCATCTCACGTATCCATTTCCGCTCTTCTTTATCCTGAACATCCATTCGTCTCTCAGTGCTTACTTCCAGCTGGCCACTCTACCCAAAACACCTGTTTGGTTCTCCTCCAAGGAATCACATCCTCATCCATGCCTAGCTCCCACTGTTTCCTGGATCTACCTATTTTGCTTCTTCAATAACTTCCTGGTCCTATGCCATAAGTGAGCAACAAGTAGTGTAAAGAAGGGAAATGACAAATTTAAGAACTTACTTACACCTTCAGTCCTCCATATGGGCGCTTGAGACTCTATGACAGCTTGTTGTCCACCCAAAATTCATCTCAGTAACCGTTGCCGGTCACATCTCAGTCTGCAGATGACCGAAGTCAGTTTCCTGTGACTGCCACCTTGTTGACGTCAGTTTCCCCTGGTCGACGCCGGTCAGTATCTGCCCTGAGTCACCGACGTCGGTCTGCAAATAGCCGACGTCAGTCCCTATCTAGACGCCGACGTCGATTTTCCTACCGACGTCAGTCTCTGTGTTTTTCTTGTGAGACCTGACTTTTTCCCACGAGCTCTTTTTGGATCAAATCCTTGTCCAAATCACCCTTGCTCTGCTCAGAATTCTTCTGCATCTTGTGCTGAACTCTGTTCGTCACCTTCTCCTTAAAAACCAAGGCTTTCCTATTCTTGTCACTAACATCGGGTTCCTCAAGAAACGTTACCTTCTTCTTCTGCATACAGAAACCACGATCCATACCTTCCAAATCCGAAAGCATATCCTTTGACTCAAGAACAAACATCTCTTTCTTATCTGTGTGACCAAGCCTATCAAGCCACATCTCTGAATCTACAGCTGAAGTAGAAAACCCAGAAAGAGAATCAGTAGTACAAGTAGATAGATAAAGCGTACCTACTTTCTTACCTCTAGCTACAACAAGTGTACCCTTGGTAACCTTCCAAGAGTCCGCTGTGAGAGTTACTGTGCAACCCTCATCACCCAAACTTCTAACAGAAATTAAATTCCGCTCCAGAACTGGGACATGCATGACTTCTTTTAACACCCATGTGTTACCTGTCTGCAGTTTCAGCTTCACTTTCCCTTTGCCAACGATCTGACAAGGCTTACCATCCCCTACATAAATTTCTCCAAAATCTCCCTGGACATACTCATGAAAAAATTCCCTATGTGGGGATGCATGAAAAGAGGCACCAGAATCTAAAACCCAAGATTCTACTTTATCCAAAGAACATACCAGAGCATCCTGTGCAACATAATCTGCAACGTCTGCTTCTTCTTCATGTTCTTCATGCTGATCTGTCCCTGATCTGCAATCTCTCTTTAAGTGCCCTTGCTTTCCACACTTCCAGCAGGTTATTCTGCCATACCTGGACTTGGATCTCTTGCCTGTCTTGGACCTTGATCTCCCATGCTCTATCTTTTCTCTTTGTCTTTCTCTGCCTTCAACACTCAAAGCGTTTCTTGATGATTCACCTGTGCTATTCCTGCGTATCTCTTCATTCAAGATCACACTTACAACATCATCCACTTTTAAGACTTTTGAAGGAGACACAGTATTAGAAACTGCCATTACCAAACCTTCCCAACTTTCAGGTAATGAACACAAAATTAAGAGAGCTCTAATTTCATCATCAAATATAATATTGACTGAACTTAACTGGTTTACCAAACCATGGAAATCACTAAGATGGCTATGAACAGATCCACCTTCCAACATTTGCAAATTAAATAAACGCTTCATAAGAAATACCTTATTAGAAGCTGAGGGTTTTTCATATAAATTTGTCAAAGATTCCATCAACTCCACCGTTGTCTTACACTGTGATAAGCTGGAAATCACAGATGATGCAAGACTCAATCTGATAGATCCCTGAGCCTTCCGATCAAGAACCTCCCATTCTTCATCTTTCATATCTGAGGGTTTGCAAATAACCCCTCCCAACGGTAAGTACAAATCTTTTTGATACAGATAATCCTCAATCTGCATCCTCCATAATTGGTAGTTCTTGCCATTAAACTTTTCCATCCGTAGCTTACTGTCTTCTATCATTGCTCAACTCCCACTCAAACAGAAACCCTGTGAGTACCTGTAATCAAAACACACTAACCAGATCTAATCCAATCTGTTAGTATCCCAACCAAAAGCTCTGATACCACTTGTCAGGGAAGTCCAAGAACAAACACACCTCTGTTCTGATTCCTCTTGTTGGATCTTGCTCCTCAGAAAGAGCACAGTATGATTACCAAATATAAACAATTATAAATGCGAAAATAACCAGAAACACAAATAGCTAGAATTCACCAATAGCACAGAATATGAGAGACAATACACTATCTTGTATTAACACTTTACAGAAAAGAATACAACAAAGAGCTGCCACACTCTTTCACCTTACAGAGGTTTGCCACACCTCAAGTGTACAGTAATTCTTCACACACAACACTCTCCTACACAAAAAATGGTCCCAACAACCAACTCACAAATAGAATTGGTGTTCACCTCTCCAACTAGTCAGTAATAACCCTGCCAGTTCACCAAGCACTCTATAGCACTTCAAGCTGATCTCCCATGAACCTGCAACCTGCAATTCAACACACCATACTCACATATAGATCTCCAATGAGCTTGAAACAACCTGCAACTCAAATGATCTTACAATGATAGAAGGAGCTTACATGCCTTCCTCTCTATCTCATGCCTTATACAATACATGCCAATGGGTCTATAAATAGATCCCTCACTTAAACAATAACTTAGACTCTTAATTTAGACAATTATCTTTGCAGCCCAAGACTCTAACTGGCCTTTACATGCAAACACTTCGTTCACTTAACTAACTGTCCGTGTAACGAGCAGTTCAAGAACACACAGGCGATCGACGTCGGTCCCTGCTAGTCTGGTTCTGCCGACGTCGGCTGACTACCTGCCGTCGCCGGTGGCCTTCTGCACTGGGTCACGACCGATGTCGGTCCTTCTGTCGACGCCGGTGCTCCTGAATCTCAGCAACCTTCCTGTTCCTCCTGTTTGCAAAGAGTTAAAGCTTTTAGCTCCACAACTCAACATACAGGTCACTCTCAAGGGTTTATGATTGAGTGGGAGTAAAGCAATGGCAGAAGAAAGTAAGCTAAGAATGGAGAAGTTTAATGGCAAGAATTATCAATTATGGAGGATGCAGATAGAATATTATCTGTATCAGAAAGATATGTACTTACCGTTGGGTGGGGTTACATGCAAGCCCACGGATATGAAAGACAAAGAATGGAAGGTTCTTGATTGGAAGGCTCTGGGATCTATAAGGTTGAGCCTGGCATCGTCTGTGATTTCCAACTTATCACAGGCTAAGACAACGGTAGAGTTAATAGGATCTTTGGAAAATTTATATGAAAAACCCTCAACTTCGAATAAGGTATTTCTTATGAAACAATTATTTAATTTGTAAATGTTGGAAGGTGGATCTGTACATAGTCATCTTAGTGATTTCCATGGTTTGGTAAACCAGTTAGTTTCAATCAATATTGTTTTTTATGATGAAATTAAGGCTCTCTTAATCTTATGCTAATTACCTGAAAGTTGGGATAGTTTGGTAATGGCAGTTAGTAATACTGCATTTGCTTCAAATATCTTAAAAGTTGATGATGTTGTTAGTGTAATCTTGAATGAAGAAATTCATAGGAAAAGCACAGGTGAATCATCAGGGAATGTTTTAAGTGTTGAAATCAGGGGAAGGCAAAGAGAAAAGATCAAGCAAGGGAGATCAAGGTCAAAGATAGGTAGGAGATCTAAATCTAGGTATGGCAAGATTATCTGCTGGAATTGTGGAAAGGTAGGGCACAGAAAGAAAGATTGTAGGTCAGTTGAAGATCAGCATGAAGGAAATGAAGAAGCAGATGTTGTAGATATTGTTGCACAAGATGCTCTTGTATGTTCCTTGGATAAAGTGGAATCTTGGGTGTTAGATTTTGGTGCCTCTTTCCATGTAACCCCAAATAGAGCATCTTTTCATGATTATGTCCAAGGGGACTTTGAAGAGATTTATTTAGGGGATGGTAAGCCTTGTTAAATGGTTGACATGGGTGTTGAAAGAGGTCATGCATGTCCCAGTCCTAAAGTGCAACTTGATTTCTGTTGGAAAGTTGGGTGATGAGGGATGCATAGTAACTCTCATAGTAGATTCTTGGAAAGTTTTCAAGGGTGCACTTGTTTTAGCAAGGGGTAAGAAAGTAGGTACTCTTTATGTATCTACTTGTATTACTGATTCTCCTTCTGGTTTATCTACTTCAACTATAGATTTGAAGATGTGGCTCCGTAGGCTTGGTCACATGAATAAGAAAGGGATGCATGTTCTTGAGTCAAAGGGTAAGAGTTCAGATTCAGAGAGCATAGATCGAGATTTCTGTAAGCAACAGAAGAAAGTGAGGTTTTTTGAAACACATGCTACAAGAAAGGATCGGGTCTATTGCACAAAGAGGAAATCTGATGTTTTTGACAAGAACAGGAAAGCCTTGGTGTTCAAGGAGAAGATGACAGACAAAGATCAGTCACAGGGGCTGAATAATTCTGAGCAGGGTAGTTTGGACAAGGGTATGATCCAAGGTAAGCTCACGGGTAAAAAGTCATCGCTCACAGGTAAACATAGGTACTGACATCGATCAGGTAGAATTGATGTCAAACAGGTAGGTACCGACATCGGTCATGTGTAGATCAGAGTCGATGGTGTCAGGCAGGTGGTGATCGATGTCAGTCAAGGAACCGATGTTGGCAGTCAGGTCAGTCGCATGGAACCGACGTCGGTCGGATGCAGACTGAGAGGTGACCGAGGTTGGTCACTATCAGAACAGATTTTGGGCGGACAACAAGCTGTCAAGGAGTCTCAAATGCCCATGAGGAGGAATGAAAGGGTAAGTAAGCCTCAAATTCGTTATTTGCCTTCTTTAGATTACTTGTTGCTCACTGATGGTCAAGAACCAGGAAGTTTTAAAGAAGTAGAGCAGGTAGAATCCAAAAAATAGTGGGAGCATGGCATGAATGAGGAATTTGATTCCTTGGATGAGAACCAAATGGGAGATTTGGTAGAGTTGCCAGCCGGAGAGAAAGCACTGAAAGACGAACAGATTCCCAGGTCAAAGAAGAGAGAGAATGGACACGTGAGATGAAAGGCCAGGGTATATGGTCTTGAGCAAGCTACAGGATAATGGAGGTTTAACCATTGTGTTTACTTTACCAAGTTAGATAATATTAGCTACATTATCCTGTTACTGTATGTGGTGTGTATGCTTGTTGCAGGGTCACACATGTGGGGAGTTGTTGAGCTAAAGGTAAAGTTAGTTCAGAGGTATGTCATGAGGAATCTGGGAGCAGCAAGATTCTTTGGCATGAGAATGTCTAGAGACATGGAAGGTCACAGGTTGATTTTGTCTCTAGATGATTATGTGAATAAGGTAGTGGAGAGGTTCAAGATGCAGGATGTAGAACCAGTTTGCACACCTATGGATGGACAGTTCACAGAACGGTGTCCTAATTCACATAATGAGGTTAAGTGCATGGTATGTACTAGACCTGAGTTTGCCCAAGCAATGGGTGTTGTCAGCGAGTTTGGGGTCAATCTGGGAAAGAAGCACTGGAAAGTAGTTCAGTGGATTCTCAAGTATCTAAGAGGGACCAGCAACAGGTATACATGTGATGCAAGGTCAAGCACTTCTCTACATGGGTATGTAGAATCGGATGTAGCAAGGGACTTGGATGACAGGCATAGCACCACAAGATGTGTGGTGGTTGGTCTTCAAGATTGAACTTGAAGAGGGATACAAGCCAAGAAACAAATTAGATGATGTATAGGTGCAGGTACAGGTGCAGCTATTTATCTCCAAGTGAGAGATTGTTAGGTTGTAGAGCTAAAAGCTTCACTGTTATGCAAATGGAAGAGGTTGCTGAGTTGCAGGGCAACCGACGTTGGTCATATCCAGTGTACAGAGCAATCGGCATCGGTCAGAGATTGGCCGACGTCAGTCATCTCCAAATAGATAGGGACTGACGTCGGTCACCTGTGCGGTTCTAGAATTGCTAGTTGACGAACAGTTAGTTTAACGAATTGATTATTTGCATGTAAAAGACTAATTTTAGTCTTGAGCTGCGTTTCTAATTATGTAATTAGAAGTCTAATTATTGTTTGCATGGGATCTATATAATAGACTCATGGGGCTGTATTGTAATCAAGGACAAGGAAGAGATCCTTTCGATTGTAAGATCTAGGTTTGCAGTTGTGCAAAACTAGGTTGATCTGCAGGTTGTGCAAGATCATGTTAGATCTACATGGTAAGTAAGATCATTTGAGTTGCAGGTTGTTGCAAGTTCATGGGAGATCTACTTGAAGTACTTTGAGTACTTGTGTACTGGCAGTATTCATACTGATTGGTGGAGGTGAACAACAACTCTGTGTTTGAGTTGATTGTTGTGACTGTAATTGAGAGAGAGAACTCTTGATCGAGAATTACTGGGAGCCCTAGAGGTGTGGGAAGCCTTTGAGGTGTGGGAAGAGTGTAGCATCTTCTTTATTGTAGTTTCTTTCTAGATGAGTTGAATACAAGATTGTATTGTCTCTCAAATTCTGTGTTGTTTCTGATTTCTTGTTACTTGTTACTTCTGGTTAAATTTTGTGTTTAGTTGCTTATACAAAGTAATCAATTGTGCTCCTAATCCTGACAATGGAATCAGAGCTATTTGTTGTTCTAGATTCCTGACACTATATTTTGTTGGACCTTCGCTTTTGTTTTCCCCCTGCACCCACCACTGCCTCTTCTTCTTCCACGAAAGGTTTTCTAAAGGAATCTGACTTCTGGGTATAAGAATGTGATCAATACCAAGCTGAACCCTAAGAAGAGACTCTTTGCAAAACTGCCCATAGGTATGGAAAGGGTTTGAAATATTTTTGCATCTGGGAAACACCAATGAACTTGAGGAAACCCTAGCTGCCCCTACTACAACTTCAAGAGCCCTCTTTCTTGGAGAGGAACATCCATGAAACTCGTCATTTTCATCTAAAAGTTCCAACCCAATAGATTAAGGGGCGTTGTCAATACCTTTCAGCATAACAACAAAGCTATATTGGAATTTTTTTTCTTTACCCCTACCGGCTCCTTGCCTACCCACCTACCACGCCTACCAAGCCCCGAACCATGCCCTTCCCCTTCCTCCTCACCCTCGTTCACTTGGTTGCAACCCTCCATCGACTCTTTTACCACCGTTCCCCTGGCAGAGTCTTTCACCATCATTCCCCTGGCAGACTTCTTCGTCACAACTTTTCTCCCACCTGTGGCCATCGCCTTCATCTTGTCCCCCCCTTTGATCGTGTAGTGACTAGTTATTACCATAATTACTGAAAAGCTTTTTTTTTTAAAGTGTATATGGTAGCATGATATTTATCATTAGTGTAAATTGTTTCAAGAATGGGAAAATGTATATTACAATAACATAGTTAATGACTGCATCCTACTGATTGAAATATAAAACTATGAGCATTTTAAGAGAAACATAATAGGATAGATAAGAGGTATTAAAACAAGCCCGTGGAGTCATTTAGATATTACATAATGACTGAAAAGCTTTTCTTTTTAAGTGTATATGGTAGCATGATATTTATCGTTAGTGTAAATTATTTCAAGAATGGGAAAATATATATTACAATAACATAGTTAATGATGGCATCGTATTGATTGAAATATAGAACTGTGAGTGTTTTTAAGATAGAGAAGAAGCATTGAAGCAAGCTCATGGAGTAATTTAGATATAAATTCAAATCAAAAGAACATATAGGTTTAAATACTATAAACTCAAGTGTTAAATTATTTGGTTATGAAGAATTGTATCGACATGTGTTGAATATGTAGATTGGTGATATAATGTTATAATGCTTATATAATTGTGATTACTTTTGTGGAAGAAACATTATATTAGATGGTACAATATTCCATTGAGAAACATCTATGAATAAAGTGGGAGTGTATTTAAGACATTTAAAATGAACCTGCAAAATGAAAGAAAGAATAGAAATTAGTTAAGTGTGAGCATTTTTAAATTATATTTTCCGAAATTAAAAAACAAAAAAAAAAATTAAAGATGGGTTAATATTGTATTGATATACCCTAGTTGTAGTTTGTTATGTCAACAAGAATAATTATTTTGCATTGGTTAAATATAAATCTTCTTTGAATAGAGAATCTTCAGAGCAAATAGATGATGATACTATTATATGTTATGTGATCATTGTGTTAAATTTCTCTTAACGAAAGCAGTGCTATCTTCAATGACATGCCTCAAAATTTGTATTTTAAATTCGTATTTAAAAAAAAAAAAAAAATTGTAAATCAAAAATGAAAATAGATTAAAAACTTTATTATTAAAACGAGAGATAATATATAATAATGAATTGTACTAATTGAAGGTTTTCAATTATCAAATTACATTTATTACAAATAAATTTGAAAAATATGAAATATATATTTACAATTGACAATATTTCTTTTACTTATAAAAATATAATTAAACATTCAAAACACTTAAATAAAATTAATTATCATTATGATTATGATTATATCATCTTAATAACATTGATGTGGCCACAATAACATTGATTATAACTTTTATGTGGGTTATAACTCCCCCACGTGGAACTATAATCCATGGTTTAATCGACTCTTAACCATTGCCACATCGCTTAAAGTGTGTATGTGTTTGTAATGGATAAAGTACGTTGTGGCTTTTATTTTGACCCCGTAGCGTTAATACTTATAGGTTGAATGCCACGTATAACTTTGTGATTATGTGGGTGTGGTGGACCCACTTCATTTTCACTTTATATATAAATGATCAAACAAATATAGTTACTTTATATAGTAAATATATTCACTTTATATATATGATCAAGCGAATATACATGATCAAATAAATATATAATCAAATGAATTTCCATATGTATATTCACTTTCAAATAATATAATATATCAAGTGAAGATATATTACTTGATTATATATGTATATGGTAAAGTGAGTATATGTATATACACACTTGATATATTACATAATCAAACGAATAAACATATGTATATTTGCTTGATATATCATATGATCAAATGATTATATATATATATATTTGTTTGATCATATATATAATTGTATTTTTTTTATTATATATACATATTTGATTATATATGATCAATATATAATCAAGTAATTACACACACACATTATATGAAATCAAAAAAATATATATAAATGTAATCATATATAAGATCAAATGAATATGCTATGTGATCATATATATAATGAAATGAAATAAAATTGTAGATACCAAAACGAATATATAATGAAATGCATATGCCAACGGATTCACATAAAGACATAAAAACATTTTTTTTTTAATGAAATATATCTATATATTAATTAAACAAAAATATACAAATAATTCACAAAAAAATATAGGCGGTATGAGAGTATGTCAAGTCACACTAGGCAAAGCTTAGGAGCCAAAAGCAAAAACACTACTAACAATTAGGCAAAGCCTAGAAACAAGTCACAAAGTCATAAAAAATATAATTTTAAGCAGCAAGAGTAAGACCAGAAAGCGGAGGATCCATATTATCAAGTCCCCAACCCGAATTTAATAAGTCATTACCATTTAAAATAGGCTCCCAACCATTAGCTTGAACAATATCGACATAAAAATATTTTGAAACAAAAAAGGACTTCATAAACTTTATAACTACATACAAATTAGTACATGCCATGTGTGTGATTGGCATTGGCGGGGGCAATGTAGGAAAGAGACAAAGTCAAAGACATTACAACTTAGCTAAGGCATACTCCGGCTCATCTAGTTCAATGTCTCCGTAGAATTATAGGGAAGGCAAGGCAGATTCCGATCCCGAGGATATTTGATTCATAGTGGTTAATATAGAATTTTGAAATAAATTTATTTTAAAGTTGGAAAAATATTAATTTAAATTTATTAATGATAAAGTATTGAAACTTGTAAAAATATTAATTTACATTTATTAATAAGAAGGTAGTGAAACTTGCAAACATATTATTGTCATATTTTTAGATATTAATAATATGTACAACACTCCCAAATAATATGTAATTTGTAATGGATTAAATATTGAAATATATAAATATTTAACGATGATGGATACAATTATTAAATAAGGTGTTTAATAATGTTGACAATTTTAAATATTATAAATTATTTGAGGATGGTAGTTATTTTAGAACCATAAATAATATTTCAAAACTTTCTACCATTTATAAATAAATAATTTTAAACATAAAATTTATTTAAAAATAATAATATTCAATATTTAAGTATTGTAAAAACAACAATATAAAATATTGATTGCTTTAAATATAAATTTTTAAATTGTTATTTAGCAACCGAAAAAAATAAGAAAGAAAAATTAAAAATAAAAAATAAAAAAATAAAAATAAAAATAATTCCTATAATATCATATTATGGTAAGAGTTAAAAAAATTTAATTTTGAAACATAATGATGAATATTTCTAAGTAGGGGCAATAAAAAAAAATTGATTGAAAAGGGTGTGACCCATTCAAGATGGTTGGAGAGGAAAGTCTTAGGAACTTTTGCCTCCGCTTTTTTTTACACTGATCATCATGTTCGCAATTACGATTTAATCATTTTTTTATTGTTTATGTTATTTCATTCTTTTTTTTTGATTAATTTACACTTAAATTAGTTTAAATATAATTATTAGTCAGAGTATAGTTTTTATTAAACTTTTACTTTTTCTAAAACTCCTTTAACTCGATTTAACTTTTGAAATATAACTTTTCCACCTATTTTTTATATGACTTGTTAACATTATATTATAATTTTTTATTTTTATTTTTTAAATTACTAAAAATACATTTAAAAAAACAAACAAACATTTCAAGATGTTGAAAAGGCTAAAAACTATTTAAAAAGTTGTATTAGGGATGCCGATTTATTTTCTTTGATAAGGAGTACTTGGATTATTCTCTTATTGTCCCTTTATTTAACGATCTACTCTAAACACATTCTCATGCTCCCATCTCTCTCTCTTTGAGTAGAGAATTAATCATCCTTTTTAATGCCCCCAAAGGGGGATTTAAATGGTTTAATTATCCTTTTTATTAATCTCCTAAACTTGTCGATTATTTTGTAATTTAGAATAAATTAAGGTTTACAAGTTAGTTTAGTATTAATCTCTTAAACTTATCGATTACAAAAATTGTTTAGAAAACAATCTTTTAATTATTTCATAGCAGTTTTAATGTTGCTTTGAAATGTTTCATATTATATTAAAAAATATATATATAATTATATATTTCAAATTTTTATTTTTATTATTTTTATTTATAAATATAATGTAATAATAATTATATCAATAAAAGTTGTTGGACGGAGTCACAGTGTCTTTTAGAATTGGGAATACTTTCAGATTTAAAAAAATTAAAAATTAAATAATAATTATATTTCTAAATTATTTTTTTAAGATAAATATGTAAATATTTAATTTTGGTTCAAATTCTTTTTCTATTATATCTTTGTTATGTATTATCATATTTGATTATTTTCAAATAATTTTTATTTATATTAGACCTTTCACAATTTTATATCATTTAAATTTCATCCCAAATACCTAAGATTTATTAGTTATTAGAATCAAAATCTTAATCAATCATCATTTGTTCAACTTGATGTATGTTTTGAGCTATTTTACATATTGGGTCATAATTGGTGGCTCATCAATTCTAATTGAGTCATTATCAATAGTCCCCCAGTTTTGACCTTTACATTTTTGTAGGTCTTTTTGCCTTTTCTTAATTGTTCATGCTTTGATTTTCACTCATCGATATTTTCTATGGTTGGCTTACGTGTGTATGTGTCCTAGGGAGTCTTGTGTATACAAATCTACCTTAAACCATTTGACATCAATCATTTATCAAATAATCAAGTCAACTATCATCCAGATCTCTTACAAGCCAAGTCTCTCACGCACAATCATCAAGCCTTATCAAGTGTTTTGAATATTTTTCTAAGGACCCTACACAATGAGCCTACATTGCATCAACATTAATCTAAGTTTTTTACCATGATATTTTGTACCAAGAAAAGGTCGTAATGAAGCTTATAGTTACATTTAATTATTTATGGAGAAGAGGTGAAGTCATTTTTCTCTCATTTGGTTTGGGAACACTCACATGCACTATAACTACATTGAGCCCTAATTTTGAATGTGTGCGAGATGTAGTTGTAACCCCTAAGAGGAAGGAGTGGTCTACTAATCTTTGCACATATTATATTTTTATGACATTGTGGTAAATTAGGTCAATAACAAAAGAATACCACTTTCAAAAAAATATTGTCCATTAATTAAACAAAACAAATCCAAAATTATGTTCATTCATCTCTATTAAAGTGACATAAAAAGCTAAAAACTTAAAAAATATTAGAAATTAAAATTGGCAACACATAGTTATAATCGACAATCGATTTAATCAAATTTTCAAATTATAATCAAACTCTCAAAAAATATATATTTTAGTTTCAAATTCTATTTTCAATCTCAAAATCAAATTATAAAACATGATAATAGACATTAATGATATGGTTAGTTCATCTTAATTTTTACAAGATTTTATCTTTATACTTTCTTGTACTTCAAGAGTAGGTTCCTTTATGTGAATTACTAGGGCATACTTATCGTCAATCCATTTACAACCAAGGACCATGTATTCACCACTTTGTGTGACATCAAATATAAGTTTCTCCATTGACTCCAACTAACCATGAGAGAAAAATATGCTCATTTCAAAATAAAAAATAAAAATGAAACTTATGATAAAATCATAAATGATGTCGCCATCCTTTTCTTTGTATAGTTTTTATTCCTTATTTAATCAAAAGTCTAAAATTGCCCTCTAATAATTTGAATAAGTAATTAATGGATTTTTTTAATAGTGAAGGTCCACTCACTTTAGTAATAAAATTAAAAATCTCTCTTTCTTAAGCTCTTCTATCTCTTTTTTTCAAATTAAATCTTTATTACAAATTTAATTAAATCTTTAAATAAATGAAATATAATTTTTATTTTTTGAAATATTTTTCTTTTTATTAAATTTCAGCATTATTATATTTTAATTATATGTAAAGTTTTTTAAATTTTAAAATATTAAATTTTAAAAAATAAGTCCAAATTATTTAGATTCATAAAATTATAATTATATATATATATATATATATATATATATATATATATATATAATAATTCATAAAATATTCATCACAATATCATATACAAAATTAATAATTTATATTCATCATACTAAAATATAAAGAATTGTTAGACATATATTTAATAATATAATTATCCATTGAATTAATAATCATACATTTCATTCCTTCTTTCTACTATTCCAAAAAAAACTCAAGAAACTCTCAAATGTCAACAATATCTTTAAAAAACATATCGATGAATATTTTTTCTACCCATTTTTTCTTTTATTTCGAGAGATGTGTTTGAGATTAAGGAATTTTTTAATTTAAAAATAAATGGTCAATTGAGATCATTTGGATATAAATTAATTAAAAAAAATCTTAATTTAACTCAAATAAAAATAAATTACAAAAACAAATCAATGAAAATAAAAGTAAAAGGTTTTATTAATTATGATTAGAGTTGATATGGCATTGTCATCAATATTAAATATGGTAAAGTTTTAGATGTAATTATTGTGATAATTAAAATTTAAAATCTAAATAAAATTAAGAAAATGATATGTATATAAATCTCATTTTAAATTTAAATTAAATTTTTAATAAAATTAATACAATAAAATATAATTAAACATAGAAATATTTACAAATTATATAAGTAGAGTATATTATCACTTTTTTTATTGTAATTTTTTATTTGCTCTTGTTTATTGGATAGTATATGAGTGCATAAACTTGATTTCTCAATAGATATATAGAATGAAATCGAAGCAATTTGATAGCTTGAATGTGGATGATGAAAATGAAGGATGCTACTTCAATTTATAGACTTGTGAATGAGAAGATGAATGGTTGAAAATAATTTGAATTTATTTGATAATGGTAATTATGAACGGTTGGATTTGAGTTCTCATCTCAATGGATGATGACTAATTATCATGTATGTGAGAGAGAATGGGAGAGTTAGTTGGTAATTGAATGACACATCATGAATAGGACAAACTAGTTAAGTAACTCAATGTGGTAGTTGAAATGTTTAATGATAGCTAAATAATTGGTTTAGTAAGTTAAGGAAGCAGGTTTGGATGACTTGATACTTAGTTGAGAGAAGTATGAATGATGTCTAGATGAGATAGAAATTTTAGATTTTAATTAGTTTTATGAAACATGTGCACATGATTATTAATAAATATAGATTAATTAATTATTCAAAAAAATGAGGGACTTCATGTTAGGATGAAATTCAAATGTAGGGTGGTGGACATGTGTTAGTGTGTCGATTTTAATTAAAGTTAGTTATGACACTAAATATGATAAAATTTAGGTGTCTACATTTTCGTATCTTTGAAAGGGTGTTACGACTAAAAGAAGTAATGAATTTTTAAAAAATAAATAAAAATTAGAGTGAAAATAGATATAGAAAAATGATGGCCCAAGTGGCTTTAAATGACTAAATGATGCCCCTCGAGTGTTTGTACATGAGAGAATAAATAAGAACGAATGCTCAAAATGAAGGATATACAAATTAATGGATAAATGATGTAAGTAATAATGCCATTTAACATAATTAATAATCTCAATAAAATGCTTGCATGATTGTAGGCATATGTAAAAATGATTTGTCCCAAGTAGATGGGTGTTAGGAAGTCGATTTAGAAAAATATTTTTTTTCTTTTTTAAGTTGCACACTTGGATTATGCCCCAAGCAATGATATATGCAAAAGGGCGGATGTGGGAATGATATATCCCATTAGTAAACTACATGTTAGAAAATGAGAAATAATTTTTCTAAAGATGATTGATAAAATTTTATGAGATTAATTTGCAAGCTGAAATAAAGATACTAAATAATTTGATGAATTGGTAGTATGATTGGAAGATAAAATGAAGTGATAGAGTGGGAAATATGATAAAAGAAGCTTATGTTTGGGGTAAAAGAGATGATTGGGGCGGATGAATATATAGAGGTAGGGTAAATAAAATTTCATTGTTTGAAAATTCATTTGGTTGATTGTGCGATTATCCACCTAGTGTTGATTTGTGCTTTGGATTATGAGAGAAGAATGGAGTGGACATCGGATGATAGCCATAAGAATGAGTCTGATTGTATTAGAGGCTAGAGGGAAGTGGGGATCTGGTAATATATATATATATATATATATATATATATATATATATATATATATATACACTTTATAGTCATTAATGATAGTTAAAATTAGGTTAAATAAACCTATTATTTTGAAAACAATAGTTTTAGAGTCGATTTCGATAATTTCATTGGGAAGAATAGTGGGTTTGTGAGATAATTTAGTGAGTTTTATAGAATAAAATTTTTGTGAAAATTTGTGGGGAGTTCATTGAAACATGTGTTGAGTTCATTAGAACAGTGAATTCATTAAAATTTGTAGTGAATTCATCAAAAGGCTTAGCAAATTCATTCACAGTTTGATGATTTCATTAGTGTTAACTTGAAAGATGAAATTTAAGATATAAGTGCCATCAAATATACATGGTATGGTAAATAATGATTGTCATAGATGAATATAAGATGTGAAAATATTGACATTATGCCTTTTTGAATATTGCATGAGAGATGACCCATACTTACCATGTGGGAGAGGCGATCGGGTGGATATAGTTGATGTAGAGGTTTAAGGATTATGAGGTGGGTATCTTAGAATCAATGAGATTGGCATATGTTATAGATATGCCTAAAATATATGTGGATAGGGTAATAATTATAATGTTGTTAAAGCACTAGCAATCATAGACTACCATGTTCTAGTTATTGACAAGGGGAGATGACTATGACATTAGAATATGTAAGGAGGATACTTCACATCCTGATATGGGGTGTGAAGGTTTAGTATAGAGTGATTGCACAATAAAATAACTATATATAATGTTTAGAGAGTACATTATTCCTATGATTGAATATAACATGGATTTGGATGCTTGCATGGAATTAGAGGATACATATGGATTTACATTGGTATTGATGGCTCTTATTAGTGGCATGATGCCACCAAAAAATATTGAGATATTATTTCATGTGGGCTTATTATATGTTATTGTGGATATGTTCGAGAGTGATATATAGTTTACACGGGGATCCTACATTTTAACACACAAATATAGAGATTTATGTATAGTTATTTCTAAGGGAGATGTGAGCATAGGGTCATCCACACTATTACAAGTGTGAGTGTGGGAGCACATTTCAATTGAGAGGCATTTTGAATGGTTGAGACAAAGGGTAGCTAGAGATCCATTTACTTATGGATGATACATTGTGATAGAAGAATGTAAGATGCACATGGGTGATTTTAATTTTTACAAGAGGGATTTGGATGGTTGGGGCCTACATATATTACTTGAAGACTTTATAGAGAGGTAAATCTACAGTGGCCACAAGATGCATGATACATGGATTATATGTTGACACCTTGTTACATTATTGGCAAACATGAATACATCATTGAGTGGTATAGGCAGGATAGGGTTCTATGATAGTTTAAAATATGACATGGTGTACTGGTAGGGCCACATGTGTTTACACAGGCAGTGTGAGATATGCCTCAATGGGGACTAGGGATAGGATCAAGGGTGGCAAAGCATAGTTAGACATACATGCAAGTTGTACCATACCAACCTAGGATAGAAATAATGGATGGAGTGATGGAGGCGTGTACAATATGGTAGGATTAGATGTGACCTATTAGATTTAAAAATACTTATGTGAGACCTAGGACATAGATATAAAGACTAATGTGATATTTAGAATGCAATAATGAAGGACATGACAATAATAGGTGCCTATGAAAGTGGCTATCATAGGTGATGAAGAATAGGATAGTGGGGAGGATTTGCAGATTGAGAAGACACAAATTATAGAGGCAAATGTTGAGGTAACTAGAGGAGATACACATATGATTATTATTTATAGTGACAAGGATGGAGATGGGGAGAACATAGAGATGCATATTGCACCAAAGATCCATACAGGGGTAGATGATGAGGTTGGGCCTTCAGGACTAATGCACTCAGTGGAGGATGAGGCCTTGATTATGAGACTTCACAAGGAGATTAGAGTGAGAGATGTAGATATTACAGGATAGCATGGTGATGGAGGAGAGATGGAGCAAGAGATCCACATAGATAGCTAGATTATAGGGGGAGGTGGATAGGTTGATTGTAGAGGCTATGGGTAAAGAGGAGGGCTTGGTGACTTTTGATGTGGGGACATAAACAAAGGATGATACTTTCCTAGCATAGAGATATTAATGAGAGAGGAATGCAACATAAACTAAGCTATACAAAGTGAAGGAGATACTAACTACACTAAACTAGTTAAAGGCCCTATTAAATGTGGTAAGGGCGATGGAGTAGGTGACTTACTACAAGAGTCTATATAAGTGATCAATTCCATTAGAGAAGTGAAAAACTTCATTTATAGAGTACTCTAGTAGTAAGACATATGGATCAGAGATGAGGACAACACAAATGATGGCATTAAAATTGTATTTTGTCCAGTCATCTCACCATACCATGTAGACTCCATGGAGAACACCACAATAACTGAGATCACCTCCAACAAAGGGATAGAGTGAGATTTAGAGGATATATGATCAAGAAACATTTTAAATATGTATTTGAGATAAATTGATGTTATATATATTTTATATATGTACATGAGACACATTTGATGTATTGATGGATGTACACACACACATACATGGTTTTTTTTGGCATGTGATTGTGTTATGGATTGACTTGTGTTTATGGATTTTTATTTTGATATATGTAATAGATGGATAGATGCATACATAGTGTTGTCTCTTATGCATTTGATATTTGACACATGTTAGTATTTTTCATGATAAAAATGTTTCTGAGAAAATGATGTGGATTAATAATTTTTTTAATAGGCTTTGATTAGAGTTTTCAACATTATTTCCGACTTGAATTGAGAAACCTTTATTTTTATATTGCATAAAACAATATACACCAATGGCATAGAAAATCCATGATGTTTATTATGTTATATACGTAAATAATGAGAGTCACACGTGAAATAATTAATGCATCATAATATGAAAGATCATAATAACATTATTTTTAATGCACATAATGATGTAGATCAACAAAGAGCATAAAAAAATAAGATAAAAAATGTTTACAAAAATGAAACCAAGTCAGGAAAATAATCAACTACACAAGCAAGTAATCAAAACACATAATTTATACAAACAATAAATCAAGAAAATAGTAAAAAAAAAAAGTAAACAAATGTATTTTTGTATGTCCATGGATAGAGTAAAACCCTTTAAGATGTGAGATATTTGATAATGTTAATTGTTCGATGGCTAATCCATGTAAAGGATAACTAGGATATGCAACTTAGGATAAAGGATGTTTAAGTTCTTTTTATATTTTGTGGATAATGGTGATGCCTGAGCTAACCTCAGATAAGTTATGTAAATGAGTGTTTCCTACATAGTTTGTATGGACCTTAGGCTGATCTAGTTCTCCCAATGAGGAAAGAAATAGAAAGTGATGATATTAGGTAAGATGATGATGATTAGATGTAAAGTGCCCTTTTAAAAAATGATGATAGATGATGGGGTTTTATTATGTATCAGTTCATTATGTTGGATGGATGAGTGATTTATTTAAGGATTATGTACAAGTTTCTATCGAAACATGAGCAAAGGTATATCTACGTAACCATGAAGATCAAGCCTTAAAATAAATTGTCATAAAAAATTAAAAAAATGGGATATATATAATTAAATAATGATATATATAAATGGATAATGGATGAATGGATAATACTAAGGGATACCCCCAAGTAACTAGGGTGTATATGGATAATGGTTTACACATGGCACTAGAAACTAGTTTTTACCATGGTACTTGTCCAAAGTTCCATAAGAATGGTTTTCAAAATTTGATGATTTTTTTTTAGTTTTTTTTAATATACATATATACAAAAACACTATAATAGTCTAGGCATAGAAGTGATTGAAGTTCATGATGTTCATAGGTTCATCAATATATTTTTCTTCTTCTATTACTAGTTTGTAAGCACCCAATCTGTGTTTGGCAATGTCAATGCATGGACCTAATCGATTAGGTTCAAACTTGATTTTCTTTTTGTAACTGACATTGGTGTTCCATTGGTTTTTGTTTAACCCTAAAATGTAGATCTAAGGTGATATTATCATTAAACCTAGATTTTTATTAAAGGGGTATATAAAAATGAAATGACACAAGGGTGATAATCAGATCTATAGTAGGCCAATTAGATGCTAAATTTAAATATAAACATATACTAAATTTACTATGTTGAGATAGTCTAAATGTAGAAAATAAAACTATGATAGATATAGAAATGACAAATAAGTGATGTACTTATCTTGTTCTAATGCTAATGTAGTTCTAGATCTAGAACAAACAAAAATTAGGCTATAAAGAGATGATAGAATAATCAATAGATTCTATATGTGGCACTTATGGTGCTTTAGACAGTAATGTCAGCTTGAGATAGTTACTTTGACACTACTATTTGGGTTTGACACAAGTGTCATGTAAATAATATCTATTGGAAAATGATGGAACCACTTGGATGTTTATGGGTTTTTCTTCACCTTCACTTTGGTAAATTCATATTTAGGTCATGGACTATCACTCCTTATGAAATAGTAAAACCCTAGTTGAAATGGTAAAACCTTAGTTCTCCATCTTCATAGTGACCTTGTGAAAAAATGGTTTAGTGGGAACATGATGTCGAGCTAACCCTAAATACCCTATTATTATAGGGAACTACCTACATAACCAATACTCCAAAGGAGGGCCTCAAACGTAGTTCTCTCCTACGTGTTGGTTTGTGTGTGAGTCATACAATATGTGCAAAGTAACTACAATAGTGACCTAGCTTGTAACTTGACAAATTGAGCTCTTGGGCTGCTCTTTTAATACTTTATACCTATAGATGTGGTGTACCTATGACTGGTAGGGAAATAGGGAAGTTTTTTTCAATTGAATGCTTGATATAGTGTTTTTGATAAGTTACATTGGTTTTTTTGGTCTTTTCCTAGGTTTCTAGGTGAGGAATGAAAGAGGGTTGATCTTGCATTTATATCAATCCCTTTGGAGTAATAAATTGCATAAAATCACTTAGAATGACATTAAGATACATTTAATTTAAAAATTGGATGACTTTAGGTCACTGGACTCTTGCATCAGGATAAGACAATAGCATCGATACTATTGTCTATCCTAAACATTAGTGTCCAAGGAATAAGAAAGCAAGTACAATTTCAAAACTTGTAGAGACAGAAGATAAGTACATTTTAAGCACTCTTAAAAAGATATAAGACCCAAGTCATCAACATAAAACTAGTTAGACTAATATATATAGGCCAAGGGGCACAAGATAGAGTAGATACAAGACTTGCAGAAGTGAGAAAGGTATATAACTAAGAGGAGCAATCAAGGTCTGAGTTTTCTAAGTGCATAAGATTAAGGTTATATGTAATCATAAAATAATGTCTACATTTTGACCCCCTTTAATCTATTAATGAAATTTATAATTTAAAGGAAAATAATACATACCTTGTTTTTGTGTGTACCTAACTTGAGTGATTTTTTGGTCACTGACCTATAAACAAGAGCATGCTACAGTATTAAATTAGTTCATATAATATGGGATTGAAATTACTTAAAATAAATTAAAATTGAAATAGCAAGGTTTAGGAGTACACGTCTGTTGATGTAACTACTTTACTTATTAGTAATTTATTTTGAGAAACATGTATCATTATAAGGATCTAAAATTGATATTAGAAAAAAATATAGATAAATCTTGAAAGTGAATATATCCAAGGAGAGAGAGAGAGAGAGAGAGAGAGAGAGAGAGAGAGAGAGAGAGAGAGAGAGAGAGAGAGAGAGAGAGAGAGAGAGAGAGAGAGAGAGAGAGAGAGAGAGAGAGAGAGAGAGAGAGAGAGAGAGAGAGAGAGAGAGAGAAGGCACATGCTCCCAACTTTGGAGCAAAAGTGAGTTGCCACCTGGAAGTTGAGATTATCTCAACTGTAAAACCCAATGATACTTTTAACTTAGTGAGATTGGATGATCAAGTCCAACCTAAAAACTTGGTAAGATTGAGTGATTTGATCACCTCAACCATACCAAAAATTGATCCAAATATTGTAGTAAATTAGCTCAATAAAGTTTATAAAAATCTATAGGGTATCAATACAAAAAGGAATGTGATGTGGTAATAATCCATAAAATACTTTTAAAATATGAAACTGATTTGGATTTTTAAATATTAGGCACATGTAGATTTCATATATACATTAAATATGTCTCGTGTTGAAACTGTGTATAACAATAATACCAATATATAGATTTTTGCCACAACTGTGAATTTGAATCATATAATTGTGTGCTTTTGCTAATTTAAAAAACTACGCAAGTGTGAAGAACATGATTCCAAAGCATTCCCCTACTATATATGGAGAAATATGAAAACTGATATAATTACCAATGTGGACAACATGTTTCCAAAACATACCTCCATTATAATCTAGATATGTTGAATATTGAATATGTGTGGAGAACATGCTTTCAAAGCATGTCCCCACTGAATATATTAACTATGAATGTGTGGAAGTCATGCCCATATGACATGCCCCCATTGAACATGAAAATTGATATAATCACCATATATTTAATGATTGTGTATAACATGCTTCCAAAGAATTCCCCCATCGAATTTGAGAAATGTGAATGCGTGAAAACCATGCCCATATAACATGCCCCCATTGAATTTGAAAAATTATTATAAGTACCATATACTAAATGAGTGTGGATAACATACTTACAAAGCATTCCCTCACTAAATATAAAAACTATGTCAAGTGTGGAGACATGTCTCTATGACATGCTCCCACTAATATTCCACCCATTTAAGGTGCGTGAAAGATAAGAACTGGTGGTTACCTCACCTAAAAAGGATACGACAATTGTATAATTTATGAATGTAACCATGTAGCATATAAAAGGGAACATGTTTAGGTAAATGTATCATTAAAGTGTATAGAACCAATGTGATCACATTTAGGCCTAAATGCATGATAAAGATCATGGAAACATATAAATAGTAACAATACAATCTCAATAAGTAAACAAACACACACATAAAAGCTCTTAAAAGTAAGTCAAAAGGCAATGGTCCAAAGAGACTACAAACAAGGGGCATGTTCAAATGCCACAAAATTAAAGGGACGTCACTTATTCAAATGTACATAAAGATAAGGATGACATATTAAAATGTCCATTTAACAAATAATGACATTTAAATATCAAAGAAATTATACATATGCACAGGGGCTACAAATAAAGGAGCATATATAAATGCTCGAACAAGGAAGAAAATGTTATGATCCACACTTATAATAATTAGAAATATGTAGAATATAATATATATCAACACAACACAATATATATTGGTAGGTAAAGATACCTAAATATTCAATATATGTAAAAAAAAAATAACCTTAAGATAGGGTAACACCATACAATACTTCTTTAGGAAGGAATAACTCTACAATGTCTCTTCGAGGGAACAACCTCCAATATCCTTCTATAAAATAGAAGATTCAACACTTAATTGATTCATTACAATTATATTCACCTCCTTTTATAGACCTATATATAACTAACAAAATATAGGTAACCTCCTAATCCTAATGTGGGCAACCATTACTCAATGCACTACTTTCATAAGTTACTCATTTATCCTAATATATTGGACCCATATAACTAACTAAGGGGCATGTGTACCACATGTTAACATCTCCATCAACCCATATACATAAATATATCATATCCCTAGGTACATATCATTCCTTCCCTCCTTGACATGTTTTGTATCTAAAAAATAATAAGAAACCAAATAATGAGTGTGTTTCAAATCACTGCACACTTGTCTCTAATCTCAATCATCTAACCATCCATATGTGATCTTGGTAGATGAAAAATCTATAACCTTGTTTACAAATTCCATTGTGCTACTTTGATTCCATTCATGATCATAAATGTAATGCCTTTGTGTCCATACACAATTATTCCTCCTTTGATTCTATATACCATATTCCATTGCACTACTCTAATTCCATTCATGACCATAGTAGTTATTCTTTCATGCATAGTCATAGTGATTTCACCATTGATTCCTTGCTCCATAGGTCACTGCACTATTCTGATTCTATACCTGATCACAGTAGTTATTATTTGTATTTCATGCATAACCATAGTGATTGGTAATCTAATTTCATATATAGCCAAAGTGATTGTTGTTATGACACTCCCTCACATGGATCTTTGATTGTTTCCTCTCATGATGATGTGGGTGCCCATATACCTCAATTTTTTTTGATACTTTGACCTTATCCAAATTTTATTCTACCTCATCCACCTTTTCCTTTAGTGGTTCTTTTATCTCTTGAGTAGATGAAGTGTTATTTTTTGCTTGTATTATTTCTTCATCTATGGTGTCATTTGAATATTTTTAATGCTCTTCATCACTTGTTTCAATCTCATTCTAATTGGTTGTTATTTGTTCCTTTCCAACTATGATATCCTATAAAATGACCTTTTTTTTTCTTATACAAAAACTTCACGAACTTCTGAACATTAATATTGATTGTTCCTAAAGTTTGTAATCATGGATATCCAAGAACCATATCCACACCATTCATATCCAAAGTAGAAAAATATTAATGAAAAACATATTTATTCATAGTTGGCTTCAAATCTTCAAAAAATAGAATTCTCGTACTATCTAATTGAGCCTCCTTGATATCCTTTACTTGAACCTGTAGATGTTGGGCCACATCCATGTTGATGAAGTTATCCTTTCTGCTAAGATTTATGGACACAATAACCTTCTTATTTTAAATACATCCATAAAAATGAAAAATTGACTCTGATTTCTTTGGATTCAAATTATTTAAACCCTTATCATCCAATCCTTCTTCCTCCTCTTTAAGATCCTCTACCTCTAATTCTACACCCTCTATAACCTCTTCCTCATCATTAATATGCTATGTTTCTTCTTCTTCATAATCACCCGCATGATCTTCCTCATTTTTATCATCAAAATTATTTTCTTCCTCGTTTTCCACATCATGATCCTCAACCTCTCCTCCTAAATACCTTGTAGCTCCCTCGTCATCATCATTATGGTCATCCTCTTTTCCATCTTCTTCTTCATTTTCACTCTCTTATTGGTTATCATCATTAGTCTCTTCTTTATCCACATGCCCATTTTATTTGTCATAGAATACTTCTGCAAAATATTTTGCATTTTTGTAAAACTCTCCATCAAATGCTCCAATTATTTATAATCCATTTGACCCATGATTTATTAAAAAATAGGGTTAAGGGGAACCCTAAAAATTCAATAACTCATGCAAAACTAATCCAAATAGTCTATTTTTTTTTACTATATCTTTCATGTATGAAATTAAAACTTTAGTGAAAATTTTAAAAAATAATTCCAAATATTTCAGCTTGTAGATCAAATTTATAAAAATCATAATATCACCCTAAATCACTCAAAACATTTTAAAAAAATATAAAATTTTGATTGTATCTCTCTTGTATACTAATACACTATTAGTAAAAATTTCACAAAAAAATTATTTATGTTTTGGTAGATATGATGAATTTATTACAAACATTAAAATAACAATAACTCCCTCAAAATTGATCATAAAAACTCTATTTTTTCACCATGACTTCCTTAGAATATTCTTTAGCTCTAGTAAAACATATACAAAAATTCACGACCTATTGCAATATATTAATAATTCTATAAAACTAGGGTTTCACCCCACACAAATTATCCAAATCAAAGCTCTGATACCACTTTTTATAATCCACACTTATAATAATTGGAAATATGTAGATCAACATAACATAATAGATATTGGTGAGCTAAGATGTCCAAATATTTAATATATACAAAAATAGAATGATACCCTTAAGGTAGGGCAACACCATACAATACTCCTTTAGGAAGAAATAACTCCACAATATCTCTCTGAGGGGACAACCTCCAAAATCCTTCTACCAAATAGAAGATTCAAAACTTGATATTATTTGCTTGAACCTACATAGCACCATACAATACTCCTTTAGGAAGAAATTAATCCAGAATATCTATCTAAGGGGATAACCTTCAATAACTTCTACCAAATAGAATACTCAACACTTACTTGATATTCTTTGCTTGAACCTATAGATGTTGGGCCACATCAATATTGATGAAATTATACTTATTGTTAGGGTTTATGTGTTGGGTTGTATGATCCAAAATTTATTTATTTATTTTATTATATTAGTAGGTTAATAATGTTTTGTTAGTAAATTAATTAAATGAATTTGTTATTGGGTTAGTTGGTTCACGAGAATTGGTTACATCTCGTAACCACCCATAAAAGCTTTATAGAATTTTAGCCTCCTTGTAAATTACCAATCTGACATAATAATAATTATTATATTTTGTGTTGAAAAAAATATTCACAATGTAATTTTTTATATTATATGTTGATATCTAGGCCAACAGTGGTATCAGAGCTTGACTACTTAAGGAAAAAGGAATATTGAAGGCCTAGTTGAGAGTCTAGTGTAAATTTATTCTATAAAATCTTCCTCAACTAGTATGATGCTTCCACAAACTTCAAGTAGTGAGTAGTATAGTGCATGGTATATATTTTTTTGGTTTGGTTAAATTTTTGCCTTTTTTTATGGTGTGTCCTAGTTATAATTGCTATTGAGAGTAATCCTTTGAGTCCCCTGCATTGGTATTTGATTAGAAGTGGTGCTCTAAATAAAATATGGTGGTGTCTAGAGAAAATGGCATGCATTCTTTGTAGTAATCCACTTGTACAGCCTGAAAAATTATTTTGATCAAATACAACAATGCATAGAAGTGAATACTTGCATAATAAAACTATCTTTATATGTCAAAGCATTGAAATAGAATCCAATATCAATTTTAATCCAAATATAAGCGTAATGATCACATAAGTTTAAAATGGTACAAAAGGAAAATTGACACAAAGGATTCAATATACATTTTTGGAAAAGAAGCACAAAATTTGTACAGTGTTTTTTGACAGTTCTAGAGGAATATACCATATTTTTTTAGAGACATTATATTTCAAATCAAATCTATATGGTGTAGTATTTTATCTATAATGATTTACATATTTAGCAACACATTGATGAATTTAGAAATGTGTCTTGAAGTGACTATGGTTCTAATCCAAACACAAACATGTACAACATAATGTACTTATCACATAATGGTGTAAAGCTTATAATTTAGGTTTTATTTATTTTATTTCCTTTCTCAGTGGGATCCCCACAAACTCATTAAGTATATCCTCATGCAAGTGAAAAATCTAAGGTTAAATATTTTCATGCACATATATTTTTTTTTGGAAAATTTAAAAAAAAAAAAATACAATTCAAATAGGTTATCTTGGAAATCAATATTCGAATTGATTGTAGTGGAGTTAGAAAATAAAGTTTTGTCAATAGGAGAGGTTACAAGATCAAATCCTCCAACTATATTTAGAATATTTTGTTTTGCACTTGCTAATACAAGGGTGAGAGTCGTAACACGTGTTATGCCTTTTGTGTCCCATCACTATTTTATCCAAAGGTGGTCATGTGATTAGTGTATTATAGATTTGTGGGCATTATGAATAGAAAAAATGGTTTGTTTTATGTTTTGAAGCTTTTTCATATGATTTTTACGTCAAACCATAATGATAATAATTTATAAAGTTGCATTTTCAGTAGAAATTGACACCTTCAAAATGCAAATTTTTACAATGCCACCTCTTGTTTGTGCTACCAGTGAGTACATTATCCTTTATAGGTCCCTCATAATCCTTGTGATTGACTAAGTATAAGTGTCAAAATGGAGGTTGGAGGATATGTTAGAGGTTAGAGGACTATTACCCTTCTCTAGTTAGATATTAAGTCATAGTTTAGGTTCAATACTTGAATGGAAATTTTAGTAACATTAATTTACTTATTTCAATTCTAGTTTTATATTTCTATCCATGATTTCATGACATGGAACAAACATGATTGTTTGATTTTGTTTCTCTTGTTTCATAACTTCTCACCTCTCATTTAATAGGGGAAAATATATATCATTGATTGGTCTTCGATCATTCATTAGTGATAGTATGAATTGATATGGGTTACTAACACTAATAATGTTGAGCAAAGGTCACCAACATTTATTGGGCATCGGGAAGATGTGCCATACAAAATACAGGTTGGTCAATTTGATGGGCTTATAGGTGGAGCCTTTTGTGGATTGATTCAGTTGGTCAAGCCTTAACCATGTTCTACTATAATATGGTACGATGATCATAGGGGATGAACATGCCTTGATCATGTTCAACAACATTTTATGTAATGACTAATAGGGGTGGGATTCTATATGGAATGACATTGGTTTTAGCTAGTACCAGGATGTATAGTATACCAATTATAGTTGATTTAGAGTTTCTTTGATGACTTCAGAGTCATTACTCCTATTATTTCATCTTTTATACCCATTTGGATCAAGGGGAGCTTGTTGGGTTGTATGATCCAAAGTATATTAATTTTTTTATAGTAGTATGTTAATAATATTTTGTTAGTAAATTAATTAAATAAGCTTGTTATTGGGTTATTTGGTTCACAGGAATTGGTTACACCCTGTAACCACCCAAAAAAATTTATAAGATTTTACCCTCATAAATTATCAATCTAACATAATAAAAAATTATATTTCATGTTGAAAAAAGTATTCACAATGTAATTTATTTATTTTATATGTTAAATTCTAGGCCAACATTATGAACACAATAACCTTATTATTTTGAATGCATCCATGAAACTAAAAAATTGACTCTGATTTCTTTGGAGAAAAAATATTTTAACCCTTATCATCCAATCCTGCTTCCTCCTCTTTGAGATCCTCTACCTCTCCTTATGCACCCTATGTAACCTCTTCATCGTCATTATTATGCTTTATTTCTTCTTTTTCATAATCACCTACATGATCTTCCTCTCTTCTATGATCAACATTATTTTATTCTTATTTTTTCACATCATAATCCTCAACCTCTCCTCATAAATCCTCTGTAGCTCACTCCTCATCATCATTATGTTCATCCTCTTTTTCATCTTCTTCTTCATCGTTTGTACTCTTTCTTGATTGCTATCATTAGAATCTTCTTTCCCTAAAAGCCTATTTTTTGCCACATAATAATTCTCCAAAATATTTTGCATTTTTGTAAAACTCTTCATAAAATGTTCCAACTATTTGTAATCCATTTGACCCATGATTTATAAAAAAAATAGGGTTAAGGAAAAAACCCTAAAAACTCAATAACTCATGTGAAACTAATCCAAATAGTCTAAAATTTTTACTATAACTTTCATGTATGAAATTTAAATTTCAGTGAAAATTTTGGGAAAAAATTCAAAATATTTCAACCTTTAGAGTGAATTTATGAAAAATCATAAAATTGACATAAATCACTCAAAACATTTTTAAAAATTCTAAAATTTTGATTGTATCTCTCTTGTATACTAATATAGTATAGTAATAAATTCATAAAAAAGTATTATGTTTTGGTAGATATGAATAATTTATTACAAATCCTAAAATAACAATAACTCCCTCAAAACTGATCATAAAACCTAAATTTTTTAATGTGACTTCCTTAAAATATTCTTCAGCTCTAATAAAAAAATTGTTAAAAAAATTGCAACCAATTGAAGGATATTAATAATACCACAAAACTAGCATTTTACCCTACATAAATTACTCAAATCAAAACTCTGATACCACTTGTTATGATCCACACTCATAATAATTAGAAATATGCAGAATATAATGTTAACCAACACAATACACTAGATGTTGGTAGGAAAATATGCCCAAATATTCAATAAATGTAAAAATAGAATAATACCCTTAAGGTAGGGCAATACCATACAATACTCCTTTAGGAAGGAATAACTCCACAATGTCTCTTCGAGTGGATAACCTCCAATATCCTTCTACCAAATAGAAGACTCAACACTTACTTGATTCATTACAATGATATTCACCTCCTTTATATAGACCTATATATAACTAAAAAAGGATGGGTAATATCTTAATCCCAATGTAGGCCAACCATTAATTAAAGCATTAATTCTATAATTTAATCATTTATCCTAATATATTAGACCCATATAACTAACCAAGGGGATGTGTGCCACATGTTGGCATCTCCATCAAACCATATACATTAATATATCATATCCCTAGGTACATAAAAAAAAAGGATCATATTCAAATGCTTGAACAAGGAGAAAATAATAAGACAAGACACTCAAGGAAGTGCATAAAGTAAATTACAAGCAACTGACATAAACATGTCTTAGTAACCCATGAATTTAATGTGTTAGGGATAAATGTCAAGTGTATAACATATCAAGTACCTTGTATAAGATATGATCATGTATAAAGGAATGTGTAATTACATATGTAAGCTCAAACATAAGAATGTAGAGTGATCATCAAATCATATAACCTATGTGTATCAAGATCAATTAAGTGAATGCCCCCAATGTCTATGTGACATGAGTAGAGGGAAAGCCCAACATCTAAAAATATGAGTAGACTATGTATCTTTGTATGATTGTATCACACTCAATTATAAGTGTGACGCCTATGTGTGTATTTAGGATTAACTAAATATGCCATTTATCAACATGGAACTAACACACATGTGCAAAGAAAATAATAGAACATGTAGATGGTAAAAATATTTTTAGAATTTTAAATATTTTGATTTTTTAGGTATTTTTAAAATATTAGAAGAGGAAAGATCATCCTATGAGGCCATCCAATGAATGGCAATAAATATGTCCCCACTATGAATCTGGTGTAATACCCCATTTACATTGTCGAGGAGCATGCATAGGTGAAATATATGTCACTGTGGTATTAATGGTGCTCTACATATGTAAAATAAGACTCTATGGTCATGAAGTAATAATATAAGTAACAAGAGTAGGTATTATTAGAACCCATCGTTCAGTGGTTGTTTATTTTTGGTATAGAAGTAATAGGTACATTTAGAGGTGCTCTAGATATATGAACATGGTGTGTAGTAGATGTGGATTCTATGGAATCCCCTATATGTTTATGATGTAATGGTCTCTTGAGTATTGGCCACCTAGTAAAGGGAATTACATGTTGCTTACCCTTTTATGGTGAATTAACCTTAGTACGCTTGATATCTAGTTGTTTGGGTATAAGTTTATTTTGTTCAAGAGGTTGCTCATATGGAATTATGGAAAATGTAATTACCCGATTGGCTAAAATTTATTTGACACACCCATGCACTATGGATGTTATTGCTTGAAGAGTGTGTATCCAAGGTCTTCCTAATAACATATTAAATATGGATATGGAAGGGATAACTTAAAAGGTAGTAACCACATGTGTATCCCTTATTAGAGTATAAAGGAAAAAACTTGCCTAATTTTCCTATAGACCAATTATGTAACCTTGTTCAAAAATAAGAAATTATTGAAGTGTGTTTAAATTATTAATTTATAATAATGTAATTATGTTAGATAAACAATAATACATTAATAGTTATTTGTGTGGTATATTAATGTTATGCATAATAAAAATAATATACGGGGTGGTTTGATATAGTAGGTTGGTTGTTAGATTGAGTTATTATAGGGAGATATGTAGATCTTAGTAGAGATATGATCTTCCCAATTATAATAAAGACCTTTCCTATATAAATGTATTACACATATGAAATAATATATAAATAATGAGAATATTATTGTGTTTGAAATATATATTATGGTGTTTGGCTTTCTCTATGTAGCTCTGATCTTCCCCAAGATATAGTATCAAAGCAGGGATTTAGCCATGAGAGTCACCAAATGGTAAGATAAGAAGGAATTTGTTACAACCATTTCATTTTTAAGTGTATTGAGGATTTTTTTTGTATATTTGGCATACCCAAAGTAATTTTCAACATTATGATCACCTTTGAGCGACTCCAGCTATTGGAAAATGTTTGGAGTATAGACCTGGGTGTGAATTCATTTATTCTATAGATGAACCAAACTTGGTATTTTTTAGTATTTTTATCTTTTGGACAACATTTTTATATATTTATATTGGTTTCAAAGTCTAAGATTGGCACCATTACAAAATTGTATTCATTCTACCTTCAACCACATCGACATGTTTTATGCAGTTCTACAATCTCATGTATATGTTAAACAATCATAAATCTACACATCGCATTAGAAACTAGAGCCTGCAATTCTATCTGAAAGCTACGTAGATCTATCAATGAGTATGGTTGCACATTCTTCTCTATAAATTGATGATTTCTATATTACCATCATCCCAATTTATATGATTTATCCATGAGTCTCAACCCATGTTTTCAAACACTAAGGCATGTGTTTTTAGTTTCTAAGTCAATTATTATAATTTCCTTTTGTTTGTCTCTTGTCTAAACCATAGGTCGGGTACATGATCAAATTTTTTCTTAAGATAGGTGTCAAGTTTTTAAATTTTGGTGATAAGTCAAATTAATAATATATGTCAATATAAGTTGTTTGTATTTACGTTTAATTTATAAGTGGTTCATCTTAAGTATTTAGTTTAAAATAAAGGTTTCATTTATGTTTTAATAATTGAGACTTGTCATTGATTTAGTTTTTATTTTAGAACAGTAATAGCTTGAGATTTGTATGGTTATTTTGTTTTAAATTTGTCAAAAATCTCAAAAATGTCAATGTCGAGAGTTAAAGTTATTAAGTTGTCATAGCCAAGTCAATATTAGTTTTGTAAAAGATGCATTATCAGTGGAAACTAATGTCCTATGTTGGTTTAAAATAATAATGGACATCCCATTGGAAAAATTCACTAAGCTCAATTTACACACATGGAAAGTCAAAATTCAGATGCAATTAATGAACAAAAATTTATGGAGGATAGTGAATGGAAATGAAGTAAAACCCATAGATGCAAAAAAGTTAGTAGAATGGAAAATAGGGATGATAAATCCAAATCCATTATTGGACTGGATCTTTCTAACTCTAAGTTACATTAGGTAGTCAATGCAAAAAATTTATTAAAACTCCAGTTGTTTAGATTTAAAATGAATGATGGAGTCAACATGTCCAGTCACATCAATGATCTAAGATCTCTTCAGAGATAATTATCATAAGTTCAAGCTCTAGTAGAAGATGAAGATGTGAAATCCATATTACTATATAGCTTGCCTTCTAAATATAGCAATATTGTTTTCACTCTTGGATAGATTCCTTCACAGTCACTAGAAGATATGATTTAAGATATTCTAGATAAAGAAAAAAGGACTAAATAAGATGTATAAGAATAAACTAAATTTTACTTTTAAAAACACAAGAATTTCTCCAAAAATAAAGAGGAAATTGAGTGCCTTTACTATAGGAAAAAGGGGCATACTTCTTCATATTGTAGAATTTGAGCCAAAGACTTGCTCAAAGAAAATATAAAAATAAATGAAGCCAATGTCATCACTAAAGAAGAATTAGATATTGAGAATGAAAAAATGAATGAGAAAAATTGTTATGCTTATGAAGATTTTCTATTCTAAGTGAATATGACTAGAGGATGGAGGAAATAGAGGTTGGAGGTTTCATAAACTCTCATTATCCACTAGTAACGGGGCTACTTTTTGCTTTAGTGGCATATTTTATTTTTATTTATGTGTTTGATTTTAATTTTGTGTGAATAATAATAGATGTATACTTCTTCATGATGTAATAAGTGAATTGAATATTCCTTTGTAACTTCTCTAAAATATGATAGTGAAGAAAGCTAGTAACTATATTGCACATCATGATGTGGTTTGTGGTAAGCCACTTGTAAAACCATTGTTTTGTGGTTATTGGTTATACACTTAAAAACCTTATCATTTTGGTTTTTGGTAAGCCATTTATAAAACCATCAGTAAGGTTTGTGACTGTCTTGTAAAAATCATAGAATCATGAGTATAGGTTCAAATATGGGAGAGATGTTTTCTCCATGTTCACATTAAGGGGTATAGACTAGGGGTTAATAATTTTCACAAGGAGGTGAATGTTGAGGCGTGTTCACATTATTAATTTGTAATAACATATTTATTGTTAGATAAATAATAATACATGTATAGTTGTTTATGTGGTATATTATTGTTATGCATAATAACAATAATATACGGAGTGATTTGATATAGTGGGTTGGTTGTTAGATTGAGTTATTATAGGGAGATATGGATATTGTGGTGGACATATGATCTCCTTTATTATAATAAAGACTTTTCCTATATAAATGTATTGCTTGTATGAAATAATATACAAATAATGAGAATATTATTATGTTTGAAATATATATTTTGGTGTTCAAATTTCTATGTGTAGCTCTAATATTCCCTAAGAGAAATAACTCCACAAAAAACATTAGTCAAAATCAAGATCTTATAGACCCATCCACTTCTAGTCAAATTCAGGCCATCATAAAAAGTTCAAACCAAGATCTTGCATCATCTAGTAAAAGAAAAGGTTGACTTGTTGACCCATCCCAACATGGCAAAATCATCACTTCCACATTGAAATAAGATAGTCAATTTTTTTTAGATCAACTCGTAGTTAATTTAACTACTTTTCTAGTAGCTACTACATTTAACAATTCCCTATCTATGGACCAAAATCCACCATTATAGATCTTTTAGCCAATCCCACTTTATATATAGACCTACTATCTAATTCTGAGCAAATACCTCCAATGGATCCATTATAACAAGTTATAAATAATCCACAACATACCTTTTTAAATCACTAAGAGTCATTTATAATTTGCAATAAATCCCTTCTAATTCACCACAAGTCCCAAATCATCTGTAATAACAAGTCCCAAACCATTCAAAATAGCAAGTTTTAAAACATTTACAATAGTAAGTTGACAAGCCAAACCCATAACAAGTGGTGAATGATTCAAAACCATTATCTAATTTTTATTAGGTTCCTATATTTCAATAAAAAGTTCTATACCAAAAACAGTTGCCTATTAATCAATAACACATTCATAATCCACCTCCAAATACAAATCAATAACAAGTACCATATAAATAATATAATCCCAATCAAAGGGTAAACATTCATGTAGAATATATAATAGGATGCCCATTCAAACACACACCAATTTAAATATTATTATTTATTTAAACCATGTCAAGTAACCATTTAGTACCACTTAAAACACTCCTACCCTTCCAAACTTGTAGGAGGTTAAAATTGCAACTACATAACTCCAACTAGGTAATTTGGGAAAAAAGTAAAAATTTAAAGAGATATGCCCATTTCTGTGTGACATGAGTTTCCTTCAAGTACATTTTCCATCTCACTTTGAGATTCCTAAATTTGATAAATATAAAGGGAAAGGTGATCCAAGGGAGAATATAGGCATTCTATATTGCATGCCATAAAGTATCTTATAATAATATTTACTTAATTCACTTGTTTCCACGTAGTTTGGGTGGATAATCCTTAGAGTGGTTCCTTCACTTGCTAAAAGGACCAATCACTACTTTTTGATGACCTATCATAAAAAATTGTCAAGCATTTCTCATATAACATGGAACATGAATTAACCATGGTTTATTTTTGTAATGCCAAACATAAGGGTGGATAACTCTTTTATATGTTTCTTAAATGATGGAGAGATTTATACAGTTCATTTCCACTTGCCTTTATAGACAAGAAATTAACAAGCATATTTACTGCTAATCTTAATGGAGAGATAACATATCATTTGTAACTTTAATGTGCTACCACATTTTAAGAGATTATTAAAAAAAGTGTGAATATTGAGAAGGATTTTATTAACAAGGGCATTATTAATATTTATTTTTATAATCCAACTCCAAATCCGACACAAGCACAAGCTAGTACATATGAGAAGCCAAAAGTATTAAACAAAAACAAGCATATTGTAGGAGATGGAATCATTAAATCCAAACACATACAAATAGTGTAATCATTACCTAACCAGAATACTCCACCTCCTTGATCACTTACATTGCATATACCACCTTTACCAAAGAATTAATATCAATTAAGATTCTTCACTGAGCTTGGTGAGCCTATTGAGGTAGTATTTCAAAAATTAGTTGTAGAAAACATGGTTGTTTGGCCAATTTGAAAGCCTTTTCTCGAATATCAACCAAATCCTTATTGTTACAAAGATAATGAATATTGTGATTACCATCAAACCAAAGGCCATGGAGTTTACAAGTGTATGTAACTTAGATACTTTATTCAAGATTTACTTGAGTGAGGCAAAATTGAGCTTACCGATGGTGCTTCCAATTCCAATCAAAATATGGGAACGTAAAAAGACCCCTTTCTAAAATAATACTCAAATAATCAATAGAATAAGAGTCAACATAAAATTTAGAAACAAAATTAGAATAACAATCAAAGTTAGAGTCAACAACATAACAGTTAAAATCAAGGTCAAGATTCATGTTCCAACCATATTAGATACCATCATGTCCCACATGACTATAAAAATGTTGTAGATCATGTTACAAGCAATAATGTAGAATCATCAGAATCCATACACATCCTAACTAACCTATTTTGACATGAGGTTTCAATGATGTAACTCATCATCCATGGATTATTCTTTCCAACCCTACATTCAGTCCTTATAATTCTAGTAACCCTACTCAAGATTGAGATTACGCTATCACAACTTGTTGTCCATGGGGTACCCTCCAAGGTCCTCTATCACCTTTTACAAATAGTCTAGTTTAAGATGCCTTAAATTTAAAATCCAAACCATATCCTTCCACTAACAAACAATACAACCTTGTAGAATAATTAAATACAACATTAATCTAAATTTATATTCTAGACCTATTGTGTACGTCCGAATTCTATAAGAATATATTATATGATATTTTATGCCAATACAAGGTTTCTAATGACATTTATCCTACTCAATTCCAAGTGTTTTTATGGAATTTTCCTTGAGGGCCATATATTTTATTTAATCAAACTAAAATGTGATCCTTTAGTTTGTTGCATGACAACCCTCTCTATATTTAAGAAATCATTTCCTACCATAAAATCAAGTGAGTGCTCATAGACAATGGTTAGAATTTGAATATTTATTCAATGAAATTAATTAAAAAATTAGGGTGCACACTAATATATTTGTGACTAGACATAATTAATATCAAATCCTATGACAATAAAGAGCAAGAATTTGAAGGCACCTTTTATTTGCCTCTCATTATTGGGACTATCACCCATGATACACTTTGTCATGTCCTTGATCTTGAGTTATCCTATAATCTTATCCTTGAACAACCCTAGATCTATGAAGGAAAATCCATCCCTTCCACTTTGCATTAGTGCATGAAGTTCTCCCATTCTAGAATGGAGGTTACTATTCCTAGAAATTTACACCCATACCAATATTGTAAACATATGGAAGCCAAATATTAGAAATATAATTATTATCCTAGCTCAAAGCATATACCTCTCAATGACAAGAATGTAGTACTTGAATCTCCTAAGTTTAATTACATTTATCTAAATACTTAGCCTCCACATCTGATTCCCCACTTCCTCGAATTTTGTCTCATTTTACCATTGAAGATAAGGGCATTGGCACATATAACATCCATGATGCTTCCCATATTGCTAACTTACCCAAGTCTTTGAAATCCCATGGTATACCCCACACTACCAAATCCCCTAGAAATCCCAATATGGAGTGGCAAAAAAATCCCAATTCTCGTCTCAAGGGGCCCATCACTTTTGTTAATGATAGTTTGTTGCATCAAAATCAAATCAACAATTAAGAGGGTTATTGGTTTGAATGATGATTTTTCCTCATGATTTCAAAACAATAAGTATCCCATACCTAAAAGAATCATGAGTCATCAAAATTACAAAGGGAAAGGTTTGGGGTTAAAGAAATAAGGTATTATTGAACCTATTTTTGTAACCAAATAAAAAGGAACTCAATACATTGGCTACACACCACTTGGGAGTGAACCCTCTAATATAGATAGTGACACAACCTTGATGACTAATGAAGATGATCCTAGTAGTGACATATAGTCCCATTATAGTATTTACTAGCAGCTAGCCAATACAAACCACTTCATTAACACTTTTTACAATACCATTATACCCTTTATGACCAATTCCTATATTACCCTACATTACTCCCAATTACTTAACCAAGACCAGTAAAATCATATTATACCATTGGATTAATCTACAAGTTATGAAGTAATTTTATAAGCCATGGGCCTAAGAGATAGTCTTCCATTGAGTGATCAAAATCAAGAACTTGGAATCACATTCAACATTGTTGCCTACTTTTGGGAGTAGGTGAACTTCCTCAGTTAATAAGAGAATCAAAAATTGAGGTAAACTAGTGAAAACCTCTTTGAGGCACTTTTAGATTATCGTAAAAGTAAAGACAAATACATATCCTTTGGTGAAAACCTTTTCAAGGTGCCAATTTATGGGGAAGTTTTCTCTCTTCAATAGGAAGTAAAAATCCCTAAGAGTCCATGATTTAATTTCAATATAAGTACCACTCCTTTTGAGGAGAATTTTTTTGAAGAATTGGCCCATGGTTTTTCCACAAACATTTTTTAGGTTGGATTTTTATTCCATAGGTTGTATTCATATTATTATTACATTAGTGAGCTTCATAAACTAGTTGAGCCACCATCATATGAAGAAGGTCAATCCCCATTGACTATTATTACATTAGAGGATGATTCCACACCACTTATGGAAGGAACCTATTCACTTTGGCACTAATTATGATCTTAAAAGGGTTGAGTAAGCATTGGAGAAATTGCTAGGGGTAGGATTCCATTGACCCATTGAATATTCAAAATGGACCTCTAGCATTTTTCAAATTAGTAAGCAGTAATACAATAGAATATTTAACACCTAGATATTCATGGTGATGCTCATTTAGTTATCAATCAGGGCACATATTAGTATCAAATAAGAGATGAACAATTTGTGCCCTCAAGAATCATGTTTAATATTCTTAAACAAAACTTGGAATGCATCCATTTTGGGTAACCACCATAAGCCAATAATAGACCACCTAATGCTACAGAAACCATTATCTCATTGATGGACATCTCTTCTAATTTATAATATTAAACTTAATTCTACTAGTTTACATTTATTTCAAATTAAAGTTGATATGTGATATTATTAGTCCTCATTCCCATTGATACTTAGATGAATAAACATTCCTCTAAAAACCATATCCTTATTATTACATTATTTCATGATCAACAATAATCCTTCATCCATACCACATTCAATCACACTTTAATTGGTATTAAAATATATTATAGAAGCTTTGATGGGATAATAATTTGATGTTTACACTTGGGTGAGTCTCATTTAGTGCTTAAAGGTGTGTATGATGGGATTTATGGGGCCCATACTTGTAAGTTGGTCCTTACTATGACCACTACTTCATATACATGTTTAACCCTAAAATGTTTGTGTTTTTTAGGTTGAGGTTACCTAGATACTCATTAAATGGGTATATATAAATGAATAAACACAAGGGTGATAATTAGATCTTCAACAAGCCAATTGGGTGCTTAATTCATATATAAATATACACTAAATTTCTTATGCTCAGTTATGATAAAATAGTAAGTACAATTATTATAGATATATAAATGATAAATAAGTAATGTATTTAGCTTGTTCTGATATTAATGTAGTTATATATGTCAAACATGCATAAAGTAGATTAGAAGATGATTATGAAACAATCATTAGATTATGATTTGGATGCTTCTAGAGTCATAAACACTAGTATCAACCTAGGGAAATTACATCGATGCTACCATTTGAACTCGACACAAGTGTCTTGTGTTAATACCTACTAGAAATGGGTGTAATCACCTAGATTCTTTTGGTTTTGTCTTTGTCTTCAATCTAGGGCATTAATATTTGGTTCATGGACTATCACTCCTTATGAATTTTTAAAACCCTATTTATTTATCTTCATAGTGACCCTAGGGAAAATAGGTTAATGGGAACATGGTGTCGAGTTGCCCCCAAAGACCCTTCTATAAATGAGCACTACCTACATATCCAATACTCTAAAGAGGGCCTCAAACTAATGTAGTTATCCCATATGTGTTGAATTGTGTGTGAATCATGCAAAATGTGATAGGCAAGTAAAATAGTTAACTAGCTTTTAAATTAGAAAATATAGCTCTTGGGATGCTCTTTTATTACTTCAGACCTATAAGTGTGTGTTTTTCCTATCATTGATATAGAAATAAGATAAAATAGGGAATCTTTGCTCACTTGAGTGCTTGATTGAATGCATTTTTTAAGTTGCCTAGTGATTAGGTAAGAAGTTTATAGGTGAGGAATGAATGAGGGTTGGTCTTGTATTTATATTAATCCCTTTAGAGGAATAAATTACATTAAATCACTTAAGTCAATTAGTAGGATATGTTTCATTTGTAAATTAGATGACTTTAGGGTAATTGGCACTTGTGTCATATTAGGACACTAGCATTGATGCTAGTGTCTATCCGAGACGCTAGTGTCTAGGAAGTAGGAAAGCAGGTACAGACTCAAAACTTGTAGAAGTGGAAAATAAGTAAGTTTTTAGCATTCTATGCAAGATAAAAGGTTTGGGTAATCAACATAACACTAGTTAGACTAAGAAATAGGCCAAGGTGCATAAAATAAAGTAGATTCAAGACTTTGAAAAGAGAGAAAGGTTCAAAACTAAGAGGAACATATAATGTCCTAGTTTGCCAAGTGTACAAGATTGAGGTGCTATATAATTTAGAAATAGTGTCTACATTTGACCCCCTTTAATCTAGTAATGGAATTGCTAGCTTAAAATAAATGAATGTGTATAGGGACCTGTATAACACACCTTGTCTTTGCATGATCCCAACTTGAGTGATTTTCTAGTGACTAAGCTCTAACCAAGAGCATGTTATAGTGTATAATTATTTCATATAACCTATAATTTGAAAGTATTAAAAGATTGAAATTAAAAAAGCAATGTTTAAGAGTACACCTGTGTGTTGATGTAACCACCCTTCCGATTGGAAAGTTGATTTGAAATATGTACTATTGTAAGGATTTAAAATTGATATTAGGATAAATATATATAAATATATAAAGTTCATATATCTAAGGAGATAGATACATAGAGATTGGAAGGCACATGCCCCCAACCTTGGTGAAAAGGTGAGTTGCCATCAGGCAATTAAGATTAGCTCAACCATACAAACCAATGGTACTTATAACTTGGTAAAGCTTAATGATACAATCAAGGCCAATCTAAAAAATTGATAAGATTTATTGATTTTATCCCCTCAACCATACCAAAATCTAACCAACTATTGCAGTAGATTGGCTAAGTATAGTCCATAAAATTCCCCCTGGGTATCAATATGTAAAAGTCCATGATATGATAATAGTCGATGGAAGAGTTTTTAAATATGAAACTAATTTGAATTTTTCAATATTAGTCACACATTACATATCATATTCACCTTAACTATGTCTTGTGTTGAAACTGTGTATAACAATGGTACCAATGTATAGAATTCTACCACATCTATGAATCTAAATCATATAACTATGTGTTTTGGCTAATTTATAAAATATATAAGTGTGGATAACATGCTTACAAATAATTCCCCCATTATATATGTAAAATATAAAATCTTGAACTAATTATTAATGTGGAGAACATGTTTCCAAAACATGCCCCCACTGTAATATGGAAATGTTAAATACTATATAAGTATGGAGAAAATTCTTCCAAAGCATTCCCCCACTGAATCTTAAAACTATGAATGTGTCAAATCCATGCCTATATGACATGCCCACACTAAATATAAAAATTGACATAAGTACCACATACTAAATAAGTGTGGAGAATATGCTTCCAAAGCATGCCCCCACTGAATCTGAAAATTGTGTCAAATGTGAAGAACATGACTCTATAACAATCGCCCACTGATATGCCCCCTATTTGAGGTGAGGGAATAATACAAAATAATAGTTACCTCACCTCAAAAAGATAATACAACCGTATAATTTATGAATGTAACCATGTAGCATATATAAGGAACATGTATAGGTAAATATATCATTAAAGTGCATAGAATAATGTGGTCACATGAAGGCCTAAGATACATGATAAGGATCATGGAAACATCTAGATAGTAATAGTAAAAGATTAATAATAAAACCAAACACACACATACTAACACTCAAAATCAAGTCAAAAGGTAATGGTCTAAGGAGAGCATAAATCAGGGGCATGTTTAAATGTTGCACAATCAAAGGAACGTGACTTAGTCAAATGTCCAAAAAATAAGAATGACATATCTAAATGTCTTCAAAAAAATCAAATACATATTAAAATGTCAAAAAAATAACATATTGACATAGGGTCCAAAAACAAGGGAGCATATTCAAATGCTTGAATAAATAAAATAATAACAAGACAAGGTACTCAAAGAAGTGCATAGAGGAAAACATAAGCAACAAGCATAAACATATCAATTAGCCCATGGATCAAAAGTGTTAGAAAAAAATGTTAAGTGGATAACATATCAAGTACCTTGTGAAATATATAATCATGGATAAAGGCATGTGTAATTACATATATGAACTTTAAACATGATAATGTAGAGTGACCATATAATGATATAACCTAGAAGTATCATAATCATAGAGGTGGATGCTCCCAATGTCCATATGACATGAGTAGAGGGAAGGCCCAAATTTCAAAATAGTAATAGATTATATATATATATATATATATATATATATATATATATATATACACTCAATTATAATCATGACACACATGTGTGTGTATAATTAATTGATAGACCATCCATTAACATGGAAATAACACGTAGATGCCAAGGAGCCAATAGAATATGTAGGTGCCAAAAGTGTTTTTAAAATTTTATTTATTTTTTTGGTATTTTTAGAATGTGAAAGGGAAAGTTTATCCTATGATCCCATCCAAATGGTGATCCTAGATATGTCCCCACTATGAAACTAGTGTAATAATCTAGTGATGCAACTGAGGAGCATGCATAGGTATAATATCTATCACTATAGTATTTGTGATGCTCTGTGTATGGATAATAGGAATTTTTGGTCTTAGATAAATAGTATTAGTATAATTAGGGGTTTTTGGAACCCATCATTAAGTTCTATTTGGTTTATTTGTAATAGTAGCAATAGGAACATGTGTAGGTGCTATGAATATCTACACGTAAAACATAGTAGATGAGGATTTTGTGGAATCCATTGTATGTCTCTAATGGAATGGTCTCACAAGTAATAAATACCTAGTAAAGGGGATTGCTTATTTCTCACCCTTTTTTAGTGGATTAACTTTATTAGGTTTCATAGTTAACTACCTAGGTATAAGTTTTTCTTGTTTAAGAGGATGCTCATATGGGATTCTATAAATTGTAATTACCTAATTTACATGAATGTTTTTAACACACCCATTCACTGTATAAGGTACTACATAAAGCATATGGATCTAAGGTCTTAAAAATAACATATCAAATATTCCCATGGAAGGTATGACTAAACATGTGGTTACCACATGTGTGGGACTGACTTGTAAGGTAATTTAATCTCACCATGAACCTTCTGGGAGGTACTGGAAAATGCTCTAACTGATCTAGTATAAGGATGTAAATCATTATTAGTATAACCCAAATGTGTAATTAATGTCATGATGTAAATTTTCTCACTCAGACCATTACTAATATAAAACTACATATAGGGTGTTTATCAAGGTATGTTTGAATGAATAAAGAATGAAGATTGGAGTCATCATCCTTAATCTCACTATCATCAAAATAAAGAGAGGGTCTCTAAATCATAGGAATTATATGTCATGTATAAGTATTAATAATCCCATCAAATGGGTTCTCATAATGTGATGGAGGAGGATGTGCATTATTTGCCATTGGCACTTCTAGTTCCTTCTTAGAATGTTCTTACAAAGGATTGTCAAATATTTTATATTTGTGGTGATCACTAGATTGTGAATTTGATTCCTTTGGAAGATCATGAAATGTAAGTTTTTGGTCATCAATAAGGTCTTGGATCTTATGCTTCAAGGTAAAACATATGTTCATAAAATGTCTTGGTCCTTGGTGATAATCAAAATTTAAGCATTCTCGTTATATCATTTGGATAGAGGTCTACTCATATCAACCTCAAGAGGATGAACAAAAGATATAAGTTGACACTCTATTAACTATGAGAGTAATGAAGTTGGGTTCTTAGGTAAATGGGTAAATTATCTCTTTAGTATATTGGATAAGATAAGTTGATTGGGCTATTTTGAAATTATGTTAATCGTGGTGGTTGTTTCCTTTTTAGTCTTAGGAGGTTTTATCTTATAACTTGGTTTGATTGTAAATTTGATACCAAATGTAGATGCAACTAGTGTATTTGATACATACTTGAGCTTATTCAATGAATTAAGATTCATTTCATAGTCCTGTACAGCATGGCATAAATAATCAAAATATTTGAACTTCTTGAAAATAATGGACTCTTGTAAAATAACAAGCAAAATTTTCTTGAATATATCTTGAAACTCTTTATCTACAATAGTATTGGTCATTTTAGCTAGCAATATCTTATATCTCAAGACATACTCATTGATAGGTTCATTTGTTCCTTGTTTGATTTTTTCAATTTGATCATAGGAAATATTTTTATAAATATTAATGGAAAAGTGTGCTAAAAATTAATCTTCAATAGGTTTGAATGCTTTCATATATTGAAGAGGTAAGTCATAAAACCACCTCAAAGCATAGTCCTTGAGGCTTCTTGGGCATAATTTGGTGAGAATTTTATCATCAAAGGCATAGCCAATGAAAGCCACATAAATGGATTGAAGATATTTATTAGGATCACCTTTTCCATAATAAAATAGAAACTTAGGTGCAACAAAACTAGTTGGAAAAGGTTGCAAAGACATCTCAAGTAAAAGAGGGATATGCAAGAATCTTGTAAATTAATAGCATGGTGTGATGTTAATGTGTTTTGTTCAATATTTTTAACCTTGTCCTCCAAGGTATTTATAAATTGAAGGAGTGTTTAAATAGTAGAACCAATGGGATTTATATTAGCAAGTTGAGCAGACACCAAAGGGGATGTAAACATGGTTTGAGTGGTAATAGGCATTAAAACTTGTATTTGAATTGAAATATTTTATAATTTTATGGTAGATGTAGCAATAGGAATTTGAAGAAACAAAGGTTAGAAGATGATCTATGCTTCCACTAGATGTAGGTTGATTAATTGGTATGAAATTAATTATAGTACCTTCTAAAGACTCACCATCACTAGGCTAAGTAGCCTTAGTTTTATAATGTTTACTTATTCATCTCTTGTAACATACAAAAATGCATCCATTAAGCTCTTGTTATTATTTAGATGAGTAATCAATGCCTCTTTATCTTCCATTTCAAATCAAGTTTTCACACTAACATTTTCCATTACTTCACAAATGAAATTTTAAAAATTTACAACAATGTACAACAATCAATAAAAATAAAAAAACCCTAATTGAGCTAGGGTTTGATGTTTAAAGCTCGAGTTTACCAAATGTTTAACCCTAAATTATTTGTGTTTTATAGGTTGAGGTTACCTAGATACTCATTAAAGGGGTATATATAAATGAATAAACATAAGGGTGATAATTGGATCTATAATAGGTCAATTGGGTGCTAAATTCAAATATAAATATACAATGAATTTATTATGTTAAGTTATGCTAAAAATAGTAAATAAAACTATGCTAGATATAGAAATGATAAAGAATTTAGGTACTTAGCTTGTTCTAATGCTAATGAATTTTAGATCTAGAATAGGTAGGAATTAGATTTGTATATGCTACTAGAATAGTCATCAGAGTCTAATTTGGATGCTTCCAGATTCTTAGACACCGATGTCAGCCTAGAATGGTTACATCAATGCTACTATCTAAATTTGATGTGTCTTATATAGAATACCTACTTAAAAAGGATATGACCACCTGGATGCTTATGGGTTTATCTTCATCTTCATTTTGGTGCATTCAGGTCTAGGTCATGGACTATTTCCTTATGAATTTGTAAAACCCTAGTTCTTTATCTTCATAGTGACCCTAGGGAAAAATAGATTAGTGGGCACAGGGGTTGAGATAACCCAAAATATCCATATGTCAGTGATCATTATCTACATCTAATACTTTGAATAAAGCCTCAGATTGATGTAATTATCCCCTACATGTTGGCTTATGTGTGAATCATGTAATATTTAATAAGCAAGTACAATAATGACCTAGCTTTTTAACTTAGAAAAGATAACTCTTAGGTTATTCCTTTAGTAATTTAGACCTATAGATGTGTTATCCCTATGACTATTATATAAATAGGAGAAAATATGGAATCTTTACTTAAATGCTTTATTGAATGCCTTTTTTAAGTTACTTGGTGAGTAGGTAAGAAGTTTAAAGGTGAGGAATGAATGAAGATTAATCTTGTATTTATATCAATCCCTTTGGAGAAATAACTCAAATTAAAGCACTTAGGCCAAACATTAGGATACATTTCATTTGAAAATTAGATGAATTTAGGGCATTGAACACTTGTATTGGGTCAATACACTAGTGTCTATCCTAGAAGTTAGTGTCCATGGATTAGGAAAGTAGATATAAAATCAGAACTTGTAGAAGTGAAAGATAAGTAGGTTTTTAGCATTTTGGGAAAGATAGAAGGTTTGGGTCATAAGCATAAGAATGGTAAAACTAATAAATGGTCCAAGGGGATCAAGATAAAGTATATGTGAGACATTGAAAAGTGAGAAAGGTCAAAAATGGAGAGGAGCAACCAAGGTATGAGTTTTTCAAGTGTACAAGATTGATGTGTTATATAATTCATAAAGTGTCTACAACAGGGTGATATTGGCTTGTTTTAGAATTAGATGTATGTGTTTCTTTTTTATTTCCAATAACATGGTGGTTAAATTCAAGAACTTTGGATTCTTTCATTGGTTGAACATTGTCTATGAGCACCCCAAATTAGGGACATGTCCTCTCACTATCCCATTCGTTACATTTACCATCCTCGAGTCAATTTTGTTAGTGTAGGTTTTTCCCCACTATATGGTTTTAAATACATGGTCTAATTAGCTTACTTAGTTTAATAATAGTTAATTAGGGGAAATGTAATTTAATCCATTTTATAATTATGATTTTAGTTACTTACCTTTTTGGGTGACCTAATTATCACTATATAATGTACTTTTTGGCAAATGAATGTTAATGCACATTTTTGTTATGAAGACAAGCTTCTTCCTCTTATGAGTTGTTCTTCAGATTTCATTATTCCATATAGTTTTATCCTCATGCATTTAACCCTATCTATTTGATCCTCAATTATGGCCCACACTGACATGGTATTAGAGCTATGCTGGTAGACAAATCCATTGATTCTATTATGAGATATTGTAATCTTGCTTGTTCCAGATTTTGATTGATTTAAAAATTTTAGGGTTTGGTTGGGTTTCTTGAAAATCCACCAAAATATGTATATCTGAATTCTTTAAGTAAAAACCAAACAACACCATTAGATTAAAAAAGTGTCAAAACCCTAGGAGTGACTATAAACATGACCTAGTTTCAAGACAGTCCATTTTTTTATCATTTTTAGAGGTTTTTAAGGTCATTTTTTAAATTCTACAAAAAATCGTACTTCCAATGACCTTGAGGAAAAACCTTTTCTAGTTTTTTCTATATTTTTTAAAAAACCTAGTTGGTTTCTGTCAAATTTTGGAGAAGTTATACATCAAAAAAGGTATTAGCCCCTTGGTCATATGGCACAGCCACATAGAGGGGGCTTAAAGTTTTATTACTACTAGTGGGGGATTAATTTTAGCACCCAATATAAAAATTTTAAAACCCAACATATTTCAAAATTTTCAAAGTGGAAATTGCCCTTGCCATCCAAAACTTCAAATGTGCATAAATTTCAACCTCTTGCTCCTTTTGAGGTACCATTTTTTTTAAAGTGCAAGTTTTTTTGAGCTATATGTATTGGTAATATTATTATGCCTTGTAAATTTTAACCTCTATATATTTAGGGTGTTACATATTCCTAGTATTTTAGCACTCACATTTAACACATACTTCCTTTCTACACTAGAGATTTGAGCTCATGATATTCAAATTGAAAATCCTCTTGGGGAGTAAACACTTAAATCGAATCATGATGGGTATAGAAAAATAATTGACACCTGAGGTAGAGAGGCTACAGTGGTCCAAAAAAAGTGATGAAACCTATAATATTATATGTTTGTCTATGTCTCTCAACCTTTTCTTTCATATTGAATCTGCTACTACTCCTAATGAAGTCTGGACCATATTGGAAAAGATCTTTGGGAAGTAAAACATAATGAGAGGTCATGAATTGGATAATGAACTCATCAAATTAAGTCCATGAGATTTTGATATGGTACAAGACTTATTCACAAATTTCAAATCACTCAAGTTACACATCCTATTATTTTATCATAGTTAGTTCAACACATAGTTACTTTTTACACCATGGATTAGAGTCAAGTTTTTCTTCTTACACCATTCAACTATCATGAGTGGAAATTCAAAGTTCAAATCCTCTTGGAGAGCAAAGGATTATGTCAAATCATGATGGGTACATAAAAATAATTGACACTTGATGTAGAGAAGGTGAAGTATTTTAACATAAGTGACAAAGCCTATGTTTTACTATGCATGTCTATGTCTTCTAACTTGTTATTTTATATTGAATCTGTAACTACTCCTAATGAAGTCTGGACCACATTAGAAAAATTATTTTTGAAGTAGGACATAATGAGAGGTCTTGATTTAGAGAACGAGCTCATAAGTTTGAGCCCAAACAACTTTGATAATATATAGAAATTATTTACAAAGTTTAAATCACTCAAGTTGTAGTTAAAACTATGCGGCACTAATAAAAAATATGGCCAATTAATTATTTCTATCCTTTCCAAATTTGGATCTAACTATTTTATCTTTGTTTCTACCTTCCATGCCACTAATAATGCCCTTGGATCTACATGGACCATGCCATCCTTGGATAATTTTTTTATTGACTTAAGTGTAAGATAAGTTCATTCAAATGGGTACACTAAAGTTATCTAAATCACATGCCTTAATTATGAGTTATGACACACAAAAGGCTTTTGGTAGAAAAGAGAAGAAATAAAATAAAAAGGACCCAAAGCAAAGAAAGGACCAAAAATATGATGTTAATTCAAAAGCATCAAAAGAGTCATGTTCAGATGGGAAACTCAAGAAAGAGTGACTCACATGTGGATAATAAAATAAATTTGGGCATGATGAATCCAAATGCATGAAGTAGATTGACTAACTAACTAAGATGATTGAAAAACACAACATCAATGTCCCTGAGTCCTCCAATCAGATTTCATTAGCACAGGAGTCTTCTAAGACCAAAGACAATAAGAAAGGAAAATATAAGGGTAAATCACTTGTTAAGATTGTTTCCCAACCTTCCACATGGGTTATTGATTATGGCGCATCACACCACATGGCTTCATCACATGACATGTTTTCATATTTGGAGCCTTGTTATATGCCCTCCATATTATTGGGTGATGATATTTCCATTGAAGTTATGGGAGTGGATCTGTTGAAGTAAATGAGGGGATATTTCATGATGTTCTATGTGTTCCCTCTTTATCCACCAATATCCTATATGTTTATTAGATCACTCACATCGATTCAAGAAATAAAGTTGAGCTCATACCCAATTTCATGGTTATTAGGGAAGCAAATAGTCACTCCATTATTACATTTAGAAAACTAGATCACCATTCATGATTGTATACTTTCTCACATTTTAATCCTCATCAACCCTCTACTAAATTATTCACTCATTTAGATGGGGTGAGTATTATGACATGAGAAATTTGGCCATTTAAACTATTGTTACATAGAGAAACTCAGTCATCAATACATGGTTTTAGCGTTACCATGAGTCAATTTTTATGATAGAGTTTACCAAGGTTTCATGGTAAACACCCTGAAGAGAAGTACAACAAGGCAAAATCATAGATAGCTAAACATATATTAGAGATTGTCCATAGTGACATTATTGGTCCATTTCCAAAACCTTCATTTAATAAAACTAAGTACATGCTTAATTTCATTTATGACCTTTTGAGGCATACTTTTGTGTATTTTTTTAAGAATAAATTATAGGTGTTTGATCATTTTTAGGACTTCAAAGTACTTGTAGAAAAATAGTCAAGTAAAGCCATCAAGATTTTTTGCACCGATAATGATGGTAAGTATGTTAGTAACCATTTTGATATATTTTATCCCCCATAGGGTATTGAACTACAACATACAATTATATACAATCCACAATAGAATGGTGTTGCAGAGCATAAAAATAATTCCTTGAAGGAAATGGCCAATTATATGCTATGTTCCATGTCTTTTGCACCTCAATATTAGGCCAAGGTCATCAACTATGCATGTTATATATAGAATTGAGTTCCTCATAAATAGTTGAATGGATTCAATAATTTTAAATATTGGAGTGGTTATAAACCCATAGTGAATCACTTTCAACTGTTTGGGTCTCCTACTATGGCCCACATTCCAAAGAAGAAACCTAAGTCAATGGAACTTCAGAGCTAGACTTGCATCTTCATTGGATATCTTAATGGTGTTAAGGGATATAGCATTTTACATACTACCACTCATGAGTTGTTCATTAAGAGTAGTGTTTGATTTAAAGAGAGTCCTTAAGTGTAGACTCTGCACTTAAAACTCTTGCCTCTTCCTTGGATGCACTTGGATTTGATGATAGTTCTGATGATTCATATCCACCCAAATAAATTTATGATGATCCAAATTATTCTTAAAGTTATAATTATGAGTGTAGTCATGAGAATTAACCTCCTCCTTATCCTAAAATATCTTTAAAGGATGAGGAATCTCCTTTTGAGTCTCTAAATAATGGTCATATTTGGGCTAGATAGACACTACAAAGTGTTGGCCAATGGGTTTGAAATCCATCAGACACTAGGAGAACCTATTCCTAATTCTAGAATACCACACATTCTTTCATTGCATCTAATTTTGATATAAAGTCTTTTCAAAATGCATAAATAAATCTTGAGTGGGATACTATTATAGAAGAGGAATATGGTTCCTTGATGAGGAACAACACTTGGGATTTAGTCCCTCTTCCTATGGGAAGAAAAAAATGTTTATTATAGGTGGATATACCGAATAAAATTTCTAGTAGATGGGTATATAGACAAGTTCAAATCACATTTTTTTACAAAAGGTTTTTCTCAGGTACCTAGTATTGACTATACTAAGACATTCACCCTAGTTTCCAAAATGAACTCAATCTGACTCATTCTCACTATTGTCACAACACATCGTTGGGATGTTCATCAAATGGATGTGAAGAGTAACTTTCTTTGTGATGACCTCAAAAATGAAATATACATGGAGAAACTATAATGATTTATACAATATTACTCCTTAATTTTAAAACTTTAAAAATCTATGGCCTAAAACATGCCCCTCAGTCTTGGTATGCTAAGATGGAGTCCTTTATTTTTTTACTTTGGTTCACTTGATGTCATTCTAATCCAAATGTATATATTTTATGGTAGGATGATTCACTGTTGATTCTGTTCTCTATGTGGATGACTTATTGGTCATTGGGAATTCCTCATCCACCATCACAATAGTGAAAATTACTTTGTCTAATAGGTTCTCAATGATTGACTTAGGATTATTTCATTACTTCCTCAGGATTGAAATTTCTTAGTCTAACTCTAGTATCACTATTTCAAAATCAAAGTATGCTTTTAATTTAATTTCATGGTTTAACATGGTTGAATGTAAGCTACATTGACTCCTTTTCTATCTGGTGTGAAGTTTGAAATTGATTATCCATCTCTTTTGGTTAATGGTACTTTGCATCAATAACTTATTGGAAGTCTCATCTACCTTATGAACACTAGACTTGACATTTAATATGTAGTGAGCATGGTCTCCAAATTTATGTAGAAACCACATGAGATACACTAGAAAGTAGATAAGATAATTCTCCACTACATTCAGGGTACTCATAGTTTTAAGATTTACTATGGAGTAGACATAGACATTGACTTGATTGGTTATAAAGATTTAAACTGGGCTTGTGATATTCATAATCATAAGTATAATTTAGGCTATATTTTCTCCCTTGGTTTAGGTCTTATTAGTTTGTCAAGCAATAATAAGAGTGTTACTAACTTATCTTCTACTGAGGAAAAATATAGAGCTATTAATGATGCCACTGAGGCTGTCTATCTTCAGGTGATTCTCAATAAGTTTTGCATCTAGTTTTAATGACAAAAAATAATCTTCTATGATAACTAAAGAACTATCCAAATTTATAATAATCTAGTCCTCCATAAATGGACCAAGTATATAAATATTCACATGCATTTTATTTTAGAACTCATCTATGATCAAGTCATTGATCTATGATACATCTAGATAATTGAGAAAACTAATAATATATTCACCAAACCCTTCACTGAGAGAAAATATCTTCATTTATAGGATCTTCTTAGGGTTAAAGTAGCCTTGACATCCTCCTCTGGGGGGATTTTATATTTCAATAATCATTTTGAACAATTTTTCACTTTAGAGGTGATTGAACTACATAATATAGTTACATATAGTCCTCATTAGAATGGTGTTACAAAATGCAACAATAAGTCCTTGAAAGAAATGGCTAACTGTATGCTACACTCTTATTACCAAAAAAAGTTTCATCCTTGAGGAGTTTCTTCAGGCCTCCTCACTTAAGTGATATCATGGAGACACCTCTAGGATGTGAGTGACCTAATTAGTGAGGTGAATCTCTAGATAGGGCTAGCTCTCTTGATGCTATCACCCTTAAAACTATAACTAGACTTACTACTTGCTAGAAAAAGGGAGAGATAAATAAAGGTAAAATAAATTAGGGAGGTGATGCACCACATTAATAACCTCCACTTGACCATACTATACTAATAACATGAATTACTCTTGAATCTAATCACATTACTCAATAAGGACCTTCAAGCATGAACATTTCAACATAGAGGTCATAGACAATGTGTATTTCAACATAGAGGTCATAAATGATGTGTTAAATAGAAGGGATAATCAAGAGGCCTAAGGAGGACATTAATGGCTGAAATACACTTCTAAACTATGCAAGGCTATCCAAACTCACCATGTGACATGAAAGAAGACAATCCATTTGCAAAGAGGTAGGAAAGGACAAATGAGATAGAGTGAAGGTACTACTACTATATTTCATCAATAATCGCATAAGTAAACTAATTGAAAACATTTGAGAAGGTAATAAATAACTTTATTCAAAATTAAGAGACATAGTACAAGTGTTTAGTTGAGTAGGGATTCACCATACTCAACTAAAGGATCCATAATAAGCCATTCAAGGCATAATATATAGGAAAAAATGAGAGAGAGAGGGAGAAATACATTAGATGAACTCCAATGACAAGTTTCACTTCAAAAAGTTAGGTAAAATCCAAGAAGATAGTGTAAGAGTAGTTTTATCCATCTCCTTGGCATGTGTTACTAAACTTGATGATGAAATTCACTAAGTGGCATAGGACTTTTTGTTTTAAGAGTTACAATGCAATTCTTGAAAGAGCAGTTATAACTTGGAAACTTGACACATGGCATCTTGGCCTCATTAAAAAATCCATGCCATTTTAGTCTTATCAAAGCTTGTTCTATCTTTAATTGACACCTTTTCTTCACCCTTAGTCATGGTAGAGATTCTTCTTCATTATCCATATAGGCTTGCTAGTCCATTAGGTCTGATTTTGTTGATATTAGCCATTATAAGAGAAAAAAGACCTCTGTGAGAACTTGTTACAAGGTTGATATGCATATATCATAGCCTTAAAAACCATATTTTGGTATGAACCATAGATTCCAAGTGATCTAACCATGTTTCTTTATCTCTCTCAGGTGACCATATCACTTTTTCATAAGCATTTTAACATTGCCTTTGGAGTGTGGACATGTAGGAATAGTTTTAAAGGTTAAATAGTAAATTGTTGGATCTAATAAGGTATATTACCTTCCAAACCAACCTCCTTAATAGTTTTCATCTGTTCATACACCCAAAAACCCTATTTTGAGCCTAAAACCCTATAAAAGTACAACATCAAATGTATCCTTATAGGGGAAAGTATAGAAAAATTATATAATGGTGGACTTATTGGAGTGTATAATTTTCTTAGAGGTTTTTAGTCCAATTTAATTCATTTTGGGTCACATATTTGACCTTCTTTCCAATCAATCTCGACTAGGGTTTAGAGATGCTTATGTTCTTAATGATGATTCATAAGGGTCTAGTGCTTAACACAAGAATAAATGCCACAATGTTGAAGTCCATATACCTATTTAACATACCTAAAATACATTTTCTCCCATGCATGTTGACCATTGACTTTTGAGTAAAAGAAGATGACCATTTTTTACTCTTAGCACTGCTTGAGAGCTCAAGAAGGGTGATTTTGCATGATGAGATATAAAAGTGCTTAGTTTTGGATAAAAATACATCCTTAGGGTATATGAAACCATATATGAGGTTTTAAAATATTTATTTACTCTAGTAGACATTTCAAACTCACTGCTGCCTCCATAAGCTCAGAATTAGGGTTTAAGAATAATTTGGTGTTAGTGACCCTAACAACCTCTATTTACCTTTTTATTACTATTGTAAGGAGTTACAACCTAATAATATCCTTAATAAAATCTTCCCAACCTACTTAAATTACTAATTATTCATATTTATCCCAAATGAGAAAACCTTCTTCATTATAGCTACATACAGGCTTGAGTGTGACCATTTAAGCCTTTTAGGCCTCACTAGGATTTTTGACCCTTTCACTACCTTCAATCATATTGAAATTTTTTGAAAAAAATGTTATAAATTGTAAATTAAGTGTAAATATCATTTAAAATCTCATAAAATTCATGATTTCAAACAAAACTCACATTTCTCTCTAATTCTCTTAAACATGTTTGTATGTGCGTATGGGCAACAAGACTTTAAATTTGAAGGTACATTCTCTTCTCATTGTTACTTTGGTTGATGTTAAAGGATAATATAATTATATTCATGCCTTTATTTAACATATAAATAATTTTTAACCTTTTTTCACACCATACATGGTAACTTTCCTCATTTTTACTTGTTACAAGCCTGTATGTCTATATTTAGGCTTCTTGGTTGTAGGTGGTCATTTAGGATTTTATAGGCTAGTTTAGCCTTCATTTAGTGATTTTATTGAATAAAAAATTAACTAATATTTTATCATAACTCATTTCATCCTATTATTTCTTCAAATCCATCATCAACATATCCTATTTGACCTCTATTTGTTGGCAAGCCTATAAACAGTCGATTAGGTCAAAACACTTCATTTCTTTTATTGTGTCTTCTTGATTCCAATTAGCCACTGATGAAAATATGTAAAAAGTGACTCATTTTTTTAAAAATAATCTTCATTTATCAAATTTAATAAATACACTTATATTACTCATTTAATCTCTCACAATCTTCTTTTAAGATTGTACAGTCCTACTTAGGCACATAGTCCACTGGGATGCAAGATGAGTTTAGGGTCTAAGCCTTCATTTTAAATTTAGGATGATTAGAGATATTATGATGATTCATATTATGATTTATATCATATAAAAATGTATTCAATGGCCCATTTTTACCCTCATTATTAACTTTTAGGTACAAATGTTGACCTACATGTCTATAAACCTGTCGATTAACAAACCTCTTATTGTCTTAATTTTGAATCATGCCTAAAAGTTATATATATGAAAATAATATAGGGGAGGATATATAGGATATTTTTAGGGTCATATATATTTTTTAAAATCTCCTCTTGAACTATGGCATTCACATATACAAACTAAACAATCTTTTTTCATGTCACAGTCCTACATTGGCTCCTTTACACCTAAGACCTTATTGGAGAACACTAATAAAATTGTTATAAAGATATTACACTTAAAATTTATCCTTGAATCTGATTTTATAAACCTTATGGATATTTATTTACCTATTTGAGGATCCTCCTAATGAAGAAACCTTTAAATATTATGTCAACTATGCTTGTAAATTCACATCACTGACCTGTTAAGGTGTGGAGCCTAAAAGCTTCACATATGAGCGCATTACCAAAGTTGCAAGTTTACACAGTCATCGGCATCGGTCAGGAGTGATCGACATCAGTTCGATGCAGTTGAAGAGACGCTGGCGTCAACAGAGGATCGGTCGACGTCGGTCACAGGCAAGCAGGCAAGAACTGGCGTCAGTTACCTATGCGTCCAGAATGTTATTTCTGAGGACAGAAGCGAGTGTTTGCATGATGAGTTTAAGTCTTAGTCTTAAGTTCATGTTTCTATTATTAGTAAGATTGTGTTTAGAGACCTTGTTTAAGAGGCTTAACTGTTGGTTGTAAGTGCATGCGCAAGTTTCCTAATTCTATATGTAGAATTAGATCTTCTTAGCTTAGTGTGATTATTGTAGTAGTTCATTTGTATGTGAATGTTGAAGAACAGTACAGAGTTGTATCAATCCAGGTTGTTGGAATTGATTGTACTTGAGAGAGAGAGCTCTTAAGGGATAGAGATCTAGAGAGAGATCTTGTGCATCTGAGAGAGGTGTGGAAGAAAGAAATTTCTTCAATTGTATTCCTTTTGTAAAGAGTTTAACACAAGTTTTTAGGGTGGTTTCTTATATCTCTTGTTCTTTGCTATTATTTGATTCTAGTTACTTATCTATCTAATTTAATTCTATAGTTTATTGCTTTAATAAGTGTAATCATATTGTTGGTTGATCTCCAACAAGTGGTATCAGAGCCTTGGTTGTAGGTTTAGAGTTTGATATCCAATAATTGGTATCAAAGCTCATGTTTACTAACAGGTAGTTCAGATCTATGTAGTGTGTATTGATTACAGGTTGCTCATAGGAGTTTTTGCAGGGATTTCTGTTTGAGTGGGAGAAGCAATGGTAGATGAAAGTAAACTAAGAATGGAGAAGTTCAATGGCAAAAACTATCAACATTGGAGAATGCAGATAGAGGACTATCTGTATCAGAAGGATCTATACTTACCATTAGGTGGGATTGCAAAGAAGCCCACAGACATGGAGGATGAAGAATGGGAAGTTCTTGACAGAAAGGCTCTGGGGTCTATAAGACTGAGTCTAGCATCTACTGTGATATCTAATTTATCACAGGCAAAAACAACGGTAGAGTTGATGACTACTCTAGCAAATTTGTACAAAAAACCCTCAGCTTCCAATAAGGTATATCTTATGAAGCAGCTATTTAATTTGCATATGCAGGAAGGTGGATCTGTATCTAATCACCTGAATGATTTCCATGGTATTGTAAATCAATTAAGTTCAGTCAAAATTGTATTTGATGATGAAATAAAAGCTCTTTTAATATTATGTTCTTTGCTTGAAAGCTGCCATAGCTTAGTAATGGTAGTTAGCAATACTGCATCTGCATCAAATATTTTTAAAAGTAGAGGATGTTGTTAGTGTTATCTTGTATGAGGAAATTTGCAGGAAAAGCACAAAAGAGACATCTGGGAATGCTTTAAGTTTTGAGAGCAGGGGAAGGCAAAAAGAAAAGAGCAAGAAAGGGAGATCAAGATCCAAGTTTAAGGGGAAAGGCAGATCTAAATCCAGAAATGGCAGAAGGCCACAAAGCTGGAATTGTGGAAAGATGGGGCACATAAGCAGAGATTGCTGGTCAAAGCCTAAGGAGGACAATCAGCACGAAGGAAAAGAAGAAGCAAAGGTTGCAGGTATTGCACAAGATGCTTTAATATTCTCTCTGCATAATAATATAGAATCTTGGGTGTTAGATTCTGGTGCATCTTTTCATGCTACCCCTAATAGGGAATATTTCTGTGACTATATTCATGGAGATTTTGGAATAGTATATCTAGGGGATGATGAACCCTGTAAAATTATTGGCAAAGGTAAAGTGCAGCTGAAAATGTAGAATGGCAACACATGGGTGTTGAGAGAAGTTATGCATGTTCCTAGCTTGAAGAGAAATTTGATTTCTGCAGGAAAGTTAGGGGATGAGGGTTGTACAGTAACTCTCACAGCAGAATCTTGGAAGGTGACCAAGGGTGCACTTGTTATGGCCAGAGGTAAGAGAGTAGGTACTCTCTATTTGTGTAATTATGTTACTAACAATTCTCCTTCTGTATTATCTACTTCAGATGTGGATGCAAAATTGTGGCACTCAAGGCTTGGCCACATGAGTGAGAAGGGGATGTCAATTCTTAAGTCTAAAGGTAAGCTTTCAGATTTGAAAAGCATGGATCTAGAATTTTGTGAGCACTATGTATTTGGAAAATAGAAAAGGGTTAGTTTTCTCAAGACTGGGTCTACAAAGAAGAAGCATAAGTTGCAGCTTGTTCACACAGACGTGTGGGGGCCGGCTCAGGTAGCTGTTATTGGAAGATCACAGTACTATGTTTCTTTCATAGATGATGCTACAAGAAAGGTATGGATCTACTGTATTAAGAAGAAATCTGATGTATTTGAGACTTTTAAGATTTGGAAAGCTATGGTTGAGAATGAAACAAGCAAAAGATTAAAGTGCCTGAGATCAGACAATGGTGGAGAGTTATGTAGTTATAAGTTCAACTGGTATTGTTACATGCATGGGATCCATAGGCAAAGGACGGCTCCAAAGACACCTCAGTAGAATGGAATTGCTGAAAGGATGAACAGAACAATCATGGAGCGTGCAAGATGTATGAGATTGCATGCTGGTTTGCCTTTAGAGTTTTGGGCAAAAGCTGTTGACACTGCAGTGTACCTGATTAACAGAGGACCCTCTACAGCTCTGGATGGTGGAATTCCAGAAGAGGCTTGGACAGGTAAAAAGGTAGATCTCTCCTTTCTCAAAGTTTTCAGTTGTGAAGCCTTTGTGCACGTAGATAAGGAAAATAGAAAGAAGCTCGATGCTAAGTCTATGAGGTGCACATTTATTGGCTATGGCTCAGATGATTTTGGTTTCAGATTTTGGAATCTAGGAACTAACAAGGTAATTAGGAGCCGTGACATTGTTTTCATTGAAAAAGTGATGTATAGTGATTAGCTAAATAAGCTGAATCAATCTGGGCAGAGCAATAGTGAATTGGATGAGGTGATGGTCCAAAATGAACTCGTGGGAAAAGAAAATAATCACTTGCAGGAAAACATAGAGACCGACATCGGCAGTATAGGAACCGGCGTTAGCAAAATAGAAACTGAGGTCGGTCATATAGAGACCGATGTCGACAGGATAGGCACCAGCGTTGGTCAGGCAGAACCGGCGTCGGCCAGTAATAGGTCTGGAGGTGACCGAGGTCGGTCACTGTCAGAGAATTTGGGTGGACAACGTGTTGTGAATGAGTCTCAGACACCCATAAGGAGGTCTGAAAAGGTAAGTAAGCCTCCAATTAGATATTCTCCTTCATTATTCTATTTATTGCTAACTGATGGTGAAGAACCAGAGAGTTTTGAAGAAGTAATACAGGTGGAGTCCAAGAGTCAGTGGGAGTGTGGCATGGTTGAGGAGATGGAGTCCTTGAGAGAGAACCAAACATGGGATTTGGTTGAATTGCCAGCTGGTAAGAGAACACTGAAGAACAGATGGACCTATAGGTTGAAAAAAGGTGAGAATGGACAGATGAGATATAAGGACAGATTGGTAGTGAAAGGATTTGCACAAAAGCCAGGTATCGATTTTGGTGAAATTTTTTCTCCTGTTGTTAAAATGACTTCTATACAGATTGTATTGTCTTTGGTTGCTGTTGAGGATTTACATCTTGAGCAGCTAGATGTTAAGACAATGTTTCTTCATGGAGATTTGGATGAGGAAATCTATATGGAACAGCCGGAAGGATTTGAGGTCAAAGGTAAGGAGAAGTTAGTGTGCAGATTGAAGAAAAGCTTGTATGGCCTCAAGCAAGCTCCTAGACAGTGGTATTTGAAATTTGATAGGTTTATAACTGAGCATGGCTACAGTAGGTGTCAATCTGACCATTGTGTGTATTTTAAGAGATTGGATAATGGTAGATACATTATTCTATTGTTGTATGCAGATGATATGCTGGTTGCAGGATCACACATCTACGATATCTTTGAGCTTAAGGTGAAATTAACTCAAACATTTGCTATGAAAGATTTGGGAGTAGAAAACAAAATCCTTGGCATGAGCATTAAGAGAGACAGGAAAAACCACAGGTTGATATTGTCTCAAGAGGATTATGTGGACAAGGTGTTGAAACGGTTCAATATGCAGGATGCTAAACCGGTAAGCACACCTTTGGCTGGACATTTTAAGTTGAGTAAAGAACAATGTCCTAATTCACATGATGAGGTAGAGTACATGAGTAAGGTTCCATATTCTTCCGTAGTAGGGAGTTTGATGTATGCAATGGTGTGTACTAGACCAGATATTGCCCAAGCAGTGGGAGTTGTAAGTAAGTATATGGCCAATCTAGGTAAGGAACATTGGAATGCAGTTCAGTGGATCCTTAGATATCTGAGAGGAACTAGCAGTAGGCACTTATGCTATGGAGGTTCAGATACTTCTCTACATGGTTATGTAGATTTAGATATGGCAGGTGATTTGGATGGCAGGAGGAGCACTATAGGTTATGTTTTCACTGTAGGTGGAACGGCGGTTAGCTAGATATCTAAGTTGTAGAAGGTTGTTGCCTTGTCAACTACAGAAGCAGAGTATATTGCAGCCACAGAAGCTAGCAAAGAGATGATATGGATGACATGGTTCATGGAAGAGCTTGGAAGGGAGCATGAGAGTTGCAGATTGTATAGTGACAGTCAGAGTGCAATCCATTTGGCTAAGAATTCAGCCTTTCATTCAAGAACCAAGCACATACAACTAAGGTACCACTTCATACGGTAGGTATTGGAAGATGGTGATTTGAAGCTGGAGAAGATCCATACAGATAAGAATCCTGCTGATATGTTAACCAAGCCGATTACAAAGGAGAAGTTGAATCTTCATTCAACTTCTGTTGGTCTTCATGATTGAGTTGAAGATGGAAGAGCTAGAAGATGTTGTTGTACAGGTACTGGTGCAGCTGTTTATCTCCAAGTGGGAGATTGTTAAGTTGTGGAGCCTAAAAGCTTCACATATGAGTGCATTACCAAAGTTGTAGGTTTACACAGTCATCAGTGTCAGTCAGGAGTGACCGACGTCAGTTCGGTGCAGTTGAAGAGACGCCAGCATCGATAGAGGATCGGCTGATGTCGGTCATAGGCAAGCAGGCAGGAACTGGCGTCGGTTACCTGTGCATCTAAAATGCTATTTCTGAGGACAAAAGTGAGTGTTTACATGATGAGTTTAAGTCTTAGTCTTAAGTTCGCGTTTCTATTATTAGTAAGATTGTTTTTAGAGCCCTTGTTCAAGTGGCTTAACTGTTGGTTGTAAGTGCATGCGCAAGTTTCCTAATTCTATATGTAGAATTAGATCTTCTTAGCTTAGTGTGATTATTGTAGTAGTTCATTTGTATGTGAATGTTGAAGAATAGTATAGAGTTGTATCAATCCAGGTTGTTGGAATTGATTGTACTTGAGAGAGAGAGCTCTTAAGGGATAAAGATCTAGAGAGAGATCTTGTGCATCTGAGAGAGGTGTGGAAGAAAGAAATTTCTTCAATTGTATTTCTTTTGTAAAGAGTTTAACACAAGTTTTTAGGGTGGTTTCTTGTATCTCTTGTTCTTTGCTATTAATATTATTCTAGTTACTTATCTATCTAATTTAATTCTGTAGTTTATTGCTTTAATAAGTGTAATCATATTGTTGGTTGATCCCCAACATGACCTATACATACTTAATTATTATTTTATCGCCAAATTGATGCCTTAAAGAAGTATTATATACATATAATATGTTTTATTCATTGTTTAAAACTTCATTTCACTCATTTCATGCACAAGACACTCCACAGGTCTTGTAAACGTGACTATCATGCTCAAATCAACAAATCTAGGGTATTTGACATTACACCGAACATGAATATGAGGATAATTGAGAGGAAATGATATTTCATGGATATAATAGTGTTTAATAGACCTTATAAAAAAAAATTAATGCATTTAATCAGATTTATAACTATGCATTTGGAGAAAACTAACCCTGATAGGGTTTTGAGTCCTTTTTCTGCTCCTTAACTTATTAAAAATTGTTTGTAAAGTTAACGATCCTAACTAGAGGAAAAATGCCACAAAGAAAAATGGAATTATGGTCTGATAATATGTTCAATATATTGTGATATAACCTTTCCTCTCCTCAAAGTACCAAGTGAAAACATGTTGCTTGTGTTGAGCTGTCAAAAAGATCGATGGGGAAATGGAGTGAATTTTTTCACTGTTTGGATTTGAACCTCCACTTTTTGAAATTAATTGAGTCTAATAATACCATGAGGAATTATAAGATATTTTTTACCTTTCCAACCATCATAAAACCTTTAGAATAGATCTCCAAAAACATGTTATTCTCAAGATTATGCCTGTTTTGACCTTTTAAACTGTTGGAGATGGTGAACAAGGTGACTCTTCATCTTCCACTGACCTGTATGTGGAGAATAGGAATTTGAATCAAGAGAGGATGGTTATTATCGTGTTAGTTCCAAAATGAAAAAAAAATGAAAGAAACACACTAACTAGCATAACATCTCTAGGCCTAGTTACTAGGGGGAGCTTAGTGAGGAAAAACCATTTGGAAACACAACTAGAAATGAAAAGAAATTAGAAATATGAAAAAAAAACACCAATTTATTACCAAATACTTTATTGATATAAAAGTCTCCTTTGGATTTATCATCTTGTGCTTCAAGAGATCTGCATCAATAGAGTGTGGCTACCTTCATCTCCTCTTGGCACCTTTGCCTTTGGCTTGGATTGACTCAACAATTTGGAATTATAACACTAATTGAAATGGTTTTATAATGATTTAAACATTATAAATTTACACTATCCAAGCTTAAAAATAATAGGCAAGGCCTCCTATTTATAGATTTTGTAAAATGACAGGAATGAACTTAAATCATCCATCTCAAGATGAAGATGTGTGGCTAAGGATCTATTCAATTTTTGAGGCAAAAATAAATAAATGCCTTCATAAATATTTAGGATAGAGATGAATTAAAGAGGCATGAAAGGTCTTAATGAGGCATGAGAGGACTTGATGAGATATTTCATGCATTTATGGCCTAGGGATGCCTTTCTAAGAAATGATGTCATTTGATGATGTAGTTATTCAATATCAATTTTTGAAGAGAAATATTCAATAAGTTCCATGTAATTCTTAATTAGGTTCATGATTTAGATTAATTAGCTTTAAACATGTTTAGTCAACTTCGGTGAAAATATTGATAATTGGTGCATAAATTAATCAAATTGGTCAGAATGTCATATTATTAGCTTAAAATTTGACTGGATTGGAAGTTAAAGGTGATGCTATATGAGTTGGATCTATTATCTCATTTAGGATGTTTTCAACACTAAATAATAAAGGAACACGTCTCATGCCAAAAATTTGGTATAAAAGAGCTATCCAGAGCACCTAGGTGTGAAAATGTCATTTTGACAAAAAATAATTTGATCAAAGTTGGCTACTTCATAAAATGCATTACCTCATTTAATGATATTCTGGCCAAAATTGGCACTTGAATATAACAAGTTCAAAGTTTTTAATGTGTTTGTGTTTTTAGGCCAAATTGTGAACTTTTGATAGAAATTGGTTAAAAGCTTGGTTGAAGGTCATTGGTGGCCACTTTTAGGTGTCCATAGTTTGCCCTTATTTGGGAATGCATTGCCTATAAGCACAATAATGTCTTCTCAAATAATGAAAAGGTCCTTCATGCCTACAAATTCAATAGCAATAGATGAACTATATGATGCCCTCTCGATAGAATGGTTGGCACAAAGAGGTCGACAAATAGTCCCTTAAAAGAAAGAAGCAAAATGAGGGGGCCAAATATATGAAGATGATGGGGTGAGAACACAATGAGTTTGAAAAGTAGTCAAAATCATTGAGAATGCAAGTGGAATGGTGTACAATGGTTTTCCCAAAGGTGGTTATAAGTATTGTACCTTGACAGTGTCAATGTGGTATGATAAGACAATGATTTGCCCAAAGGGGGTTATAATAATTGAGAAGATGGAGCTACCCTAGTTAGGATAGATAAACAAGATAACAACATGCCCCTATTTGGCCAAAGAAAGTAAATTTGGTGACAACACAATGATTTTCCCAAAGGAAGTTATAATAATTGATAAATGTAGGTGGGATAGTGTACAATGATTTTCCCGTAGGTAGTTATAATCATTAGACCCCGATTATGGCAAACATGATTGATTTGCTAATAATGATGATAACTAGACACAAAGTGATAATGATGAGTTGGGATAACTTGCTAGTAGGTAAATGCTCATCTGAACTAACAAAGGTTGAAATTATTTCATTGTGTAATTAATTTATTTAGGATGTGATTGGGATTGGATTGGGTTGTCAGTGCCAAGGAGATGTTGGCCATTGCTGAGTAGACTTCTTGAAGATGATTTTTTGTTATAGCACTTGATGGTGAGCCTCATGATAGAACACCATGAGGAGTAGGAGAAAACATGCATAAGGACTAACTCCTAAAATCTAACATTCAATGGAAAACAAGGCACCAATGATAAAAACCATGATGACAATGTAAACATATGAATATAAATGGATTCAAGTATAAATGTGCAAGGAATAACCTAATAAATACACATAGACTAAATCAAGACAACAATACTGAAAGCAAACAAATAGGCACATAAATAAAAAATAAATAAACAATCAAAGAAATAAACAAAGAAAAAAATAATAGTTAGTTCTAATGTTAGTACAAACAACATGACTTAAATCTATGCGACAAACATTGCCCCTAAAAAATAGGTGACAACTTAGCAAATAAACATGACTGGGGGAATAAAAGAAAAGGAAGGGGGTGGCTTAGCTATCTCCATGTGCACTAGGCAAGTGGACACTACCTACATAATTCCATGGATGTAATATCCAACAAAAGCTTCAAGCCAAATGTAGTTCTCCCATGAAACGAGAAGAAAATGATAACTAATGAAAAATAAACATGATGAATGAGATAGAATAATAGGAATGAGTTTGAAAAATGGTGAGAGCATGATAAAAGGCCAAAAAGGATGGGTAAAATAAAGAAAAAATGATTTACTTATGACTTAGTAAGGGTTCCTAGAATTCTTAAGGCAAAGAATTGTTTAATTTTTTTGGGTGTTCTAAATGATTTTACAAATGTTTTTGAAAATTTATAGGTATCTCAACACAATGGAGGATGATGAGCTACTAAATGGTCCAAGATAAAAAAATAGTGAGATCATGGCTTAAGTTGCTCATAAAATAGTAAGAACATGGCTTAGGTTGCTCATAAAATGATAATAACATGGCTTAGGGTGACTGAACTAACCTCAACAAATATCAAGAACTGCCTACATAGTCCCAAGATAGGACCTCAAGTCACTGTAGTTATACCTTACAATAGAGGAATTTGACTAATGCATCAACCAATTAAAAAAGCATAGGTATAGTTGGTAAAAAAACATAGTATGACATAAGAAATAGATAGTTGGTATGTCAAGTCATGATAAACAAGTGTTGCCCCTAGATTACCCATAGGTGGTTATAAATAGAAAATAATAGCATAATTTAATGATACAAATTTTACCATAGGTAGTTATAATTAGTAGCAATACTGGTGAGACACTGATTTGCCCATAGGTGATTATAATTAGGCACACTTGGTAGAGAGAATTGAACAAGAAATGAAGGATGCAATTGCTAAAATTTTGTCTTTATGCTCCAAAATACTGCTTCTATCTAGAATGTGTGAAAAAACTATTAAAACTAAATCTAAATCCTTTTACTAAATATGGCTCTGGAACGAATGGAATAAAACCAAGGTCATAAGGTCGGGTAGGGAGTTAGAAAACAACTTGGTTGATGAGAAGGTATGATAGAATAGATATACAATTGCAAAAAGTGATAGGTTGTTAGGATGATAGGGTGGCATACTAAAAATAAGATAGTGATAAAATGATATAACTTGAAATGGTCCTTATAGACAATACACCAAGTCACTCAAGCATAGTACCGCTTGAGGTGAATAATTTTCATCAATTCATCAAGTTTGTGTCCATCTGGTGTGGTAAGCATGTATGCTTCTATTCTGAAGTTTTCTATAATGATGAAAGGACCAACCCAGTTTGGGTTTAAACTTAACTTTATGATTCTTCTCAATTGTGGTATTATTTTGGTTCTCTTTAAGGACAAAATCACCAAGTTTAAATTCTCTATGTTTCACACATTTATTATAGTGGCCTCAAAGTCAGTTCTAATAGGCCTAGAGATTATTCATCGTATCCATGTGTTTATCATAAAGTAACTATAGGTCTTGGAGGTCAGCTAATTTATAGTAATTGTCATCCAAGACATGCTTGAAAGAGATGCATAGAAAAAGCAACTCAACCTCAATGGGAAGAATGGATTCAATACCATAAAAAAGTGAATATGGAGTGGATCCTATGGGTGTACGGTGATTGATATAGTATGCCCAAAGGGCACATAATATTTGAAGGTGCCAATCATGACCAACATAATTGACAATCTTTTTGAGAATGTTAAAAATGGTTTTGTTTGATGTTTCAACCTAGCCATTAGCTTGAGGGTAATATACCATGGAAAAGTGTTGCATGATGTTATATTTGATGCATAGTTTTTTGACATCCTTGTTCTTAAATGACCCTCTATTATCAGATATAATGTAAAAAGGGATACCATAGTGGTAAATGAGATGGTTGAAAATGAACTTGGAAATTTGCTTTCCAGTCATGTAAGTGAGGGGTATAGCTTCAACCCACATAATGAAATATTTGGTGGCAATAAGGATATGTTTATGGCCAATGGATGAGGTGGGATTGATCTTCCAAATGAGGTTGAGGCCCCATGTAGAAAATGGCCATGGTTTCAACATTGGTTTTAGAGTCTTGGTTGGGGTATGAATTGAGTTGGCATGCCATTGACACTTGTCACACTTGTTTACATATGTAGCTACATCTACATCGACCATGGGCTAATAATAACTAGTATGCAAGAGATTTTTGGATAGGATTTCCCTAGTGGTGTGGGCTCCACATAGTCCTTTGTGAACTTCCCATAATGCTAGTGTAGATTCTGATGAGGTTAAATAATGAAGTAGAGTTTCATCAAAACTATGGTGGTAAAGGGTTGATCCAAGTAAGGTATAATGAGTGGTTTAGTGGATGAAGGATTTGGATTGATTTTGAGATAATTTGAGTGGCAAAATTGGTCATGGAGGTAGTTGTAAAGGTTTGAATACCAGATAGAGTTAAGACTAACAATATCAAAAATCATTACGATGGTTGAAGGTTCATGAGATGTTGCTAATAAATTCTCAATAAGGAACTGATACTCTTTAGTTGTGTCTATTTGTCAAATTAGAGATATGATAGTGGCCATGGCACCTATGGTTTCATTACTTGCCCTTAGTATATGCTCAAACTAAATGTTAGTACTCTACTACTTAAGAGTGTCGACCATAGTCGTATATAGAACTGGATTTTCATCTTTGGTCTAAAAGTAGTCTGTAACTTGATTGATGAGTAACTGAGAATCACCACAAACCTTGAGATGAGATATGTTCCATTGTATTGCTTGGTGAAGCCCTGCTACAAGTGTTGCATATTCAACCATGTTGTTGGTATAAGGAAAATTGATCCTAAATGATTTAGGGATTAGATCCCCTTGTGATGTAATAAATAAAAGGCCTACCCCTAATCCATGTGTTATGAATGATCCATCAAAATACAAATTCTAGTGTTGCTTCTCAAGAGGTGTGTCAATGATGGTCATTATGGATTCATCAATAAATTGTAATGTCAATGGCTCTATATCAGTAAGGGGTGCTTTTATAAGCTAATTTGAAAGAACTTGCCCCTTAATGGATTTTTGCTTGACATACTTGATGTTAAACTCACTTAGAAGCATGATCTATTTGGGTATTTGGCCTTGTAAAGTTATTTTAGATAATAGATACTTGAGTGGATCTACTTTTTAAATAACCATGGTCTTATTGTTTAACATGTAATGGTGTAGTTTTTGAGCTATGAAGACCATGGTTAAACAAGATTTTTTTATGGGCATATAATTATGTTCATATGTGACCAATTTAAGGCTTAAATAGTACATGGCATGATCCTTTCCATTATCATTGTGCTGAGCCAAAAGTACCCCAAGGCATTTCCAATAGATGATAAATACAACAAGAATGACTTTCCAGGCATATGAGGCAACAAAATAGGTTGATTTGCTAGATAGTCTTTTAGCTACTAAAAAGCTATCTCGCAGTGATCATCCTAATGAAATGTGACTCCCTTCTTTAGAAGATGCATAAAAGAATGGTAATTTTTGGCTAATTGAGATATGAAGCATTTGATAGACTAGATTTTTCCCTATGAACTATGGAGCTAATTCAAATTAGTCAGTGGTTGCATCTTTGTTTTGGCTTGGAATTTTGCTAGGTCAACTTCAATGCCTCAACAAGACACAATAAAGCCTAAAAATTTACCTAATGTAATGCTAAAGACACAATTATTAATATTAAGTTTGACTTTGTACTCACACAATATTTCAAAAAATCTATGTAGTACTACTGGATGATCAACCCTAGTCTTTGATTTGACAATAATGTCATCACCATAGTATACAATAATGTCATGCATCATATCATGACATATGATAGTCATGGCTCTTTGATAGGTGGCCCCTACATTCTTAAGACCAAATAACATAATCCGATAATATAATGTTCCCCATGGAGTGGTGAATGCTATCTTATGTTGGTATTCTAGTGCTTTTCTAATCTAGTTATACCTTGAGAAACCATCCATTAATGAAAGCATCTCATAAACTGCTATGGAATCGATGATCATGTCAATGTTTGGAAATGGAAAGTCATCCTTAGGGAAAGATTTTTTTATATCATGTAAATTAGTATATATTCTAATTCTTCTTGGATTTTTGCTAATTGATACAACATTGGATATCCACTTTGAATAGTCGATTGATCAAATACATCTTGCTTCTAAGAATTTTTCAAAATTTCTTCACTAATATAGCAATGCCAAGATGAATTTTAAGTAATTTTTGTTTTACTAGTTTGGCATCAAGATTGACTGCAAGGTGGTGTAGAACCAAGGTAGGGTCCAAACCTAGAATGTCAGAATATGCCCATGCAAATATGTCAACAAATTCCCACAAAAGGGCTATAAGGACTTCACATTCCTTATCAATAAGAGATGAACCTAGCTTGATCCACTTTGGGTCATCTAGGGACCCAATGTTAACCTCTATTATGTTTTCCACTAGAATGGTTGAACCATCTTCAAGGATAGTGGGTAATGATCTTAACTGAATGGAAACATTAGAGTCCTTTACTAGGACTGGCTCTTTGAGTTCCCCTAGAAATGATGAATTAGAGTCCCCCAATGGGAGGTTTGGTCATGTAACAAAAATGATTGGAAACTCCTAAAGGATCTAATCAAAAGTTTGTTGTTCTTCAAAACCAAATTTAGACTCTTAGACAAAATCATAATTGGTGGTCTCCTGATCTATGGTTTTAGAAGGCTAAACACCCCTGTCTAATGGTGCCTGAAATAGGTTTTCACCACTAGACTATCCTTTTTCTTTACTTTTTCCCTAATTAAAAATCACCTCAAAGAGGTTTTCACTTTGGGACCATAATGTTTTAATTATTTTATTTTGGCTTAGGGTGTTCACCCGCTCTCCAAAATAAGCTTCAGGATCTAACTTGATTAAGAACCCTGATTTATGGTCCCCAATAGAACATTATCTCTAAGGTCAAGAAAATCATAGAAAGCCTCATTATTTTAAAACTCATCAATCAACAAATGGGACTCTTGTTGGTCCCAATCTATCAGCTGGGGATAATAAAATGATAGTGGGTTGTGATGAATGACTAGTATAAGGGTATAAATGGAATGATTATCAAAGAGATTGGTCTCAGCTAGGTCATCAAAAAGGATATGATCAAACTCTACTTCACTGTCGACATCCTCATCACTAGTTGATTGTGATGGAACACAATTAAGGTATATTGGGTCACCCCCAAGTAGTTTAAATCTAATTCCATAGGGTCCTTTATATTTGGTCATGGAACTTGGCTCAAGTGATCATTTTTGGTTTGGTTCAAGGCCTCCTCCTTCATAGTTGTGATTTTTCATGATCCTATTGGGAATAGGATACTTGGCATTCTCATAATAATCAACCTACTGTCATTTTATAACCATGATTCATCTCCCTCAATAGGATCCTACTCTAGGCTAGATGATGGTATAAACATGATGGGTCTTGGACTATATTCTACCTTTTCCATTTTATTGCCATTCAAGATGAAGTGGCTTAGATTTAGGTCTTGCAAAAGACTTTAGGTTCTGAAGAATGTTTGAAATATGAAAGATATCATGGGTTAAATACTCTCCTAGGCCATTAGATGAGATGGTGTAATGGTTGAATATTTTATGATGCAACATGTGAGAAAGGGAATCAAGGGTATTAGGATCAATGTAATTATCCTCTAGTGAATCAAGGAGTATGGCCTTTCCCTTACCTTGCTTGGCTGCTAGATTCATGCCAAAACAATCGTTATAAATCTTGAACTTGGTATCTAGGTGTTTGGAGTGCTTGTATAGATGCAAATCACTTGGTATACAAACTTCCATCCTTGAATGGGAGAACTTGATACATTGGTGCAACATCGATAGGATTACATGAATTTCATGTAACCAAGGTCTACCCAAAATCATATTGTATGATAAATTGAGATCTAGCACATGGAAAAGTGTATCATGGGTCAAAGGCCCAAGCATAAATGGTAAAAAAATGGTTCCTTGTGATTCTCATTCCTCATTGTCATAGGATTTGATGGTTATGGTCACTGCTTGAAGATTTGCCATAGTGTACTCGAGAAGCTTGATGAGATTTAGAGACACTATGTTTAGACCTAATCCATTGTCTATAAGGACACATTTTACTTTTTTCCACTTTATGCAAACTTCAATGTACAAAAAATTGTTATGCAATGGGCCAATGGATGACATAGTGCTTTGGTTGAAAGTGACTTGGGTTGGAGCTAGGTGTCCAACCAAAGCTTGTAATTTTTTAGGGGATATGTCACTTGAAATATTGAATTAGATAAGAAATTAATTCAAAATGTATTTAGGGATTATTGACATACACAAAAAATATAAAATGGATATTTTCACGAGAATCTTTTTCAATTATTCCATAATGTCAAATTCCTTCTCTTGGTCAGTGTTAAATGGCTTATTCTAAGGCTAAACAATTAGTTAAATGATGGGTGAAGTTGAAGATGGTTGTGGGCCCAGGATGGTAATCTTTGATGTCTAAGTTGTGATTACACAATCAAGATTAAAAATAGGACCATGATTGCTAATAAATGATGGTGATGGAGTGGGACCAGATAGGATAAGTCTCGATTGTTGGTGCACTTATGCGTGGTTATGAGGCAATAGTGAGTTATTGATATAGGGTCCAAAATTAATAATCCATATTTTTTGGTACACCTATATGCAGTCTTAGGTCAAGGAAGGATTATCAAAGTGAGTCAGTGGATTGGCATTGTTTAGTAAAGGTCTTGATTGACTAGTATTTGATCTCAAATTGTTAGAGATGGTGTTAACATGACCTCCTGCAATATGGCCTACAACTCTTTTGTAGTCATGTGAAACTGTATGGTAGGTATGTTGGTTGTTATCATTTTGACCTTGGTTCTATCCATTATTTGGATGCTATTGGTTCTATTATTAGTGATTCTTCTAGTTTAGCCTTGGTTTTTGAAACTGTTGTTGTTGGAGTTGCACTGGTCATTATTGCTATTATTATTGTTGATGTTGTTGTGGTTGGTTGTTATGTTGGGAAGTGGGGTTTTGATAGATTTCAAAGGTTTGATTAGAAGTAGAAGCACCACCATCCAATGTTATCTCCCATTCTTAAACATATTCTAAATCAAATGTTTGATTTGCACATAATGACACAAATTATGTCCATTAACCTGATGATATTCATAGAATTCATTTTGGTGGTACCAATAAGGATAAGGAATGCCCTAAGGATAATGTTTTAATATAGGCCAATTGATCAGATTAATGGTGGAAATCTTGAAAAAAATAGATTCAATAGGCTCTCTAAGGTCACTAAAATATGATGAGTAGGCATTATTCTTCTTGGAGGAGGAGCTTATAATGGTAAAGGTTACTGCATTTGTTGTATGGGCCTAGGCTATTTCACTTGTTACATTAGTTAAAAAGGTTATAGATTATGAGTAATTTGGATATGTTTCATGGGCTGAGCATATAGTGTTCTAATAACATTTTTGTTGTAGTTGAATTACTTTAGCCTATCATTGTTATTAGCATGTTCTAGTTGTGATGCGTACACTTAGACTTGATGTTGGTTTTATTTATTTCCTAGATTGGTACCCTAATTTTGATTTGATGAGGTAATTTTGATGATCCCTTTTTTAATAAGGGCTCACTCGATCAAAAAATCTTTGTCAATGATCACTTTAAAGGTATGTGCACACTACAGTTCTAGATGATAAGATATCTCATTGTGCAAATTTTTAGCAAACACAATGACTAATTATTTATCTAGTAAACTATGGGTGAATAGATTTTAAATTTCTCTCATTGTTGTAGATAAATTTTAGAAATCTTAGCAGCCTTATGCTTGGCTTGCATCAAGTTGACCAAATAAATCTCATGTTTGAGATTGTATCAAAAGTGTTGCACAAATTTGTTTGAAAGCTCACCAAAATTGGATACTAAATTCTTGAGAAACTTAAAAAACCACTCAAAGGCTTATCATGTGAGACTCCATGGAAAAAATAGAAAAAGGTATATGTCTCTATATACCATTGGATGGCATATAACAAATAGATTGATTAAATGAGCCTTAGGGTCACCTTTCCCCTTATATTTGTCAGATTTCAATGGTTCGTATCCTAGAGGAAATGATATATATATATATATATATATATATATATATATATATATATATATATATATATATATATACATACTCCATGTTAAATGGATAAGAACACACATCATATAACTTAAGCCTTTTATTTTATTTCCTAGCTTGGATGGTGTCAATCACATCCTTCATTTTTTTCATTTCTTGGGCTAGGAAACTAGAGGGAACATTGCCCTGAGGTAGAATATTGGCCTAGGTAGATGGTTGAGCAGTCACAAGTGGATCTCTTTGACTGGGGTATGATGGAGGTATTTTCTATGTTATGTTGGTTTGATTGGGGAATGGACAAGGAATAGGCATACACAAATTGGGGTTTGCTTCTTGGAATTACACGTACCATGGTATAATATTCTAGTTTGTGTTAGGTAAGTAGGTGTAAGTTTGGGGATGTTGAAACTAAGATGGAGGGATATGGATATACTATGCCTACTAGGTTTGAATAAGGACCTGCTATCAACTAATCAAACCTTGCTATTAAGGGGGTACTTGTGAACTAAACCCCTATCATTGAATCAGTGGCACATTCTACACAAAAGGCAAAGGTTGCTTGATTGGTACTTAAGGAACATTGAAACCTCTTTGTTACACAAATCCCTATTGGGAAGTTGATGCTTGTTGGAGATTAGGCATCTATAAATGACCAATAGTTACACATTGTTGATTAGACATCATTTGGCTTTGAATTAGCACATTGGTCTACAAGGAAAGAGGTATGTTTATTGTTACTTGGTGAGGTGGAACATTGGTTTCCCCCTATTATGGTGGAAATATATTATACCTATACTATGTTGGTATGTTATATTATGCCTATTTTTGTGGAATATTACTCATTTCTTGTTGAGTAATATTTGTCACATTTTTTTGTTGAATCAAAACATTGGTTGTTGGTTGATTACCTAATCCTATTGGTTGGGTACTTGAAGAAGTAGTTAGTTGAGGATTAGTAACAATAGTTGGTTGAGGTTGGGACATATAAACTCTTACTACCTAGTTTTGAGAACCACTCATGGTGTTAAATAAATTTACACTCATTTGTGTACTAGTTATTAGGGTATTTACACCACTATGGTTTGGATTGGATGTTGCTTGCGCATTATCCACAATATTTTACTCAATGTTTTGCATAGAAGTAGAAGACACCTCTTCAATGGTTGGCATATGAATTAAGTTATAAATTTAAGTGTTTTGTGTAAAGGGGTATACACCTTGATTATCCTAACTAGTCAACTCTATTAACACTCATGTTGAAGGAACTAAAACTATGAGAGGTTTATTGGACATGGTCATTTGGTTAAAATTATGTGCTAGGTTCAAGTATGTTTCATATGTTGATTGAATTTTTACAAAGTGATCCTTTATGAGGTACTTACCTTTGAAAAACATACTAGGGTCCTAATATGGCATTTGGACTAGAGCCAAAGGATTTTTAGAAGAAGCCTGTTGATTATAAATTATGTTATGATGCATTCTTACTAAACTTGACAAATTATCATGGGGAAAATCCATCAAAAACTTGGCCCTTACTTCTATATCTCTAACCAAAATTTCATCCTTATTTTCCAACAAGTGGTGCTCAAATAGATAAGGAACATACATGGATGGTGCAGTAACATAGTACAGTTGTTGAGGAACTAGTTCCTCAACCATAAGTACTAAAGCTAGATACTAATTTTTTTGTTCTTGATCTTGATTTGAGTAAGGAGGTGTGTTTACCAAGTAATGAACCAATGGGTCTTGATTTTGTGCCCTTTCTTGAGTGTTATAAGATGGATAAGAATCCATCTCATAGGCAACATTATTTATATAGGGGTCTTGAACCATTTATTCTTGTACGACCACATTAATAACTCCTAGATTGTACATGAGGCCACTACGAGTGTAGGAATACATGTTAGGATCCATAGTAAATGTTTCATGCTAAAAGGTAATATATTTATATAAAATTTGAAAATGAGATGTCTAAAAAGAGGTTTAAACTTGATCTAACTTGGTCAAAGGGGTGGATATGCATATCCAAAAAGATTAATGCAAAGGCTTGTGATTAAATAATATAACATTAAGTATCGAATGTTACATGTCTCACACAAAAAGGTCAAGTAAAGGATCATAAATAAAAATTCCAAATTCTAGGTCAAAGTGTTTTAAATCAGTCTAATCCAGGAAGAAAAAAAATTGCTAGGTATTTTGGCCAAACACGATGTCAAAAGCTAGGCTTAAATAAAACATGTGATAGGACTTTTGGCCAAATGACATCAAAAGATAGACTTTAAAAGATGATGTATTTAATCTAATAGATTTGAAATACTTCTAAAAAAAACTATGCATTTGAATCTTAGACATAAACTTTATCAAAAAGTATGAGGTATAAAACAAAAAAACACTTGGGGATAGTTTATTTTCTCCCAAATAATGGCACAAAACTAGATTATTTTGATCAATAAGCTAGGCAAAGGTGAATGACATAACTGTGCTAGATAAAGGCTCATAAAAAAACTCAAAATGGTTGAAACTTTGACATAAATTGGAACCTATGTGAAAAGGCATATGAAATAAGTTCAAAATAATTTGAGCAGCATAACCATACAAAAAATGCTCAAAAGGTGTGGTAAAAACTTGTTTCAAGACTCTAAGGTGAAAATGGCTTCAACATGACTTTGGTAGCGCAACACAACCCTCCTCAACTCAAATGATATAGACATAAATTTTGACAAATCACTAAGGCATAAGTGTGTTATCAAATGGACCCAAGACAAAGGGTGAAATAGGATGGATAGTACAAAATGTGGTTTGGGACTCAAAGTGTGAGAATATGCAAGATAACTTGAGTCCTAAAAAATGATGATAATGGTGTTGAGTCTAAAAATGGACATCAATTCAAATTGGGAATTGAACTCATGTTGAAATAAGTCAAGTGCAAAATGGTGAACCTAATTCAACACATCAACTTTTAAAACTTGGAAGATTCCAATTTAAAATTTAAACTATCAATGAGGGACTTAAACAAAATGTGTAAAAAGGTCTAGAATCAAATGGGCAGCATAACTATGCCAAATTGGAAGTTATGACACAAAGTATATGATGATTTTTTTAAACAAGGAAATATATGTTTTTACATGGACAACATAATGCATCATGTTTGGTTATGTCTTTTTTGTTAACACCAAGTTTTGACTCCACACAAAACTAAGCAATCTAAGATAAAGACAAATTAACTAACTAATCATCTTAAATCCTAAACTGACAAGGTCTGGAAAAGTGGGGTTAACTAAAGTAATTGGTTTTCAAACATTTCTAGATGGATCCCATGTCTACCAACTTTCACGTAAGCAAATAAGAGAAACAACACATTAATTGGGTCCATGACACTTGGCTTGTTGTAAAAATGTCTTTCCCTTTTCACAAAAACTACATATGTCACTCGCTCAGTGTAGTGAAATGTCCAATGTGCTCATATGTCTTGGGCTTAGCCCCAGTAATAGGAGATGGTTTAACCACTTAAACCATTAGTCTTAGTGGGGTGATCCTAATTTATATATCCCTCATGGAGAGGGGTTGAAGATAATACTAGGAAATGAATTCCTAGGTCAAGGCTTCCCTAAATAACTCATGGGAGATAATGAAGTCCCCCTCATAAGCCAATATGCAATGAAATAAATGACAAGTAAAATATCTTTAAAGTTTGTTTCTAGATAACCCAAGCCATGCGAGTCTTGGGGAGAGCCTTGACAACTTCTCTTTTATGCCTTTAGACTAAGGCACTTTGCAATGAAGTTGTCACTTTTGATCTTAAAAGTCCCCTAAAGGGGACAGATAGGAGAGCATACACACACAACCCCCTATTTTCTCAAACAAATATTATCCAGGAAAATAATGATAACAACTTTGCAAAAACTTGAAGTGTGTTCACTTTTAAAGCACTAAATTAAATGTATGGTGATGTTCTTTAGCCCCTTAGATTTAAGAAGTAAAAACTTGTAAATATTTCACCAAAAGGACTATATGAATCAATAAGCACCTAAGTTCATTTGAAACCCAAAGTTTGAAGTGTTCAAGACTTAGCATGCTAAATTTATTTTAGGCACAAATACCAAATATGTGCAAACTAGCATGTTCATTTTAGACCAAATTTTAAGTGTGCATGATTTTAACCAAGTTATTTTAAAAACCCCAAATTGGAGTGTATGATTAGTTAAACACACCCAAATTAATCTTCCAAACTAGCTTTAAACTTGCAATAACAAGATTAGGACTGCCTACTTTGAAGCACTTTTCCAAATGAGATAAACAACCTTGCAAAATGAGCTTTCAGGTTTCACACAATCAATCTTACTATTCTACAGTAAGATCCTGCTACTAAGGTTGATAATTTTTCTACTCAAGACAAAAATGTTGTTCTTGACAAAAATGTTGTTCTAGGTGATTATTTCACTACTCAGGGCTATAAAAATGCTATTTTAGACAAAAACATTATTCAGGGTGATAAAAATGCTACATAGAGCTACAAAAATGCCGTTTAAGATAAAAAACATTATCTAGGGTGATGATTTCAATACATAGGGCTATTAAAATGTTGTTTAGGTCTATTTGGGTTGGTATGATAATTTTTTTGTTTTGGGAAACAAAATCACCGTTCTAGGTAATAAAATCATTGCCTAGGGCTATAAAATAGCTATTTAGACAAACTCACGATTTGGGATAATAAAAACACTATTCAGGGCTGAAAAATAGTGACTATGTCAGTAGTGGGATAGTAATAGAGAACAAAATTGTGACTCTCAGAAATAAAACTTTAACTTCTAGAAAAAAGGGATTTTCGCTCAAATTTTTACCTTCTTTGCTTCCACACTCCAAGATCCTACATGAAAGTGGTTAGTAGGTTGATTATAGGTACATTTTGACCAAAATTTTGATGTTATGGTCCCATCAGGTGTGTCATTATATAGACTAAGAATTTGACTCTAAAGAGGATGGTTAGTATCGTGTTAGTTCCAAAATGAAAACAAATGAAGAAACACACTAACTAGCATAACATCTCTAGGCCTAGTCACTAAGGGGAGCTTAGTGAGGAAAAACCATTTGAAAACATAACTATAAATGGAAATAAATGAAAAATATGAACATAAAAAACCAATTTCTTACCAAATCCTTGATTACTCCAAAAGACTCCTACTTTGGTTTGCTTGGCTTGTGCTTTAAGAGATCTACATCAACGAAGTGTGGCTACCTTCATCTCCTCTTAGCACCTTTGGCTTTGGCTTGGATTGGCTCAACAATTTGTCATTATAACACTAATTTTAATAGTCGTGGAATGATTTAAGCATTATAAATTTACACTATCCAGGCTTAAAAATCAATAGACAAGGCCTCCTATTTATAGATTTTGTAAAATGACCAGAATGAACCTGAATCATTCATCTCAAGATGAATATATGTGGATGAGAATCCATTCAATTTTTTAGGGAAAAATCAATAAATGCCTTCATAAATATTTGGGATAGAGAGGCATTAAAGAGGCATGGAAGGTCTTAATGAGGCATGTAAGGGCTTGATGAAATATTTTATGCATTTATTATCTAGGGATGCCTTTCCAAGAAATGATGTCATTTGATGATGTAGTTATTCAATATCAATTTACAAAAATAAATATTCAACAAGTTCCATGTAATTCTTAATTAGGCTCATGATTCAAATTAATTATATTTAAATATGTTTAGTCAACTTTGGTGCAAATCTTGGTAATTGGTGTACAAATTAATTAAATTGGTGAGAATGCCATATTATTGGCTTGAAATTTGATTGGATTGGAATTAGAAGGTGATGTTAGATACATTGGATCCGTTATCTCATTTAGGATGTTTCCAACTCAAAATAACAAAGGCACATGTCTCATGCTATAAATTTGGTATAAAAGAGCAATCCAGAGCACCCAGGTGTGAAAATGCCATTTTAACTCAAAATGATCTGATCAAAGTCAATTTAATTAACAAAATGCATTGCCTCATTTAATGATACTCTGGCCAAAATCAACACTTGAATATGACAAGTTCAAAGCTTTTAATGTGTTTTAGTGTTTTTAGGCTAAATTGTGAACTTTTGATAGAAATTGGTCAAAATCCTGGTTGAAGGTCATTGGTTGCCACTTTTAGGTGTATACAATATGGATGTGGAAGGGAGTGTCAAAGTGAATCACACCCTTATTTTCATATAGATCTCTCAAAGCTCCTCATTGATACATAGGAAAATGATGAATAGTAGTTACAAAAGGAATTCCAACATTAGAAATCAATTATATAAGACATATGGAGGATGTGTACAGTCAAGTGCAACATGATGTCATGACATAAGTATTAGATGGCTTAAAACATCCATTTTACAAAGACAATACCTTTATATTTGTTCTTTACCAGTAAGTATCATTTCAACATTGAAATGTATAATAAGACTAAAGTAATAAAATACCTTAAACTTTACAAATTGATTTAGAAACAATGTGATCAACTTACTAGTTCTACTTCTTTGACACATTTGGTTAGCTTTAGACTGGGGTTGTCTTAAAAAAGTCACCACCTTGTCTTCTTGAGAATTATTCCTCCTTGATTTGATTTCCCACTTACTTTAACTTTTTCAAACGTACCTTAAAAAATGTTAAACATAAAATGAGAACCATAAATAATGACCATTTGATGACCATACAACATGACTTGACTTAACTACCAACTAGACCATCCTAAATTACCTTGTAAGCTTCCATGGAAGACACATTAGATATCATCCTAGATCATTAATGACTAACACAATACCTTCCTACTAGCTATCAACAAAGTTAAGATCAAGTAAATGAAAGTTTTAAATGATCCTCATTCATGGTAGCCAAATTTTGGCTAACATCTTTGGTGACCACTTGGGATTTCATGGTTTCTATGCACCTTAGACCAATTGTGTAGTCCATCCATTGGGATATGGGTCATATCCTTTCAACATAAAACATTACTTGACCTTGACACTTGACTAGAAACCTCTTGAAACATTTTAAATAGTTGATTACCTTTACCAACACAACAAGACAAGAAATGAACACCCCAAATCAAGACACACACAACAATATAACAAGACAAAACACTATGCCACAAATAACTTAAAAGAAAGACAAGACAAGAAACTATTATATATAACTAATCTTTCAAAATTGATCCTCCTAGATCAAAAATAAAAATCCTTAAGTCACCTTCATGTGATGAATAATAATGGTATACAAGTTTTTGATTAGGCTTTATTCTTGCTTGACCAAATCCTTTCTGAACCACCAACTCCTTTGGATTAAACTCAAATGGATCTACAATAGCAAACATGTATCCAACAAAGACAAACTCATCTTGATCTTCAATTCTTACCTCATACCACTGTCAATCCTTGGAAATATGATAGACCTCCAAAGTGACCACGGTTTGATTCATAAAAGAAACAACATTATCAACTTCATATTTTATTGGCTCTTTGAACTCCATATCTTATTCACCTTGAACAGTGTCATCTTCATCATAAGATTCCACATCATGAATTTGAACTTCTTGGAAATGGCTAATAGGATTTGTTGGCTTACTAGGAGATTTGTACTTCTCATCAACAACTTACTCTTGTTCTTCTTGAGGTGATAAACTACCAATCTCTTCAAATTCCTTGAGTATTTCCAAGTAAGACTGCCACATGTCTTCAACACCTTGAACTTGTTCATGAGACTCAACAAGATCAGCTATCATGAAAAATTTTCAAGAGATTTCTCATGCATGTCTTCATCATTCTCATTAGCCAAGACAAAAAAATATTAACAATCTCCTCATGGGATGTAATTTCATTATCCAAACTAGAGAAATTTTTTTTGGCTCTTCCCAAAAGGCAACTTCTTCTTGGTCTCTTGAAAGCATGCCAAGTTTAATTTCAATCTTTCCATTATCTTTAGGGACAAAAATCTATTTTAATGCTTTAAATTATTGAATATACTCATGACATGGATGCAAGTTATCTTCTTAAAGTTCTATATTTTCCTATGAGGTTCAACAAGGTTATTAAACAATGTATATTCAAGAAAACTTACCTTGTGTTCAGCTACAACCTTCTCAACTATTGCATAGTCACCTTTATCTTCATCAAGACTAAATCCATGAAAATTATATTGATATTATTCTTACTCTATGAATAATGAAAGCTTATCTACCCATTCAAGGTTCAATTCATCATGTCTTTCTCATACCAAACTTGATTTTTCCTCTTCTAGGATGCTTCCAACTTCTACAACTTCATGTTGGAGTTCACCTTCATGTTATAGATGGGTCACATACTTGCCAATCAAATCCATTTATTCCATGAAACTATGGTATAACTGTTACCATGCTTGATTGAGATCTTCTTCTTCACTATTTTCAATGAAATCACTTTGACAAGGGGTTGCTATCAAGTTACCTTATACTCCTCCATCAAGACCATTTTCCTCATTATCCTTAAAGACTAACTTGCTCCCATCTTGGAAAAGAGGACTACCAAGAAATATTTCCTCATACATTAGAAACACTCTCCTTATAACCTTATTGATATTCACTTGCATTTGATTGATTTTCCTTTTCAAGGACTACCACTTCATCATGTAGTTTTGACAAGCTCTCTTTCACATCAAAATGTCCATCTTTTGCCATCAATACAACTGGTTCTTCTTCACAAAAGGAGTGGGTGGGAGGGAAAGAGACTTTATTGGCTTACTTGAAACTTGATAGAGTGTCCTTCAAAATTTGGAGTTTGGGAGTGCTAGGTTGATTATTATTTTATTGAAGGGATAGATAAGGGAATTGAGTTAAGTGTGTTTTATTCTTCTCTTTCCACTCTTCAATTTATATATCAAACTTTGAGGTGTTTTGAACATCATGGAAGGATGCAACTTGAAGGGTAGGTGAAGATCTTGAAAGACTTGATAGATATCTTGAATTGACCTCCATACACTTCTTTTCTTGACTTTTGATAGGCATGGGATAAGGTTATTTCTCAAGAGTAGGCATGAGATAATTACGGGTCATGGTCCAAGAAGATATCCAAGATGGAATGGGCTTAGGCTCTTGAGGAAGAGTGAGTGAATATTGCATTAACATAGAGCTCTTTTGATGGCATATTGTAACTTGGGTTGCGTTTAGAGCAAAAGGAGGTTGATGTGGAGTAAGAGGAGGTACACAAGACTGAATGTATTACATTTTTTGTATCTATTAAAGTATTAGTCTATTCTCTAGACATTGAATTAAATCTCTTATCTCTATCACATCATCTATTAGTATATACTAATTTCATCTCTCAATATCTACCCACCCAATCTTATTCAAATGTACTAAATCATTCATCACTTGAATGATTTCATTATGAATGTAAAATTTATGGATAATTAAGCCAAACTTATTTTATTCATCAAGCCTTTTCATTTGCATTTTAATGTCCACAAGGGTTTGTTCAAAACTCAAGAAAGCTGGAGTAAGAGCACTTTAACTTTAATAAGGTTAACTAGATGGACAAGATGGATGACAAAGAGGCTGAGTTGGATTAAGAGAGGGTATATAAGGTATCTTATAGCCTTGGTGAGTTTGACATGTTTCTTATTGAGATCCACTTGGGATGAATCCATGAATGCTATCAACTTGATATGAAGAATATTAAGGAATAGAGTATACATCTTAACCAAAAGAATGATTAGAACACATACCAATTTTATGATTTTAGGAACTTGGGTTTCTTAAACCAAATAATATTCACTTGGATATGAAATTGATGCTTATATTCATACATCCAAAGGCTAATGTATTGAATATTAACATTGAGAGCTCTTTGATGGAATGAAATCCTTGTCCCATCGGGCATGCCAAAACTATTAACAACAAACTGTTCACCCTTGAGGAGGTTGTTCAAGCCTCCTCGCTTAAGAGATAACATAGAGACACCTCTAGATCATGGGTGGATTAATAAGTGAGGTGAATATCTAGATAGAGTTAGCTCCCTTGATGTTATCACCCTTAAAACTGCTACTAAACTTACTACTTAAAAGGGAGAGAAAACTAAAATTAAACTAAACTAGGGAGGTGATACACCAAATTAACACCCTTAAATTGACCATACTACACTAAAAACATGAATTGGGCCTGAATCTGATCACATTACCCAAAAAGAACCTTCAAGCATAAGTATTTCAACATGGAGGTCATAGACAATGTGTTGAATAGAAGGGTTAATCAAGAGGCCTAAGGAAGAAAATAAAGACTAAAATCCACTTCTAAACTATACAAGGCTATCCAAACTAACCATGTGACCTATAAGAAGTTAATCCATTTTCAAAGAGGTAGGAGAAGACAAATGAGAGAAAGTGAAGGCACTACTACTAGAATTCATAAAAAATCACATAAGTACATTGATTATAAGTATTTGATAAGGTAATAAATAAATTTATTCAACATTCAAAAACATAGTACAAGTGTTTATTTAAGGAGGGATTCATCATACTCAGCCAAAAGATCCATAATAAGCCATTCAAGGCAGAAATATAGGAGAACATGTGCGTGTGTGTGTGTGTGTGTGTGTGTGAGAGAGAGAGAGAGAGAGAGAGAGAGAGAGAGAGAGAGAGAGAGAGAGAGAGAGAGAGAGAGAGAGAGAGAGAGAGAGAGAATAAGGATGTTAGATGAAATCCATTGACAAGTGTCACTTCATCCAAGTTAGTTGTAATCTAAGAAGAGAGTGTAAGAGTAGTTTTATCCATCTCTTTGACATGTGTTACTCGAATTGATGACAAAGATCACCAAGTCAGGTGGGGGTTCTTATTTGAAGAGTTAAAATAAACTTGTTAAAAGAGAAATTAGAAATTAGAAACTTGACACATGGAATATTGGCCTTATTATCAACCTCCATGCCACTCCAAGATTCTAAAATCTTATTCTATCTTCAATTTAAACCTTATATTCCCCCTAGTCATGGTAGAGATATTCTTCATTAGCCATATAGGCTTGTTAGCTAATTAGGTTCGATTTGTTTGGTATTATCCATTATAATGGAAATAATACCTCTAGATAACTTATTAAAATGTTGATAAGCATATCTCAGAGACTTAAAAACCATATTATGGTATGACCCATAACATCCAAGTGATCTAACCATGCTTCTTTATCTCTCCTAGGTGACCATATCACCTTTGCACAAGCATTTTTGCACCACCTTTGGAGTTTGAACCTATAAGAACACTTTCAAAGGAAAAAGAGTGGATATTTGGGTTTGATAAGGTATATGACCTTCCAAACCAACCTCCCTAATAGTTTTCATTTGTTCATATACTCAAAAACCCTATTTTGAGTAAACCCTATAAAAGTACAACATCAAATGCATTTGTACTAGGGAAAGTAATAAAAAATTACATGTTAGTGGCCTTATTAGAGTTTATAATGTTATTAAAGTGTTTTTAGGAAAATTCAATGCATTTGGAGCCACATATCTGACCTTCTTTCCAATCGATCTCTTACTAAGATTTAGGCAGGGCTTAGGGGTGCTTATGTTCTTAACAATGATTCATAAAGGTCTGACCGTTAACCTAAGAAAAAATCCCAAAATTTTGAAGTACATATACCTATTAAACTTCCCTAAACTCAATTTTCTCCCATGCATGTTGATCGTTGACTTTTGAGCAAAATAAGATGACCATTTTTTACTATTAGGCTTGTTTGAGAGCTCAAGAAGGGTGATTTTACATGATGAGGTATAAAAGTGATTTTTTGGCTCCAAATATCTAATTGGGGTTTTTTAAACCTTATATGAGTTATTCTAATGGTTATAATCTAACCTTCAAAGTCACTGCCACCTCCAAGCTCATAATCAGGTTTTAAGAATAGTTTGGTGTTAGTGACCCTAACAACCTTTATTTGCCATTTTTTTCCCTTCTGAAATGAGTTCCAACTTGTAAAGAACCTTCATCCATGTATTAACCACCTCATTTAATTCTTAATTCTTCATATTTATCCTAAATGAGCAAACCTTCTTCATTATAGCTGCATAAAGGCTTGAATGTGACCAATTAGGCCTTCTAGGCCTAACCAGGCTTTTTGACCCTTTCACTGCCTTGAATCATCTTGAAACTTCAAGAAAAATTTGTTATCACCTTGAAATAAAGTTTGAATTTCATTTAAAATCTCATCAACTTCATGATTTCAAACAACACTCACATTTCTCTCCAATTCTACTCAACTTCATGATTTCAAACAACACTCACATTTCTCTCCAATTCTCCTAAATAGGCCTATATGTGCTTATGGGCAACATAATTGTAAATTGTAAGGTACATTCTCTTCTCATTGGTACTTTGGTGGATGTTGTAGGATAATAAAATGTGATTTATTCTTCTCTTGAACCTCTAAATACATTTTAACCTTTTATTTCACACCATACATGGTAACTTTCCTCATTTCTACTTGTTACAGGCATGTAGGTCTATATTTAGGCCTCTTGGTTGTAGGTGGTCATTTAGGATTCTCTAGACTAGTTTAAACTTCCTAGAGTTATTTTATTGAATTATCCCTTCACTCAAATTTTATCATGAATCTTTTAATCTTATTATTGATTCAAAACCATCATCAACATATCCTATTTGACCTTTGTCTACTGATAGGGCTGTAGACAATCAATTTTGCCAAAACCGTTCATTTCTTCTATTGTGTCTTCTTGAGTTTAATCAACCATTGATGAAACTATGTGTAAAAATTGCATTATTGTTTTGAAATCCTATTCATTTATACAATGGAATAAAGATACTTGGATCACTCATTGAATCTCTCATTGTCTTCTTTTATGATTTCACAGTCCTACTTAGGCACACAATCCATTGGGATGCAAGATGAGTTAAGGGTATAAGACTTCATTGGAAATTTAGGATTATTAAAGAGATATTAAGGAGGATTTATATTATAAGTTACTTCAATGTCCCATTTATACCCCCATTACTAACCTTTAGGTATAAATGTTGATTTATGCCTCAAAGTTATATATATTATAATCATATTAGGTATGATTTGTAGGATAAATTAAGGGTCATTTATATTGTTTATAATCTCCTCTTGAACCATGGCATTCACATATATAGACCAAACATTATTTCTTCATGTCACAGTCCTGCATTGGCTCCTTTACACCTCAGACCTTATTGGAAAACACTAAGACAATGGCTCTCAAGATATTCCACTTGAAATTTATCCTTGAATGTGATCTTATAAAACTTATGTATATTTATTTACCTATTTTAAGATCCTTTCAATGAATAAACCTATAAAAATTACCTCGACTATGCTTGCAAACTCACATCACCCACATGTCCATACATAATTACTCTTTTCTTGAGATCTATCACCCCATTGATGACTTAAAGGAGTATAAAAGACATTAAATATGTTTTAGTAATGGTTTGAAACTTAATTTCACTCATTTCATGCATAAGGCACTCCACATCTCTTGAAAATGTGACTGTCATGCTTCAAAACTCTAAATTTGGAGAAAACTAACCCTAATGAAGTTTGAGTCCTTTTTCTACTCCTTAACTTAGTAACAATTGTTCATAAAGTTAAGGAGCCTAACTAGAATAAAAATTACACAAAATGAAAGAGAATTATGGTCCCTTACTATTTCCAAGATCTTGGGATCTAAGTTTCTCTCTCCTCAAAGTACCAAGTGAAAACTTATTACTTGTCTTGAGCTACCAAGAAGACTAACGGGGAAATGGAGTAGTTTTTTACATTGTTTGGCATGCACCTCCACCTTTTTCATGGATTTGGTTTTGATAAGACCATGGGGACCTCTGGGAGAGTTTGTATCTTGAAAACCATTAGAAACTCTCTTTAAAAGATCTCTAAAAACATGTTTTTCCCAAGATTCTACCTGTTCTAACCTTTGAAACTACTTGAGATGGTGAACCAGGTGACTCTTAATCTTCCCCTAACCTATAAATATGTGGAAGAGAGTGATAAAATGAATCACACCCTTATTATCATTCAACTCTCTCAAAAATCCTCATTGTTACGTTGGAAAATGATGAATAGCAATTGCAAAGGTAAGTCCACTATTAGAAATTAGTTATATAAGACATTTGAAGGAAGTGTATGGTCAATTACAACATGATGTCATCACATAAGTGTTAGATGACTGAAAACATCCCTTTTCCAAAGACAAAACCTTTATATTTTTTATTTACTAGTAAGTATAATCTCAACATTAAAATGTATAATAAGACTAAAGTAATAAAATACCTTAATCTTGTCAAAAATAACTTAAACTCTCCAAATTGCTTTATAAATAATGTGAGAAAATTATTAGTTCTAATTCTTTGACCCATTTGATAAGCTTTAGACCATGGTTATCCTAAAAAAGTCACAACCTTATCTTCTTGAGCATCATTTTTCCTTTATTTGATTGCCCACTTATCATAACTTTATCAAACCCACCTTAAATAATGTTAAACATAAAATGAAGAACATAAATAATGACCATTTTATGACCATACAACATGAATTGACTCAAATGCCAACTAGACCATCTTAAATGATCTTGTAAGCTATTAAGGAAGACACATTACCTATCATCCTAAATCATTAATTACTAACACAAGACCTTCTTAATGGCTATCAACAAAGTTAAGATCAAGTACATCAAAGTTTTGAATTATCCTTATTCATGGTATCCAAATTTTGGCTAACATATTTGTTAACCTCTTGGGATTGCATGCTTGATAAGCACCTTATACCAGTTGCCTAGTCCATCTTTTGGGCTATGGGGTCATCTCAACTCAACACAAAATATGACTTGACCTTGACACTTAACTGCAAACCTCTTGAAACAACTAAAATAGTTGATTACCTTCACCAACACAATAAGACAAGAAGCAAGCAAACAAAACCAAGACACAACAACAAAATAACAAGACAAAAATTGTTCCACAAATCACTTAGAGGAAAGACAATACAAGAAACTACTATGTACAACTAAACTTTTAGAACTAATCTTCCTAGATCAAAAGGAAAAATCCTTAAGTCACCATCATGTGATGAACAATAATGGTATATAGGTTATTGATAAGGGTTAGTTCTTACTTGACCAACTTCTTTCTTAACCACCACCTTATTTGTCTTGACCTCAAATGGATCTACAATAAAAAACCATGTCTCCAACAAAGACAAACTCATTTTTATCTTCAATTCTTATGCCATGCTACTGTCTATCCTTTGCAATGTGATAGACTTCCAAAGTGACCATGGTTTGATTCATAAAGCCAAAAACATTCTCAGATTCATATTATATTAGCTCTTTAAACTCCATCTCTTATTTAGATTGAAAAGTGTCATCTTCATCATAGGTTTCCACATCATGAATTTGAACTTCTTAGTGATGAATAATAGGACTTATTGGATTTATAGGAGCTTTGTACTTCTCATAAATAACTTCCTTTTATTATTATTAAGGTGCTTAACTACCAAGCTCTTCAAATTCCTTGAATATGTCTATGTAGGACTTCCACATGTCCTCAAAACCTCCTTAAATTTGTTCATGAGACTCAATAAGATCAACTACCATGACTTCAAGAGATTTCTCATGAATGTATTCATCATGCTCATTAGCCAAGACAACAATATTAGTACTCTCATCATGGGTTGTAGGTTCACTATCCAAACTAGAGAAAACTTTTTCTAGCTCTTCCCAAAAGGTAGCTTCTTCTTGGTTATTTGAAAGCATGCCAATTTCAATTTCAATTTTGCCATTCTCTTCAGGGATAATAGGCTGGTCAAATGCTTCAAATTCTTGAATAAAATCATGACATGGCTGTAATTTATCTTCTTTAAGTTCTATATTTTGCTCATGAGGTTAAACAAGTTCCTAGTTGATCCCCAATTATGTCCCACTCTGAAAATTTCCTATTCTTTCCCTTATCTTATTCAATTCTTGATCTTTATTACAACCTACAAGTACTACAAAGTGATTGATAAGACATTTTAGTAGAAAGTTAATATTTGATCATCATTGGTACATATTTGTAGGTAAAATATCATAGTACTTAAGCATTATTTCCTTAATTAACACTTCTTCAAGAGATCCTTTTAACTCCTTATGATCCTATTCCTCATTTTGTATCACTTATTTTACATAAATGGTTTGTTGTTGAAAGGTAGTCCCTTTACATCTTGGATTACTGTTGTAGCCAATTAAGCTATTGTTTGAGCCCCTACCCAAGGTTATTTTTAAGTTGTTAGATGGTTCCTTGTACATTTGTTCATATTACCTTTTGCATCTTATTCAAAAAATCCATAGACATTAAAAAATAAAAAAAATCTTAAAAATCAAAATATTCGAAAAAGGCCTCCCTTATCTATAAGAGATATAAATCCACAAAACCTTTGTATAGTTTGTCATCCCATTCACTAGTGGATTTGCCTATTAGTCCTATCTTATGTGGCACTATTTATGTATGAAATTAATAATCCTCACTTTTTATTTGAAAATATTCATGGGTGGAATCCTTTTATCATGTCATCATCATTTCTAATCATCATTAACATTTCTTCATTACCCTCCCATTTCTAGGAGAACTTCATCAACATGAAGTCCACACATACTATATAGGCAATGCTTGGCTATATAGGGTAGCTCAAGTTAGATTAGCTTCTATCATTCCCATTTTTATTTCCCCCTTCATTTATTCTCTCACCATTATGTGATCTAATCATTTTACGCTCTCATTATTTTACAAGCCCATTTATGCCCTAGTTGTTTTGTGAACCAATCCCATTTTTATCTTTAACCAATTTCATTCTAATCTTTGTCATTACTTTTCTTCTTTCCCTCTCTTGAGAAAAATACATTTGGCCTAAAATTCCATATGGATCATGTAGGTAATGTCCAGTTGCATTGGGCATTTGGATCTAGCTTGATCACCCCTTCCTTATTCTTCTATTCCCCCTTAAAATCTAAACGGTCACATTAACCTATTTTTATGATCCCTATACATTGTGATAATGTACCAAGCATAACATATTATTATCACACACACTACATGAGGGTTATTTGATTGGTTATTACTTTTCAAGTTTGTGTGCATGTGTTTGTTTATTTTCTTATTTGTTTGATTTTATTTTTGTGTATTGACTCAGTCCATATCCTTTCATAGGGTGATTCCTTGTACTTGTACTTGATTCCATCCATTGGCATATGACTATAATTTCATCTTAATTTTTTCATATCATGGTATGTTTGTGTCATTTGTATATTGGATCAAGTGTTAATCCTTATGCACATCATATTTAGGTCATCATGGTGCATACCATTGTGTGATACATTAAAAATTAAGCACTAGAGTCTTATCTACAATGTCATGTGCAATATTGTCTCCCATTTTAGGAAACTCTCATCACATTTTCCATTATCAAATCCTTATAATTAAACATTATAGTTACATATATGTTAATCAAGACATGTATTTACAAATTAGCATGTAATAGAGAGTCATACACATTTTCCTTCATATCAACTAATTTAATCCTTGTGTTATGTTTATCAATCAATTAATCAATTAGTCTATTATTGATCACATCTTCCTTACTGGGGCAAGTGCTTTCATCAATCACTTTCCCCCCTCTTTTGGAGTAACTCATTTTTATACTCTATCAATAATCAGTGTTCAAAGCATCTAAATTATTCCTTTCCAGTGTTGTCCATCAATCTTATTTTTATCCACTCCCTTGAGGGGGCATCATGGGATTCTAAAACATTGTTTGGAGAACTAGAGTGAACTCATTTTCAATAAATTGTAAAAGAATCAACATAAATGTGAGCACACAATTCATCGATCTTTATTATATCATTTTAAACAAAATTTTCATTTTTTTAAAAAATTGTTGTTTCATCTAGTGGCTTGTAAAACCTTCTCAAATAGGGGAAAAAATGAGACACTTAATTATCATCACTTTCATGTCAAAATTTTAATTAGAATGAATTTTAGAAATAACACACAAATCACTAAAACACCCAAATTATTACACAAACTTGATGTGCATATTATAAAATGTATTGGTGTATCCTTGATTTTGGAAATATATTGTACGCAATAATCAACTTCAACTAATTCATCCTGAGTCAAATTCTAACTTTACAAGAGATCTTTTTGGATTAAGTAGGTTGAATAATTAGTTCAAATTTAAATATTGCATAAATCACTTAGAAACTAATCAAGATGAATTAGACCATCAAATCAAATCAAATGGCTAAGAAAAAAGAAATAAAAATTGGCTAATTTATAATTATGCAATATTCAAAAAATGTCTAACTAATGAAATCATCATGACATCACTCAAAATTATCAAACATTAGCATAAATGCAAAGAAATATCAAAAAATTAAAACCATACCTAATAAATGTAGACTTTAACCCCAAGTTTTAATGACATTTATTATCTTAGACTAAATTATGGTCACACATCTTAATCTTGATATGACAACCACAATCAATCTAACAAGTCTATAAATATAAGGGTTATTTAAGCATTATGACAAAGATTTTAAGTGTAAACTTATTATGAAAAAATATAAGGGAAGTATTCATCATTAGTCTATCTTATTCTATTAAATTTAGGCCAAATCTTGTGTAAACTAGGGGAGGTGTTGCCTACATGAAGGTATGACATTGACGAAGAATCCATAACTATAATCTCAAGCTCAATACACCATTAATCTAGCTTGGAGAATGAATCCATGGGAAAGGTATAAATTTTGTTTTATGTCTTTCTATTTGTTTAGATTCTTCTAGACCTTGCCTAAAACAAGGCATTACCCTTGAAAATGTCATGTTCATCAATTTGTTTTGGTTTTTGAATTTCTAACAAAGAACTAACACCTCTTGTAAGTGTATAAATCTAAAATTGGGAACCAATGGATTTATACCTGACTTTAGAGCAATTATTACCAACCATCAAACATCTAGCATAAGAATTTATAAATGTCTCAAATTTGGCTTCATAACATGCAATTAAATCAATTTGGCTCATAAATCATTTAAAATGAGACAATTAAACACACCATTTAATTTAAAATATTGGAAATGTTCAAATACCTAAAAGGGATTAATTAACATGTAAATCCTAATCAAATCCTAATATCCATGAGAAATTAAATGAATTATCAAAAAGGAAAATTCAAATATCAAAAGAATATCCTAAGAATGAATCATTACCTTTTGTGAGTTATCCAAAATCCAAAATATCCCACCCACACCTCTTTCATGCTAATAATGAGGTTTGGACACCTTTTAACCCTACTATGGTTAACTAAGCAAACCTAGGCTAGGATTTAACTCATTCCAAGTTGATTTCAAAGCCTATAAAATCAATCCTAGAGCTCTTCATTTAGAAAGCTTGGATAGAGAGTGTTATAATGCATGTTTTTAAGCATGAATTAAATACATGGTGTTATAATCCCAAAATTGAGCCAAGCCAAGCCATTTTCAAGCCATATCAAAGAATAAGCCAAGCCAAAATCATGAGCATGATGTCAAGAGGAGATGGAGATAGCTAAGCCCCATTGATGAAGACCTTTTGAGCACAATCCGATCAAACAAAATGAAGAAGCCTCTTGGAGCATTCAAGGATTTGGTAAGGAATTTGTGAGTAAGTTCTTTCCATTTTTATTTATTCTTTGTTCCTTTGTGTTTCTTCACCATGCTCCTCCCATTGATCTAGGCAAGGTAGTGTTATGAATGTTAGTGTGTTATTTCTTTCATTTTGAGTTGATTTCATTGATTTTATTGTGAAGTTAACATATGATATAACCACCCTCCTTAGATTCCTTGATCACAAATGGCATGCCTGATGGAACTTTAGGGACCCCACATACCAAGGAGATAAAGATGTAACCCATAAATCATCAAATGAAAGTTTGAATATCTTCAAAATTGAAATTTTATCTTTAATTTTATCATATTTTTTATTTTTGTGTTCACTTGAGTTTACAAAAAAATTGACATTGGTTTTCTATAACTAGTATCGGTCATGAACTAATTGGCATCAGTCATATATAACTAACCATGATCACTATGTGCATCCTAAAACTAACCTATGCCACTGTCAGGGTAGCAAGCTAATAAGCCATCTTCTAGACTTTTATTTGAGGGCATATGGACTCCATTTTTTATGATTTTTTTTAAAAAACCGCGTGTTTTATCTTAAATTTTTAGAATATGCTATTAGTTTAACTTCAATATGCATAAATGTTTCACAAAATCTTAAAATGGGAGTTTGAATCTTTTTAAAATTTCTAATTGTTGTTTCTTGGTTTTGTTAAATTGTGTTTTATTCATCTAATCCTTAACTTACAGGTTTTATTAAGATTTTGGCTAACCATTGTCTAACCTAACATATTTATCTTTTTTTGTTTTGCCTTTAGGTTCATAGGTGATCAATGATGGTCTTAACTGATTGGCATCAGTTTTTCATGATCGACGTCATTTATTTTTTAACTGACCAGTGACGGTTGCCTTGAAATTGGCATCATTCATCTTTGACTGACCATAATTACTATGGGTCCAAAAATAAAACTTGAGAGCTCCTTTTTCAAAGATCATTTTCTCAAAACCAAAATTTATTCAAATTAGAACATTATTATCTAAAAATTGTAGGTTTAAGGATTGGTTCAAACACCAATTTGCTTGTTTTGACTAGAGAATATTTCATTTTGGGTTCCTAAAAGGAATCTACTTAATCTTGCACATTTCAAATTGAGTCCTAAAAAGAACATGTTAGATCTTACACATTTGTACATTGGTGTTTAAAATGAATCTAGGATGACTAAGCCTTAGGAACACTTTGTTTTTGGTGCTTAAAACAAATGCTTAAATCATGAACCTTTCAAGTTGGTGTTTTAAAATGAACTTAGGCTAAATCTTGAACATTTGAAATTTTGGGCTTAAAATGAACATAAAGGATTTTGTTTGATTTATTTTTGTGTAATTATTTAAATATTTCACACTTAAGCCAAGGGGTCAAGTAAATAACATTATCACATTCCAAATTGGTTCTTACAATCAAACTTTACTCATAATTATTTACAAAACTTGTTTGTTAATTTTTTGTTTCATAGAAAGAATAACAAATGTATGCTCTCCTCCCATCCCTTAAAGGGGACTCATGGGATCTAAAGTGCCTTTTCATTACATTTATTTCCTAGTACAAAGTGTAGAAATAAAGTTACCTAGCTTTCCCCAAAACTTTTATGGTATTGGGTGATCTAAAAGCAACCCTAAAGTCTTTCTACTTGTCTTTTATTTTCATGCATATTGGCTTATGAAGGAGATTTCATTAATTCTCATAAATTTTATAGGGGAGCATTGACCTGGGGGCTTCATCTCCCAGTAGTGTTTCAAACCCTCTCTATTGGGGGTATATAAATTAGGATTTCCCCACTAGGATAGTGATTTAAGTGGTTAAATCATCTTTATTAGTGGGAATTTGACCTAGAATGTATGATAATTTAGGACATCAAACTATACTGAGTAATTAATGGATGTAGTGGTTATGAAAAAGCTAAGACCTTTTCACAACAAGCTATTTGATGTGAATCCAATTGATGCGCTACTTCTCTTGTGTTAAAATATGAAAGTTTATACATATGGGATCAATCTAGATGATTATAACTTATAAGTTTTAGTTAACCCCACTTTGCCATACCTTGATAGGATCTACGATGATATACTTAGCTATATTTTGTCATTTTCTCTTTTATTGCTTGGTGTGTTAGATCTAATTTTTTTTTGTTTATACCACATCATTAATGATTTTTTTTGTCCATGTTATTCCACTGTTTGAGGAAGTGTTATGTCATCTATTTGACACCTTGATTTAACTTAGAAAACTTGTGTCAAAAATGTTGAGTATGGCACTTGATTGAGATGGGTAATGTTATGTTGTCAAAATAATTTCAAGTCTTGTGCCTTATAATTCTTTAAAATAACCCATTATCACATCTTTTAGGATTGATAACATCGTTATGCTACCCAAATTGTTTCAATAGACCTATCTTGTCTTACATCCAAATTATCATTATTTAAACCAATCATTTGAGCCTCGTTAGATCTTTGTTTGGGACAATCATGTTATTCAAATTCACCTAGCTTGTTGGTCATCAAAATCCTAGTTTACCTTAGTTTTTTAATTAACTTTTACAAATTTAGATTTAAACATTGATTGATTTTTTTTTAGGCCTCAACACATAGGGGCTAATACATAGATCTTTATCTTTTGGGTTGTGTAACTTAGGTTAATCCATCACTCAAATTTAGAAACTATATTATTTATGCCTTTGTTTGATAAAATCAATCCAACTTTAAAGTGCATTTTTTGTTTTTTGTTTTATACGAATCTGATCATGTTTATGTCTAAAATCAAGTGCCCAGTCTTTGCCAAATTGTTCCAAGTTTGTTAGATTAATCATCATCACTTGTTTCAAGTCTAGCTTTTGACATTGTGTTTGGACAAAATTCCTAGCACATCTTGATTGAGCCTATATTTTGACTCCATGTTTGGACAAAAGACCTAGTGATTGTTTTCCCTTTCCTAGTTTAGACCTATTTGGAACACATTTGGACATTAGAATTTGGCATCTTATTTTTAGGTCATTTTAATTTACCTTATTTATGTAAAATGTTTAGTGTTAGACATTTGACATTATACTATTTCTACCAAGTCTTTGCATAGACTTTTTGGAGATACAACTCCACCTTAGACCAAGTTAGACAGAGTTTGAACATTTTATCCTTTGGACATTATTTTTCAAACTTTGTATAACTCTAAAACCTCTTAGTTTTGAAGATTTTTCATTGATATAGATATGTCTAGATATACTTATGGTGGAGTCATGTACAATATAATTTATGATATAATGACCACACAAATTGACCACAATCATCAAATATTTGAGGAACAAAGTTAAATGACAATCTAAATTAAGTCCCTAATTAGGAAAATATGGTTTTTGAAGACTTGGATGCTTTGGCTTTTGCAAGCAATCCAACTCCACAATGCCTGTAATTATCATTCCAAGACCTCATCCCTTGGCTTGTGTGAGCAACAAATCTCCATAATTCCCTACCATTTATTTTTTAAGACCTTATCCTTTATCTTGTGTGAGAAATCAAGCTCCACAATACCATACCATTTCTATACAAGGACCTCATCCTTTGGCTTGTGTGAGCAATCAAGCTCCACAATGCCATATCATTTCTATTCCAAGACCTCATCCTTTAGCTTGCATAAGTAATTAAGCTCCACAATTCCCTATCCATACCATTCAAGGACTTCATCATTTGGCTTATGTAAGCAACCAAGCTCTATAACACCCTACCATTTCTATTCCAAGACCTTGTCCTTTGGATTTCACAAATAACCAATATTTGCAACACCCCTTAATTATTTAAACCTAACCAATTGTCTATCCCCAACCAATCCAATCATAACTTAAACCAATCCAATCATAACCTCAACCAATATAATCAATACCTATCCAACCAAGCCAATCATTCAAGGACCAAGCTGTGTTCAAAACTATTTCTTTACAACTAATCATAAATTAAGGCCAAAAGACCCAACCAATCCAAGTTGTTTTTACTGAACCAACCATTTATGATAAGTCAACCTATGATGAATTACATTTTATTCATATGCCTATTTTTCAAGAGTCTCCTATTAACAAGATAGTCTCTAATGAGTTGTATCTTAAACTTTGTCCCACCATTGCAAAATCTCAATTTGACAAGTGAGTCTTTCTGGAGCTTGTTATGTCATCATAAGTCGTTACTTGTCCAATATACAACATTCAATGAAACATTATTTTAGTAACATCCATATTAGATGAAGAATCAACATTAGAGTTAGATTTTATTTTTTAACCTACATCATATTTAGCATCAAAAGTAGAATCAACATCAGTCTCAACATTGGATTTAGAGTCCATTGAGTCATAATCATATTTAGAATTATAATATGTTCATGGATGTTACAATATTGGTTATGCATGCCTTGTAGATAAATTTGAATATGTTTTTGATCCTTCTATAGTTTTTGAGGATGATTAATTTAGCATCGACACAAGTTCTCCTACTATCTTCTACAAGAATTGAGTTGCCTTATCCCATTCCATTACCACCAACCAATATAGCCATATTATTGACATTCCACCTCCCACAAGTGTCAATTGGGACCAATAAAATCATACCTTATTGAATTGAATCCATGGCAACATAGTAGTTAAATATCAAGGAGGCCAAGACCAAATTCATGCATAAGAACAATATCATAGTAAAACTTTTTTAGAGGTGTTAGGGGACAATCAAAGTTCAAACTCAACATCTTCTAGTGAAACCTTTTTGGAGATGCTAGAAGATAATCAAATTTAAAAGTCAAAATACCTTAGTGTAATCTTCTCAAAGGTGTTATGGAATAATCAAGATAAATTCATTGGTGAAAACCTCTTTGAGGTGCCAATAGATATGCACAAAATTTCTTCACTGATTGATGAAGACAAAATCAAAGATGAAATAATTATAGCTTCCAATCTACAACCTAATCAAATGTTATCTACTCTTAGGCCTAAATAATAGAAAAATTTAGTGGTCTTATTGAGGGAATATTTATAAGTCTTTGGCCCTACCACATCCAAAGTTATGTCAAATCCAGAATCAATAACATTGTGTGTGCCTAAAAACCCTGATCTTCATTTGTTTCTCCCAAAATTTATCAAACCTATCAACCAAAATTTATCCCTATTCAGTATCCATGGTCACACTTTCCTTTGTAGAGGCTTCAAAGATATCTTGTCTTGAAGTTTGAAGGAAATTAAATCAATGACCAATGAAGATCACAACAACATTTTTGGCATCCAAACCTATAGTAGGTTCTTGACAAAGTAGCTATTCAAAAGAGGTGTGGGCTATCAATTTACATGACTGATTATTTTGATTGTATCATTAACTGAGCAAGATGTGTATCTCCACATTAGTAAGAACAACAAAATCATTTACCACACCCAAGCCAAAAACATAAAACCCAACAACCATCATCAGACATAAATATTTACCATGCCAACAACCTTTCCATTTCCCTTATCACTTGGGGGCAATCCTCTTACCATTTTATCTAGTCTTCAAACCATCCTATCTTATCACTTTACCATCCCATCCTATCATTCTACCATCCTATCATCCAATCATTCTACTATTTGATCACTTTGCCTCTCACTTATCTATTCTACCATTTCATTCTATCAACTTAACATGTTTTGATCACTCCTCACCTATCCCATTTGACCTTGGTTCATCCATTGGTTTCATGCTCTTAGCATGATGAATCATATCAATTTTAGCATTTATTTTAAGCATTCAAGACAAAGATAGTATTTTAGAATAGTAAGATAGAAGTTTTATTAGTTGCATCCTTCATGTCTTATTTCACTCTAATCATGTTTGTTTAGCCTGATTATATCTACCTATAGGGGCAAATCAATGTCTCACCTATTTTGATACTAATTATAACTACCTATGGGAAAATTAGTACCATTGATTTGATCTATTATATCCTAGTTATAATTGCCTATGGTCAAACTAGTGTCAATAGTTGTTTATTGTGCCATGACATACCAACTTGCCATTCCTATTGTGTATTGTGCCACTGTGCCAACTATGTTTATTTTATTTGAATTGACTGATACACTAGTTAGATTCCTCCACTGTAAGGTGGAACTAATATGACTTGAAGCCAATTTGGGACTATGTGGGTTATTCTCAATTCATATTGAGGTCATCTCAGTCCCCCTTCACCATGCTCTCATCATTTTGTGAGCATTTCAAGTTTGAACACTTTCATCATTTTTTGAGCTTGGACCATTTCATATCTCATCATTCTCCATCGAGTTAAGATACTTAGAAAATTCAATTTTTTTTTGAAAATTGAGTTTAAAAAATCCAAAACATTGACCACTTCTTTTCCTTAAGGATTCTAGGAAGCCTTACTTAGTTTTAAGAAACCACTTGGTCACTTATTTTCCTCATCCTTTTTGGCCCCTTATCCCATGCACTTACTATTTTTTGAGTTCATTCTTATTCTTCTATCATATCAATCATGTTTTTCAACATCATCAGTTTCTTCTATAACATTTCTTGGGAGAACTACATTTGGCCTAAAGTTTTTTTAGATATATCATCTATGGAACTATGTAGGCAATGTCAAATTGCCTAGTGCATATGGAGATAACTCAACCATGCCCATCCTTTTCTTTTATTCCCTCATATTATTTGTTTGTTTTATTGTCACCTATTTTCTAGGGGCAATGTTCATTTTTTGTTTGTGTCGTAGTGTTTTTACTAACATTGTGACTGACCATTATGTGTTTGTTTTTTATTTTTGTTTGTTTATTTGTCTGTGTACCTTTTTTTGCTTTAAGTATTGTTAGCTAGTTTTAAATTTATCTATGTTCATTAGGTGATTTATTGTGCATTGTTATTGAAACCATCCTTATTCATGCATCAACATTTTCATCATGGTTTTTATCATTGGTTCATTATTTTCCCTTGATTATTAGATCAAGAGAGTCAGTCCTTATGAATATTTTGTCTAAGTCTTCATGGTGTTCTATCGTGATGCCTACCATCAAGTGCTACATCAAAATCAGCTTTGAGAAGTCTACATTAGCAATGCAACATCAATATCTCCTCAGCACCAGCACCAACAACAATCCCATTCATATCCCAAACAAAGTAATTAAAGAATGAAATAATTTTAACCTTTATTAGTTTGGACAAGTATCTCCATATTAGTATGTTGTCCTAATTCATCTTTATCCTCTGTATCAATTTGTCATCATCATGTTTTTAATCAACAACCAAAAATTTTATTTTCCATAATTAGGGTACAATGTTTATAACCACCTTTGGGTAAACCATTATATACCATCCCACCTACATTTTCAATGGTTATAACTGCCTTTGGGAAAATCATTATGTTGTCACCAATTTTAGAGTTAATGATTATAACAACTTTTGGGAAAATCATTCACTTTTATTTGCCCACCTGGGGCATGCTTTTATCTTGTTTGTCTGTCCTACCTAGGGTAGCTCCATATTCTCAATGATTATAACCATCTTTGGGAAAATCATTATGTTATCATACCATGTTTTCCACTATTAGGGTATAATGCTTATAATTACCTTTGGGAAAACCATTATACACCATCCCACTTACATTCTCAGTGTTTTTGGTTTATTTTGGCCAAATCCTTATGTTTTCACCTCATCATTTTCATCATTTTGGTCCCCTTGATTCTTTTTGAGGGACCATTTGTCAGCCCCTTTGCTAATTTCTCCCTTAAGGGGGAAGTTATATTTCATTCATTACCATTGCAGACATAAGCATACAAGACTATTTTGTTCTTTGAAAATACATTACTATACTTATAGATTATAATGCCTTCCCAAATAGGGGCAAACTGTAGACATCTAAAATTGGCCACCAATTTATTTATACCTAAATTTAGAGTAATTCCTACTAACCATCGAACATCTAGCCTAAAAAATTCTAAATGTCTAAAATTTGGCTTCATAATATGCAATTAAATCAATTTGGCTCATAAATCATTTAAAATGAGATAATTGCACACATCATTTAATTCAAATTCTTAGAAATGTTCAAATGCCTAAAAAGGATTAATTAACATGAAAATCCTAATTAAATCCTAATTGAATTCATCCATGAGAAATTAAATGAATTATCAAAAAGAAAAATTTAAATATCAAAAGAATTTCCTAAGAATGAATCATTACCTTTTTGTGAGTTGTCCAAAATCCAAAATATCTCACCCACACCTATTCCATGCTAATCATGAGTTTTGTACACCTTTAAACCCTACCAGGGTTAACTAAGCAAACCTAGGTTAGGATTTAACTCATTCCAAGTTGATTTTAAAGCCTATAAAATCAATCTTAGAGCTCTTCATTTAGAGAGCTTGCATAGAGTAGTGTTATAATGCAAGTTTTTAAGCATAAAGTAAATAAATAGTGTTATAATGCCAAAATTGAGCCAATCCAAGCCATTTTCAAGCCATATAAAAGCATAATCCAAGCCAAAACCATGAGCATAATGCCAAGAGGAGATGTAGATAACCAAGCCCCATTGATGAAGACCTTTTGAGCACAATCCGATCAAGACAAACAAAGAAGCCTCTTAGATCATTCAAGGATTTGGTGAGGAATTTGTGAGTAGGTTCTTTCCATTTTTAGTTGTGCTTTGTTCATTTGTGTTTCTTCACCATACTCCTCCCTTTGATCTAGGTAAGGTAGTGTTATGAATTTTAGTGTTTTATTGCTTTCATTTTGAGTTGATTTCATTATGAAGCTAACGTAAGATTTAACCACCCTCCTTGGATTGCTTGATCACGGTAATCATGATCTACACCTAGTAATCTAAAGTGCATAAATTGAAGATAATACAACAAATTAAATGTATAACACATAAATAAAAATTTACTAAAATAGACCAAAATATATCTATATATCATAATAACATTGAGTTTATACAATCAAGGCTCAAGTACAATCACCTCTGTTGAGGGAAAGTATACCTTGAAATATCAAAAATTCCAAAAAAATAGTGTCCAAGTATAGAAAAGGTCCATAGGATCATGTCATCCTCCTATGAGAAGGCCTTGATGCCAAGGGGTGTTATGTGTTATAGATCCTTAATCAAATATCATTAGTTTGTCCATGGGATGCTATACATCCCCTATCTTTTATCTTGAATAAGCTTGACCTCTCCTGCTAATCAAAATGTCACTCAAGGTCTACACCTAAGCCTCTACCATAGTCACTCTCTCTATCCCAATTCCACCATTATACCCTCATGTTGTAAAAAAAACCCTAAATCATTATTAAGACATTTTATAGCCTAAATAGTAAAAAAAAATAATTATTTTCTTCTTGATACAAAAGCTTCAACTTTTATAGGGACGGGTTATGAAGGCACCCTAGGTAGTTTCACCTTTGTCTATGACAGTCATGGAACCACCACATGATCGATAGGTGCATGAATACACTAATTAATAACTATGGTGGTCATGTCATTGATGTGTTGAATATGTAACCAATGGTCTACATAGACTAATGATTTTGCCTCGATGTGGCTGCTTTGACCCTCGATTGCACCTAACTCAAAAATCTCCCCAACAACCTAAAAATAAAGATTATTTATTTATTTTTATTTTTTTTTAACTTTTTCCTAATCTAGCTAAACCCCAATCCCATAAATGAAATAAATTTAAAAATTTAATGTATTTTTGTACATTTTTATGGTAAAAAAATTAAAATTAGGATAAAAATGTATAAATAAGCAAAACTAACTTGGACCTTACTTGCTCCTCCTCCCATTGGTACATTCACCATATCTATTATGTTCTCATCGATTTGGCTACTCTTTGGTTCAATTCCATCACTATGAATCTAGAGCTCAAAAATCAATTTACACAAATGATTTCTATTTTCAAAATTTTTTTAAATATATATTATTTCTAACTAGTAATTATGTTTTAAAAAAATTCGTTGTAAAATCATATATATTTTTTTTAGTTTAGATGTGTTGATTGCTCAACTACATATTTTACAGTTTTGTGTGCTTTGTATCATGTTTGTTTATCATTTTGGTTTTATATATTCATGTCACTCAACCCTAGATTTAATACCCTAATGGGATGGTTTAGGTAGTATACTCACCCCCACATTTATGGTAATTAATCTTATCCATGTTTTGATTAGTTGGTATATTTTTCACTTTCTCATTAAACTAAAGTTGATTCCTGTATTTTGTTTTTAGGTTGTGATAGAGTCTCGGTTGGCTTTACTATGCTAAAAAGGTAAGTAAGGTAAGTTTTATAACCCTCCTTTTACCTTTAGTGTGCCACTAATTAGTACCACACCCTTGTCAATCCATGATAAGGCATCATCCAGGGGGGGATATGTATGCACTAAAAAATTACATGGTGTAATATTTTAAAAAAATCTAATGATGATGCAAGGATCTCATAAATACATTCAGACTTGGTTTCCTCTAACATTATTGATCCTTACTTTTTACTTAGCCCATTTTCAACCTTGAATTTTTTTGTTGGGTTATTTTTAGCCTTAGCCTTTGATTTGCCTCTTATACAATGAAACTATTAGGAATCATGACAGAATTGCCCTTCATTGTGATGAAACCGCCCTATCTAGATGCATTATTTTGTGTTGGTTTCATAAACCACAACAATAGAATAATAATAGTTGAGGTGGTTTTATTATTTTACAAGGTGGTTTTATTATCTAATAGGGTAGTCTCATCACCTTTTACAATGATTTCACACTTGTCCCTTACCAACAATGATAGTTTTGACACAATATACATGTTTTTAAATATAACATCTAAGAATTTAGTTCTCTTTTTTTTTTGCAGGATTTTATTCATGTTTCACTCATTTTTTATTTTTTCTAGACTTCATGATATCCTAGATGAATCATACTCTTATTTTTATCAATCCTTATCCCTCTTAAGTTTAGCTTTCAGTCAATCAATAGTTAAACTCACACATGCAACCTCCTTTCTTCTTTTACAAGTATCTCACATTTAGATGATTTTTTGATCTAAATTATGAATTGAATATTAGTGATTTAAATCTCTAAAAAATGATAACATACCTTTTATAGTTTTGTAAAATATTTTTCTCCATATTTGGTCATCTTCATGTCAAATCTACACAGTTGTGGAGGACATAATTCACTATATTAATAATATAGTCTTTGCTATCATTGAACCAATCAACCATAATACAACTACACTTTTATCCAGTATTGTGTCCTTATTTTTCACCTTATCTTTTTATAATATATTTTCATAGAGTTACTATGGTCACGTTGAGTGGAGGAGCTTGCTTCCTAAGGACACTTTACACAACAACTATCTTTCACATTTACTTGGTCATAACCATTGATCAAGTTGAAGGATTTACTTGTAATATTATTTTAATTTATTAAATTAGAATAGTTTAATTTTATTTATTCATTATATCAGTTTTATATTTCAAAAAATCAATAAAAATAAAAATAAAATAAATCCTTCTCTTTCCTCTCTTACACAAAAACATAGTCTAGATTTCTTGTTTTACAAATCCATGTTACTTTTTGTGAAATAAAATAGTGATTAAAATTGCATAGGGTATATTAATAAAACCATAAATATATATAAAACCAAATACAATATTTTAATTTCATTTTTAGACAAGCTTTTACACACAAACAAATCTCAAACACACATACATAAAAACCTAGATAACCAAACCTTGAAAGTTAGATTAAGAACTCATTCATTTCATTAGTGAAAGAACATTATTTTAAGGTTTCAAAACTAGAACATTATAACACTAACATTTCATACCTTTCATCCTTAAATAATTTAATTTCATATATAAACATTCAAAGTTTTCAAAATCAGTTTCTAGTGTGTAAGTGAAGTCAACTTTCAAAATTTTTAGTAAGTGTGCTTACTAGGATTTTAAAACTTGATTTCATATTTTCATGTTAAGAAATTAAATTTAAATATTATTTTTTCATATAATTTTCATAATAAAAAATATATATCATTTATATTGTATTAAACAAATCATCTTACAAGCTAGGAAAAACTAGGAAAAATTAGGAAAAATCAGCATTTGCATATTTCCTTCAAAATTTCAGTTGTAGGTTTTCATGCATCCAAAATATTGAAAAAAAAAATTCATTTACATTAATTTTATTATTCATTAATTTATTAATTTCATGATTATATTTTTAACAAGTGTATTAGTTCATTTCTTTTCCCAAACATTGTCAAAATAACTCAAAACATCAAAAAAAAAGCCTTGTCAACATGAGCATGAGCCTAAAACTTGATACAACATTTTAAAAAACAAGTATATTACTTAAAAAATATTATCCAAATAATATAATATTATTTATACACTTGAACAAACACTACTTTCCTCTTTTATGACACTCCCATAATTTTTTTATCTTATTAGGGTAGGTCTTTTCCCTAGGGTCAAAGCTCCTTTTCCTACTAGTAACATACAGATTGATATTAATATAGAGATTAAATTATAATTATTATGTTCCAACCCATTACACAACTTATATTTAATTATATAACTATTCTTGATGATCAAGAATAAATTTTTGAGCTTCCCATAGTCATTCCCCCTCACATGGAAGGTCGTCAATACAATGTCATCAAAGCTCAACCATTCACATTTATTTTTATTTTATCCTTGGGACTAGAATAATCATATTTTAATTCAATTTATGTATGAAATTTAATGGGCATATCCAATTTTATAGGATCAATCAAATCCCCAAAGTCATCCAACCTAGTTACACCTATTTTGTTGTTCATGTCATAAATTAAGAACTTCATTAGCCTATCATCGACTTTATAGAGGGACCTTAGAATTATATCTCTTCCTAATTAAATTATCATAAAAAACACTTTGATGTGGTAGAAATATTATGATACTAACATGACCATCCCTTAACACCAATCATCCAAAACCCCATTCCTCAACTTAACCAAGACAATCCATAGATTTGCTCATCCATCTATCCATTACATCAGTTATCTCAGCCAGACCTCAAGAATTTGAGTGCACAATGTATCGTGTTTATTTATACATGTATAATTTACACTTTAAAAATTAAATTAACCTCCATTACTCCATGACCCCATGAGAGTTTGATGGTCAACAACTATAGACTTTTGATTATAATTTTGTTTTAAATTAATATGCGAATGTGTGGTTTTGTAATTAAGAGTTGTATCTTAGCTTGAAAAGTAAGGACCCTATTTATTTATAATAATTTTTGGAATGTTTTTTGAAATAAATGTGTGTAATTATACTTACTATATGCATATACATCACATATAAAAATAAGCATGCATGTTAATTGTAACTTTTTTCACATTGCATTTTAGATATTGGTCAAATATCCTCTTCAATTTCATGAGCAACCTAGATGACTTTTTGCAATCATAAATAGTTTATTCCCTCTTTTGTAAGTCAACTACACCATAGTTTATAATATTTCCCTTGGATGATATTAAAAAGCCAAAGTTTCATTTTAAACTAATAAAATTGAAAATTCACAAGAAAGTGTATGTTTTAATGGGTTTAAATTGAAAAAAGATTATTGATTAGATATTATTTGATTTTACATGAGTTTAAATAGTAATAGGTAATATGAATGGATTCATATTTTTTTATGATAGTCGAAATTAAAAAATTATGGTATGGAAAATGGAAAGCTCTTACATAAATTCAGTTGTGTTCTAAAATCAAATTTTAATAATTGCTTTACATCACCATTTGGTAATCATAGGGGTAAATGATTATTGAGTCTCATGTGGTGTTATCAGATATTGTAAATGGTTATTATATTTTTTCCAAATTACATGTGTGATATTTTTTGATAGATATTAAGGGTTATGAGGACCTTCACCCATATAGTGAAAAAAATGAGAGATATAAAAAATGAGAGGAAGAAGGTGAAAACCATGTTTCTCCAGCCATGTAAGGTAAAAAACCACATAATTTACAAATTTAAAACATGGGACAAACCTAAAACAAAAAGACATAACAAAATATAAGACAAAAAACTGAAGTAAAATCTAGAGCAAGCCTCAAACCACCAGAATATACTAGCAAGTCACCACAATATAGAGACCAAAATTGATGGACAAACACCCATGTATTTAGCCAAAATAATATGATGGCCATGCCCATGACCACACCCATTCTAAACACCATGCAACTAAGAGCCTTTCCTACCTCTACCACCATGCCAAAGAAGCTCTTCCAACCTCTTTCTAAAACTTCTCAAAGAGGTAAAATAAACCCCAAAAACTAACAAAATTATGATTAATCTTCATCTTCCATTTCATGTTAATGGATGCCAGCAACCTCTACATAACTGGATCAGACCATAGCCTAGAGTCATCAAACATAACTAGACTAAAACCTCAAAATATATTTCCCTCCATAAAAGGCAACCAAAAATTTAGTTGACACCACTATCTCCCTTGTGTAAAAATGATCTATAATATGATTGAATGGAATAATGGGAACAAAAATTTCCCCCAAAAGTATTGGAGGAAACATAGTTCCCTTAGGATATATCTCTTAGAATAATGATAACAAATTCTAAATATAATCCCTAAGAAAAACAAAATGATCCTCCAATTCCAAGAATACAAATAAAGGAACAAGACCCAAATGATGATTTGCATAGAAAGAGAGCCTATGCCCATCCTCATAACCCATCCGATCCAAAAGGGTTTCCAAGCCACCTCAAAACTAAGGCTAAACTAAACATTCAAATTGATGGGTCACATCTGTATCCTTCACCACTCTTAGTATATTTTTGGTGAAAATAAAAACCATATCTAAATTTACCTTGTTTATTCAAACTGAGTGCATGTAAACTATCCCAGTAATAGATTTGATTGCATTCATCAACTCCCCCTTAAGAATCTAAAATACCAACTTAAGATGCCCATCAATAACACTACCTATAAAATCCATATCCCTTTATTTGGGTTATAGGGAAAGAATAAAATTAATTAAAGCCAATTCCTCCATGCGAGTCACCTTCTTCACAACCATTCCAACCACTAAAACCTAATTCTTCACAACCAAACCAACAACTAACAAAGGAGGAAGAAACTTCTAAAAATATGATCACACACACCAACTCTAAGGGTAATCATAAATTCCAATGCACACCTATGGTATAAAACACATGATTTGAAGTGGATGCCATGTAAAACAATTTACACTCCCAAATTTAACTCAATCCATGCATCCACCATATTTTTAATGTCAAGCTCCATTAATTGGTCAATCCCCTAAGTTTCCAAAAGATGAGCATGAGTATTTATTTCTCTATAGTAATGTATGGAAGAATAATAATCAAAAGAGTCTAAAAATTTCCATGCCTTAAGAAAAATATTCTTGATATTTTAGGCCACATCATGTTAATTATATAAATTAGAGACAATGACCCTTGAGTTGCCCTTAATAATGAGGTGATCAATGACACATTAAATCATCATCTCAATACCAAAATCCATAGATTGGGATTTGACATAATTATTAGTGCCATAGTATAGATTCAAATTTTTCCTAATAAGAGAGCTAAAATGATTGCTAATGATATGACCTACCCTTCAATATCCAAGTTTTAATCTTGTTGCACCATCAAATTTTAGTTTGGAAAACCCCACTAGATATGGAGTCCAACCCACATGATTTTTCCTAAGAAAGAATTTGTTGCTTAATATTGATCCATTAACATGGGGATTTTAACCAATAATTAGTTAAGTTTAATCAACAAATCCCACTGAGATAAATAAACCTTAAAACACTTAGCATGACATGAGATAACTTTTAAATTTTCAATCTCTACTTTTGTCAATATCTTAGCAATAGATGAAGACTCCTCCTTAAAGATATGCCAATTTAACTCCTTCCATATGGTCTAAATGAGGATGACATGAATTTTCATCCAAAATCAGCCCAAAGTATCTCTTGATACACTAAATAACCAAGAGGATAACACATATTTGAGAGATGATAAACACTCCCATTGCCAACTTAATTTGTGACACAACCAATCCCAATGGGAAGTGACAAAGGGGCAATGTAATAAAAAATGGTGTGCACTTTCCTCAACTTGGAAACATATAGAACACCTAAAAGGGCCCACCCAACTTATTTTCCTCAACTAATCTTGAGTGAAATTTTTATTTTAGTTTGCCAACCAAGTATAATCACTAGCTTTGGCAAGACTAATACTGATCTAACACATCTATTTAAATTGTAGACATCCACATTCTTAAAATTATACCAATTTATAGCCCATATCGATGTAATACTCACAAATATTATTACCAATCCAACAAATTAAATCAACATATTTTCCTCAATTGATCTTGAGTGATAATTTTATTATGGTTTGCCAACCAAATAAAATCACTAGATTTGTCAAGACTGATATTGATCTAAAACAACTATTTAGACTGGAGACATCCAAATTCTTCAAATTTTACCATATTATAACCCATATTGATTCAATACTCACAAATCTTAGTACTAATCAAATAAATTTAATCTAATTTAGAGTTAATAAAAAATTTACACCTTGATAGAAAAAACCGCAAAATATCCCTTAGAAATTGGGAAATGAGAGCATTATCCAAGATCTTCCATCTTCAGACCTCCACATCCCCCCTCCTTCTATTTTCCAAATAATACCTTACTTTATTTCCCAAAAAAATATAAATAATATCCCTTGAATCATCAAGTTCCTAAACCTCACATAAAGGCTTATGTACATTCCAAGAATCCTCCCAAAGATCCTCCAGATGACCATTGTTAATCTCTCAAGAAATACAGTTAGAGATAATAGAATGGAAATGCAACAAGAAATACAAAAAATGTGACCCATGAGGGGGATTTTATGTGAATAAAATACCATTGGCATCTAAATTTCCAAGATACTTCAATTGAATATTTTTTATTCATAGGGATGCAGGCTCAGAATACATATCCCAAACTAAATTTTGATCCAAGGGCCCTGTTCTATAAGGAAATGTTTTTTACCCCTACCCAACTAGTCAACTTCAATTTGTAGACATGATACCACTTAAGTAGAGTCTAGTTTTTAGTCACTTTACATCCCTTCCAAAATAAGTTCTTGAATATTTGATTAATGTTCTCCACCACACTTGAAGGAGTCTTATGAATAAAGAACAAGTAGGAATGACACTCAGGATTGACTAAAGAAGAGTAATCCTTTTAACCAAATAAATCCATTTCCATAAATCTAATTTTTAGTTGAGAGTAGACAAAATTTTGTCCCACAAATATGCCTTACCCATGATAATAGAAAGAGTAACACCAAGATATTTTTCTGGCAACTTGCCAATTTTGAAAGCAAGGTATCTTGTCAAACACCTTTTCACAGGCTCAAAGACTTTAAAAATTTATATTTATAATTTTAATTAATTTAACAACTTTTATAAATATTATGATACTTATCAATCAATAATTTTAAGTGATTTCATTCCCTAACTAAGGCCACACCAAACAGAAAAGTGTCATCAGTAAATTGTTGATGGGTGAGATTTTCCAAGTTCTTTGTGACACTAAGCCCTTCAATGGCCCCATGCAACTTCACTAATTGAAAATATATACTTAAATGTTCTACCATTAATATAAAAAAAACATGGGAAAGAGGATCCCTTGCTTAAGCCCATGTAAAGCTAAAGAAAACCCCTTTAAAATAACATTAATCAAAATCAAGAACTTGGGGCTGAAAATACAACTAAAACCCCAATCACACCATCTTTGTCAAAACTAATATTTTATAGAACTTTTACAAAAAATATCCAATTGATCCTATCATATACTTTACTATTTTTTAGTTTTATTATCATGTCTTTTGACTCGTGCACAATAATTATCCCATATTGATGTGCTAGCTAGGGACAAACCCACCTTTTTTCCAAAGAAATTAGTGGAGAAGTGAAATATTTTAACTATAATGAAATAGATTTGGAAATGACTTTATAAATCATAATACACAAATAGATTAAATTGAAGTCCCCAAAGGATGATTGAGACTCCCCTTTTAGGATTATTGAAATGGAAGTACAATTTTGTCTACATTTACATTTATCTGAATCCTATGAAACTCCACAAAAATTATTACCTAAAACCCTATAACGCTCCAAAAATATTGAAAAAAAAGCAGGGAATCCATCTACCCCTTGTGATTTGTGATTTGTGATTTTTTATTTAAAACCCCACCTTCCTGATTTCTTCATCTAAAAATGGTTCCATAAGAGACTTATTTTGTTGATTCATCACTAATCTTAGGATATGCCTAAATAGAGTATTATGAGCTAACAAATAATATGCCTCCACACTTTCTAACAAAGATTCAAAAAATTCTACTACTTCCTATATGATATCAGATGTTTTCTCGAACCACCTACAATATTTGTCCATAATCTTCAAAATCTTATTTTAGGCCTTTTTTACTTGAGTCGAATTATGAAAAAAAATAGTATTATGATCTCCTTCCTTCAGCCAACACTCTCAAGACTTATGCCTCCAATACATATTTTATCTTAGGGGAAGTTCCTCTAAATTAGATAGCAAAATAATTTATTTTTCATACATCATTACATCCATTCCAACATTCAAAACCATCTCATTCAAGACACTGAGATCTACTTCCACCCTTCTAGTTTCCTCAAAAATGTTTTTGAAATGCTCTCTATTCTAATTTCATAAACATTATTTGATCAAGGTCAATTTTTTCCAAATAATACACCAAATTCCATTTATCCTTAGGAAAATTATGTAACCAATGACATATCAAGGTAGGGAGAGAGGGATCCCTTATCCACATTGACTCAAATTTAAATGAACTTCTTAGATGGGTAGTGTCTATTAAGATCAACCACTTTACTAGGACATGATCAAAACCCGCCATAGGAATGATCTTGCTTTCTAAAATACAACTAGTTTTCAACTAAGAAGGAGATAAAAGGAAATGATCCAAGTTATAAAAAATGTTACTAAACCCCTATCTTATGTTAGTCCAAGAAAATTGGTCGCTCTTAGGAACTAAATCAATGAGACCACTACTAGAGAAAAATTTGGAAAAATCCATTTGTGAAACCAAAGGACACCCCACACCCTTGTTTTATCTACATCACTAAGAATGGAATTTAAGTCCCTTCTAATAGAAAACCATTCCTCAAAATTTAAATCCATGAGTTTTTCAATCTCAATCCACCATCATCTATTCAACATAGGGATATTGGGGTGGTAAATATTGAAAAAAATAAAGGATATGTCAGAGGAAACATCACACTTTTCACAATTACCAAACATACCCACTACCTTGAGGGATCACATATACTTTGGATGGATTAAAAATTATATCCATCCCACCTGAAGCACCACTTGAAGAAAAAAAATCCCTTCCATGAATTCCAAATTTTGTTTAAAATAAGGTTAGTCTCTTCCCCACTCAATGTTGTTTCTTGAAAAATGAAAACATCATCCCTTAAAGACAACATATGATGCTTCAATAAGTGACTCTTGATAGGGGCATTAATTCCCCTAATATTCTAGGAAATAAACTAAATTCATCTATAGGGAGGTCTTCCACCCCCAACCCTTTAGCAACATAAAAAATTATGATTGATTTTTGATTGCCAGACATTCCTTGTTCTACCCCTTTTATTAATTTGATTTGTGACCTCTCTGAATTTGATTTGTGATCAAGCAAATTTTTTTTGAGATTGTTATAACTTCCCTTTAATTTATATATTTTATATAATCTCTCTCTAAAATATTTTCCTTTTCTAAATTGGTTTCAATCAGACCTTATATTTTGAGGACTTTATCCACTGCTTCTTCCATCACTTCATCCAAAGTATTATTAGAATGAAGAAGGGTGACCAAATGATTATATTAAGACACTAAGTTATCAGAAGCCTTCAAAACTACTTGAGTGGAATAAGATTCCCCATAAGGATCCTTGGATGCTTGGCTTTGAATGATGGTAGTTTCTATATCGTTACTAAATCATCCTCATTTTTTCTATTAGTGAAAACTTCATAATGGAGTCCATGATTAACTCTCCCTATTTTATTCATTGCCATATTCTTCCAAATAGTAGAGATCCTTGGGTACTCCAACTTAATATGATCCACTTGTTAACACATGAATATTCTAAACATAAGATTTTCAATATCAATATTTTGGACCCAAAGTCTACAGTGTGTCTTAATAAAATTTTCTTCAAGGATATCACATTCAAGATCCAAAGAACACAAATATTAACATAAAATGCCAAGATTCCATATAGGAAAATTAGATCGATTGAGATGAAAGTTCCCAATACTTTACCAATTATAATGAGATTATATTTTCCTAATATTCAATAGGCAAAGCATAGAGTCTTATTTAGATTGGCACCTTTCAAATTAATTGTCTATTTGTATCAAAGTTCAGGCACCACCTATGATTCATTACACCCACCCAATTCATCATCCATGGCTTAGAATTAAGTATATCCTCTATTTTAACCTAATCTAAGAAAATAACCAAAAATAAACACTTGGGAAATAATTTTACAACACAAGCCATCCCCACTTTTCCCTAACCCATAATTCAACTTTACCAATGGCTGACCATTTCCCATCCATTTTTTCAATGATGTTTATTTCCTCTAAATTATCTAGATTCACGTCAAAGGAAGTGTTTTCCAATTCTCTAATATCATAAGTTTTATTAAGTGATATATGTGATTTATAAACTCTTGTGAATATAATTGCAACATGTTTTTTTTTTAGTGTGTAGGTAAAGGTATAGATGTAAAAATACATAAAGTGGATTTGGTTTTCCAATGGATTTGTAGAATTTATGTAAAGGATCATGAAGATTTCAAGAATTCAAGAGCCATGACTGTAGATAAATTAGGTATTTTCACATGTTTTAATTTAAGTGGATGTAGTAAAATCCAAAGGTAAATAAATCCTTAGAACCTATGAGGATTCAGTTCACAAGATGTACCTACATGGTTACAAGGTATGCAAATGAGATAAGATACTCAACAAGGCTAAGTATAAAGTGGATTTTAAAAATTCATTGATCTACACATTTATCTAAAGTTCACATTAAGAATAAATAATCCTCTATGTCTTAGTGACTACAAGGCAACAATAAATGACAACATGTATTTCTCTATGTGAACATAATAAAGGGTGAAAGACAATGAATACTTGTAGTTAGCAAGGCCACACTATACCAAATGATGACATATGGAAATAATATATGTAATGACATATAAAACTAATATAGAAGTGAATTAATAATCTAAGTGAATTTTTTGAGGCTCCTAATAAACTATGACCCCTAGACTATTTTTACATGTCTTCTTTGATATTAAAAGTTTTTTTATGTCATATTTGCACTTTATTAGTGTTTTTGAATTCAATTATGATATGTTTGTTCATTATGTAGGTAAAAATGTGGAGTTAAAAAGATATAAAATGTATTTTATTCTCTAACGGATCTATAAAATCAGCATTATGGAATATGAAATCCTGTAAAACTCTGTGATCCTATGATTGCAAAGCAATAAAGGATAACCACATTTTTCAATTTAAATATGCATAATAACAACCAAAGACAAACAAATACTTGGATCTTACGAGGACTAAATTCACAATATGTCACCAAGTGGCTATAATATATTTGAATGAGAGTATATATTTAGATAAGGGCAAGTATGAAGTGGATTTAATAAATCTTTAGATATGCATAGTTTGATGAAGTTCACATTGAGAATAAAGAAGCCTCCATGGCTCTGTGACTATGAGGCAACAAAAAATTTCCATGTGTATTTCTCTTTGTGAACACAATAAATGGATAAGTACAATGAATATTTAGAGTCAACAAGGCTACACTTAAGTATTGTTACACGTGACCATAATAGATGTGATGATATATAGCCTTGAGACATGAGAAAATATAAAAGTTAATTAATAATATATCATTTCCGTAGAAAATAAAGTGAATATCAAAAGTTAATGAGGCACTTTGTGACCTTAGTTACCTCTAGGCTTTTGAAATCTTAAAGGTTATTGTAACAAGTGGGTTAAAAACACTTTTTTCTAAACTAGACATTGTTAATTATAAGAAGTTTGTAATTAATATCTTTTTTAGTTTTTTGACCTTACATTCCAAAAAATTAATAAAATGATAACAACCACCCAAGTATATCTCTTTGAATAGATCAATGCTATTACACAAGTTGTTAATATGAATCTAGAACTCCACACTCTAACTCATTTAGGGAATTTAAATTGGCGTCCTCAACTAAGTAGTTCATGATTAGGTCCAAATAAAAAATTTGATCTAGATTTTGGGGCAAAGACTCTGAAATAGTTGTGACTCCATCATTGCTCCTATTTATTGCCTAATTGGGAATCAATGATGTATTGCCCTACATTTCCAATTCACCCTTTATCTAAAAAACACTAATCTACCCTTCCATGATCATTCCTTTTGCATCACCTTACTCATATTCTCCCTCTAAATCCTCCCAAAAATCAAGCTCAAATTCTATTTTCACTCTCTTGAATTCATTACGATTCTTCTTTTGCACCACTTCTCACTTCTCCCTCCCATTCCCCTGCTTACCCTGTAGCACCAATCAATCGTTCGACCACTTGTTTTTGTCATATTGTCTCCTTCACATCTTCACTACTTTTTTACTTCATGCCATTATAATCTACTCTAAGTTTTGATTATGTAAATTTATGATAATAATTATCCATAGTCTTAATGATGCAATCAAATCACATCTCACTTGGTTTTGTTAAAAAATAAATTACATAAGTGTGATATTAGATCCACACCTTTAGCCAATTTAGAACATAGAGATAAATAATCTCTGTGAACATGGCCAATAAGATCTTTCCATGTGCTATAATGCAATTTAATGTTAAAAAAATAAAATGGATAAGAAAAGGGCGAGAATAGGGGTGTAAAAGTTGTAAGGTGATATAACATTATAAACCCTAGATTAGGTTAATTATTAGAAAATGTTATTGCATCACTAGTGCATACTTTGTATACAACAATGCAATATGTCTATATCTCCACCATAATGTATGGTTAGGATAAACATAATTAATTTTTACATAAATACACACTACCTTTTATCTTGTTGAGTTCTCATTCCAAGAAATATCTATCATTATCATTTTCTTTATCATTTTTGTTATGATAATTTTACTAGATCTCATGTTATGGAATTTCCACTTTAGATTGTGTTTTATTTTAAATATTGGGGTTGCATAGACAAGCTAAACATTATTTATCTTATTGAATTTCTTCTTTGTATGGTTATAGTAATATGAACAGTTGATTTTTTTAAACTCTGCCAAATATTAGTCATTATTGAGGGTCATTGTGAATTTAGTATGTCTTATAAATATTAGTCATTTTATTTATTAAATTTATAAAACTCTATTGTTTTTCATCTCTAATTCTTGTATTTAATTTAGCAAAGTCTTCTCCAAGGAAATATTCTTAATTAAAAAGCTATATCTGAAAAGGGCATTTTAATTTTTTTCTATTATTTTTTTATTTGTAAAAATGGTATCAAAATCCATTACAATGTTCTGTATGGCTTCCCTCTATTTCTCATCTTCATATTTTTCCCTGTTATAACACTCCATCCCTATAAACAAAGTCCCTTTCATAAAATATGGTTCTTTGTTATGCATTATCTAAAACCCTTCAAGGAAATAATAAATCATCGTATTGTAGAAATATTTATGTGTTAGGTGCATGTCTCTTCCAATAGCTCTTTTTTCGAATTAATAATTTTAAAATTTTAATAATAGATACATCAAAATTGTACCAAACCTAACCTCTCTTTAAAAAAAAACCAAATATTTTTCTATATATTTTTAATCATCACACTACAAAATATGGTGTTGTCATTCATGATTAGATGCTTTTATAATAAAAAACAATTTTAATAGCACCATAATATCCTATTTTCATGTAGTTTATAATAAATAAAGATAAAATATTGATAAATAATTTTATTTACATATATCACCATGTTTATATTATCATTTATCTATGGTTTATTTGAATTCATTACACTTTTTATTTATGTTTTTCACATTTAACTACGCGTGTAGTTGATCATACTCATCTTGAAATGTATGGACTATAGCCTTAGATAATAAATGGTAGCCTTATTTCAATAATTACTAGTTTTGCATAGAGAAAGGTACATTTTTTAATAGCTTATGTTTCTTCCATGTATTATTTTTATTGCATTATAATCAATTTTGTTTGCATGAAAACATGAAGCCTATAAATAGGAAAAGAAAATAATAGAAAATAACAGTTTTCAATAATTCATATTTATAAAAAGATACAAGTCATCAACATAATAATATATTGTAATAGTATACATGATGTATTAAGAGAAAAAATGTTAGAAGTTATTATTTTAAATATAATATTGGTGATTATTTATTTGATGTATTATATTATTATTGAATTTTTATTGTATTTCTATAAATTCATATAATAATTATAAACTATTTTTTAATTTTTTTGAATAAATGACTTAAACACATTAAAATTTTATGAGTTAGATTTAGACATTGAAGAGTTGTACAAGCTACATCAAGTACAAGACATTGGGACATACTTGTGCATAATGTAGTGAACATGGTCTATGGGGTTGTAATTTTTGCATAAATTGTATTTAAAAATGGTTAAACATTTTTATATGTTTTTGGTATTTAATAAGAAAATAATAAAATTTCTACTTCATTGAAAATTCTCATACCCTTATATTTTGCATGTTGTTTTATGATCAAAACCTTGTATATGATCATTATGAACCAATGTACTATAATAAATTAGAAAATTATCATAACACTTTGATGGAAACGTCCTTCCTAAGTACTTGTGCCACCATCTTCTTTTACTGGCAAAAAATCTTTGACAAAATAAAAATATGTGGATTGTATAAATTGCTAAAAAGTACATATTTTTGTGATGATATCTTTAATTTAATTTTATATTTTATAAATAGTGATTTTGATATTCAATCCTTAAGGTAATATCTAACATAATAATTTTACAATACTATTGTATTTGATCATGAAAAAGCATATGCCTACTTAAAATAGAACTTAAAAGATAATGTCATTAAAATCATATAAAATATTGAAAATTTAAAAATATATAAAATTCCATTGAACCACAACCTATATACAATATGATTTTTTTAAAACTAACACAACTCAATACACTATAAACCATTAAAAATGTAAAAACATATAAATATAGAAATTGCTTCTTTTATTAATCATAAAAAAATTATCCAATACAATAACTACTTTAAATTATTTAAAGAACATCACACATCAATCAAAGAAACAAACACCATATATTATGAAACTTTAAAATTAAATAAACATATTGAATTACAAGTTTATCCATGTACAAATTTAAAAACAATGCCTAATGTAAGTATCATGACTTTGAACCACTTGAAAAACATTGCATGTGGAAAAAATACAATTAAAAATTTATTTTGAGAAACAAGGAGAATGTCTCGTCATCATAAAGAAAGATATCTATTTTTGAATAAAAATACTATAAAAACATCAGTAGACATATAATTAAAATTCAAAAAATGAATCAATAATGCCTTAACACATATTTTTACCAAATAATTAAATTTTTAACATAATACAAAGCTTTTTGCACAAGCCAAAAAGGACACTTATCTAGTTTTTAATTTCAATAATCAACTAATGATTAAACACAAAACATGTGTAAATTATAATATGTCATTGAAAAATAACGATCTCCCTAGATATGCAAAACTTGAGAATATGAAACTAAATAGCTTTTTATAATTTGTAGCAATGCTAATATATATTGAGGAAATAATATATATTGAGGAAATACTAGTTGAACTTAGAATTGACTTAGATTTGTTTTTTCTCAAATAAAAGATTTGGGATATAACAAATCGTAAATTATTTTGTTTGGTTTAATATTCAATGTGTCATTCGATATTGAAAAAAATCAAAAAACATTGCTTTGATCTATATATGAATAAATAATAATTACGATATAACTACAAATACATTTGGAATATAAGAATGTATATCAAAAGCATATAGTACATGAAAAAAATATTATGAATGCACTGCAACAACCATGTATATGGAAAATATATTTCATTCATAATGTCAAAATTGAAATTGATTAGAAACCCTCTATATCTTATGATATTAAAATAAGTTCATATAATAATAACATGCATATAAAATTGAATATGATAATTTTATTGACACATATGAAAACATGTATAATGATAATATGGTACATGGTTTAATATATTTAACATGTATTGTTGGATTGGAAGACAAGATGATAGAAATAACATTAGTTGAATCAATTGATGTCTTAGAATTTTAAAGATAATAATACACGATAAATGAATTTTCCAACACTTTTATTTGCCAATCATCACAACAAAAAAATTATATAATAGGAACTTCTACATGTAAATAATCAATTTTCACACAATCTCACAAATTTGTTTTTTTTTTAAATAAAAAAACATAATAAATCAAGTTTCAAGAACCATGTGGGTTAAAATTAGAAAGGCTAGTTCAAGGGAAGAGTTTTGTTTCCCAAAGATGTGAAATACATACCAAACTTAAATAAATTACTTAAAATATACATTAGATATGTTAATTTCAATAAAATATTGTACAAACATTAATTGTGCACATTTGTAGACACATAAATATAGTCACAGGTACTTGATAATGCTAATTATTGACATATCCTAAACCATAAAACTTTCTCCCAAATGCATGACTCTTATTCACCCTTCCTATAAGCCATTTATCTATATTCATGCTGGAACCTCTATTCGCTATCATAGTTACATATAAATTTTTAAGTTAATATTCAAAACTCTTTGTTTCTTATTTATACTATTTCCATTCTTAGAATAGTCTTTTGCAAAAGGTCCACGCTAGGCTAATAGGTCAATTATTATAGACTTTTCCACCTAGATATGATGTGTCCTACACCAATTAATAGCTAGTTTCCAAATTTCAAAATATTCTTTTGGGTCTTCCAACACATTTCATAAGGTCAACTAAAGGAAACTATCAAAAAAAATTCCTATAACTACACATCAAAGATTATTCATTATTTCTTCCAAACTATAAATATTGGCACTATATATAGAGCATTGTAAAATAGATAAAATCTACCATATTCTTCCCAAATTCAATATCATTCACAAGGAGTAGCCATAATCCAAGTCTAAATAATCTCAAATCAAGTCAAGAACTATCATTGTTAAATATAAGAGACATATCTTTATTTGCATACATATAGTCAAGGAGCACAATTGAAAAATCACTATAGGTGGGATAACTACAGTGGATTGTTCCCTCTTAAAAGTATATAGATACATAGGTAGTGGATCATCAATGGGGTGATTGGGATTAGCTTAACCCATTACACTCCCCCTCTATTTTTGGTAGGTTTTTAGCTCTCATAAAGGCCTCTAGGATTTTCAAAATAATATAAGGAAAACAATGATTTCTATATATGGCATAATTTGAACCTAAATATCTTATCCTAATCAAGAGACATAGGTTAAAAATGTAAAATAAGTATAGTTTTGTCATAGTCAACATGGACACGTTAGTAAAATGACTCATTCAGCTTATGTTGTTGTCCAGGGAATGGGTTCCTATCCAGGAATATTATTAAATTATGATTATGCTCTTACACTATTAATACTATACATTTCTCTACTTTTCACTATCAAACATCAATCACAATCAATTGGGATAAGTCCACAATCATTAAACATGACTAATTTGTGCTACTGTCTATGGAGCACAAACCTGTCCTAAAATAGTTTTAGATTATGTTGTTGATTTGACACAGTCATAGTGTTCTCTTCTATTGGTTCACACTATTAGATATAACAACATAAAGTTATATTTAAGACATTTATTACTAGATTTTTAAAAATATCTATTTCTCATATTTATCAAGTTTACAAATCAAAATTGTTAATAATTTTATATCTTTTGCATTCGAATTTCTTTTAAGTTTTAAACCTATTAAACCAACATTTTAATTATTAAATTAAAAAATAGGGTAAAATAATATTTTATTAAGTGAACTTAGGTATAGTTTAGTGTAGATAATAATTACTTGTGAAAATTAGTCAAGTTATTGATGCATGTGCTCATGCACAAGTTGTGTTAGAACTCCACCTCTCATAGAGTGTAACTCCACTTTTGTGCTATTACAACTACACCTTTGTGATGTTGCAACTCCACTTTTCAATAGTTATTTTTAGTAGTACCCATTATTATAAATATATGGGATTATACATTATTTAAGTTGAGAGAAATAAAGTCATAGTTAGTTTTATCATTTAGCTCTACTCTTATTGCCTTCATCTTGTTATCTATTTGAGCTATATCTCGGTTTGTATTTGATCCTAACTAAACTAGATCCCAATATGGTATCAAAGTCATTATTAACTAGTTGTACATAACATGATACATTTTTTATCATGTTTTTAATGAAACTTTTTTTTGAACGTTTTGGAGCAATACAAACACCTCCATTGCACTTAAAATTCCCAAAAATTTATGAATCTACTATAAACACTATAATGTTTTTTGGGTCATTTTTTACATATTTTTTGGTTCTCACCTAAGTACAATCCATATTGTATGTATGTCAACACCATTTATCTATGTTTTGTGAGATCATTTTAGATTTTTATAAAATTTCATAGGTTTTTGATAATTTAAAAAAAAATCTACTACCTACTTCTATGTGCAACATTTCTTCATTGTTTCCTCCAATTATTGATCAACCTCCTTTGCTGCTACCTTGTAGATTTGTTATCACCCTCTATGTTTAATTTTTTCACTAACTATACCTACTTCTATGTATGTGGCATCAATTTTTTGTTGTTTTTGACACCATATTCTCCACATCATTTGCTTAATTGTACACATGCATGGATTATTCTCTACTTTTGCACTATCTAGGCCATACTATGACATACATGCATTGGCATTATTATTGACATTGCATTAGAAATATGAAAAAATTTCCTTTACCACCACATGTGACACCATCCACCCTCAAAATTTCTCCCCCTATGACCTACACCAGCAAACCTCAAGCCATGATCTCTCTCACATTAACATTGGCATTGGTATTGTATTGTATTAATTTTCTATCTTGGTAGATATTTGGTGACCATTTGGCCCCCTCACTATTGTTTCATTTTCTCTCCCCTCATTAAGCTGACTTTCCATGTACCATTGGCCACCACTAACATGGCATCAACAAAATCAAAAGGTTTTATTTATATTTATTATTTGTGTTTTTCATCATTTTGAAAATTCAAAAATACATTTGACCATTTGTATACCATGAAGTATATCATGGTTCAATAGATCATAAACATTTGTTAAGCCCTCCCACATAGAAGGTCAAGGATTGGAATCCCCCTTCTTTTTTCAAAAGAAATAAATTTATTTGGAAAGGAGGTGAGGGAATTATTTTGAAGGGGAGGGCTTTACTATTGCTTAGGTAGAAATTTTATTTGGCAATTTTTGTGACACTTATTTTATAGCAACCTCTCTTCTTCGTTATATCATTTTGTTGAAAATTATATTGTGGGGCCTAGTTTGACAGTTGATCAATCTCCCCCTCCCCCCCAAAAAAAAACTATTTTATAAATTTTTATCTCTTTGTTTCAATCTTCTATGGTTTATATATTTTGTATATAGGTTTTATTTATTTAATTGTTTTTATTAAATTACATGATTTTTCACATTTTACATAATTGTGTAGTTCTATTTTTTTCAAATGTGTTATATTTCCTCATTTTGTAAAGGGTACTTAACATGTTTTCATATATGGGATCGTATTGAAGATTTTTTTGTCTCTTATCACATGGCATCTTTCTATCATGACTCCTCTTGCATTTTTGAACATGTTCAAATAATGGATTTTAGGCCACTCATGCATGCATTTTTTGGATTATTGTGAGTCATTTTCCATAGTTAATAGTTAGTGGTTAGTTTAATATGTCACTTCCACTCATTCCAATATTTTAGATGAATTTTAGACCCTTTTCTATCTAACTTATTGCATTTTATAGGATATATTATATTTATTCTTTATAAATAAACACTTTTGTGTGCATATGTGCTTTCTTTGTTTTAACACAATAATGAGTTTGGATTCATATTTTGTAAATAAGTATCTTATTAGGCACTTTTTTTTCAAAAACCCATATGAGGATTATAGCATGTCTCATCTTTTGATAGCATTCATTATTGTACTCTTTTTTATTTTCAATAACATCCTTGACAATATGACCATCTTTGAGTTATGTGAGACATTTGATATGATCTAGTATCCAAAAATATTGTCATAATTTTAATGTGTTTTGAGTAGTGGATTTATACACTCATGTATATATCATGAATATTTTACTAGGTATTTATTTCCATTCTACACAACCTCATCTAAGTGTGTATCAAACCACCTTGTGGTTTCATGGAGCACACTATTTATGGAGAGATTGGTGAAGTTTTTTAGTGATGTTAGTTAAGAATCCTCACCAAAATTATATTGGATCACTTCAATATATTTAGATGATTTGTGAGTTACTTTAAACATATTTGAGTCCTCATTTTTTGTTTTCACTTTATTGTCATTGTTACCTACTTGATTTCTTCATTATCATATTTCCAAAGACATTCATTGTTTTCATTATCTTCCACCCAATTCAACATTGAGGAGGGATGGATGTGAAATTATTCATCAGGTCCTTTCTACCCAATTTTTTGATATCAATGGTTTTTTTGACTATTTTCTAAAGATTCCGAAACTCTTGGTTTCTAATTTAGACATCCCTAAGTCTAACTTAAGGGGGTGATGAAAATATTAATTGTGCACTTTTTATTAAGTTAAATTAGGTAGAGTTTAGCATGGATAATAATGACTTGTGAAAATTGGTCATGTGATTGATGAACATGCTCATGTATAAGTTATGTTATAACTCCATTTCTCATGGAGTGTAACTCCTATCTTGTGATGTTGTAACTCTACTTCTCATTATCTATTTTTAGCATTATCCCTTATTATAAATATAGGGGATTGTACATTTTTCAATTTGAGAGAAATACATCTATAGTCAATATTATTATTTATATCTCTTCTTCTTGCCTTCATCTTAGTTTTCTGTGTGAGTTATGCCTTAGTTCATATTTAATCCTGGTTAAATTAAATCCCAATATAAAATTTGTATTTCACCTAATTACTTTCAAGGCCTCAAGAAAAATGTCTTTGTCATGATATGCCAATAATTAATGCATTAAAGACTATACTAAAATATAAAAAACATTGAATTCATATCTTAGTGAATCCAACATATCAAAGGATAATATCTTTCTTGTAAAAAAACTTATTTTGTACATGTTGCTATAGAAAAAAAATTAACACATTAATACAAATGTTATGTAATGAAAATTTATTTCTTGGAAAAATAAATGATTAATTTTATTCAATGTAGAGAAAATGCACATGATCATTGGTTAGTATGGCTAAAAAATTTACCAATTTATGAAAATCATCAACACTTAGAGATAATATAATTTATACATACGTATATAGCATGTGATATTGAAAACCTTGAACATGAGATAGCCAAATTAGATATTCACCATCATACTAGTAGCTACAAAAAATTATTGTAGATATAATTTGCTATAAACACCAATGAAACAAACAATGATGCATGAACCTTTTTGAAACAACAATGTATTTTCAAATGTAGATGTAATTTCGCTACTAAGTAAAAAACACTACCATATTTCAAAAGACTTTGAAATTTTTAAAATGATCTTAACTTGGATGATCCTCAGTACATAAGAGTTATACAAGTTACACTTAATCACCCAAAAATATTCCTTGCATTAAGGCCATGACAAGTATGGAGTAATAGTTTCATTATAAACTTTCCATATTTATGGTAACCCAACATAAATGCATGATTTATCCTCATAGCATATGCTAAAAAAACCTATTGTAGTTCATATATGAAAAAATAAATTAAAAAATGACACATCCTTTTCCAAACATTTGCAAGAATAATGATATAAAAAATATAAAAACCTTCCAAATTTTACATAAACTTGGAAATGCAATACTTAAACATCAACAAATGTCCACCCAACAAATTATTGATTTACTCTTATCATTACCATCAAATCATAATTTAAGGACATTAATATTTATAAATACATCTTCTCTATAAGAATGCATATTAAAACCTCCATTATAATTGAATAAATATGTAGATGAATATAAATATGTAATATAAACAATGATCACATAAAAGATAAATAAATTGAATTAAAAAAAATAACACAAAATAGAACACAAGGTGGTCATGAATAGGACACAATGTTATGGCATGCATAAAATGCATGAGGTTTTGGTTTTAAATTTTACTGTTGAATGCTTTGATCTATTGTATTTTCAAATCCAATAAAAAATAACATAGTTTGGGTTAATGTGATTTATGTATACCTGACTACATTATTAATCAAGTGTCTTAATGTTGGTTGCTTGATTATAAAACAAAACTAATCCAACATGTCTTTTGATTAAATTTGGATTAATAATCCAAACCATTCACCAATAGCAAGGATAAAAACAACTATTAATAATAAAACATTAAATCCATGATGATATTTCTTTAAGATTCATTGTTTAATATCCATGTCCATTTCACACATACATTGGAAAATTATATTCGACACTTTTATTTGCCTAGTTTTAATGTTCATGATTAATATAATAACACCTATATCTATTTTGGTAGTTTTATATTATTTAATTTGACAACTCTGTTAAAAATATTGAGTAGATTTGAAAAGTTTAACAAGTCTACGATGTTGTTTCCACTTTTTAAAATGGCTCCAAGATTTCATACATTTCTTTTTCTAGGCTATAGGATTTAACTTGACTTTTTAACCACTTGATCCCATGAATTGTGTTGTGACTTTTGGGATTGTTTTTTTGAAAGTTATGTATTTTGACACCATTTTTTAATAAATTATGGTATATATGTTTTTTTGGTTAATATATATTTTGTAATTTTAGTCTTTTTTTTAATCACAAGTAATAAATTGACATGTGGATGATATAAATATGTATCAAAATTAGTCATAATATGTTATGTGTTTCAATCATGGTAAACACTAGAAAATAAAAATATGGAGTGAAGAAATTTCATTGTGAAGATCTTATCAAAGACAAAGCTACGATTAATGTTTGATTAATAATTCAATGCATTCAATATTAAATAAATTATTTTTATTTTTTTAAATAGCTTAAAAATCACAAAAAAGGAATATAAAAATTAGAAACTTCAAAATTGGTCTGTTAACCAAGATTATTCTTACAACTAACTTATATAATATCTTACCATGACAAAAAAAATTAAATTATCCATAATATCGTGCAACCATTAATCCTTAAAAGGATCACATGGCATTGTGTACTATATTAAATAGATCTAATATATATCCATGGGCCCCATGTTAAATAAGCACTTAGGACATATGAGTGCACTCCAACTGACAACCATTTCTAATCTCAAATGTATTCAAGTGCAATCTATTTTTCAAAAGATCTAAGGAATTAAAAAATATTCCAGTGAGTCCATGGGCCAATTCATTTTTGCATTCAAGATTAAGGGTAGTGGTGACTCCTTTAGGCACATGTGATCAACAATATTTCACTTGTCACATAGCCATTTAGGTAGTATTATAGCATTATAAATGTGCATTCAATGTAATTTTGCATTTTTAATCACCTATTACTTTATGCTCTATTTTTTTCGCAATTCTATTATCCATTTTTAATTTAGCTTCCATTATGAAATTATAAAAAATATAGGGTTACCTATGATCTTTATATTATCCTTAGTAATCAATACTATTCCCATTTGAATTTTCATGGCATGTGTACTCATTAGTGATCTTTACAAATCATGTGTGAATATCCCTATTCATCCATTAATGATATCAAATTTTATTAACTTGCAGAATTTTTTTTTATGTGATGACATGGTGATAGGTGTCAAATTTATCCCTCTTCCAATGGAGTATCTTCTCTATCCACTTGGCATCATTGTGAGTCACATATTTAGACAATTTTCTTTTGGGGTTTACCATGCTTTTGCAGGCCCATAAAAAATTAAAATTTTATTTATATCACCTTCAAATTTGGATTTACTATCATAATCACTTATTTATTTACCATCGCCATATGTCTTCACTTTAGTTGTGATCAATAAACATGTGACAAGGGGTAGTGGCTTATTGGTCATAGAGTAACATCATCTACATAATTCCTTATAGTATGTGGTTGTGGTTTTATTTCATCATGATTAACTATATGGAGACACATGGCATACTTATATTCACCATAGGTTCACAAGGTGTTAAATATCAAATTCATTGCTTATTTAAGTCCATAAACCCATTAATATATCCATTACACTCTGTAGTCTTCATGAATCTACACTTGCATAATAAACAAAGAGGTCATAGTGAAAACATTGGTTGAAATACATTTTAAACATATGAGACAAATTATTTCTAATAAGTTGAATATAAGAAATAATACAGATGGTGGCCATTCATTGTCCATGGGGCCACATGATAATAAATTAAGTGTCTCATTTCAAAGTGATCTCCACAAAGGCATGTTGGAAATATTACTTCACCTCATAGTATTTGATGTCCCTTTGGTCATTACATACTATCAGTAAAGTGATTAATAAATAATAAATAATACATGATGCTATAAAATTTTGTTGATTTCCATAAATTTTTTAAATTGGAGACGCGATGATGAGATTAAAATTCACCCATTGATAATAGATTATCTTTACCATCTACATTTCAACATCATAGGTTGCTTATGCAATTTTATTTTGGTGTTTACCATGGTTTTTTTATCCATGGGACATTAAAATTTTATCTATCTCACCTTTAAATCTAGAATTATTATTGTGATCACTTCTTTATTTATAATCACCATGTGTCCTCATTTTAACTATGATAAATGAACATGTGATAGGTGGAAATGTCTTATTAGTCACATAGCGACATCATTAATAGATATATTTGTAGTCTATCATGGTATATTTATAATTAATTATCTTGAGATTCCCTCTTCTTATTCACCACAATCTCAGAGTGTCATAGATCTTAGTGATTTCTTGTTCAAGTCCATGGACACATAGATGTATCCATTCAACTTTATAGTATTCACCCTACATAAAAAAATATAGAGGTCATTAGACATGTGTAATGTAACATTATAACATGTGCACTTGACTTCCTAAATTCTATCCAAGATAATTGATGTAATGGATAGATAGATGGACAAACTATGGATTGGATTGGTTAGGTTTAAGAATGGGGTCTTGGATGATAGTCAATAAAGGATGCTCATGATAGTATCAGAATAGATTTTATGCATCACAATGTTCATTGAGGGTATTTAACTAGGAAGAGATAGAATTCCAAGATCCCTCTATATCAGTGATGATAAGATAACAAAGTTCTTGATCAATGCTAGGAATGACCAAATGGATTTAGTTAGGTTAGGTGAATATATGGATTTGATCAATCCTATATAGTTTGATATTATTGATTAATATCATACATTAAGTGAATAGCAATATTATTAGGTTAGTCCTAAGGAGGATAGGTGAATGGCTAATATTTGATGATGTTGTATTGATGATCTTGATGATGAGGAAGAATGACTATGAAAAGCTTAACAATTTGTTCTTACTTGTCAAGGTAGATAATCAAGTTAATGATAAGGTTTAAGATCTTGGGTGGAATGTAATAATTCTAATATTATATATTCATTAATATTAGCATGTATGTTACTAGTAGGTAAAGGAGCTTTGACCCTGGGAAAAAGACCTACTCAAATAATGTAAGGATGTTTTGGAAGTGTCATGAAAAATGAAAGAAAAATTGACATGAGTGTGTCAACTATATGAACTTGTTTGGATAATATTTTTGAAATTACATACATGTTTTATTTAGATTTGTATTAATGTTTAGTGCTCATTCTTTTTTTGACGAGCCTTTTTTGGATGTTTTTAGTTGTTTTGACAATGTTTGAAAAAGGGAAATGAATTAATCTACTTGCTGAAAATAAAATGTTGAAAGAAATGCATTTAATAATACTAAAATAAAATGAAATGAGATATTTTGGTTTTGTTACTTTTTTATATTTTGGATGCATGTAAATTAAAAATTGACATTCTAAAGGAAATATGCAAGTGTTGTTTTTCCCTAGCTTGCAAGATGATTTATCTAATGCAATCTAAATTATCTAATTTTTTTTTAATTTATTATTAAAATAATATGGAATACTCATATGTAAAATTTATTTATTAACATTAAAATATGAAATCAATTTTTAAAATCTTAGTGAGCACAATTACTAAGAATTTAGAAAATTGACTTCACTTAAATAAGCTAAAAAATAGTTTTGAAAACTTTGAATATTTATATATATAAAATGAAATGATGTAAGGATGAAATCATTAAAGCTTATTGTTATAATTTTTCTTAATTTAATAACTAAAATTTTTATTTCACTAATGAAATTAATGAATCTTAAATCTAATATATAAAGTTTTAAGTATCTAGCTTATCTAGGTTTGTGTGTGTGTGTGTGTGTGTGTGTTTTTGAGAGTTATTTGTGTATAAAATATTGTTTAAAACTAAAAATAAGATACTTTAGTTGGATATACTTATGGTTATGTCTTTATTAATCTATCCTATGTGATATGTAACATTACTTTCTTTCAAAGAAACTGACATGCAATCATAAAATAGGTAATCAAAATTATATTTTTGTGCAAGAGAGGAAAGATAGAAGGATTTATTTTATGTTTATTTATAAATATGTAGATGATATAATGAATATTAAAACTAAACTATTCTAATCTAATAGATTAAAATAATAATAAAAGTAAATCCCCCAACTTGATCAATAGTTCTGACCAAGCAAAAACAAAATATTGTTGATATGTAAATCATCCTCCATAAGCTAACTCCTCTTCTCACATGACCATAGGAAATATCTAAAAAAATATGGTAACAAGATAAGGAAATAATAATAACACAATCCTATACAATATTATAGTTGTATTGTGGCTAGTTAGCTCACTAATAACAAATATTGTGTTATTGATCCAGTGAATCCTCTCCTCCAAAACTATGTAGATTTGACATGAAGATGACAAAGATGGATAAAAATATTTTATAAAACTAAAATTATGTAGGATAGGTTTCTATATATCTTTAAATCACCAATATTTAATTTAAAATTTGGACCCAAAAATCACCTAAAACTAATATACTTGTAGAAGAATATAAGAGGTTGCATGTGTCAGTTTAACTATTGATTGATTGAAAGCTTAACTTAGGAGGGATAAGGATGGATAAAAATAAGAGTGGAAGTGAGAATATACATCATGATGGTGAGAAAAAATCAAAACAAGAGATAAAATTTAATAAAATCATTTAAAATGTCTGAGAATGAAAGTCTTGAAGTTAAATTTAAAAAACATATATAGTGTGGTGAAACCATCATTATTTTTTGATAACAAGTTAAAAAATACCATAAAAGGTGATGAAACCACATTAGGTCATGATAAAATCACCATATTAAAATATGTAATCACCTCTCATATAAAATTTGTACCATGAGGGTATACGAAACCACCACAACTAAACATGCTACAAAGGGATGGTTTAGTTATCGAGACTAGCAGTTTCACCATGTAGAGCAGTGATTTTATCACCAATGAATAAAATCAAAGACTAAGGAATAAAATGAATTAGAAAATAAATTTCAAGGTTTAAAAAGGGGTGAAAATGGGATTAAGGAACAAGAATTTTTTAGATAACTAGGTCTATCTGTATTTATGGATATCCTTGCATCATCATTGATTTTTTTTGAAAATATTATATCATGTAATTTTTAGGTGCATATATATTGCCCCCTTAGGATGACGTCTTGTCATATATTGAAGAGGGTGTGGCCCTGAGCAATGGCACACTAAAGGGAAAATGAGGGTTAGAAAACTTATCTTCCTTACCTATGTGGTACAATGCAGCTAGCTGAGACTCCATTGCAACCTGTGAACAAAAGATGGGAATCAAGTGAAATTTATTTTAAAATAGAAAATATACTAAATAATTAAATCATGGATGATATTACTTACCATGTACATAGGGGTGAGTATACTACCTAAACCATCTCATCAGGGGACTAAACCCTAGGTTGAGTGACATGAACCTTAAAAATTGAAATGAGAAATAAACATGCTACAAAGAATGAAAACCCATAAAATATGTTATTTTTGTGTGAAAAATGCATTATTTGAGCAATAAACGCATTTTAAAATGTAAAATTATGAGTATAAGAGATAAATTACCAAAAATGAGAAAGTTTTAAAATGTAACAACTAGTGAAAAGGACTCTATATTCAAAAACTTGCCAAAAATAGAAATCATTTTTGCAAATTGATTTGTGAGATTTTTTAATTCTAGATTCACAATAATATAATTGAACTAGAAATTAGTCAAATTGATAATCACAAAGAAGAGATGGTGAATGTACTAGTAGGAGTTGGAGTGGGTCAAAACCAGGTTAGTTTTGATTATTTTTAACATTTTGACCCCAATATTGATTTTTTGTTTAAAAATGTATAAAAATCCATTTGATTTTAAAAATAATTGTATAAATGGGATTGGGGGGTTAGGTAGGCTAGATAGATGTAAATTTTTTGTTGAATTTTAATAAATTTTAAGCTTATTGGGAGGGTTTTGGTTTGGGTTTGGCTGAGGGTTGAAACCATTAAATCAAGATGAAAACACTAGTCTTCACATACTGGTAGCTACATCTTCGATGTGGTGGTGATTTAACTACTGTAGTCATGGTGGTTATGCACCTACTACCTATGTCATGGCTAATAACCACTATAGATAAGGCAAAATCACCTAGGGTGCTTTTGTCTCAAGTTGAAATGAATGGATTTTTGCCAGTTTTGAGGCTAGAAAATGGGCTTCGGACTAATTTAGGGTGATTTTCATAGTAGGGGTATATGCAATGGAGTTAGGCCAGAGAGAAGGAATGGCTACCATAAGTTATGACACTTTTCATAATCGATAAGTTGGCTATACTTTATAGAGCTAGGATATTTAGGATTGTTTAGTTGGGGATCATGCCCCATTGAGTAGAATACCATGTGACTTATTTACCTATTGAGATACCAACCAAAACACTTTCACATTTATGTAGGATATTGAAGAGTGGACAATCACTTTAGTTGATGTCTACTAAATTTTGATCTTATCAATGATAGGTTAGTTGGTGAAAATATAGGATTTCACCAATAAGGGAGAGGCTATCATCCAGGTAGAACATTTTAGATATATAGATACACCCAAAGTGAGTGTGAAGTTTGAGGTGAGTTTTTTTGGGGTAGAGGGATCTGATATCTTAAACCTTTGAAAAGATATTATTGAGATTCTTGCCTCCCAACTAGTGGGAGCTAAGGGCATAGACTATTTACTCTACAATTAGTCTCTAATTTTTTAGTAGATTGAGGAGAGAGGTCTACACTACTCAGACTCAAGAGGTCCTTTCTCAGGCATGTAGGTATCTCTAAAATACTACATGGTTGAGGGATCTCTCCACTAACCATATCACACTCATAATGAGATGGGTGTATGAGATGATGATCCCTTACCAAAGGGGATTTGATATTAGGGATGTTAGAGCTATTAGAGTTTCATCATGGATAGAAGTTGCACCCTTAATGGTTTCACCTCAATTGATTGTAACACTAATGTTGGTTGATCTAATGGCCTTGCCTAATCAGGGGATGGTGGGTCAGTGAGATAATGATGGAGTACACCTTGTGATAGATACAATAGCATAATAAGTTGAGAATAAATGTGTTTAGGTGGAGAGACACCCTATTGATAGGGTTCCACAACAATTTGGGATGCCTTTTGTAAGAAACCTTATATACCTCTAGTAGTATTCAAGGGTATCAGAGAGGCCATAATAGCTAGACTTTGGAGATTTACATGGCATCCTTTAACACTAGGAGTTCCCATTATGAGGGTGGATAGGATGAGAGGGGCATAGGTAGGGCATAAAAAACAATGTGCAATAGGAGGGAAAGATTTGATACATGTGGTTATTTGAGTAACACTTCCAGTTAAAGGCAAAAAATATTAATTTGTGCAGTCACCACCACTAGCACTACAAAAGGAACCTATGTAGAAATAAGATCTAGTGGGTAAACCACCATACTAGGATACTTTATAGTAGCATTATAAAGTAGGTGGAGAGGGACCAGAACTAGGAGAGGATGAGGAGGAAAGAGAGGAGGATAAGGAGGGATACAATGTTGATTTAGACTCTGATTGGCACGAGGATGATCTAGGTAAAATTATTTATTTATTTATTTTAGATTTTTATTTTAGTTATTTTTGTATGATTAATTTACTACTTACAATTTTATATAACTGGATTCTTATTTTATTTTTGTGATTATAGATACATTGATTGGTTGGAGGATTAGGGACATCTTGATCAATCTATTTAAAGTGCACATAGATTTGACTCGTGATCAGTTTATGGTAAATACATGACTTATTGAATATATACATAGGAATACACATATATTTTTCTTGGATTACCATGTGTTTGTGGTAATAGATAGTCTGAGGGTAGAGATAAGTGGGTTATAGGTCAGAACCACATAGGTAGAGGCTTAGGTGCAGACTTTGATTGACATTATGATAGGTAGGGGAGGTCAAGCTTATTTGAGATGATAGAAAAGGGGAGAGACAACATCCTAAGGAGGGAGTAGTAAGAGGAAACCTAGGAGCTATAACCCATGATACTCCTCAATTTCAAAGTCTTCTCATAGGAGGAAGACTAGATATAAGGGCCATTTATTGTACACACACACACACACATATACATTTTTTTGGGGATTTTTGGGGACTTTGAGACACACTTTCCCTATATTGAGGTGGATTATACTGAGACTTCATTATATAAATTTAAAATTATTATGATATATGGAGAGATATTGGTATATTTCAATGACTTATTATTATGTGTTATGCATTTAATTTCATGTATGCTCTTTGAATAGTTTATGCACTTTATATGACTAGACGTGTGATGACACACCATGTATCTCTATATTTTTACCAATGTTATAGAAATACTTATATATGTTAAATTTAGGAATAGAATGCATGAAAATGTGACATAATGTGATGGATATGTGTTGTTAGCAGAGGTTCCTATTTTTATATAACTTGCTCATTAGGAGGACAAATGTGGGAGAGGTAATGGGTCCTTATCTAGCAGAAACATAGATTCCTAAAGGCATATCATAGAAATATAGAAGATCCAAATATTTTGGATAGTGTAATTCTCTTTTAGCTATTCATCAAAATAACACTATTGATTCAACATTCATTACACAATATGAAATAGCCAAGTGCTCATAAAACTTGAGATATATAGGACTTTATCATATACAATACAACAAGTTTGCAATAAGATTACATCACACATTCAATTACATCATCAATGAAACTTATCCTTACTTAGTAGGAATCAAACTATATATTGTGTTTATAAGAAAACTCTATTTCAAGGATCTAGTACCAAATTATTCCATGTCTAACATCCTTCAACTCTTCATAGCTTACATATATACATAATTTGCTCTCCCTATCTTAGGCACATGGTTACAATAGACTACGTTTGGAATCTTAAACAATTATAGGATTCCCAAGTTATAAAATACAAAATACACATAATCCATTCAAAAAAAATATAGTTGATGACTAATCATCCTATGTATGTTGACCAATTATACTACTAACATGTTCTTATGCTACGATGGTGTTGGGGTTCAACCAACAATGTTGATTACACTTATGAAAGAAATAAAAGCGGAATTAACTAGAATGATAAGTAACTAGAATGATAAATAGCAAAGAACAAGAGATACAAGAAACCACCCTGAAAACTTGTATTAAACTCTTTACAGAAGGAATACAATTGAAGAAACTTCTTTTCTTTCACACCTCTCTCAGATGTACAGATCTCTCTCTAGATCTCTTTCCCTCAAGAGCTCTCTCTCTCTCAATTACAATCAACTCCAACAACCTGGATTGATTCACATATACAATTTTGTACTGTTCAATTCAACATACCAATAAGCTAAGAAGATCTATCCTATTATATAATAATTAAGAAACATGAGCATGCATTTACAACCAATAGTTATGCCTCTTAAAAAAGGGCTCTAAAACAGTCTTACTAAAGATAGAGATGCGAACTTAAGACTATAACTTAATCCTAACATGAAAACACTCAGTTTTGTCCATGAAAATAGCTTTTTGGATGCACAGGTAACATACATCGATTCCTACCTATTTGCCTGTGACTGACATCGGCCGATTCTTACCAACGCTGGCATCTCCTGAACTGCCCCTAACCGACGTCGGTCACTCCTGACTGACACCGATGACTGTGTAAACCTACAACTTCTACAATGCACTCCTTTGGTGAAGCTTTTAGCTCCACACCTTAACAATCTCCCACTTGGAGATAAATAGCTACACCAGTACCTGTACAGCAACATCTTCTAGCTCTTCCATCTTCAACTCAATCATGAAGACCAACAGAAGTTGAATGAAGATTCAACTTCTCCTTTGTAACTGGCTTGGTTAACATATCCGCAGGATTCTTATTTGTATGGATCTTTTCCATCTTCAACTCACCATCCTCCAATACCTGTCTTATGAAGTGGTACCTAAGCTATATATGCTTTGTTCTTGAATGAAAGGCTGAATTCTTAGCCAAATGAATTGCACTCTGACTGTCACTATACAATCTGCAACTCTCTTGCTCCTTTGCAAGCTCTTCAATGAACTGTGTCATCCATATCATCTCTTTGCTAGCCTCTATGACTACAATATATTTTGCTTCTATAGTTGACAAGTCAACAACCTTATGCAACTTTGATATCTAGCTAACCACCATTCCACCAACAGTGAAAACATATCCTGTGGTGCTTCTTCTGCCATCCAAATCACTTTCCATATCTGAATCTACATAACCATGTAGAGAAGTATCTGAACCTCCATAGCACAAATGCCTACTATTGGTTCCTCTCAGATATCTAAAGATCCACTAAACTGCTTTCCAGTTTTCCTTCCCTAGATTGGCCATATACTTACAACTCCCACTGCTTGGGCAATATCCGGTCTAGTAAAAACCATTGCATACATTAAACTCCATACTACGGAAGAATATGGAACTCTACTCATGTACTCTACCTCATCATGTGAATTAGGACATTGTTCTGTACTCAACTTAAAATGTCTAGCCAAAGGTGTGCTTACCGATTTTGCATCCTGCATATTGAACCGTTTCAACACCTTGTTCACATAATCCTCTTGAGACAAAATCAACCTATGATTTTTCCTGTCTCTCTTAATACTCATGCCAAGGATTTTCTTTGCTACTCCCAAATCCTTCATGGAAAATGTGTGAGCTAATTTCACCTTAAGCTCAGAGATATCTTGCATGTGTGATCCTGCAACCAGCATATCATCTACATACAACAACAAAATAATATATCTACCATTATCCAATCTCTTAAAATACACACAATAGTCAGATTGACACCTACTGTAGCCATGCTCAGTCATAAACCTGTCAAATCTCAAATACCACTGTCTAGGAGCTTGCTTGAGGCCATACAAGCTTTTCTTTAATCTGTAAACTAACTTCTCCTTACCTTTGACTTCAAATCCTTCTGGCTGATCCATATATATTTCTTCATCCAAATCTCCATGAAGAAATGATGTCTTAACATCAAGCTACTCAAGATGAAAATCCTTAATAGCAATTAAAGACAATATAGTCCGTATAGAAGTCATTTTAACAACAGGAGAAAAAATCTCATCAAACTCCATACCTAGTTTTTGTGCAAATCCTTTCACTACCAACCTGGCCTTATATCTCATCTTTCCATTCTCACCTTCTTTCAATCTGTAGGTCCATCTGTTCTTCAGTGTCCTCTTACCCGCTGGCAACTCAACCAAATCCCATGTTTGGTTCTCTCTCAAGGACTCCATTTCCTCAACCATGCCACGCTCCCACTGATTCTTGGATTCTACCTATATTACTTCTTGAAAACTCTCTGGTTCTCCACCATTAGTTAGCAATAAATAGAATAATGAAGGGGAATATTGAATTGGAGGTTTACTTACCCTTTCTAACCTCCTGATGGGTGTCTGAGACTCATCCACAACATGCTATCTACCCAAATTCTTTGACAATGACCGACCTCGATCACTTCCAGGCCTGTAACTGGCCGACGTCAATTTTGCCTAATCAACATCGGTTCCTGTCCTATCGACGTCGTTCACTATCTGACCAACATTGGTTTTTGTCCTGCCGACATCGGTTCCTAAATTGTCAGCGTCGGTCTCTGTGTTTTCCTTTCTGTGATTAGTTTTTCTCGCGAGCTCATTTTGGACCATCACCTCATCCAATTCTCCATTGCTCTGCCTAGATTGGTTCAGCTTCCTCAGTTGATCACTATACATCACTTTTTCATTGAAAACAACATCACAGCTCCTAATTATTTTGTTAGTTCCTAGATTCCAAAACTTGAATCTGAAATCATCAGAGCCATAGCCAATAAATGTGCACCTCATAGACTTAGCATCCAACTTCTTTCTATTTTCCTTATCAATGTGCACAAAGGCTTCACAACCAAAAACTTTGAGAAATGAGAGATCTACCTTTTTACCTATCCATGCCTCTTCTAGAATTCCACCATCCAGAGCTATAGAGGGTCCTCTGTTAATCAGGTACATTGCAGTATCCACAGCTTCTGCCCAAAACTCTAAGGGTAAACCAGTATGCAATCTCATACACCTTGCACGCTCCATTATTGTTCCATTCATCCTTTCAGCAACTCCATTTTGTTGAGGTGTCCTTGGAACCATCCTTTGCCTATGGATTCCATGCATATAACAATACCAGTTAAACTTATAGCTGCAGAACTCACTACCATTGTCAGATCTTAGGCACTTTAATATTCTACCTATTTCATTCTCAACCATAGCTTTCCAAATCTTAAAAGTCTCAAATACATCAGATTTCTTCTTAATACAATAGACCCATACCTTTCTTGTAGCATCATCTATGAACGAAACATAGTACTATGATCCTCCAATAGAAGCAACCTGAGCCGGTCCCCACACATCTGTGTGAACAAGTTGCAACTTATGCTTGTTCTTTGTTGACCCAGTCTTGAGAAAACTCACTCTCTTCTATTTCCCAAAAACACAGTGCTCACAAAAATCTAGATCTATGCTTTTCAAATCTGAAATCTTACCTTTTGACTTAAGAATTGGCATTCCCTTCTCACTCATGTGGCCAAGCCTTGAGTGCCACAATTTTGCATCCACATCTGAAGTAGATAATATAGAAGGAGAATTGTTAGTAACACAATTACATAAATAGAGATTACCTACTCTCTTACCTCTGGCCATTACAAGTGCACCCTTGGTCACCTTCCAAGATTCAGCTGTGAGAGTTACTATACAACCCTCATCCCTTAACTTTCTTGCAGAAATCAAATTTCTCTTCAAGCTAGGAACATGCATGATGTCTCTCAACACCCATGTGTTGCCATTCTGCATTTTCAGCTGCACTTTTCCTTTGCCAATAATTTTACAAGGCTCATCATCCCCTAAATACACTATTCCAAAATCTCCATGGACATAGTCACTAAAATATTCTCTATTGGGGGTAGCATGAAAAGATGCACCAAAATCTAAAACCCAAGATTCTATATTATTATGCAAAGAGAATATTAAAGCATCTTGTGCAATACCTGCTACCTTTACTTCTTCTTTTCCTTTGTGTTGATTGTCCTCCTTAGGCTTTGACCAGCAATCTCTGCTTATGTGCCCAATCTTTCCACAATTCCAGCATTGTGGCTTCCTGCCATTTCTAGATTTGGATCTACCTCTCACCTTAGACTTAGACCTTGATCTCCCTTTCTTGCTCTTCTCTTTTTTCCTTCCCCTGCTCTCAAAACTTAAAGCATTCCCTGATGTTTCCTCTGTGCTTTTCCTACGAATTTCTTCATTCAAGATTACACTAACAACATCCTCTAGTTTTAAAATATTTGAAGCAGATGCAGTATTACTAACTGCCATTACCAAGCTATGTCAGCTTTCAGGCAAAGAACATAATATTAAAAGAGCTTTAATTTCATCATCAAACACTATTTTGACTAAACTTAATTGGTTTACAATTCCATGGAAATCATTTAGATGATTAGATACAGATCCACCTTCCTGCATACGCAAATTAAATAACTGCTTCATAAGATATACCTTATTTGAAGCTGAGGGTTTTTCATACAAATTTGCTAAAGTAGTCATCAACTCTATCATTGTCTTTGCTTGTGATAAATTAGATATCACAGTAGATGCTAGACTCAGTCTTATAGACCCCAGAGCCTTTCTATCAAGAACTTCCCATTCTTCATCATCCATGTCTGTGGGCTTCTTTGTAATCCCACCTAACGGTAAGTATAGATCTTTCTGATACAGATAATCCTCTATCTGCATTATCCAATGTTGATAATTTTTTCCATTAAACTTCTCCATTCTCAGTTTACTTTCTTCTGCCATTGCTTTTCCCACTCAAACAGAAATCTCTGCAGAAACCCCTATGAGTACCCTGTAATCAATACACACTAACCAGATCTAAAACACCTGTTAGTCAACCTGAGCTCTGATACCACTTGTTGGGGATCAACCAACAATGTTGATTACACTTATGAAAGCAATAAAAGCAAAATTAACCAGAATGATAAGTAACTAGAATGATAAATAGTAAAGAACAAGAGATGCAAGAAACCACCCTGAAAACTTGTATTAAACTCTTTATAGAAGGAATACAATTGAAGAAACTTCTTTTCTTCCACACCTCTCTCAGATGTACAGATCTCTCTCTAGATCTCTTTCCCTCAAGAGCTCTCTCTCTTAATTACAATCAACCCCAACAACCTGGATTGATTCACATATACAATTCTGTACTGTTCAATTCAACATACCACTAAGCTAAGAAGATCTATCCTATTATATAATAATTAGGAAACATGAGCATGCATTTACAACCAATAGTTATGCCTCTTAAACAAGGGCTCTAAAATAGTCTTACTAAAGATAGAGACGCAGACTTAAGACTATAACTTAATCCTAACATGCAAACACTCAGTTATGTCCACAAAAATAGCTTTTTGGATGCACAAGTAACCGACATCAGTTCCTTCCTATTTTGTGACCGATGTCGGCCGATTCCTACTGACGCTGGCATCTCCTGAATTGCTCCTGATTGACATCAATCGCTCCTAACCGACGCCGGTGACTGTGTAAACCTGCAACTTCTGCAATGCACTCCTTTGGTGAAGCTTTTAGCTCCACACCTTAACAGATGGTATCTTATGTGCATACTTTCATGCTAACACTTTACTAAACTTAATTAGTTATCTCATCCTAAGACAATGCAGAAGTAATAAAATTCAAAATCATATAATCTAGAATAAAACATCACAATATAACCTAACACCCTTGTAGGGCCACCCTTTCAGGTTTTCAACCAATCGAATCATTATGATACAAAACAATAAATGAAATAGAAGGAGATAATGAAAAAAATAGAACCTATAATGCACCTAAGGCTGGGTAAGAAGGGTTAGAGAAATGATTGAATATGGGGTCACTGAAGACTCAATCAAATTCCTCTATTAAATAAGCACTAAGAACTGACTAGGAGGAATAAAAATAGAGTCATTTATCATATGATCAATAGAGGCATCTATCATAGCCAAGTCCTTATTATAAGTTTTCCATTTTAATAAAACTTCTTAGACTACTCAAAATAATGCACATAAGGGAGCCTGAGCATATAGTAAATGTTTCAAATCATCATCATCACATGAAGCAATATTAGCCTTCACAGATGTAACTTTTGCATTGATATCAATGAAAAGTAGGGTAAGGCAGTTCGTATATATATTCACTTAAACTACATCAAATGCATTACACTTAACCTAAGTCTTCCACCCTATAATCTAATCAGTAACTATATTTTGTGCATTGATCGAAGTATTCAACGTAGTGTCCATGGATTGTGGAGTAGTTTGTGGGTTAAAAAATTCTATAGAAGCAGTTTATGTAGTAGTAAAATTAGGCTACAGACTAGTCCAAATGCCTTAGAATTTTTGGCACCAATACAATAGATTATGAGTAATTTTCATAGCTTACTATAGAGTAATATTGAGTTGTGTCTGATACTCGATAAGCAACTCACATAATTTGATAGTCTCAGCTTTGATGAATGGGCCTTATTGAGCATACTGGGTATGTAGTTCACTACACTGCTAGTCCTAAACAAACTAATTTAGAAATAAAGGAAGTTGATCCACATAAGACTAGATGGGATTAATAGGGACCTAATGAATAATGTCTAAGCAAGTGGTCATTAGAAAATCACATGCATGCTAAAGAGCATACCATAATCTAGTATTCTTAGCTTCCAACTATGATACCTTCTGAACCAAAGATTAAAGCTATTGTGACAAATATTCTTGAAACACAACCACACCTTCAATTTGTTTACTCAGTGAAAGGTAAGTAACATCAAGAGAAAGATTTGTTAATACTAGTGCACTACCTAGACAAGTGGTCAAATAGTGGTTGGTGCATGCTAAAAAGGAACAAGTGGCAATAAAAACATCATTCTCCAAGCTTGTGGTACATGGACATCATAGATAAACTATATAAAGTAGATGGTGGCTACATAAGCAACTTTGTTGTACTTTGTGGTGAAGGATCCAAAGATGGTTAAACTAAAGCTAATTTTTTGGTGGGGTAAAACTAAGTCTCACCAATGGCCAACTATGGTTATTCCATAGATGGAATCGAGGTTGAGATTCCTATGGGTTAGATTGAGAAATAATAGTAACACTAATAACTTCAACTTCCTTAGGCACAACTATGATATCTTCTAGTTGTAGGAGTTGAGCTTCTTTCTCTATCCTAGTGTTGCATGACTATGTTGTCTTAGTGATAGCTTATTGACATGGATCCTCAGCCATAACTTTTGGCTAATAGTGAAGGCAACTTGTGTCACATTATCTATCTCTTGAGCATTATGAGCAATAGGATCTTGATCCCATACCTTATGTCCTTCATTTTCTATGTAGCTTCAGCTTTGGCCCTTTTCTTTTCCTCCTAGTGCCATCATCTTTCAATAGTGTGAGTATCTTCTTCACATATATCTTGTGGTTCTTCCTTAGTCAAGGAATCAAGTGTAACATCCTCAATATTTGAAGGTGGTTCATCAAATTATGAGAATGAGGAGGGTCATGTAACCATCTAAATTTGTGAGCACAAAACTAAGCCCTTCCTCAATCAACCTTGAGAAACATCTTATGCAACCACTTGTGGAAATATTTTCTTGATTTGGGCATGAGATGGAATCAAAATCTAGGAAGTGGTTATGGTAGATCTTGGGGAATCTATTTTAATAATGTATGAGTCCTCAAGGTCTTCCTTAACCATGCAAAACATGCATGTGGACCGCTTGTGGTGAAGGGTAGACTCTAGTGAAATTTCTAGTAGGAAATCTAGAGGTTATGGTAAAGGCACTCCTCCAAAGAAAATACCATGTGCAAGATCCATTTGAGCCTATTGAACTCTTGTTTCTTCACCCAAGGGATCTACTGCAAGGGATGGTGGATAAAGTGGAAGGGAAATCTGTAACTTTGGTGGAATTTTTTTATGAATCAGCTTGGTATGCATAGCCTTTTAGAAGAAAAATTATTTTTCATTCTCATCCTCATACAAATCACCCACCATATCTTCCAGCATTAGGTGGTATACTTTGATTGCACCAGTTTATAGCTTAGGCCAATTGCACTAATACATGATATTTTATATATGAGGATCATCATACCAAGAAACTTGACTCTTGGTTTTATGTCATGGTGGTGATGGTGGGTTGCGTTCCATTGGGCGCTTAGCCTTTTTACATTTTGGTAGTTCCACTAGTGTAGCAAATGAACTTGGAGGTGATACTTTAAGGGGAACAACTTAAATAAGAGTAACCCATTGTATAACCTAGGATTTCTATAATGCCACTTCCCACTATATAGTAGACATGTCCAAGAAGAACCCCAATGGCGTGGTAGTCATTGGTGAGATCTCATGGATCTGAATAGATGTACCCTATGGAAGGCATTAAACTATAACATATTGGGCCAAAATTTTCATAACATCTAGTGGGATTTGAGAATGCATAGCTATCATCTGAATAAGCTTTTTCTCCTAATTATTGAATAAAGTAACTTGATCCTAAAAATGATTTATGGAAGAAATAACCAAATTGCTCATCAGGTGAATAGTTGGTATTTAGATAGACTTGCATGACGGGTGATTTCCATTGAGTGAATACAAGGAGGAATACTAGAAATTGGTATTGGAAGGTGTGCTTTGTTGTGCCTAAGACTTTGGAAATGTTATGCTCCAACTCTACAAGAAGGAATTCTGGCCAATTGAATTCTTCTTCACCATAGATCATTCAATGTGTGATGTTGACCATACCTTTGGTAAACTCAGTCATGGCCTTAGTATTTGTTAGAACCATTAAGAAATATATTTGGCTAACAACTACACTGATTCATCAGGGAAATATGCCAATATAATACCATAGTCCCTCTAATTTTAGTGTCTTTGATTTTAATGGAGATTGGGGGTGCTTTAGATTTATAATCCATGAGGTATTTCCTCAAGTAGACATTTTGACTGCATGAGCCATAGCTTTATTAGAAAAATACAATGTTACATCATCTAACAAATTAATATAATGTTGGTTATATCCTAGCAACAAAAATTGCATTATGCTAAACCAATCCCCAAAAGTGGGAAACTGCATTAGGTGCTCATCATCTAAGCTAGCCAAATGAGGTACCAAGCTATTTAGCACAAATAATCTATTTTGTGCATATTGTGCCATAACACTACTGTGAGGATCAAAAAACTTTATCTATTGTAGTAAGACCCTTATCCCCAAATCCTCCTTTAAGGTGGCAAGTCTATTTTTGAAATTATACTCAAACTTAGTGGCACTAGGAAAAATGACCATAACTATGTAGTGAGAAAAAAAATTAGAAGCTCACAACATTGAGAATGCAAACTAGAAATAGTAATTATAGAATTCAATTAGCAAAGGTTAGTGGTCTATAATGTTAGTAATTGAATTATTTATACACTTTTGGTTCTCTTAGCCCTTCTATCTTGTGTATTTAATATTTAGGATCCTAAAATCTCTCACTTATGTCAACTATCTTCAAATTTGAATTGATGTTGCACCCCCATTATTTCATGCAAGATATAAAAATTAATCTTAGTGGATGTGGCATTCACTATGGTTGATATGGCACCCATATAGCTACTAAATAATGTCTAATGGGACATGTCACCATCTTTTTGATGTCTACACCTGTTAGATAGTTTATTCTGATTGTGATGTAAAACTCTGACAATGGTATTATAACCACTTGCCCGCATGCTTTGGCCATAAATCCTTTTTAGAAACCATTATTATTAATCATAACCCCATAATTATTTAGGTAGGGTTCTTAGAATTATTATATGATCCACACTTATCTTTCTTCAAAAACATGACTTAAAAATTTGTCCACCTATAATGACTACATAGCCAACATGTGTTAGTCCAGCTATACCATACCTATCTTGGATTGTTACCGACTATAGTTGATCCTATGCTCTACTAAAAAAAGTTTCCTCAAACACATAGCACACATAAAACACAAACCAAACTTCAAATAATTACATGAATGTAACTTTCCTAACTAAAAGAGATGTGGGAAACTGCACTTTCTTTCTATAAATGTGAACCTAACGGCGGTAGACTTTGAGTCTACATTAGTCAACCTTTATTGGAAAAATATTACCATCCAAGTCCCACAATACTTAGTCCCACTTTGAAAAATCTCATGAACAACATATGGACCTTTCCATAGAATGGTGATTTTACTAGGAAATGCACTAAACCTGTTGTCATATAATAGAACCAATTGCTCACAATGAAATTATCTTATGTGAAGATTCAAGTTATTTCATGCCTTTTGGCTTATTTTGTTAACTTATTACACCCATAAAACTGAGTTTCTATCTTCATCCATGTGATTGATCTCCAAAAATTGATTTGTAAGTGATTCCACATCACCAAGACATATTGCATTAGGAACGTGCAAGCTAGGCATGGCATGTTCTATAGGTATAATGGCTTCCATCCCATAGACCAACTGGAATGGAGTGAATCCTAATGCACATTTAAAATTAGTGTGATAAGCCCATAGTACCATAGGAATTTGATCTTCCCAATCATCTTTTTTAACATCACAAACCTTTATCAATAGCTTACCAATCACTTTGTTTGCAGCCTCTACTTGCCCATTCACTTGTGTATGATATGCTATGATTTTATGATGGGAAATCATAAATTCTTCTATTAGTATATTAATAGTCTTATTCAAAAAATGCATACCCTGATCACTTACCAATCATAATGGGCACCTGAACCTAGTAATGATATTCTCATATAAAAATTTAGTACTGTCCGTAACTCCATATCTTGGTGTAGTAATAGCCTCACCCCATTTGGTGTAGTAAAAACATTACTAAATTTACTTATTGGATTAAGAGGGGCAACAAAATCAATTCCCCATTGTTCAAATGGTTTTTGTGGTAACATGGGATGAAGAGGCATCTCATCCCTTTGAGTGGGTTTACCCATATGATGGCAAACATCACACTATTATGTAACCCTCTATGCATCCTCAAAAATATGTGGCCACCAAATACCAATTTAAAGTATTTTCCTTGCAATAGTTTCCCCTACAAAATTTCCACCTGTAATGCCTTAATACACCTCTTATAAGACATGTGGTTGTTTTTTCTCTAGTGCTACTCAACATAGAACCTCATCCTCCCCATATGATAGAGAAATCCATTTACAATATTGAAGGGAAGCACCTTGGTCAAAAGTCACTTCTTTTCTCTTTTGGTATAGTGTATAGGTAATGTCCCCTACTCCAAGAAGTGTGCAATTTTTACCAGTTGTTCAAGAATCACAAAGACTCAAAATAAATGGGAATCAGGAGACTCATCAAGGATATCTTCTAGGTCCTCACCATTATGCATCCTATTGAGATGGTTAGGACCAACATTCTCCCACCCTAGCTTAACATTAATCCAAAAATGGAATTCTTGAAAAAGCATTAGCCAATGAGATATCCATCCACCCAACATTGGCTTGTTTACCAGATATTGTAGAGCTTGATGATCTATAAATAATTTAAATGGGGTAGCTAGAAAATAATTTTGAATTTTTTTAGTACAAATACAATCGCTAGAGCTTCCCTCTCAGTTGTGGTATAATTATTTTCAGCCACAAAAAGTTTTCATCTTGAAAAATGGATTGGATGGTCCAATCCTCCTTCACTAGGTTGCACAAGCACTACACTGATTATGGTACACAATACATCAACATGCACATGGAAAGGTTTACCCTAGTTAGGAAAAATAAGAATTGACATAGTAACTAACCAGTATTTGAGATCCACAAAATCTATTTGGCACTCTTTGGTCCTTAAAAAAGGAATGCCTTTGTCTAGTGACTTCTCTAGTGGAGTTGAGATAGCTACATATCTTTTTATGAATTTTAGGTAATACCCCATGTGTCCTAAAAATGATCACACTTTTGTATATGATTTTGGTGGTAGCATGATCACTATTACTATAATCTTCAATTGATCCACCAAAATTCCCTTGCTACACACATGTCCTAATAGAACACCAAACGGTGTAAAAAATAAAAAAATATTTAAGTTAAGCACAATTTTGAGTACTTTACATCTTTCCAACATGAACCTTAATTTTGATAAGTGTTCTTGAAATAATGAGAACATTACCCAATCATCTAAATATACCTCTAGAAAATCATGGATGACATCCTTGAACACAGTTACTACAGCCTTGGAGAAAACTATAGGTGTGTTCTTTAAACTAGATGTCATTACCTTATATGCAAATGATCCCCATTCTATAGTAAATGTCATATTAGTTCTATGATCAACTGCAATGGGTATCTGATGATACCCACTAAATCCATTAGTGAAGGAATACACCTCATGTCTAGTTATAGCTTACAATACTTCATCAGTAAATGGTATTGGAAAGGGGTCATTAACACAAGCATCATTTACAATACAATAATCTTTGTAGATATGAATATTGCCTATTTTCTTTGGTTGTGTGACCATAGGACTCACCCAATCCACTTTTTCCATAGGAAATATTATTCTTGCATCTTGCATATGATTCTGTTCAGTTTTGACTTTCATCTTCATATTAGGATTGAGATGGTAAGGTCTTTTCTTGATGGGGCATACACCTTCATTAAGTTCTATATGCATTTCCCCTATAGAAGGGTCCACCCCTTTGACTTCTAAAAAAATAGTAGGAAACACATATGTGTAATCCTACAAAAGTTGTAATGCTTCCAAAATGCCCTTTTGATCCCAATAGTCACCAACATGTGCCAATTTTGGTGTGTTTTCTGACCCAATGTTCATCATTTGTTCCTTCAGGGGTTCCTGATACACTTTGTGCTCATTTTTTGGAATGGATTATTGAATGTCCCGCTCACCCTCTCACTCTAGAAATTGTACCTATCACAGTAGGTCTTATTCAACTTCTTCATCCATGGGTACAGGTAATTTTTGTAATATGATTTTGGCTCAAAAAACTCAATAAGCACTAAAGAATCTTCACTAAATGAATCAATGTCATCAATACACTTTTCTTGAATATGATGACAAGGCTGAATTTTGATATTTGATTTACCTTTGTGCTGATTCTCCATAATAATAGCATCAATAAGGTCTCAAGCATCTTGTTTACTATGCTTGATGTCTATGGTGATAGCATTGATAAGTTCATGTGCCTCCATCTCCTCTAGCTTCGAATCATGATCATTGTGAAAATCTTCTACTCATCCATGGAATAAGAATATTTTCATCTTTTGTAGTGCACTATGAACTAGTGGATTCTCACTTTCAAATAGGAAAGTTTGAATAAAGTCATTCTTCAACTAAATCCAGAGTTGTGTCTCTCTATGGTTTTCTTTGAAAATGTACCAAGTAGTAGTAAAAACCCTTAATGTGTAAATAAATCAATATGGCTAATGCTTCAAATTGATTTCCTAGGCCATCCATACTTTAATGCACTATTGAATATGGTTCTGGGGTATTATCCTTAATAAAATAAAGGCCATTCCATTTACACTTCCATAAGCAATTGAAACTATGTGATGAGCAATTTTCGCCCTTATGTCCATGTCTTACTGTTGTTGTGATGTATTGCCCACTAGTTAGTTACAACTCCTTTTAATGTGTAATTAAAGGTGCTTACCCTTTGATTTTCCTTAGGTATATGCATTTGGAATTGCACTATAAATTCATCAATGTCTTCAGTGGTAAAGTACTAAGGTATTTTTTGATCAGTCACATAAAACATGCACAAGGTTTTAAGCTCATGATCATTTATAGCCCAATTTAGCATGTAACTATCAAAATCACCACTAATATAAAAATCACAATCTCATGGGGGCATACCTTTAGAAGTAGGCTCAATTTAATCATGATATATAGAACTAGTTTGATATAAAAGCTCTATATCAAACTGTGTAGGTGAATGTACTGCCAGAGATCACACTTCATCTTCTACATCTACATAAATATTCAAATGTTTAAAATAACCCTTATTCCAAAATTTAGTTTGTTTTGGCTCTACTATAATAGATTTGTATTGGTTCATTGGCATGTTGCATTGTATATCAAGTACATTCTACATCGCAATTCACATCTAATTTTTCCCTCTCACTATGCAAGGAAAATCAGGTTCCTTAGGAATTATGTATGGCTTAGAGTCTCTATGAAGAGGAATGATGATAATACAATAATCCTGGTATGATTTTATTTGATTCATTATCATGTTGATGGTCATCTTACCATCATAAGCCCACTTTTTTGCTAGCAAATTTGGGTAGTGAGTTTTATCCATCTTTATATATATTACTTCAAAATCACCATGTAAATTTAACTCTACAGATTTAATCTCCACATCTTCCAAACATCCTAGAGGCTCTACCCTACTATAGTGCACCAAACTGAGTGTTACAGGTCTATAACTCAAAAAAGGTCTATCGATCACCTCCCAAGTAGATCATGGGATCATATTCACCATGCTCCCAAAATCAAACATAGTGTTTGGAATCTCGTACTTGCTACCTCTATATCTATTTTAGCATCGACATCCCATGGTTTCTTAGTCTTGACAAACCAAACCATATTCTTAGGCCTTTCCTTTCCTTACCATGCACATTTGATCAAACTATGCAAAATATTGGTGATATTTTGTGATATATCTTAATTTTGTAGAGTATACATAAATATTTTCAAGTCTGTCAATGTTATTATAACCCCTTCTTGTTTCATGATCCTCATCATCTATCCATACATCTACACATCAAGTACAAATTCATTTTCTATAGTTAAACCTTATTGTTGGATGCTCCATAAAATTTACACAACTACTTTCATGAGTCCCTTCTCTTTTATCAATTTCTGATAGGTGTCTATTTTAGCCTTATGTATGCTAAAATCAATTGGCATATCCAAAGGAGGTAGTCATTATTGTGTGTACATGTGTTCTTATCAATGCTTACATAAATTCATTATGGTTAGGCTCAAAACCAACTTGATTTACATCCCTCACTACATTGGTCTCTGCATTATGCTTCTAAAATAAAATAGTCATGAGTATCATGTTATTCTGATACTCTATAGTAAGCATAGTAAGCTTACCATTTTCTATTTTTAGGGTAGTTTCACTATACATTATTGAGTTCCTCACACAAATAACATCTAATAGGGCCTCTAGTACCATTATTGTGTCCTCATTATGCACCTCCATGATATCCACCTCTATTCCCTTGGTATCCTCAACCATCTTCTTATTGTGGCCCAAAGTTTGTTTTAGTTTGTGGTATATTCCACCCTTGATGGTATTGTTAGGTGTCATAACCACCATATTTGTATTAATTTATATGTGGCACCAAACCATCTTGTTGTGCCTGGGGAAGCATAATATTCTAGGTGGATTGATAAATATATTGCAATGATTGCATAGCTTGAACTCCACCAGCTAATCCTTCAGGTTGAAATGGCTATGCATTCTAAGCCCATGCCAACCCATCCTAGGCTACACTAGTGGGAGTAGTTTATACTCTTAAAATGTCTTGTGATGTCACTAGTGCTTGTTGTGAGGATACTGCAAAGACATTTTTATTAATGTCTAGCTTCAATTCTTGTAGAGCCCTACAATTCTTATCTTCATGATTAGTGGATTTGCAAAATTTACAATACATACTCTGTGGATTTCTTACATATTATTGTAATAAGTGGAAATGAGCTATTGAATGTCCCACTATGTAGTAGATATCACAAAAATACATACATACTTTTGGGTATTCTTTCCTGTGGTGGTCTTCTTTGTTGAACTCAATACACGAGAGACCGATTCTAGGTCACTCAGTGATATTCTATGGGGCCTCTAACTTTTGCAAAATAGCTTAAAGAGTGATTTATAACTATGTTTTTTTCTCTATTGGGGTACCATAATCCTCTATTTTCTCCACTTTTATTTTGATTGTTCTAGCTTCTACTTTATTAGTAAATTGAGTGTGTGTTATCATAAATTGGATCTTAGGTTACAGTCCTTTGATGAACCAAGCAGCCTTATCCTTATCTTCTGAGGCAAATTCAATGTTGTTGACCACATCAAAAAATTTGTGTTCATAATCATAAGCAATTTCCCTTAGACCTTGTTAAATTTATTTTAAGTCCTATATGGGTTATCATGTGCTTTTTTTAACTTTAAACTTTGCAATCAACCATTTCCTTACATCATCAAAACTTGGTGTTCCTAATTCCCTATGAAACATGAATTCCAATGCCCTTATATAAAAGGCACCAATGAGATCATGATTCTTAATATTTTCATCCACAATGCATTTCACCTACCATTTCATATCACACATCAGTAAATATTGCTCTAGATCTGTAGTTCCATCGTAGGGTATTAGTGCAATGAAGGCACCTAACTGTAAAGTCATAGGACCGAGGTTCAATTTCAAAGGAAGAATTATCTATGCTCCTCCAGATGGTGGTGATGATATTATAACTTTTGAAATTGATACCAGAGAACCTCTTGGTGTTGGGAGAATTGTGGTCACTTGGGGAGGAGTGATCATGGGTGGTGTCTACGGGGATGGTCTTGTAGATCTAGTTGGACTATCTCCAAGTACTAATGTAGTTGTTAAAAATAGTAAAATTAATGTAAATAGAAAATATTCTTGTGATCATAAAGGTGATACAGATCGCTCAAGTGATGAAAATGCCTCTGACTCATCTTCGGTCTCTATAATGGTGTATTTTCACATTATTTGTTCCTCAGTGAAAATTTTGATCTATGACACCCAATCAGCAACATGTTTAATTAATAAGGGGTCAATCAAATTGTCTAAAACTTATCTTAAATAATTCTTTTGTGATTCAATGAATCCTTTTATTATCTTTTCAAAATTGGAATCTACTAACTCTCTTATAATTTTTCTTGATTCCTTGATATCTTGTTCTCTCTAACTTAGAAATCTCTAAGGTTGAATATAAATAGGAGTATTTATATAAAATATGGGCTCAGGGGATGTGCATTAAGGGGGTAAAAAATCTCATGGTCTAATTATCCTTGTGTAAAAATTTGAGCCATTATTGTGTCTATGGGTGATCATACCTCCGTAATTAGCTAATTCTCCTATGAAAGAGAATTATGTTTGTTTGAGTGACTATGATCTATTACTAGTTATCAAACTAGCTTTCTCTAATATTTTTCTCTTATCATCATCTTCTCCTTGCTTAATTATTTTCTCTTCAATCTCACTAATCCCAAGCCCTTCTTCTCTCTTTTCAACTCTTTCTCTCTTACCCTTTCATCAACTCATTCTTCCTTCTTTCGATCTCCTATAACTATTCAACCTCTGATCTTACTTCTACATCTATCTCTATTCATACTCACTCATGTAGTCCCTGATATATTCCACCTCCTTTGTTGTCATAGTTCTCATTCTGTATCCACAACCTTCTTCTGATCCCTTTCATCTGGTCTCATCATCTAGTTTCTATTGGCCAGCTTTCTAAATTATTTCTACACCATCTCACATCATGATATCACACATCCCCATAGCACCTTGAAAGACTACTCCATTGAAAATGGGTAAGTTACTACATATTTTTCAATGACTAACATCTTTATAAGAATGGGTAATTTCTATATAAAATTCTCTCTAGTCCCTATATGAATAGGTCTTGTGCTGCATCAAAAGTAATATAACTACAAACTATGAATTTTGTTATATATCCATCTATAGTGGTTTGTGTCTAGTGATCGATCACACAGGTCCAAGCAACCTCAACACTTTTTAAATATCTAATTATATCATCATTCCATTGAATCTTAGATGTAGATCTAGCCTGAAAACAAAAATGCTCTAATCTTGCCAACCATGCATCAAGTGAACTCAGAAATTTACTCCAAAGAATTTTGTGTACATCACCATATAGCTGATTATATATTAGTTCCTTTTTGATACACCCTATTATTCTCACCTCTTTCTATGGAAACTTTGATATTATTTTATCCCACTATTCTTCCAAATCTTGTACCCTAGAAGAGGGTTGCTCAAGCCTCCTCTAGATTTGGGCAGTTTTGGGACATTTCCAAGCCTATGGGTGTGCCTATAAGTGGAAATGAACCTCTAGGTTAAAATGGATAGCTCCCTATATTATCTTTTGTGTAATAATATTATTGAATTAGTTTGTATGAGTGAAAAGAGTCAAGTTTGCATAAATGAAAAGCCTAGTCTAAGCTGGTGATACACCAAGAATTAGTATCCACATGTATGCCTTATATTTATGGAAAATACAATAGAATATAGTCTATAACTAAATCTATATAAGATTCCAACATAATTATTTCAATGTAGAGATAAAATGAATGAGATCACACAAGGTAAATAATAGGAAAAGACCACCTGTATAGTCCAGAAAAAAGGTTACATATGTGAAAAATCTCATATAGCTAGAATGCACTTTCCATGACATATTAGATCAATTATTTGCTCAAAAACATGAAGGATAGAGAACAGAAGGATAAAACAACACTTTTTTTCACTCTATGTCTCTTGCATGCCTAGGCAAATGTTTAGAACTTAGAAAGAAAATAGACTTATGCTTCTTTGCTCAAAGGCAAGAAAATGGCAAAACATTCCATTAGGGCTTAGCCATACTATTTTTGGATGATAAAACAAGATCCCAAGGGTCTTATTTATAGAAAAAGAGGGAGATAAGAGAGAGATCTTGGGTGCCAAACTAGAAGCCTCCAAAATGGTTTACAGTCACCATCATGGTGAAACTAGTTCTAGATGTTCTCTCATTCAGTTGGAGTTTTTCTTTCTCTTTAATCCACCTTCTTAAAATGACTAGGATCACTACAAAATCAATGGTGAGATGAACCTCCATAACAAATGGCTTGGATCACTATTGTGAACCTTAGATTCTTTCTGAGATCTCTCATGTTTTATACTGTAGACCCATTCAGTTTTTCAAAGTGACTTTACTTCTACTTACTTCTTCATGTTTTTTGATTGCTTCTACTTGTAAAAGTCATAAGAAAAGCTCTTTTGAAAACCTGTAAAGCATTGTCTCTTCCTTTTTGGGCTTGTTGATTGCTTTTACTTGTAAAATTCATAAGCAAAGCTCTTTAGGAAACCTAATTTTCACTATCTTTACTTAAGACCCTATCGGGTTCTTTGAATGGCTTTACTCCTTACTTGAATACTTTAGGCATGAATTTGATGTCTTGCAGCACGTCATCTTTGCACCATAATGGCTAGTTGTTTACCCTAAATTTGACATCATGTGGCACATCATGGGGATCTATCAGGTCAGTTTATTGTTTTGAGCAATTTTCTCGAAGTAATTCTTTCAAATAATTTGTCTGAAAGAATTATTTTTTGGATTTTACTCGAAAGGTAATGGCTAGTTCCTTTGGGAACTTTTCTCGAAGGACACTTAGGAAAGTTTCCTTCAAAAAAAAATTTAAGGACACTTGGGGAAGGCATAGGGTCCCTTTGTAAAAATTGGAAGGGCATTTTCAAAGGAAATGGCCCTTTAGAACTTTTTTGAAGGAAATTTCCAAAGACAAAGTGCCCTTTGGAAAAGTCTGAAGGGCCACTTGGGAAGAAAACTGCCCTTCAAAAAATTCCAAAGGGACAATTGGGCTAAAAAGTGCCCTTTAAAACTTTTTTGAAGGGTCACTTGGGAAGAAAAGTACCCTTTGAAAAATTTCAAAGGGACACTTGGGAAAACAAAGTGCCCTTTAGAAAAGTCTAAAGGGACACTTGGGGGGGAAACATTATCTAGACCATTTCAGTTTTTCTAATTGATTTTGCTTGTAAAAGTCATAAGATTGTCTCCTTGGAAAACCTCAATTCATGCATCATTGAAAACCCATAAAGCATTGGAAGGATTAATTAGGATTCATAAACCCAAATTACTTCTACTCATGAAACTTTTGTAAGTCAAGTCATTTAGAGAACCTGACTTGGTCTTAAGGAGTAACTCAAGTTTATGAGAGGCCAAGACTTGACTTATAGAGAACCTAACATACACTACAATGGAGCCAAAATACCTTAACCTCCTTGACTTGCAATTTTGGGCCTCCGAAATGACCTATTCTTGTAGTTCTTGTTTGGTTCTCCATGAAAATGGTTGAACAAATTATATTGAGGTGAAATTTGGTAACATTCTTGGTGATTTTGAGGGGAGGCATGCCTATTATGTCAAAGACTAGTCACCTACATCCTTCCATTGGGCATGGATTCATGCATATAGGCACCTCAAAGAGAAATGAATAAGCTTTGGTTTAAAAACACACTAGCTAGGTTGATTACACACACAAGGTAGAAATGCACACCAAATAAAGGGAAGGAAAACACACATGTGCTACAAAGAAATTATGGAAAACAAACACAACAAAGGAAACACACCAAAATAAATTATATACAAGACATGGACAACAAGGGTCAAAAGCAAGGCTTCAAGTAGATTCTATTCACTAGAATAAGTAGCTCTTCTCCATCCATTTTGGATAGTTAAAAGGAGTTTCTTTGCTTACACTTGTTGATGATGTAAGGACCACTCCACAAGGTATCAAACTTTGTATGTTTTCCTGGTTTTGCTCTATCTTCATCTCATTTCAAGACCAAGTTGCCTTATTTAAACACTCTTGCCCTTGTCCTTTTGTCAAAGGATTTCATCATGAGGACTTGATGGTGTTCCAAAGCTTTGTGTGCATCATCTCTTGCCTCTTGCAACTACATTAATTCTATCAATATGACCTCTATGGGAGTGTTTTCAAGTAATTATAGCTATTGTGCAAGTTCTAAGGTAGGGAGATCTTATGATATGGACATGCTAGCTTCTCTCTCATAGATAAGTACAAAGGGAGAATTACCAATTGACTTCTTGAGAGTGATTCTATCTGCGCATAAGGTTGTCTTTAGTTTGCTATGCCATACTCTTTGATTGGTTTATAATTTCCTCTTGATGATCTTGATGAGGTTTTTGTTGGTAGACTCAGCTAATCCATTACCTTGAGGGTAGTAGTTGGATGAGGTACTCAAATTAAATCCACTCTTTGTTGTTGAATCAAAAGTTTTAGCACTTATGAAAGCAAGTGCATTATCTGAGATGATGACATGAGGAGCCCCAAACCTTTTTATAATGTTGTCATAGAATTCCAATATGGCATTTTCATTTCTTTCTTCAAAGCAATAGCCTCTACCCATATTTTGAAGTAGTCTATAGCAATCAATATCCATTTGTGTCTAGCACTTGATGGAGGGTTGATCATACCAATGAATTCAAGGCCCCATTACATGAAACACTAGTCCACTTGGATAGGATTCAATGGAAGGGTAGCAATATTTTTTTTGCCAACAAAGAAAGCACATTGAGGAAAAACCTTAACCCAATGATAATAGTTTTTAAAAAGACTAGGCCAATAGTAACCAGCTCTCATTATTTTTGAAACTATTGTTCTAGGAGAAAAGTGACCACCATCTACACCATTATGGAAATTTTCTAGCAACATATCAAATTGGCCATTGTTAATGAATCTAAGCAACACATTACTCACATCCTTCTTAAAGATAATTCCATCTAAAAGACAAAAGTAATACCCTGTAGCCTAAAATACCTTCTTTAAGATTTATTCAAGTCATTGGGACACTCACCATTTTGAAGAAACCAATGATGTCTTATCTCCAACCTTGATTCTACATTTGATCAACTGGTTGGTCTTAAACTTGATTCACCAAGGCTTTCTCTTTTGGCTCTTGAAAGTCAGATGCTAAGTTCTCACATAAACCTTTTCCTCTTACTAGGTTGTTTACCTTGATGTCAATGTCATATTCCATCACCTAGATAATCTATCCATCTCTCTTCTCATTGAGATCCTTGTTAAGAGAAACTCCTTGGTGCTAGGATGGGAGACCATGACATGGATCCTGTTGTTGGAAACCATATGCCTAAATTTTTTCAAGCTTCAAATGATGGTTAAATCTTGCTTCTCAATAAAAGAATATCGCACTTCATAGTCTTTAAGCCTTGGCTAAAGAAAGCAATTGGTTATTCAACATCCTCTTCATTCTTTTGCATAAGCATGGCTATTATTGTGTCCAAGTTAGAAAAAGTATAAATAATGAAATCCTTAGAAAAAGTTATATTTAAGAGAGTGGGAAACGTTGTAATTGCTTGCTTGATCACCTCAAAGCTACATTTACCTTCCTTTGTTTGAGTAAAAACTTGGTTCTTTTTTGGCATGGTTGTGATAGGCTTTATCACAGTTGAAAAGTTTAGGATAAACCTCCTTAAAAAAATTATTTTTCCCAAGAAAATTTGCATCCCTTTCTTGTGTTGAGGCAAAGACAAGCCTAGAATAGCTTCAGTCCTTTTGGGGTCAATAGATAAGCCTTCCTTTGAAACAACATGACCCAAAAGCTTACCTTTATGGACAATGAAGATGCATTTCTTTAGATTGATGGATATGCCATACTCTCTACACTTCTCAAACACTTGTTTTATATGTCCCATATGATTAGCAGCATATTTTGAAAAAATAGTTATATCATCAAGGTAAACAAGCAAACACTTATTGATCAAACCTTTGAAATCCATATCCATTGCCCTTTGAAATGTAACTCTAGCATTGGATAAACCAAATGATATCTTCTTATAGGCAAAGGTCCCCCACTTGGTGGTGAAGGCTATCTTGAATTGATCTTCTTCATTTACCAATATTTGATTATAACCTAAATAACCATCGAGAAGTGAGAAATGTTGAGATATTGAAACAAATTGTAAAATTTATTCCATGGAAGGGAGTAGGTAATGATCCTTGAGAAACACTTTGTTTAGATCATAAAAATACACACAAAGTCTAATTTCTCCATTCTTCTTTTGAACTGACACAAGGTTGGCTACCCAACTTGAGTGTTTGATAGGAAAGATAATCCTAGACTCAATCAATTTGTCCAACTCTTTCTTCATGAGTTTTTCTACCTTGGGGTTGATAGGCCTTTACTTTTGTATTACCATTTTAGCTTCATGCTCCAACTCAATGGTGTGATGAGCTAGACTTGGGTCAAACCCTTTTAGGTCCTTGTATTCCCAGGAAAATATGTCATGAAACTCTTTACATAATGCAATAAAATTTTGTCTTTCTAACTGAGAACAAGCCTTGCAAATCTTCAAAAGTTTATCCTTGAAAATCATAACTCTCTCATAGTTCTCTTATTTTATTAACATGCTCATTCTTTTGTTTTCATTTTGATCATCCTCATTGAAGACACTCTCCAAGGTAATCATCCCCTTGGGTATTTTTTTTGTCTTCAGCTATATAATCTACTCTTCATAATGATCATGCAACTTCTTTTGGTTTTTTGAAGAGAAGCCTGCCTCATTTTACAAAAAGTGTGCAATGTGCTCATCACTTTCAAACATTTTCCATGACACTTCATTATCTATAATGGAAGGTATCACAATGATCTTGATATGATATTGATCCTTCTCTTGTTCAACATCACAACTGAATCAAAATGTGCTCCAATTGTAGCCAATCTATCAGCATGCTTGTTCAAGTTTCTTGGTATGGGTTACATGTTGAAGGCATCAAAATCCTCAAGTAGATTCCATAACCTATGTTTTTAGGACTTAAGCTAGGTGTTATTGTATATATCTTGACTTATCATTTGATGAATGAATAGCTCATTATCTCCATATACTTTCAAAAGTTTGATTCCTCTCTTCTTTACCCATTGGAGGCCATGAACTAAGCCTTCATATTCTGCCACATTGCAAGTGTAGTTAAATTGAAACCTATAAGAAGAGTAGTAACAATTATTTGATGGGGAAACCAACATGACACCAGCTCCTACACCTAATTTTCTCCTTGAACCATCAAATAACATTTCACACATGCCATCAAGCTCATGATCTTCATTGGTGAGTGAAGGAATTGGGATGTTTTTATCATGCATGCATTAAACTCCCAAATTAGTTTCCTCAATTAAAGTGTAAGGATTAAGGACATGTGTTTGGTGTTATACTTGTCAAGATATAGGTTGGAAATACCTTTAAGAGGAGAAGATGTTTCACTATTCAGGATTGTTTCCTCCTCTTTGCTAATTAGACAATTTTGATTTGTCATTATCTCCAAGTATGGCTCGATGTGGAACCTTAATAAGGGATGAGTCCTTATGGTTACCTTGGTTCCATACCTTTTCTTGAAATATATAAAGGACCAATCAATAGAAAGGTATCCTCCTATCTTGGCCATAAAGTCCCTAGATAAGCATATAGTAAAGTGCGATGGAAGGTCTACCACCACAATATCTTGCATGATAGGGAAGCTTGGGCAGCCATGTGAAAACACTTTTAGACCTTTGACCAATCCTACCATCCTGGTTGGAGTTATATCAATCTAAAATAGACCTTTACTATGTGGCTCATAGTTCAAACCCAACTTATCAGCCACTACTTTAGGCATAATAGTAGTGGTTACTCCACTATCCACAATACAATTGTGGACCAACTTATCTCCTACAAAGAGTGTGAGGTAGAAGGGTGGAGGATTTTCAGCTTTAGTGGAAGGATCTAAAAGATTATTTGGATAATTTGTGAGAGCCACACTATGATGCATTAAAGATTGAGGAGCTACTTGCATACTTGCTAACTACTCTTGCAAAAGCTCCTTTTGACCAGGTATATGTAGAACCTCCAAAAGGGATATGTTTGTCTTAGTACTATTTAATGAGTCCACAATATTTAGAGATGGATTATTCAGTTTCTCCTACATTTTTGATGGTAATAAAGGAGTTTTTTCCCATTATGTTACAATCTTGGTAGCTGCATTTACATTTTGATTTTGTTAAGGAACATGGCTTATAGAAGGTGCAACACTTTGATTGGCATTTTGTGTCCTTAGAGAGGCATCACATGGAACTATTCATGGCTCTTGGCCTTCTCCTAAGTCTCTCTTCTTGGATATTGTATTAGATAAAATTGGCATGCCTTGAGTCAACACAAAATCATCCTTTCCTTGAAAGTTTATCATCCCCACACTTGGGTTGTTGCCTTCTTCATGATTATCCCTTTAGTTGGGACATGCTTCTTCTACTATCATGTAAGGAGTAGCTTCTCCTTGTGTAGTCAAAGTGTATTTGGTTCCTCCATCATCATGTACAAACTGACCTTGAAGTTGCCCCCATTAGTCCACATGATCTTCTCCTTGCACTAGGTTTGCATGAACTGGAATAATAGCCTTTACGGGAGGAGTAGAATTTAGATTATATGCATTGGGCTGCCTACTATAACCTTGCTGATTTTGTCCTCTTCTTTGATAATTATATTAGGATGGAGCTATATATCCTTGTTGAGGATAGTATTATGGATTAGGAGGAGCACTTGCTTGGTATTGAGCTTACTTGAGTTGAGTTCTTAATGATATAATTTATTCATCCTTGTCCACAATGTTATCCACCTTCTTGGGAAAGTCTCTTGGCTTCACATTAGCATTGGGAACCTATGACATGCTTGGAGCTTCAACTAAATTATGGGATAGAAAAGGCATGGAAACTCTTGGAGGGAGTCTTCCATCCTAAATCAGGCTATTCTCAGTCTTAATTGCTAGCTCATATGCACCTGGAAGAGTGAATCCTCCCATTGACTACAATATAACAACAAAATCAGTACCAATCCCTTTCAGGTATGTTGGGAACATAAAGCTAGGAGGGGGTCTCATGATTAGTGGTAGCCTATACCATGTTTTTTGAAATCTCTCATTGAAATCTCCTATGGATTAATTTATACCTCTTCTTATTACATTCAATTAATGTATTATAGAAGCATGATCACTCTTATTTTTTAATCTTGTCACCAATAGGTATCCAAAACCATTCCAACTTGTAATGCAACTCCCCTCCAACATTATATAATATTAAAGTTCTTTACCTTTTAAAGACATAGCAAGCAGCCTAATGGCTATGTTGGCCCTAGTAACATTATAGAAATTGCAGAATTAGAGATGTCTATTATATGTTTAGATGGGGTAATAGGACCCTCTCCATTAAAACTAGGAATATTTTTGGTAGTATTTGGAGGGGTGGGGTCATATGTAGGAAGCTCTATTGGGTTTTGGTTATTAAAATTAGGGAAGGGCTAATGTCTATCTATCTCTCCCCTTTCCCCCATTTCTCTTCTTCTTCTTCAACTTCTTCTTCTCCTTGAACTTCTTCAACCTCTTTTGCTTCTTCCCCAAAACCTCTTTTCTAAGGATTTAATAGGGCTAGCAGTGGTTTATGTTAGGATCCTACTCCTTATGAGTACACTTGATTACCTTTGTATAAGCAACTAAACACAGAATTAAACCAAAAGTAATAAGTAACTAGAACTCAGAATCAACAAAGAATAGATGATATGAGAAATAATACAATATGTATTAACACTTTTCTAGAAGGAAATACAATGAAGAAATCACACTCTTCCCACACCTCTTGGGTGTACAGTAATTCTCCCTCAAGAGTTCTCTCTCTCAATCAATTACAATCAACTCAATAACTGAGTTGTTATTCCCTTACTTACCAAGTAGACCTTCTTGATCTTGCACACTTGCAGATCTAACTAGTCTTGCTTACCATGTAGATCTTCCCTGATCTTGCACACCCTGTAGATCAACTGATCTTACACTTGAGGATCTAATCCTTCTTAGTCTTTGATTACAATACAGCCCCATGGGTCTCTTAAATAGATCCCAAACCAAACAATAATTAGACTTCCCAATTACAATAATTAGAAATGTAGACTCAAGACTAAAATTAGTCTTTACATGCAAACTGACTGTCTGTCTAAAATTAAACCAGTTTTAGAATGCACAGATGACCGACGTCAGTCTCTATCTATCTGGAGATGACTGACGTTAATTCCTATCTGACTGATGTTGGCTGACACCTAACTGATGTCAGTTGTTGTGTACACTAAATATGACCAATGTTGGTTGGCCTGACCGACATCAGTTACTTTGACACTCAACAACCTCCACCATTTGCATAACAGTGAAGCTTTTAGCTCCACAACTTAACAATCTCCCACTTGGAGATAAATAGCTACACTTGTACCTGTACTTGTACAACAATGTCCTCTAATCTATTTTTGGCTTGTATCCCTCTTCAAGTTCAATCTTGAAGACTAATAAAACAATGAATATTCAACTTCTCCTTTCTTCTCGACTCTGTTAACATATCTGCAGGGTTCTTATCCATATGGATCTTTTTCAGCTTCAACTATCCATCCTCCAATACCTATCTAATAAAGTGGTACCTAAGCTGTATATATTTGGTTCTTGAATGAAAGGCTAAATCCTTTGCCAAATGAATTTCTCTTTGACTATCACTGTATAATCTTCAACTCTCTTGCTCCTTTCCCAACTCTTCCATGAATCGAGTCATCCATATCATTTCCTTGCTAGCCTCTGTGACTGCAACAACCTTCTACAACTTTGAAATCTAGCTAACCACTATTCCACCAATAGTGAACACATATCTTATGGTGCTTCTCTTGTCATCTAAGTCACCTGCCATATCCAAATCTACATACCCATGTAGAGAAGTGCTTGACCCTGCATAGCATAAATACCTACTGTTGGTCCCTCAGATATCTGAGATTCCACTGAACTGCTTTCTAGTGCTCCTTTCTTGGATTGGCCATAAACTTGCTAAAAACTCCCACTGCTTGGGCAATATCAAGTCTAGTACATACCATGTACCCAACCTCATTATTTTATTTAGGACATTGTTCTGTGCTCAACTTGATCTATCTAGCCATAGGTGTGCTTACCAATTTTGCATCCTGCAAATTGAACCTCTCCACTACCTTATTCACATAATCCTCTGGAGACAAAATCAACCTATGATTTTCCATGTCTCTAGAAATACTCATGCCAAGGATTTTCTTTGCTACTCTCAAATCCTTCATGGCAAACATCTGAGCTCATTTTACCTTTAGCTCAGTAATTCCCTGCATGTGTGAACCTGCAACAAACATATCATCCACATACAGTAACAAGATAATGTAGCTAATATTATCTAACTTGGTAAAATAAACACAATGGTCACATTGACATTGACTAAAGCCATGCTCTGTCATAAACCTGTCAAACCTTAAATACCACTATCTTGCAGCTTGCTCAAGACCATATAACCTGGCCTTTTGTCTCACCTATCCATTCTCTCCTTTATTTAACCTATAAATCCATTCATCTTTCAGTTCTTTCTTTCCAGCTGGAAACTCTACCAAATCCCACATTTGGTTCTCTTCCAAGGAATCAATTTCCTCATTCATGCCATGCTCCCACTGTTTCCTAGATTCTACCTGCATTGCCTCATCAAAACTTTCTGGTTCTCCACCATCAGTGAGCAACACATAGTATAAAGAAGGGGAATAATGAATTAGAGGTTTACTTACCCTTTCAGTCCTCCTTATGGGCGTTTGAGACTCATTTACAGCTTGTCTGCCCAAATTCTTTGTCAGTGACCGATCCTGATCAACTCTCAGTCTATACCTGATTAACGTTGGTTCCACCTAACCAACTTGACCGATGTCAGTTCTTACCTGACTGACATCAGTTTCCACCTACCTGACATCACTGACTTTGGTATCCACTAGACCGACATCGATTCCTGCCTGTTTGACATTGGTTCTCACCTGACCGACGTCAATAACTATGTTTTCTTGTGAGTGATGATTTTTACCCACGAGCTCATTTTGGATCATAACCTTGTCTAAATCAACACTACCCTACTCAGAATTATTTAACCTCTTGAGTTGATCTCTGTCCATCATCTTCTCCTTGAAAACCATGGCTTTCCAGTTCTTTAATGTGTCAAAAATATCAGATTTCCTCTTTATGCAATAAACCCAATCCTTTCTTATAGCATCAAAAACATAATACTGTGATCCTTCAATAGAAGCCCCCTGAGCTGGTCCCCACACACTTGTGTGAACAAGCTCTAACCTGTGCTTCTTCTTTGTTGACCTAGTTGTGAGAAACCTCACTTTTACCTGTTTCCCAAAGATACCATGCTCACAGAAATCTCAATCTATGCTTTTCAAATCTGAACTCTTACCATTTGACTTAAGAACATGCATTCCCTTCTCACTCATGTGATCAAGCCTAAAGAGCCACATCTTTGCATCTACATCTGAAGTAGATAAAATAGAAGGAGAATTAGTAATACAAGTAGATAGATAAAGTGTACCTACTTTATTACCTCTTGCTAATACAAGTGCACCCTTGGAAACTTTCCAAGATTTCACTATGAGAGTTACTGTGCAACCCTCATCACCCAACTTTCCTATAAAAATCAGATTCCTCTTCAAGATGGGTACATGCATGACATCTTTCAACACCCATGTGTTGTTATTTTGCAATTTCAGCTACACTTTTCCTTTGCCAACAATTTGACAAGGCTTACCATCCCCTCATAAATTTTTCCAAAGTCTCCATGGACATAATCATGAAAAAATTCTCTATTTGGGGTTGCATGGAAAGAGGCACCAAAATCTAAAACCCAAGATTCTAGTTTATCCAAGGAACATATAAGAGCATCCCGTGCAATAATACCTACATCATTTGCTTTTTTATTTTCTTCATGCTAATCTTCTACCAACCAATAATCTTTCTTTACATGCCCTTTCTTTCCACAATTATAATAGGTTATACTGTCATACCTGGATTTGGATCCACTGCCTATCTTTGACCTTGATTTCTCTTGCTCGACCTTTTCTCTTTGCTTTCCCCTACTTTCAACACTTAAAGCATTACCTGATGATTCCCCTGTGCTTTTCTTGCAAATTTTTTCATTCAAGATTACACTAACAACATCATCAACTTTTGAGATATTTGAAGCAGATGCAATATTACTAACTGCCATTACCAAGCTATCCTAACTTTTAGGTAAAGAGCATAAGATTAAGAGAGCCTTAATTTCATCATCAAAAACTATTTTGACTGAATTTAACTAGTTTACTAAACCATGTAAATCACTAAGATGACTATATACCGATCCACCTTCCTGCATTTGCAAATTAAATAATTGCTTCATAATAAATACCTTATTCGAAGTTGAGGGTTTTTCATATAAATTTGCCAAAGATTCCATTAACTCTATCATTGTCTTTTCCTGAGATAAGTTGGAAAACATAGAAGCTGCCAGTGTCAGCCTTATGGCTCCAAGAGCCTTTCTATCAAGAACCTTCCATTCTTCATCTTGCATATATGTGGGCTTGCTTGAAACCCCACCCAATGATAAGTATAGATCTTTCTGATATAGATAATCTTCTATCTGCATCCTCCATAATTGATAATTCTTGCCATTGAATTTCTCCATTCTTAGCATACTTTCTTCTACCATTGCTTTACTCCCACTCAAACAAAAACCCCTGTGAGTGACCTGTAATCAACAGACACTTAACACACTCTAAAACCAAGGTGTTAGTGAACCAAGCTCTGAACCAAGCTCTGATGAACTTGTAGCTCTGATACCAATTGTTAGGATCCTACTCCTTATGAGTACACTTGATTACCTTTATATAAGCAACTAAACATAGAATTAAAATAAAAAGTAATAAGTAACTAAAATTTAGAATCAGCAAAGAATAGATGATACAAGAAATAATACAATCTATATTAACACTCTTCTAGAAGGAAATACAATGAAGAAATTGCACTCCTCCCACACCTCTTGGGTGTACAGTAATTCTCCCTCAAGAGTTCTCTCTCTCAATCAATTACAATCAACTCAATAACTGAGTTGTTATTCCCTTGCTTACCAAGCAGACCTTCTTGATCTTGCACACTTGCAGATCTAACTAGTCTTGTTTACCATGTAGATCCTCCCTAATCTTGCACACCCTGCAGATCAATTGATCTTACACTTAAGGATCTAATCCTTCTTAGTCCTTGGTTACAATACAACCCCATGGGTCTTTTAAATAGATCCCAAACCAAAAAATAATTAGACTTCCTAATTACAATAATTAGAAATGCAGACTCAAGACTAAAATTAGTCTTTACATGCAAACTGACTGTCTGTCTAAAATTAGACCAGTTCTGGAATACACAGATGACCGACATCGGTCTCTGTCTATCTGGAGATGACCGATGTCAGTTCCTGTCTGACCAATGCCGACCGACACCTAACCAATGCTGGTTGTTGTGTACACTGAATATGACCGATGTCGATTGGCCTGACTGACATCAGTTACTTTGACACTCAGTAACCTCCACCATTTGCATAACAGTGAAGCTTTTAGCTCCACAACTTAATAGTTTAGGGCATTGTTCTTCAGGAAAAGCTTTAGCTAAAGGGGTTTGGTCAAAAACTCTTAAGGACCTTGTGAGGACCATGTAGGATAATGTATAAAACCTGGTCTAAAACCAGGGATTCACACCCTTTTGGAGTCACCAAATGTTGTGTTAGGGGTATTTTTACTACTTAGGCCTATTAAGACTAGCAATCACCTTGACTTAATAATAATTTAGGTCCTATCGAGTGTGCCAAAACTATTGTCTCCAAATCTTGCACCTTAAAAGAGGGTTGTTCAGGCCTCCTCCAAATTTGGGAAATGTTGGGACATTTCCAGGCCTATGGGTGTGCCTATAAGTGGAAATGAACCTTTAGGTTGAAAGAGCTATCTCCCTATATTAGATTTTTTGTAATAAGATTGTTGAACGAGTTTTTATGAGTGAAAAGAGTTAGAAGTTTGCATAAATGAAAAGCCTGGTCTAAGATGGTGATACACCAAGAATTAGTATCCACATGTATGCCTTATACTTATGCAAAATATAGCATAATTTAGTCTATAGCTAAACCTATAGAAGATTCCAAAATAAGTATTTCAATGTAGAACAAAATGAATGAGATCACACAAGGTAAATAACAAGAAAAGAGAACCTGTATAGTCCAAAAAAAAGGTTACATATGTGCAAAATCTCATATAACTAGAATGCACTCTCCATGACCTATTAGATCAATATTTTTCTCAAAAACATGAAAGATATAGAATAGAAGGATAAAACATCACTTTTTGTCACTCTATGTCTCTTGCATACCCAGGCAAATGTCTATAACTTAGAAAGAAAATAGACTTATCCTTCTTTGCTCAAAGGCAAGAAAATGGCAAAACATTCCATTAGGGCTTAGTTGTACTATCTATGGATGATAAAACAAGATCCCAAGGGTCCTATTTATATCAAAAGAGGGAGAGAATAGAGAGCTCTTAGGTGCCAAAATAGAAGCCTCCAAAATGGTTTTCAGTCACCACCATGGTGAAACTGATTCTATATGTTCTCTCATTCAGTTGGAGTTTTTCTTTCTCTTTGATTCACCTTCTTAAAATGACAAGGATCATTGAAAAATCAATGGTGAGATTACCCTCCATAATAAATGGCTTAGATCACTGTTGTGAACCTTATATTATTTTTGAGATCTCTCATGTTTTATACTACATACCCATTCAGGTTTTCAAAGTGACTTTACTTCTACTTGCTTCTTCAGGTTCTTTGATGGATTCTACTTGTAAAATTCATAAGCAAAGCTCTTTTGAAAACCATAAAAGCATTATCTCTTCCTTTTCAATATTTTCAATTGCTTTTATTTGTAAAATTCATAAGCAAAGCTCTTTGGGAAACCTAATTTGCACTATCTTTTCTTAAGACCCTGTCGGGTTCTCTGAATGGCTTTACTCCTTACTTGAAGACTTTTAGCATGAATCTGACATCTTATGGCACATCATCTTTGCACCCCAATGGCTAGTTGGCCACCCTAAATTTGATGTCTTGAAGCACGTCATGGGGATCCATCAAGTCAGGTTTATTGTTTTGAGCAATTTTCCTGAAGTAATTCCTTCAAACAATTTGTCTGAAAGAATTCTTTCGAGGATTATGCCTAAAATGCAATGGCTAGTTTCTTCAAAAACTTTTCCCAAAGGAAACTTGGGAAAGTATCCTTTAGAAAAGTTTTGAACGACACTTGGGGAAGGCACAAGGTCCCTTTAGAAAATTTTGAAGGGCATTTTCAAAGGAAATGGCCATTCAAAACTTTTTTGAAGGGCATTCTCAAAGACAAATTGCCCTTCAAAAAAGTGTGAAGGGTCACTTGGGAAGAAAAGTGCCCTTCAAAAAAAATCTAAGGGACACTTGGGCTAAAAATTTCCCTTCAAAACTTTTTTGAATGATCACTTGGGAAGAAAAGTGCCCTTTAGAAAAGTTTAAAGGGACACTTGGGAAAAGAAAGTGCCCTTTGAAAAAGTCTGAAGGGACACTTGGAGGAGAAACATTATTAAGACAATTTTAGGTTTTTTATTGATTTTGCTTGTAAAAGTCATAAGAATTTCTCCTTGGAAAACCTAAAGTCATGCATCATTGAAAACCCACAAAGCATTGGAAGGAGTAATTCAAGTTCGTAAACCTGGATTACTTCTACTGATGAAACTTTTATAAGTCGAGTCATTCAGATAAATTGACTTGGTTCTAAGGAGTAACTCAAGTTTATGAGAGGCCAAGACATGACTTATGGAGAACTCGACACACACTACAATAGATCCAAAACACCTTAGCCTCCTTAACTTACAATTTTGGACCTCTGAAATGACTTGTTCTTGTAGCTTCTATTTGGATTTCCATGAAATGGTTGAATAAATTATACTGAGGTGAAATTTGGTCAACAGTAACCACCAAAGCATATCCTTTCTTTAGCAACCCATAACAATTCCACACTCACCACACCATTGTGAGCAAAGGTTCTTCATTTCCCAGAACTTGCTAATTATGAGGATAACTATGGGAGAGGTAATAGGTCCTTATCTGGCAAAAACACAAATTCCTAAAGGCATATCATATAAATATATAAGATCCAAATATTTTAGCTAGTGCAATTCTCATTTAGCAGATCATCAAAATAACACTATTGATTCAACATTCACTACACAATATGAAATAACCAAGTGCTCATGAAACCTAAGATATATAGGACTTTATCATCTACAATATAACAAGTTTGTAATAAGATTACAACACACATTCAATTACATCATCAATAAAACTTATCCTTACTTAGCAAGAATCAAACTATATACTGTGTTTACAAAAGAACTCTTTTCATGGATCCAGTACCAAATTCTTCCATGCCTAACCTCCTTCAACTCTTCGCAACTTACATATATACATAGTTTTCTCTCCCTATCTGAGGCACATGGTTACAACAGACTACGTTTGGAATCTTCAACAACTACAACCTCATCATAGGCTTCCCAAGTTAGAGAATCCCAAATCCATGCAATCCATTCAAAAGAGAATATGGTTGATGACTAATCATCTCATGTATGATGACCTGTTATACTGCTGACATGTTCTTATGCTACGATAACATCTTGTGTGCATACTTTCCCACTAATATGTGTAAAACTATATATGCACTAAGAACTATTTTTTAGGTGATGATTGATCTACTTCATTTATAAAATAAATGACTTTCAACTTGTAATAAAAGGAGTGAATAAGAAAATAAGATATGTATGAAATGGTAAAATAAAAACTAAACATTAAAATTTCACATGAAACAAGAAGATGACCTGATCCTTACAAGAAAAGGGGGGGAAGTACTTCCTACTAAACTTATAAAACACTAACTTTCATTGGCCTCACCTAGAGATAACTAGCCTTGACAGAGTCAAAACAAACATATACACAAGTACAAAATCTAGATATGAATTATAGTAACAAAGTACATAAATACATCACATAATATGTACATTGGAAAACCTTACATGGAGGTAAAAAACCAAAAAATATCATCCATTCATTGAGAAACAATTTAACCCAATACATTCAATCTCTCTCCTCACTTCTTCTCGGAAACCCTTCATAGAACCTCCACCAATATTTGAATATTGAATTTATTATAATGTTTGAACATATTAGAATTGATTGATTTTACCACATAAAATCAAATATGAGTGAAAAATTTTAACCAACATTTCACCTCTCACATAAATTACAATGGCTAATTACATAATCATATATTTTATTATTCATTTACGCAAGTATTAACCCACGTAGTGTTAAATAATAAAAAATACTATTATGAATTTATCTACATAAGTTGTATTAACTTAATGTTTTTAATGACATGATATACCAATAACATTATTTTTTTCCAATATTCCTCCTTAGTGTTAAGTGGGATACATGCTATATCCATATTTATACAAAAGGAATTATACTCATTAAATCATCTACGTTGATATTAAGGTACATGTAACATTTGAAGGATTTAAAAACCTTCATCATGCCAATATCACTTTTTGAAACAAAAGGAATTATAATCTATAAAATACTTAAATTAAGTTTAGAATAACATGATTTTTAGACTACTTATCATATTATTTCATGATTAATCAATCAATCATTTTGAATCTTTGCATAATATAAGGACCTCTATTACAGCATATGTTTTTAAGTATTGGGTACATTGTAGACTCACATATGGTGAAGTTTACTAAAAATCACATAGAGTGATTTTATTACAATGCTTTTATAATTTTTATAATAATTAAAGAGAAGAATAAATAAACACATGGTTGTTGAGAAGTGACATTTTCATGCACATTCCCTCTCAATGGAAACTTTGAGAGGCCCAACATTATATAAAACATGCAAAACTTGGAAGCACCAAGTGATTTTATGAAGATATCTACCACTTTTTCATCTATAGAATAAAAATAGAGATTAATATCACCATTGAGGACTTTTTCTCAGATAAAATGCACATGAACTTCAATATGCTTAGTTCTTTGGTGTTACACTAGATTTTTCTCCAGATCTATACAGATTTGGTTATCATAGATAAGGGTGGTATGAGAAACATCCGAAATAGATCTCTTTTAACAACCTTCATAGCCATATGACTTCTTTATCAGCTTTCATAGCACTTCTATACTCTACTTCTATAAAAGAGAGAAACAATAGGTTACTTTTTGTTGATTCAATTGAGAGCATCTGCACTAAACTTAAATACATATCTAGAGGTAGATTTATGATCTATAATATCACTAGCATGGTCAACATCACAATAACCATATAAATTAGCCTTATCAATACAATAAAAATATAAATGAAAATTTATAGTTCCTTTGATATATCAAAGTATCCATTTTGATCATTTTTAATGATCCAAGTTTGGATCTTGCATGAATTTGGAGGTAACACTTACAACAAAGGAAATATCTAGCCTAGTAATAGTTAGATAAATCAAACTACCAATTAGTTATCTATATAGAGTAGGGTTAGCTTTATCACACATAGGTTTTGGATCAAGATTTACACCAACTTCAATATAAGTATATGTAGGCTTATAGTCAAGCATATTAAACTTAAAAATAGGTTATGAACATATTGAGATTGAGATAAAATAATAAATTTTTAATCTAATATACAATCATTATTAAAAATTGATGAAGAATTCCTAGATAAATCATTTCAAAAAAAAAATTAGTTTATTTTTATATTTAATAATAAAAATAATTTGATCACCAATAATAATAATATCAACATATAATAAAATTAAGATAAAATGACTATTTTTAACTTTTACAAAGAGAAGAATAACAATTAGAGAATCCTAATTCTTTAAAATAAATAATGATTCTAGAATACCAAGCTCAAGGAACTTGTTTTAAACCATAAAGAGATTTATTTAACTTACAAACATAATGTTCTTTGTTATGTTCAATGAAATGTTTAGGCTTAGTCAAGTACATTTCTTCTTCTAGATCACCATTTAAGAAGGCATTTTTAACATCTATTTGGTGTATAATCTAACCATTCTGAGATACAAGTGAATTAATAAATCTAACAGTACTCATTTTTTATATAGGAGCAAAGGTTTCAACATAGTCAATCCTAGGTTTTTTAGTAAAAGTACTAGCAAATAATCTAACAGTGAATTTTTCAATGTTATGAATTGAATTATATTCGATTTTGTAAATCCACTTAGAACCAAAAATATGCCTCTTAGGTGGAGGTATAAAAATATCTCAAGTTTAATTTTTTAGTAGGGATTTATATTCAGCTTGCATAACAACTTTCCATATATGATCTTAAATCTTCCTCAAAATATTGTGGTTAACATTCATACAAAGTCATCAAAGCATGATAGGTGTATTGAATCCTAGTTAGTTCATTAAGATTATCAAGATTAGATGATTGAATTAGGGATTCAATCTATTTAGTTATTTTAGTTTGAACATGAAGTGGATAAGGTTCCTAATTAGATTATAAGTTATCAAAAATTGGATCAACTTCCTCTAAGGCATTTGTTTCTTCATTACAGGAATAGAAGAGGTTCATTGAAATAATAAATTTGAGGGGGTTCCCTATAAAGCTCACAAAAACATCTCTCAAGGATTTGGACATTCCTATTATCAATTATTTTTCATTTAGATGGACCATAAACTGTTAATCCTTTACTTTTTCCTCCATAACCTATGAAAATGCAAGAATAAGAGGTAGGATCAAGTTTATTTCTTTTTAAATTATAAATAAATATGTAATGAAGACTACCAAATATCCTTAGGTGAGTAACACTCGATTTATTCTCAAAACACATTTATAAGGGTATATAAAAATACAAATATTTAGTAAGGACTCTATTTAGAATGTGCATAACAATATTCATGGCTTCAAAAAAAAGAATTTTAGAATATTTGTAAAAAGCAACATTGCTCTAATCATTTCAAGGATGGTCTAGTTTTTCCTTTCAATAATTATATTTTACTACGGGGAATGGGGAGTTGTTAACTCTATTTATATGCTAAAATTAATGGAAAATGAATTAAATTATTTATTAATATATTCACCTCCACTATTAGTTCTAAAATCTCTTAATATAAAAATTAGAAAAAAATATAACTAAAGCTTTAAATTCCTTGAATTTAGATAACACATCAGATTTATTCTTAATATAATAAGACCATATCATCCTAGAGTAATCATCAATAAAATTAATAACATATAAATAACCATAGATAAAAATCAACTTCTAGAGGTCCTCCAACATCATTATAAATAAGCTTTAATGGATGAGAGGAGTTAACATCATGATTTGTGTGAAAGGGTTTAGTGCATTGCTTACCACCCAAGTAGTGTTGGTCATTCAAAATGACCCACCCAAAAAATGGGTATTGGATTAACCATTCTAAGAGGATAAAGGGATGCAACAATCATGGGACACAATGTTCCTCATTAATTTAGGACTGATACTAGTTTAATCCAAGAATTGAGAAGTTTAACCTTATTTTAATCAAAGAGTAGTAACTGCTACCACCAAAAAATTAATTGATATGAGTGTTTCAAGTTCATTTACTTATTTGATTGCTAATTAAATGCCTCAATAATGATACCTACTTGATTCAACTTGTGAAACAAGTGTTTCAAGTTCATTTACTTATTTGATTGCTAATTAAATGCCTAAATCATGTTACCTACTTGATTTAACTTGTGAACAATAAGATTTATTCACTACAATTCCTATCACAACCTAAACTAGGGAAGGACATCATCAAAAAAAGAAAATAAAAGGGAGATAAGGGTAGGGTAGAAAAGAGAGGGGTTTATCTTAGATTGAGCAAGTATTTAAACACTATGAGCTAAGACAGAGCCTAACCATAGTTATACCACTAAGTGCCTAGTTTAACTACTATACGGACATCAGTTACTCAATGGGAAAAGTTTTAAGGAAATATCAAAATTCATTAATCTACTAGATTCACTCTAAAGTAAGCCTAACTTGTATTATGCAGTTATTGCACACTATGATTACAAGTAGCCTAATTAAAATGAATCATGAATAAATACAATAGACCAATCATAATAGATATTACACTTTATAATTGAAATAATCATGCATGACCAAGTTCCATTAGCAACTCTTAGCATCTGTTGATAAGCTAAATTCAAAGATTGAGTATATTCAATGAAAAAAATATAATAGAATATGTATATTCAACATTCTAAGAGTATTTCATCCTAATCAACATCCATAGGCAAGTAATTAAGGCTGAAGGCATGAGAGAAAGGTTGGTGTGATCTAGTCTAATTATAGTAGTGTTTTGATGCCTAAAGTGTCAACCTTTAACAATGACAACCCAACCTATTTTATTAGGAAATTCACGAGGCTCATGGTGTCATCTTCTATATTAGCCTACTAATAGGGTGGTTACAAATATTCAATGATAATTTGGAAATATAGTTGAGATTTTGATAGATTTATCAACTCGACCATGATTTACAGTTAGAGGCCACACCTCTTTAAAATAGACCTTTTATATTTTAGATTATCTTTGTCTTGTATGGACTTCTATAACCTGATCTCCTACCATTGAATTTAAAGCATAGGCCATTCATATATTTGATGGGCTTGATAGCAAGGTAGGGTATTGATTTTAGTTCTCAAGCCTCCATGATGACTTGACATGTCTATGCGGCTCATTTTTCTCCACTTTCATCCATTCAAGCAATGTTCTTTACATGCATCATTCTATCAATTCCTTGCCTGTTTTCCTTACTCTATTGGCTATTCATGCCATATGTCTTCTCATTACTCAGCCATTTCTCAAATTAGGGCTCGATATATGTTGACTATTCCTTGGTTACAACATTGTAGTATTTTTCCACATGATTACATATTCATAATTTATAGCGAAGATGTGTACTACGACTATACATATTGATCTAGGATAGCAAGCCTTCAAGATGATGCCATGTGGTGCAATCCCACTAACCCATTCACCTGAAGGTTTTGTTTATGTATGGATAACCTCAAGATAGTGGGTTATCGAGATGATGTAATGTGGTGCAATCCTACTAACCTACTTACCTAGAGGGTCTACTAAATTGGAATTTATATGGAGTGTCGAAAAGATGCCACATGGATTTGGGAAACACTTAAAGAATCGGCTAAGTCTCGAAGAAGCTTTCTCAAATGGGTTGGGATCATCAAGAACTATGAAAGATTGTCTCACGAATTTAAGAATAAATTGGTCAGATGTGGGCATGAAACAAAGGCACAATAAATAATTTTCAATTATAAAAAACCAATGAATAAGTTATTTTAAAACAAATGGCTAAATATTCAAAATAAAATCAATAAGGTGGATGAACTTAGCAGAGAGAAAGCTATTTTAAATGAATTCAAAGCTAAAATTTACCAAATTAAAAGCATATTTTTGTCTATTATTATTAAAGTGACTAAGTATAAGAACTAAAACCATATGAACACTTAGTTAATTAGTCTAAAATTAAGCAAAAATAGATTAAATTACTAAAGAAAAGAATCTAGAAAACTTTGAAACAACTAGACAACTTGCCTAAATGTAAGCTAAAATGACTTGAAGGAGAGAAATTTGATGTATTTATAAAATATAATTCATATCAAGACTTAATAGATATAATCAAATTCATATATTTAAATCAATGCAGACTTAAATAAAATTTTAAGACCAAGTACAATAATGAAGATCAGATTTTTAGACTTGGTTATTATCAATGAAGCATCCAGAAGATAAAACTTCAAATCAAGGAACCTACAAACTAGAAACCAAATTGAAACAAGAGGGTCCATATCTAAAGAATTGAGGATGGGGCATGTTGGACCCAAAAATTATCCCTCACATGTTTCATGATGAGAATAAATAGTACGAATACCAACCATATAGTCATGATGATGCATGCATATCATATAAACTTATAAAATGATCATAACCTAGTATTTCATGCCATAATTGATATTCATTTCTACTTTGTGATGAAATATAACATGCAAAAGAAGCATAAAACATATATAATCCATTATTTTAAATTATTACACTAATTAGAGAACAAAATTGATTATTAATACACCATTTATCCATAAGTAGAGCTACTATGAAATTATAATGTATATGATGAGAAAGAGATAATATATTTTTATTGAGTTTAGGAAAATATAAAACATAATTTAAGAATACATTTGTAAATTTATATTTTCCTAGTTTAGTAGCTTCTAAAAATTATTTCTCACCTAAATAAATCCTTTAATATATATATTTAGTCTTATATAAAATATATGATAAACATGTCATTTGATGCAACACAACACTATATAAAATCCATTCATTATTGTAGACACCTAAAACTAGTCACCGATAACCTCCAACTAGGATTTTGACCAATTTCTATCAAAGTGCACAAATTAAGCTTAAAATTCAATAGGCAAGGCCTCCTATTTATAGATTTTTGAGATTGCTCAGAATTAACCTGAACCATCCATCTTGAGATGAAGATGTGTGGTTGTGGATTAATTCAATTTTTTTGAATTAAATCTATAATTATCCTCATCATGACATTGGGAAAAGGGGAATTAAAGAGGCATGGAGGGTCATTATGAGGCATTAGAGACCCATAATCTTGATATTTGTGGCATTTATGGCCTAGGGATGTCTTCCCAAGAAATGAGGTCACCTGATGATGCAATTATTCAATATTTATTTTTAAAAACAAGTATCCAACAATATTCCATGGAATTATTAATTAGGCTCTAATTTGGTTTTATTAGCTCTTAAGCATGATTAAGTACTTTGTGCACAAATTACTCAAATTGATCAAAATGCCTTGTTATTGGTCTAAAATTTGACTAGATTGGAATCAAAAGTCAATGTCAAATACATTGGAACCATTATCCCATTTAGGATGCCACCAACATGAAATAACAAAGGCATGTGTCTTATACAATAAATTTGATAGAAAAGAGCAATCTAGAGTACCCAGGTGTAAAATTAGAATTTTGACTTGAAATGATTTGATCAAAGTTAGTTAGCCCATAAATTGCATTTCCTTATTTAGGGATACCCTAACCAAAATTTTCACTTAAATATATCAATTTCAACTCTTTTAATGTGTTTTAGTGTTTTTAGGTCAAATTGTGCAATTTAGTGGAAACTAGTCAAAAGCCTGGTTGGAGGTTATTAGTGGTCAGATTTAAGTGTCTACAATTTTCCCCTATTTGGGAAGGCATTACAAGATATAATCATAATAATATCTTCTCAAATAATGAGAAATGGTCTATATGACAAAAAGAAGATTATGACTAAATAAAAAAGTGCCAAATGGTTTTGGGAAGTCTATGATGATGCCCCCTCGAGGGAGTGGCTATCACATTTGTTGATGGATAGTCACTTGAAACTAAACAAGAAGAAAGGTGGAATTAACCTGTGATTGAGATTAATCCAAATAAGAATGATAAATATAACCATATTTAGAGCTTATAACCGTATTTGAAGCTTATTGATGACTAAATAACAAAGCTCCAAATGGTTTCAGGAACTCTATGATGATGCCCCCTCGAGGGAGTGGCTATCACATTTGTTGATGGATAGTCACTTGAAAATAAACAAGAAGAAAGGTGGAATTAACATGTGATTGAGATTAATCCAAATAAGAATGATAAATATAACCATATTTGGAGCTTATAACCGTATTTGGAGCTTATTTATCATATTTATATAGTCCATCAATTTTAGCCAATATAGGTCCTCTTATTGATTATAACCACATATAGGCAAGTCATTATTTTGACTTTTATTCCTAATTATAATATCCTTTGGGAAAATTAGTATATTTTTAAACTCAATGCATGCAAGCTTTTTCTCATTTGGATTAATCTCAACCATGGGTTAATTTCTCCTTTCTTCTTGTTTCTTTTCAAGGGACCATCCAACAATAAATGTGATAGCCACTCCCTCAAAGGAGCATCATCCTAGGCTTCCCAAACACCATTTGTATCTTTGTTCTTCAACCATCGTCTTCTTTTTAGCATACAGGCCTTTTCTCATTATTTGAGAAGACATTGCTTTGCCTATGGTTCACAACATCTTCCCAAATAGGGGCAAACTATAGACACCTAAAATTGGCCGCTGATAACCTCCAACTAGGTTTTTGACCAATTTACACCAAAGTGCACAAATTAAGCTTAAAATTCAATAATCAAGGCCTCCTATTTATAGATTTTTGAGATTGCTTAGAATTAACCTAAACCATTCATCTTGAGATGAAGATGTGTGGTTGAAGATTAATTCAATTTTTTGGAATTAAATCTATAATTATCCTCATCATGACATTAGAAAAAGGGGCATTAAAGAGGCATGGAGGGTCATTATGAGGCATGGGAGAACCATAATCTAGATATTTGTGGTATTTATGGTCTAAGGATGTCTTCCCAAGAAATGAGGTCACCTGATGATGTAGTTATTCAATATTAATTTTTAAAAATAAGTATTCAACAAGTTTCCATAGAATTCTTAATTAGGCACTAATTTGGTTTTATTAGCTCTTAAGCATGATTAAGCACTTTGTGCACAAATTAATCAAATTGATCAAAATGCCTTGTTATTTGTCCAAAATTTGATTTGATTAGAATTAGAAGTCAATGTAAAATGCATTAGAACAGTTATCCCATTTAGGATGCCACCAACATTAAATAACACAGGGACATGTCTTGTACAAGAGATTTGATAGGAAAGAGCAATTCAAAGCACCTAGGTGCAAAATTAGCATTTTAACTCAAAATGATCTGATCAAATTTAGTTGGATCATGAATTACATTGCCCCATTTAATAATACTCTAGCCAAAATTGGTACTTTAATATTTTAGGTTTAAAGCTTTTAATGTGTTTTAGTGTTTTTAACCCAGATTGTGTACTTCGATGGAAATTGGTCAAAAGCCTGGTTGGAGGTCATTGGTGGCCAGATTTAGGTCTTTATAATTTTCCCCTATTTGGGAAAGTGTTGTAAGCTATAAGTGAAAAAATGTCTTCTCAAATAATGATAAATGGCTTGTATGCCAAAAAGAAGATGATGACTGAAGAACAAAGCTCCAAATGGTTTTGGGAAGCCTATGACGACAAATATAATCATAATACCATTTGGAGCTTTATTCTTCAATCATCATCTTCTTTTTTGGCATACAGGGCTTTTACTTATTATTTGAGAAGATATTTATTTACTTATGGTTTGTAACATCTTTCCAAATAGAGGCAAATTGTAGAACCTAAAACTAACCACCGATAACCTCTAACCAGGCTTTTGATCAATTTCCACCAAAGTGCACAATTTGGCTTAAAAACACTAAAACACATTAAAAGCTTTGAACCTGACATATTCAAGTGCTTATTTTAACTAGAGTATCATTAAATGGGTCAATGCAATTTATGGGCTAGCTAACTTTGATAAAAACATTCTGAGTCAAAATGCCAATTTTGCATGTAGGTGCTCTGGATTTCTCTTTCCTATCAAATCTCTCACATGAGAGATGTGCCTTTGTTATTTCATGTTGGAGGCATCCTAAATGGGATAACGGTTCCAATGCATCTAACATTGACTTCTAATTCTTATCCAATCAAATTTTGGACTAATAACAAGGCATTCTGATCAATTTGCATAATTTGTGCACAAAGTGCTTAATCATGCTTATGAGATAATAAAACCAAATTAGAGCCTAATTAAGAATTCCATGGAAACTTGTTGAATACTTGTTTTTAAAAATGAATATTGAATAAATACATCATCAAGTGACCTCATTTCTTGGGAAGACATCCCTAGGCCATAAATACCATAAATATCAGGATTATGGGTCTCCCATGCCTCATAATGACCCTCCATGCCTCTTCAATGCCCCTTTTTATAATGTCATGATGAGGATAATTATAGATTTAATTCCAAAAAATTGAATTAATCCTTAACCACATATCTTCATCTCAAGATGGATGGTTTAGGTTGATTCTGAACAATCTAAAAAATCTATAAATAAAAGGCCTTGCCTATTGAATTTTAAGCTTAATTTCTACAAAGTTACCATGTCAAATTTATTCAAAGAGGTCTCACATGCCAAAGTTATGATGCCAAAATATTTATTACAAGCCAAACCCAAGGTTTCAAGGAGGAAAGTAAATATCCAAGCCTCCTTTGATGAAGACTTCATGAGCACAAGCCGAGCAAGCCACTACAACAAGCATTTGGAGCATCCAAAGAAGGTGAAGGATTCTTGTTTTTCCTTACCTTTTAGTTGTGTTTGTCATTTGTTTTTGTTATTAATCTCACCCTAGTAACTAGGCATGAAGGTGTTAGTTTAGTGTGTTGTTTGTCAATTTGCTTTGTTTATTTTGTCACTAACACAATACTAATCTCCTCTTCTTAGTAAAATTCCTAGTTCACATAATGGCATGCCTGGTGGGGCCAAATGCATCCCACACATAAAGAAGATCATTATGAAAATTTAAAATCTTCATTTAGATCATTAAAACTTTTGCAAATTTATTTTCTAACTTTATTTTGTCATTTTTATTTGTCATGGGTTTACACAATAACCATTGCCGGTTGAGTAAACTATCGATGATCATTTTCAACCATTGTCAGTTAAGTATAACCATCATCCGTTAGCATAACCATCACCAGTAGTAAAATTGACTTTGGTCTGCATAACCATCATTGGTTAGTAAAACCATCATCAGTCTATATAAACATCATCATCATCGGTTAGTGTAACCATCACTAGTTACTATAATCATCGACGGTTACTATATTTTTCTAACGTAAACCTAAGAGCTCATTTTTCTAAGTTGGTTGTTTCATCTTCAAAAGTGATTTTAAGATAAACATCTTCTTAACATTTTTTTTTTAGGTTTTACTTGAAAAATCATCAAAGCATGCTTAAATAGATCCTTTTAAACTTCTTATAGTGTGTTTTAAAATGAATCAAACTTTTCATTTTGGTGCTTAAAGGAAAATCATTTAGGGTGTTATTGCTTAAATCTTGTAGTTAGCTTTAAAAGTTACAAATTAAAACCAAGGGGTCAAAAGAACACCACCTAATTTTTCAAATTGGTGCTTAAAATTGAACTCACTTGTCTAATTTTTTGTATTCAATAGTTGTTTAGTTATTTTTTGATTGGCAAAGAGAAGGATGTCACATGTATGCTCTTCCATTTGTCCCCTTTAGGGAACCCTTGGAATCAAAAGTGCCATCCTTATTGCAAAAATCCTAGTTTAAGGCTTAGAAAGAAGTCATCTAAAACACTTCCCAAAAACTTCTCAAAGTTTGGGTGACCATGAAAATGACCCTAAAGTCTTTCTATTTTAGTCTTTTATTTCATGAAAACTTGGCTTGCGAGGGGGACGTCATTATATCCCATGAGTTCTTTAGGTAAGCTTTAACCTAGGGTTTCATCTCCCGATATTGATTTCACTTACTCTTTCTGAGTTACATATGGGATGTATCAACATTTGGACATCACACTATACTAAGAAAACAATAGGATGTAGTGGTTACAAAAAAGAATAGACCTTTTTACAACTAGCCAATGCCATGGTCACCCAATTTTCCTACTTGTCTTTTACATCATTTGATGTGGTATTTATTGTGCAATTGATTCTCCTAAGAATGTTTTAAAGCTTGCTAGTTTAGTCAACCCCACATTTCCATACCCTTGCTAGGATTTGGATGATTATACTTAGTGTATTTTGGTCATTTTTACTTGGTATGTTTTGAGACTAAAACTTGTTTGTTTGTTCATAAGCCATGTCAAAACAATGTATTTGAATTGAGGAGGGTAGTGTTATGCTACCCAAATTATGTCAAAACATTTTGAACCTTTTGAGTCTTTGAAACATAACATAGATCACATCATTAGAGCATGCTTACATCATTAGGCTACTCAATTTGTTTCAAGACTAGTTTACGTTGTATCAAAAACCATTGTTTCAAACCATTTTATATATACCATTTAGACCTTTGTCTTGTGTTGTCATGTTATTCAATATTTTCTAGCTTGTTTGGTCAAATCCTAGTTTTCACCATTGAGTTTTTAATTAGCCCTATCAAGTTTGGATTCAAACATTGATTGATTTTTATTTAGGCCTTAATTCATGGGGCTACTACATAGATATTTCTCTTTTGGGTTGCATAACTTTGGTTAATTGATTACCCAAATTTGAAACCTATTGATGGTTTGTTTATTCAGAGCCTTTCTCATCATTTTTTGTCCCTTTATTTAGGAAAACATAGTCTTTCTTCAAAGAGCCTTTTGTCTTATGCCTTATGCCAACTAATCATGTTTATGTTTGATTCCATGTGTTGGGTATATGTCAAAGTTGTTTCCAAACTCGTTAGATTAAATCAAATCACGTGATACATTTATTTCAAGTCTAACTTTTGATTCCATTTGGCCAAAATTCCTAGCATATGCCTATTTGTTTGAGCTTAGTTTTTGACTCTACATTTGGACAAAAGACCTAGTAACTCAACTTTTCCCTTCCCTAGTTTAGACCTTATTTGGAACACTTTGAATTAGACCTTTGGCATATTGGTTTTTATTTATAAGCTTCACCTTTTGTGTGTATGACATTTGAAATTAGACATTTGATGTTAGACTATTTTATGCCAAGTCTTATAATAAACCATTTTGGGGATATAACTCTCTTTTAAAACCATGTTGAAGATACAGCTCCATGTTTGACCAAGTTAGACCAAATTTGAACCATTTGTCCTTTGGACATATTTTTTTTGGAGTTTATATAACTCTAAGCCTTTTTATTTTTGGAGCTTTCATCATTTATGCAGATATGTCTAGCTACACCTATGGTGGAGTCACATAAAATCCAACTTATGATAGAATGGCCACACAAAATGACTTTTATGGCTTTAGTCAAGACCCCAACAATGATAATATGGTTTATGAGACAAATTTCTATCCACCTCATAATAATCATTCATGGGAACAAAGTCACAAACTAGCTCACGATCTAACTCGAGACCTAGATTGGTATGAAGAGGCTTGTGAGGACTTTAAAGACCCAACTATAGATAATGTTGTTTGGGATATAGATCCATACCCTCTTTATAGTAATTATTACTTGAACCATAGTCAAAAACTAGCTTATGAGCCAACTCATGATTGAGATGATATAGTTTATGAGGAAGACTTGGATGCTTTAGCTTATGTGAGTAATAAAGTTCCACCACATCATACCATTTCTATTCTAGGACCACAATGTCACACCATTCCCATACCAAGACCTCATCCTTTGGTTTGTGAAAATAATTAGGTTCCAAAATTTTAAACCATTTCTATACCAAGACCTCATCCTTTGGCTTGTGTGAGCAATCAAGCTCCATAATGTCCCTTTATCATTATAGGACCTAGTCCTTTGTCTTATGCAGGCAATCAAGCCTTACAATTCCCTATCATTACCATTTTAAGACTTCATCCTTTAACTCATGCAAGCAATAATTCTCACTAATGCCCTACCATTATCCAACCACAATCCATTCCTCAGCCAAAACCAATCCCATCCAAACCTAAACTGATCCAATCCTTCGAAGACCAAGCTGTGTTCAAAACTAGTATTTTCTAACTCATTGGAAATAAAAGCCAACACAACCAACTAATCCAAGATGTTTTTGTTTAACCAACCACTTATGATAATTCAACCTATGATGAATCACCTATTGATCCTATACTAGTTGTCGAGGAGTCTCACATTGACAAGCCAGTAATTATCGAGTCACTTCTTAATGATTATAATTACCTTTGGGTAAATCATTACCTTGACCATGTGCCTATTTTTCAAGAGCCTCCTATTGATAAGCCAATATTTGAGGAGTTATCTCTTGAACTTTTTCCCATCTTAGAGCAATCTCACTTTGACAAACCAATTTTTGTGGTGCCCATTATGTCATCATAGGCTGTTACTTATCCAAAACCAAATATTCAAAAAGACATCATTGTAATAGAGTACCCATCAAATGAAGAATTAGAGTTAGAGTTAGGTTATGTTCTTGAACTGACATCATAGTTACTTTTAGAATTTGAATCAACATCAATCTTAACATCAGATTTAAAGTCCCTTGAGTTAGAATTAGATTTAGAAGAATATGTTCATAATTGTTACAACACTAGTTATGCATGCCTTGTAGATCAATTTGAATACATTTTTTATCCTTATATAGTTTTTGAGGATGAGTACTTCATCTTCGACACAATTTATCCTAGTATCTTCTACAAAGATTGTGATGCTAACACCCATTCCATAGGCCATTACCCTCAACCAAGATAGCCATATCATTGACATTCTGTCTCCCACAATTATTGATTAGGACCGACAAAATCACACTTTATCAAACTACATCCATGGTGACATATCAATTAAAGAATAGCAAGGAGGCCAAGACCACATTCATGTATCAGAAGAGCACTCTCCTAGTGAAACCTTTTTAGAGGTGTTAGGATACAATCAAATTTCTAACTCAGCATCTTCTAGTGAAACTTTTTTGGAAGTGCTAGAAGAAAATCAAAGCCAAAATCCAATGTTCATTAGTGAAACCTTCTCAGAGGTGATACAGGACAATAAAGACAAATTCATTAGTGAAAACATCATTGAGGCACCAATAGCTGAGCACAAAAGTTCTTCACTACTTGATGAAGACAAAATCAAAAATCAAATAAAAATAGCTTCCTATCTATAGCCTAATTAGATGGTAGCTACTCTCAGACCTAAATAATAGAAAAATCTTGATGGTTATATCAATATAACAAGTCTTTGGCCCCACCACAACCAAATTTATGTCAAATCTGACATCAACAACATTACATGTGATTGAAAGTCTTGATCTTCATTTGTTTCCCCACCATTATACATCCCATTATCATCTACCATTCCATTTCACAATCAAACCTACCATCTATTATTTGTCCTTATTTACCATCCATGGCTGCACCTTCCTTTGTAGAGGCTATAAATATACCTTATATCAACATTTAAAGGAATCATAATTAATTACCAATGAAGATCATAAAAGCATTCTTGGCATCTAAATATGCATTAATTTCTTGATAGAGTAACTATTCAGATGAGATGTGGGATAGCAATTAACATGATCAATTATTCTATTTGTATCATTTGTTGATTAGGATGTGCATCTCCCCATTAGCAAGAACAACATAATCAAAAACCACACTTAGGCCAAAAACATGAACCATACCAAAAACATGTACCATACCATTTCACATTGCCATGTCATTATCATTATTACATATCCATTTGCCATTGTCGCATATTCCTACCATTCACCCCACCACTTAGGGGCAACCCTCTTACCATTTTATCTAATTTATCAAACCAGAATTATCCTAAGCAAAACCATAGCATCCTACCATGTTATTCATATCTAGACTAAAGCTTGTTTTTAGTCATCCTACCCAATCCTATTTTGATCTTGGTTAATTTGGTTCTTCCTCCACCTTTTATGGGGGGGATTCTAATCAAGTTTCAAAAATCAATCAAATATATTTTTATAATGATAGTCTATGAAATTAGTGTGATAGTTGACCTAGCAAGATATCTTTCATTTTCCATCCTATATTAAGTTTGTTTATGTGAGCCTGATTTTAACTACCTATGGGAAAATCAGTGTTTCACCAGTCTTGCTACTAATTATAACCATCTATGGGAAAATTAGTATCATTTACCTATGTCTTTATATCTTAATTATAATCACCTATGGATAAACTAGGGGCAACACTTGTTTATCATGCATTGTCACATCACCTCGCCATTACTATTTTCATTTGACTGGCCATTTGCTAGATTTGAAAACTTGTTAGGACCTAGTTGTTTTTTCCCTAATTTTTTTTGTAGATGGAATTACTATGACTTGAGATCATTTTAGGACTATATGGGTCATTCTCAATTCATGTTGAGGTTACCTCAGTCCCCCTTTCCATACGCTCTCACCATTTTATGAAAAACCTAAGCCAAATGCTCTCACCATTTTGTGAGTAGGCATTTTGTCATTCTCTAACGAGTTAAGATACCTCATAATTCAAAAAAACATTCATAATATTTCAAAAATCTAAAAATATTTTTCATATATAAGTTTAGTAAGTTATCCTCGATCTGCCCTACTAGGGCAAAGTCATTGTTAGGATGCTTTCTTTTGATTTTATTTTTAGGCTTTTTGTTTATTTATTTATTTAAAGTTGTTTGTTTGTTCACTTTCCTATTTATTTACTTTCATCACTATTGCCTCGACTCAGTCTATATGCATTCATTGGGTGATTCCTTGCACACGTTATTTTTGAGTCTATCCATATTCATATGTTAACATTATCATCATGGTTTTTATAGTTTTTGTATTATTTTTGAGTGTTTATTAGATTGAGAGTCAGTCCTTACGCATATTTTGGCCAAGTCTTCATGGTGTTCTATCATGAATCCTACCATCACATGCTATAGAAAAAATAAGCTTCAAGAAGGTCTACAATCAATGGAGCCATAGAATTTTCTCCTTGGAACCTTAGAAAATCCTTCCATCCCACCCTTGATCAAATCAACCCATTGACCATTCTAGTTATATCACTGCTAATAAGGATGTGCATCTCCTCATTGGTAGGTAAAATAGAATCATTCACACTGATCAATAGTATTCTTCTATTCATCTCTTTCATCACTTTCAACCCACTCATATTTAATCTATATTCTAAGTTATATCTTTGATTTATGCTTGATAATCATCTCTAACTGGGGCACAATCATCTTTATCCAATCTAGGTCCTCTTATTGATTATAACCACCTATGGGCAAATAATTATTTTGAATTTTAATCCTGATTATAACCAACTTTGAGAAAATTAGTATCCTTTTTACATCAATGCATGCAAGCATTTTCTCATTGGATTAATCTCAACCATGGGTTAATTCCACCTTTCTTCTTGTTTATTTTCAAGGGACCGTCTATCAATAAATGTGATAGCCACTCCCTTAAGGGGGCATCATCATAAGCTTCCCAAAACTATTTGGAGCTTTATTCTTCAATCATCATCTTATTTTTGGCACACAAGCCATTTATCAATATTTTATAAGAAATTATTGTGCTTATAGCCTTCAATGCCTTCCCAAATAAGGTTAAACTATATACACCTAAATCTGGCCACCAATGACTTCCAACCAAGCTTTTGACCAATTTCCATCGAAGTGCATAATTTGGCTTAAAAACACTAAAACACATTAAAATCTTTGAACCTAACATATTCAAGTGCCATTTTTGGCTAGAGTATCATTAAATGGGACAATACAATTTATGGGCCAGCTAACATTGATTAGATCATTTTGAGTCAAAATGCTAATGTTGCACCTAGGTGCTTTTGATTTATTTTTCCTATCAAATCTCTTGCATGAGACATGTGCCTTTGTTATTTCATGTTGGCGGCATCCTAAATGGGAAAATGGTTCCAATGCATCTAACATTGACTTCTAATTCCAATCTAGCTAAATTTTAGACCAATAACAAGGCATTCTGATCAATTTGAGTAATTTGTGCACAAAATGCTTAATCATGTTTAATAGCTAATCCAACCAAATTAGAGTTTAATTAAGAATTCCATGGAAACTTGTTTTTAAAAATGAATATTGAATAACTACATCATTAGGTGACCTCATTTCTTGGGAAGACATCCCTAGGCCATAAATGCAATAAATATCAAGATTATGTGTCTCCCATACCTCATAATGACCCTCCATGACTCTTCAATACCCCTTTTTCTAATGTCATGATGAGGATAATTATATATTTAATTCTAAAAAATTGAATTAATCCTCAACCACACATCTTCATCTCAAGATGGACGGTTTAGGTTGATTCTGACCAATCTCAAAAATCTATAATTAAGAGGCCTTGCCTATTGAATTTTAAGCTTAATTTGTGGAAAGTTACCATGTCAAATTGATTCCAAGAGCTCTCACATGACAAATTTATGATGCTAAAATATTGATTCCAAGCCAAGCCAAAGCCAAAGGTGCCAAGGAGGAGGATATATCCAAGCCTCCTTTGATGAAAACTTCATGAGCACAATCTGAGCAAGCCACTACAACAAGCATTTGGAGCATCCAAAGAAGGTGAAAGATTCTTGTTTTTTCCTTAATTTGTAGTTGTGTTTATCATTTGTTTTTATTATTAAGCTCACCTTGGTAACTATGCATGAAGGTGTTAGTTTAGTGTGTTTTTTGTCAATTTACTTTGTTCATTTTGTCACTAACATAATATTAATATCCTCTTCTTAGTCAAATTCCTAGTTCACAATTATCGTTAGAAATAAATGTTGATAATTTTGACCTCACAGGTCAAATTTTCACCCCTATCATTTGAAACTTTGCCTATCATGCTAGTTTGAATTTTTGTTCAGTAGGTTTGTATTGAAAAGTCTTTAAAGTGATCATTTGAAACCTTGATTAGCAGTTATTAAGGTGGATTAGGTGAGTTGAAGTTTTGTCCTTCATTTGTCTTGTGCTTGTCTAGTCATATTTTGGCCTTTCCAAGCAATTTTCAAAGGTAAGAAGAGTCTAGAGTGTCTTGATGAGTTTCATAGTATGTGTTAAGATAATTTTATACCTAAAATATGAACAATCAAGTTGATCACATTCTGTACTAACTTCATGACTAATTTCCATGCAACTTTGACCATTTTGTGACCCCTAGCGAAGGTTTTGTAAGATTTTGATAGTATCTAATTAGGAAAAAGATAAATTTCATCTTTATTCACCTTATAAAACATTTGAAATACTCATGAACATATTTGACAACATTTCAATTAGAGCTCCTTAGTAATTTTAAATTTTTTAGTACAAAAAAGGACCTTTTTATTGGATCCTTACAGGTTTTTAAAGGGTTTAATGTTAAAATCACCTTGGAGATTTAATTTAGTCACCATTATGTTATATAAGTCTTTTATATGAGGTTCTAGGTGAAAAAATGGCAAAAACCTACTTTGTTCCTATATCGCCGTTTTTGGATAACTTTAGGAAGGCCTAAGGTTTTCACTCGGTATGGCTAGGAGAGAGAGAGTTGATATATAATATATTGGTAAGTGATAGTAACCCTATTTTCCTTCTAATTTTTTGTATTTTTTTATTTTTATCTCACCATATTTATGAATAATGATTAACAGTGCAAGGGTGTCTAGATGGCCTATTCATCTAGATAGGGTCCATATTTTCTTCTATTTATTTGATTCAAAATTCAATGAGGAGGAATGGTTTTATGGGAGTCATTATAGGTTCAAATATTACCTATTACACTTATTTTTATCTGGTAACACCTTCTAAGAAGGTACTTATAGCATAAAACATGTTTCCTGTGTTGTCCTTGTGAATGGTCTTTTTGGTCAATTTCAGAGTAGGACCTGGGTTGTCAAGCAAGTGTCTTAATTTTCACAAGTTATAAATTAAATTATTAATTCACTTAAAACCTCATTAATCTAATCAAATATTCATAAGTCTCCAAATTGATCACAATCTCTTTTAGGACGTTTTTGGTGAGTTAGTCTCTTTAACAAGGTATAGATTAGTTAATGAGTTTCAGAGATTGAAAAGTACCTCAATGAGGTCACCATAATATTATCAATCATAGTGCCTATATAATTCTACTTAATTATTGTAAATTAGTTCAAATTAGGTCCAAGAGGCCATACTCTCTCAAGGTACAAAAGAGCACTTTAAGGTCTAGTAGTGTACCTTCATCTCCAAACCTTGGTGAGCAAGTTCGACCTGTAGGTTATAATCATGGGAATGGTAATGAGAATATGGGAACATTAATAACACTAAATTTACCTCTCTACATCATCCTATCATCAAGTGAGCACTAGATGGAGAGATCAAGTGAACCTTCATAGAAGCCTTGGTAGATGTTAAGGTCAAATAACCACCTACAACAGTCACATGGAGTAGGTGCCATAAGAAGTTTTGATGGGTTTTAGGAGCTTGGCCAAGTGTTCAAGAATTCCAAGTGATATCACATTAACCAATCCAAGATAACATTGAAACCTTGGAAGATTTCAATTATGAAGAATTAGTTTTGATGGAGAAACAACATTATAATTTTCCTTATTCAAAGAAGTTAAGATATTTTGTGTTGTTTAAGGTAAGGGGTCATCCTTGTTTTCATTACTATTTAAATTTAATTATGACAATTTAATGTTTTCACAATATAATTTTAAACATGGAGTATCAATGAAGTTCATAAAATCCATAAACTCTCTTTAGACCAACCTCCTATGAGCCATCAGTCCATACACAGGGTTTGATAACCACCTACAACAGTCACCATGAAGATTCTTAAAAACTGTCATGTTGAAAAATTAATTAGGAAAGTAGTAGAAGGGTTATTTTGAGGGTGAAATTAAAAATTCAAGATCAAGTGTGATTTCATATGCTTGTTCAATATCTCTACCTCACATTCTCCAACATGAGGATCTCAGTGCATACAAAAGGGTTTACAAGCCTCTTGATGATTGAGTTTTAAAGTGAAGATCAAGGTCTTAGTCTTAGATAAGATAAAATATTTAAAGGGTTCTAAATTGAATGGTTAAATATTAAAATTTTAGTCATTACTAACTCATTCCAATTCTCCATATAGACCACTATCATATTCAAGTTGAATAGATACTTACAACCATCATGGTTTGACTTTTACAAGTGAAGTGAAGATGAAGTAAGAGTTCAATGTTGAAGAAGGTCACTGGAGTCTTTTTCAAGAGCATAAAAACATATAAGGGCATCAATGTTTAAATAAATATTTATAAGGTACCTAACTATAAGGTAGCAGTCCTAAACACCTTAAATGGCCACCTACAACCATCCTTTTTAGGGCTCAAACAGTGGTATTGGTATGGAGTCAAATGTGGATTCAAGGTTATTTTTAAGAGAATGGAGTTGTTTAAACACCAATTTAAGGTAAAAACATGATCCAAAAGACTTATATACCTAATAATGATGAAAAACCCTCACCTCCCTCAAATACATAGTCAAAATCACCACCTACAGCCATAGTTTGGCTCAAACAATGGTATGTCAGTAAATTTGGCCACAAGGTCAAAGAGGGTTTGTGGGGTTATTGTGAAAGAATAAAGTGTTCAAGGAAATATAAATAAGTTTCTTAATGGACAAATGATTACTTAACACAATCATGAACTCTAAGATAGACACCTACAACCAATTCATTCAAGTTTATCATCATGAGATTATATTAGGTGGGAAAGAGATGATTATTATACATTGTAAGTTTGTTGATAAAAAAAGTTTCTTAAAGATGATAAGAGATGTTTCATGGTGAATAAATACGTCATTAAAGCTAAAATACACTAATTTGAGGTCTAAGAACAAGCTTATAGTCTATTTAAAGCATCTACAATCATGACCTCTGGATGGAGATTGGATGCATTATGTGCACTATGCATGATCTAAGCAACGTAGGAGAAAATAGATAGAGTTAAAAGTGATAACTAGGAAAATATGGTTTATTTATACATTTCCAAGGTCTTGATCATCTTTACCTTCTCCCAACAAGCTTGAACTCAATCTAGACATTACCTACAGCCAATAAGACCTATTTAACTGTATGTTGACACTTAATAGGCAGAATTGAGAAGAGATTGGTTTGTTTTGATGGTTGTAAGAAGTGTATGAAGGTATTTATGACTCTAAACATATTAATGACATAATGGAGGAGCTATAATACCTCACAAAGGCAATTCACCTCTTCCATAATCAAATAACCACCTACAATTGGGTTACTCTTAACTATGTAGTGAATAAGATTGATTTCAAGTGGAATTGGCCAACAAAAATGATAAAAGATAATTAAAGGATATTTATTCACATGATAAGGGATTATAAAAGTTATAAGTAGGCATTAATTGTATATCAAACTCAAAACTCACATAGGAAGTCTAGTATGGACTAGGAGACTTGTGCATCAATTGATGAAGAGAAGTTTGTGTGAGGGATAAGGAAGAGTTAGGGTGTTTTCATAAGGTAAAAATGGATTAATAAGGTACATATAGACCTAATACATGTTTTTAACACCATAAATAACACTTTAAAACCTATAAAACTTCAAATAGACACCTACAGCTGATAAGACTGCCTACAAGACTAGTGAGGCAAACAGTGCTTAAGAGACCAAATGGTCAAGTGATGACAAATGCAAGTTATCATTGGATTGGTAGGTCATGTTTCATTTACATTAAGTTAAAAAATCATTATTAGTTCTCATCCAAGGTAATAAAAACTCTTTATTACCAAGATTTTAAGTACAACAACTCAGTCATAGACCTATTAAAAACTCAAGCAACCAACTAGCTAAGTTTTAGGATATTTGAGTTTTGAGGCCTCTATAAGCATGATATAGATATGAAATTTGGTAAATTTGGTTTTCATGAGTTTATTTAATTTTCCATGGTCTTTTAAATTTAATATTATTATTTGATATATCCATTGTTTTGTCTCAGACCTAGGCCACTTTATTTGCAAGGTCTAGTCAAGAGACCTAGAAGTCCACTTGAATTCAAGAACACAAATCAAGCATTCTGGATAGAATGAATGGACTTTATGGAGGCAAAAAGTCATGTTAATGATTAAATACACTCTTAGGTTTCAAAACACCTCAATTCTCAGTCTAAGTGCCCTTGAGGGCTTATAAAAGTAAGATAGTCTCAAACCCCAAGCACCCTGACTAGGCACCAAATGCATACAAGGGAATGTTGAAAACTTACAAAGAATTTAGAACAATGAAGGAGATTAATTTGAAGGTGTAAAATCTTCTCCTAGTATTTGGAATAATCTCTTAGACCCAAAACCCATATTTGACACCACTCATGCTCAAAGAAAGCTAAGACAGTCACCTAAGGAGCAACTTCATATGCTCACTCTATCTCTCATAATTTACATGGGACCCAGTGGTGTTTGGAGGTGTTATAGTGGTATCTTAATAATAATATTGTGGAATTATGAGGTTATTTGGATGTATTTTCTTTATGAACAATTGTTAAGACCTTACATAGGCCTTAAACCCTCTTAAAACCCTAGTTGTGACTAGTTTGTAGAGATGGAATTAGAAACCACCTCAAATGCCATAATTTGTATTATATTCTAAAAGGATCATCCACATGTATTTTTTTTTACCTTCACTTATACATAATAGAACAAAAAAATTATTTTTTCATGATTTTGAGATAAAATAGGGGTTCTAAAGAGTGTGAAATGATACCAATCAATGGGGAAGGTATTTAAATAATTTATTTACCTATAAAAGTTTAAAATTTTAGATAAACTCACTCATATGTGCCCAAACCATTCAAATATTTTACGCTAGTCTGAAAATGCTTCAAAAGAGCAAGCTTGTCAATGGCCATTTCAAGGTTTTCATACTTCCATGATGTTCTATATCACCAAATTTAACATGGATCATGGTGATATCATAGGTAAAGTGAATCAAGTGGTTTTTTGGATTTTCACATGTGTTTGGGGTCTCAAGAGTGAAATCTTCACTTTTTAGGCCTATGAGGGATAATTAGGCCTAATATGACTGAAAGCATGTGTTATAAAAGACTCTTACACTCAAAGTTAGGCCATAAAATGTTGTGTGGAGATATAAAGGGATAGAGGATATCTGTAACCATTCTCAATTTCTCATTATCATCTCCATATTTTCCTAGACAAGTAAATTTGCTAAAAAAAAGCTATAAGGAATTGTGAAGGAATTCATGGTTTTGGTACAAAGTTGAGTTTTTGTGAGTGCTTTATGTTTTCAAAGGCCTTGTTTCAGGTCTGATATGCTACTAGGAGACCATCCATGATTAAATATGCAACCTTGGAAGTAGGTTTTTTTGTAGCGGTGAATATTTGTTAACTCATGAATATTCCATTTTTAGGATTTTGGTTTTGGGAATTTTTTAGGGTCAGCAGATGAGACTGAATCACCTAAATTTTAGGGATATTTTTTTTAGGGGGTTGGCTCACCCACCCTTTAAAGTGATATATAATATTACACTTAAATTCTCTAGATATATATAGTAGATCCCCTGAGGGACTAACCTAGACCAACCAAGTGAACAAGTAGAAAAGTAATCAAAGGAGCATAAAATTAAACAATAGTAGTGAATGAAGAAAATAAATGAAAGTACTAAACAAAAAGCTAAATTTCATCACATAATGGTAGAGCCAAATGCCTAAGCTAAATGGCATAGATGAACAACATAACCTAATGACACAATTGAGTGACATAGCTTAACAACCCAACTGAATGACCCAGTTAAATGACATAGTCAAATGACCTAGCCAAATTACATAGCTAAACAACATATCCAAATGATAGAGTTGAATGATAGAGTTGAATGATAGAGCTGAATGATAGAGTCAAACCATAGCATCAAATGACAATACTGAATGGTAGATTTGAATGCTAGATTTGGAAGCCAGTGACAAATAATAATTCAAGTGACAACTAAATGGTAGTTTTAGGTGGGGGAATTGGTGAACTAGAGGTGAAACCCTTCTATTAGATGACAATACGAAATGGGATTATCAAACAATAAAGTCAAAAATCATAGGTCATCATGGCATTTGGTGGGAATGGTAAAGGGATAGGCTAATCATCAAGGAAATCATCCATATTATCTTATTTTAAAGAGCCAACCAAAAAGTCCACATAATCACATTACATGTAAAATCTAAGTATTTTTTTTAGTTTGTCATAAATTTGAATCAACTATTTAATAGTATTAAAATAATTTTACATGTAGAAATCCCCAGTGTTATCTCATAATAACATATCACCCCCTAAAGATTTATTCATGATGACATGTTAACACTCGAAGACACTCCTCTGGTTTTTGATGAAAATGATAATGACACTAAAGTCTCAGAAGAGATTCAACCATCTCACCAAACCCAAAGTTTAGTTGAAATCTCCACTCAAAAATCTTCCTAAAGGAAGATAAGTAGATGGAAAATTGAAAGGGCTTTAAGGTGGACTGGGCGACAAAATTTCCCTTCATAGAACCTGTAGAGCCTGAAAATGTTGATGATACTCCAAAAGAATGCATATGTATAATATGTAGCTAAAAACTAGGAAAAGAACACAAAATGAAATTGAAATAGGACATGATTGAAAAACATTATGGAAAAGCATATGAGATAATGAATCACCTAGATGGAGTGACAACAAAAACACACTGGTGGAAAACTATAGAAGAATACATGCATGTAAGATATGTACATGAGCACAAAAATGATAAGAAACATTGAAAACATATTGTGGAGAAAGTGGGAACAATTGAAGTAAATTTTGGAAAAGTCAAGTAGTCCCATCTGAAGGTAAAATATATACAGTTATCTACTATATACCATATTCTAAAAAACGGTAGACACATTTCTAATTTTTTTAGATTATAAGATTTTATTTCAACATAATGGATTTATAGATATTCCAAAATCACAGTGCTCAGATAGTAGTACTTGGTAAATTGTAAAATGTCTAGCAATGGTTGAGATTGAAGATTTGAAAATGTTTAGAAATCATTGTTTATCTCATTGTCCATCGATGAGGTCATAGTAATTGACAACATAGCCTAGGTTTGCATTCATGTGTATACTTTTGAGAACTATTCAAGGAAACCTCATCTACTAGTAGTTCATAAAATGGTAAAAATTTGCAATGCAAAAAATCTTCACAAATTGGTTGTATCAAATTTGAAAGATAAATCTAGAATGGATGATTATGAAATAGCTACGAAGCCAGTGTGTGTTGGGGTTGATTGTGCATAATTTATGCAGGGGCATAGAAATGGTTTGTGTGTTTAGCTACAAATAAAAGTTTCCCCATAAATGATCCTAATTCACTACATGGATCATAGGATGAATCTTGCATATAAAATGGTTAGCAAATTTGCTAATGTGTTCAAATTAGAGGAGCTCAGTCATGACCTACATGATTATATCTCAAGCAGTACAAAAATAATTTTAGAGTTCCAAAAATTTGCAATAGAAGTGATTAATGGTAAGAAACTATTGAAAGATGTTGATATAAGGTGGATTTTTACGTATGAACTTACTTGCCAAAATTTTGAAGAATATCCCTCTTTAGTAGGTTTCATGTATAAATATCATAGAGAAATTGACAAGGCAAAAGATTTGTTGTACCATTTAACAGATTTGGAAACACTACTAATTTTATGTGAAAATATTTTAATGTTGAATAAAATGAATTTTTTAATGAAACATGCTCAAGAGAGGTCCACTTACATTGTGAACTTCATACGGCTGAGAAAACGAGTATGTCAATCTCTATACATATTATACACTTTGAATGAAATGTTTCAAGGCCTTGTTTTTAGTAGTTAGAAATGTTTGACCTATTTAAAAAACCCTGAAAGTTATTTTAATTTGAATATCAATGATCATGTGTGTGTCATTGTTAATGGAAAGGAAATTCCAATGCGTACTTTCTATAAAAGACTTGATCTTATGGGAGCTGAATCTGAAGAACTGGCCATAACATATATTATGTATGACATTGTTCTATCTAAAACCTGGATGAAACTAAGTAGAGCTTCTAAAAAACTATCTATAGAAATTAGAGACTATTTTCAAAGGGATGATTTATTGGAGGCAATGGCAGTTTTTAATCCCATTTTCTAGAATAGTATTAACAGTCAAAATATGGTTAGCAATTTATTTCAAAAATACATGCTTTATCTTGTAGTGCATTTTTGTAGATTTGTAGAGGTGAATGAAGTAGAAATTAAAGGTATTTTGGGAAAGGATTTATTGACCTCCCAATCAACCCATTTTCACATTATAATGTTTCAAAAATATCATCTTATACATGAACCAACTGAGAATGGGGAAATTATAAGACTGGGAAAAACTTTATCCTAGTAGTTTACTGCAAAAAAGTCTCAGTGAATATTTCTAATTATATGAGCTCTATCAAACAATGATTCTGGGCTCAGTGGAATATGAAAGAGTATTCAGTGCATTATCCTTCATATAGTCAAAACTTGAAAGAGATTGGATATAAATTTAGAAACCTATTTGAGATTATATGTTTCATGTTATGCAATGGATATGTTTCCATATGAAAGAGTTGTGGCAACATGGAGTTCTCTAACTGAAAGAAGAGGTGTTGATAATACAGTGACAAATAAAGATGTAAATAATGACACTAAATATGGCACTGACATGGTAGACATAAATGTCATTGGTGATGATCAGGTTTGTGCAAGATAGAGTTTCTGAATTTCAATTTCACATGTTTATCAAAATATGCAATAATTATTATATGTTTTTTGAAATTCATTTCTTTATTTTGTGCTAAGTATTGAATGTAAAATATTAATATATTGTGATTGTGGTAGGTGGAAAATTGTAGGTTAATATGGTTCTTTATGTCTTTTATACGTATTTTTTATAGATCTATTTTTTTCTTACATTAGAACAAGTTCTATATGAAAATAGTTCCCCTATAGATAAGGGCAAACAAGCCCGTATTTTTACATCCAGTGCACAGTGTGTTTAGACAAATCTATAGTGTCAGACAATGATGCACTATGATCTTATCTATCTTATTTTACCTTGTCATAATACATATTAGATCTTTATTTTCTAAATAATTTGTCTTCATGTTCTTATAGTCGGCTAAAATAAATCAATTTGCAAGTACAAGTTTATAACCCTAGACATAACTTATATTTTTATCAATTTATGACTTCTATAAAGTATGTAGATTTTTCATACTTGTTGTATGAACTATTATTTAACTTCTTATATAATTTAATTACCTTACAGTTCACATTAGAGTTAATAAACATTTTGGTGAACCTACATTTTAATTTGAACACTACTTGTTCCTTTTTCATTTTCGGCTTAGTGTTTCAATTTAATTCTATAAATTACTCAAATTCAATGAGCATAGTCCTAAACATTGGATATTTTATGTAAAAATGAAATCACTTTCATGAGATATATTTTTGTGTGTGTGTGTGCACGCGCGCGCATGCGTGCATGCGCACGTGTGTAGTATGTATTACTTATATATATACTATATAATATATGATATATACTATTGTATATAGGTGTATATACTTCATATATACTACTATATATGACTTATATAGGTACTAGATAGGGCATATGTAGTACCTCCCAATAGGGTAGTGTAGGCTATCTACTCCTACAGAGTAGATAGCCTATATTTAAAAAGTTGTCCAAATGTTTAGAGTCCTTAAAACTGATTCTTTTTGTAATAAAGTGATTAAATAAAATATAACCTTTTCACAAATTTTTAAAGACCTTACCTTTTTTTTATACCAATTTTCATATGAATAAAACTAATTTCATGACTCCTTATCTATCTAAACATCCTCATAACATTAAACAATCCATTAACCTATTATATAGTTCATGATCACAATCAATCATACATATTTTCAACTTTGATGAATCCTCATTATTACTGACTATCACAATACTATCTTCAACATAGACCTCTACCAAACATGAACGTGTTTTTTCAATGGCCTCAAATGCATCTCAAATCATGATTTACTTAAGAAACAATCTAAATATAAAAAAGAAGAGATCTTCCATAGAAAACAACTCATTTTTTTATCATAACATGCAATAACTAATATACATTTTCTAAAATGCATTTATGTATTTCTTGCTAAGTGATGACTACACAAGATTAATATATTATGATTGTGTTAGGTGGAACACTGTATAAAGGAATATTTTAACATTAATTGATTTATATTGAGAGGTGAGTTTCACAAGTGCATCATAAATATCAAAAGGGAGCCTAAACCATTCAATTTTACACCATCATAAAATTAAAATTGAAATTGTAATCTACGTGGCTCATCCAATAATTAAAACTCAATAAATTGATCACTGTATATACAAAGTTTAAATTATCATTCATAAGTAATATTTAAAAAAAAACATTGTTTACAAATATATAAAAGTTTAAAATAGATTGTCAATTACTCAGCTAGTTTCTCAACCACTTTTTTAGCTTCTTTATCAACTACTTTATCAATCACAACATCCTTTGTGCCACTATTGTCCTTCAATATCCCTACCTTTTCAAGATCCAAAGCCACAACATTAAGACATTCAAGATTTTTCTTGTCCTCTTTTCCAGCATCTCCTTCACAAAGTAGACTTGGATCGGCAACTGTCTTCTACTTAAATAAGGCATCAGGATCCCATCCTTTCTCCTTAATTATTTTTTGTAGTGTGTTGTTTTGTTTATTCAATATAAAAATATTCTCCTTGAATTGAATGGAAGATTGTAATCTTTTTCATGCATTTTCGAGATGCACATTGAGGACTTCCACTTCTTTTTTCAAGTTCTCATATTTTTCCTACATTTTAAAATGTAATATAATTAGACGTGAACAAAATTAAGAATGACATGAAATTTGATTAAAATTAATATAAATTACCAAAGATTTTTCCTTCTTTGCATTCACAATCACAATAAGGTTAATGTCTTTCTCCCATTTATTAAAATATGCCTAGGCTTCTGTATTCAAATTCTCCAACTTGTTAAGCATGATAGTTAACACATTATCATTGTAAGTATTAGCAATAATAATTGACCCAAATTTAGATTTGGCAAATAAAGCATCAATCTTTGCATGTTCATGTTGTACCAATGCAAACAATTTTTTTTGCTTGAAATGGTTGTGATATTGGTCATTTATTTCTTTTATCAATGCCTTTGTCTAAACATCCCACACAATTTTTTTAGTTCATCAATTACTCCCTCCTGAAGACTAGTAGTAATACTATCTAATACCAAATTATTCAATGGAAAAGATGTAAGGGCATCATCATACTTTACAACATTCACTATTGGGGTGGGATTATTCAGTGAAGTGCTTGAAGGTTCATGTTGAGCAGTCACATGAATATTTGTTGCTTCTCCTTAAATAAAATCATGTGGATTGAAAGTAATTGCAACATTAATGCCACTTTTGAACCCTGTATATTCCTTGTCAAGTTCAATTTTTGGAAAATAAGTCAATCCCTACACACTCAATACACCTCTAATAGAGAAAGAGGGGAATTGGGAACCTAACATTTATAGTGTTGTTATTCATTGCGGTGGTGTTAATACAAGAGCCTACCCCTTCCGTAAAATGTATTTATGGGTGGATATGGTGGCATAATATTCATTAAAAATAGAAGATGGCCTAGAAAATGTAAGTTATTTTAGAAAATAAATAAATTGAAAAAATAAAGTTATATGCAAAATTAAAATTAAAAGTTTACTACTTGTATTTGGAGACAGTATATCCTCTAGTGTATGTGGTGTATTATGAGTGACAGCCACAGGGGTGTTTTGAGATGGTACATTATGCAAAATTTTAGTCTAAAAAATAATAATCAAAATCCAAAAAATAAAATATGCAATGTAAAATACCTTCCATAGAGGGGCGAGATAGCACAGTAGATGTTATTGTTTACTGTGGTGGTGGTTGTTCCACTATCTGAATTATTGTTGAGTCAAATACAATAATAAAAAAAATAACTAAAATAATTCACTTGAGTCTTGAAAATTAAAATCTCATTTGAAATTTTTAAATAACAAAACTACACATGGAGATGACACTAAAGAAACTCATGGACATTTCACAAGTTGATAAGATTACATGGATGATTCTGTAGACTCTGAATCTATAGATTATTTAACTATAGTTTCATGTTATCCTTTTAAGGTAGATTCTTTTCATAAGTCACACGTTCTTGCTTGTCAATGATAACAAAAAAAAGATTAAAAAACTATTAATATTTACCTTGGTAACCATTTAACAAACAAATAACTATTAAACCCTAGAATCTAGATCAATAAATGAACAAATAAACTAACCTCCTACTCATCCATAGACAAAGAGTGTGTCATCATTTTTGGATCCATCACAGTTGGACCCAATGGTTTTTTAAGGTCAAATAAGACCTCGTAGTATAATTCCATAATAAAATTGGAATAAGAAATAGTGAAACCAGGATTGGTAGTAGCAAAATTTAATTCAAGCCTTATTCTAGATGAAATAAAAGAGCACCAATCAAATTTATATTTAAAAATAGTATGGACAATGTAAAACAGTGCCCAATAAGGAATATCTACTACTCTTCCTTACAATACTATTCTAGATTCAAAAAAGTAAACCATTGATTTTTAAAAAGGGTGATTAACATCTTCGATGTGGATGCCCCTCTTTCGACTATCTAAAATGAAAGAAAAAAAGAGGATTTTAGATCACAAAAATTGAAACTTGAGTTTTAAATATAAAATAAATTTATAAGTAATATCTATTCGATCGATGTGCAAATCAAATTTTTCTACCAAAAAAGTCCTATCTTCATCTAACAGTATTGATTTGAAACTCACAGGGGTAACATCATGAAATGGAAGACCTATGAGATTATGAATATCTTATGGTGAAGTACCAAATGAAATGGTTCTACAATCCACTTGTAGGGTGAAGATATTCTCATTAGGGTCATAATAATAAATGAACATTTTTAAAAGAATAGTCTTTATGTCATAATATGGCATGCATAGTAGGCCACTAAAGCTACATTCTTGAATCTAGTCATTGTATGCATCTGGTTATTGCATGATCTTCAAAATGTCTAGGCATAGCAGGTTCTTGAAAATGAATTTTCTCTTTATGGCTGAAAAATGAATTTTCTTTCTAGGGGGATGAGAAATTAGTTCTACAAAATATTAGAAATGAGGGTAAAGGTGAGTATTTATAGAGCAGGGGAGGTGACTGAGAAATTAAATTGCTAACTAGACACATAGGTCACCCACCAATAAGCCATTCAGCCTCACCACTCAGTTATGTCACTTGATAGATATATTTAGCCCAGATGTCTAGTCAAACCATTCAGTGTAGACATTTGGCCTAGCCATTTGGCTCATCCATTCAATATAGTTATTCAGCTTCATTGTTCAGTCTAGTCATCCATTCAGCCCCATCATTTGGCTCAACCATTTGGCTTGGTTGTTCAACCCATTTGTTTGGCTCAGACATTTTTTTCAACCATTCATCTTAGTCATACAACTTGGGCATTCAATTCAGTCATTCAGCTCAGACATTCAGGTTAGTTGTTCACTTCAACCGTGCTATTGTGATGTTTATGTAAAAAACATCGATAGATAATTTTCCATCTCCCTTAGAGGATTTTCCATACCCATGAATCAGATTTCTCTAGATTTTCCAAATATTTCCAATAGGTTTTCTTGTAGGGCCTCTTAAAATGAACCCTACTTGGAAGAAAAACCCAATTTTTCTCTTTTATGCCTTAGTGAAGGAGGAGTAATTCAAGGAGTGAAATGACTAAATCAATGCATAATGGTTCTTAATAGCCTTATCAAAACTAATTCATGAAGTGATACACCACATAAGGAGTTAGGTTGAGTCATGGTTTCAATTTTATGAAAGTTTCAAAGGTGGAAAAGGTCTAAACTCTAAGAAAAGTTTATTTCTTCCTTCATCTGTCAAGCTTCAAGACAAAGTTAAACTTGCCTTTGAGAAATCTTATAAGATCCTATCAATCTAGAGTATTAAATTTAAGAATTCTACTATTTCAAGAGGACTTGTTCTAAGTTTTGAAGACCTATTTTGAAGGAGGAGACTTCTTCACCAAAAATATAGTGAGTTTGAGCAAGAATCAAGGCACCTATGTGGGTCAAACACCATAAATCAAGGATGAGGACTTCTTCCAACTTTGAAAACTCTTGAAACATGAAATGATATGCCATATTTCCCAAAGAGAGGAAAAGGGAATAATATAAATGATACGTACCATTTTGGAGAAGCTATTTTTGAAAGGTAAATTTCTTAGATTTGGGGGCTCTTATCTCCTCTCTCCTCTCTCTCATTTCTCTATATGTAAACCAATGTTTAGCATTTGAATGGATCACTAACTTGAGTTTTGGTAAGTCAATGCTTAATAAACACTTGCATTTACCTATTTTTAATAAATAAAATAGAATTCATGCCTCCTCAAAACTTGGTTTAGTGTATTTTCATGGTTTGTTGATAGATGACAGTGATAGTTCATGATTCCTCTCATCTTTTCCTTTCCTCTTTAGCTATTTATAGGTGTGAGCTCATCCTTATAGGTTTCATAGTGTGCTCTAATCATCTCATATATTTAGTAAGTGTGAGATTCACTTAGTGTCTTTGAAAGACCTATTGATTAACTACTTTACATCATCCATCAAGTTCAGCCTTATTGTGAAACATTGATGTATGGAGAATTTTCATTTGAGAAGTGTAATCAAGTTTATATTCATATTCATCCTTTTAGTGCATATTACACAAGTGGAGGTCATATTTTGGTGTATCACCCTAGTTAGATAGGTTTTCCTTTTAGATTACTTTCTTCCCTTTTCCTTTGCAAGCTGGTAGTGTGGAGTAGGGATCCTAACCAATACATCAAGGGGAGATAGCCCTTGGAATCTACAGATTCATTCCACCTATTAGGCCACCCATAGCCTAGGATTATTTCCATGTTACTTTAGACTATGAAGGCCTAAAACTACCTTCACAAGGGTGCAAGTCTAGTAGTCAATAGTTTTTGGCTTTCCCCATGGGACACAAGTCCAAAGTAGTGGAAGTATTTTTTTATGATGTTATTCTATTGATCATAATTTAAAGGCATTCAAAACATCAATGGTGTCTTCAATTTTTATCATCTTGTTCTAGTAGTTAAGGCATGTGTTCAAGTAAGTGATGTTTTTAATTCATTATCTTCATAAATTTTAATGGTTATATATGAAGATAATTATTATGTTATAGCTCCTTATCATCCCTATGATGAATCATACCAACCTTGTCATGATCTATTTGAGCCTTCTTATGAGCCTAATCAGCCTTACCAAAAAATTTATCAAAACTATTATGAGCCTTATCAAGTTTCTCTTAATCCTTACTATCAATAGCATGACTCTCACTTTCCTTATGAACCATATTAGTCTTATTACCAAATTTCACCTTTCCCATATTTTCTATGATGTTGATTATGAGCAGCCTTGTTTCCAAGAAAGAATGGATGAGATAGAGCTCAAAATATTAGCATATGCAAGAAAAGTTTGTTCAACCTCTCAGTATGAAGAAGTGAGTGGGTTATTTCAAGATGTGTCCAATGATCCATTGGAGAGGAATGAGTTGTGTAATCTTGTATTGGATAAGATATAAGCTTGGGAGAGGAAGAAAAGTGAGTTTAATTAGTTCTTTTAAGATCCCTTTTGTATTTCTTACTAGTCTTCTTGTGTTCCTTTTTCTCATGAAGCTTTTAGCCATGCTCAATTTGACCCAAGGGAGATTCCTAGTTGGAGACAAGAGCAATCTCAAATGCCTATTCAAGAGCTTATTCAAGAGACTAAACCTTCTTATAGTTCCACTTCTTCAATACTCATCCATCAAGCTCAAGATGTCCATGAGGACAAAGAGGTTTTGGATTTTGATGAGGTGATGGCCAAGTGGAAGGAGTAGAATGTAGTTATCTTTAAGAATTTCTCTTCCCTCCTCTCTAATACTTTCTAGATGATTCCATTTCTCTCAAGATCCTAAAATCTAATCATGATCAACCTTCCATATCTCATACCCCCTATCAAATGAATGAATTTCATCACCCTTCCATGATCTCTTTTCTTCAAGAGAAGCCTATTCTATAGAATATTGAGAATGATAGCTGATATTGAAGAAGATATCTTAGTTAGACAAGAGAAGATATTGGACATAGGTAAAATAAATCCAAATGAATAAGGTTTTAAGCTTGAGGAATTGGTACAAACTGAAGTCATAAATGGATTTGAGACATCTCCTATTGAGTGAGAGGTTGACCTTGAGTAGGTTGTTTCCCAATCACAACGTGATATCCTATAGCTATACATGAGAAAGATGAAGGTGCCATTCAAGATAATCTCATCCATATTGATCAAAGTGGGGAAATAAAAGATGATTGGCAGTTGTACATTGAGTATCTATAAGATATTGAAGGCCTTTGTAGGGATATATCATGATACACCTCTTTTTGAACATGATCATGAGAATGTTGATCAAGAGTCACTAATTGAAGACCATGATGTAGATTGGGTTGACTATTTAAACCTTATTTTAGAGCTTAATGAGATTTTAGCATTAATAATAAGAATGAGGTCACTCAAGATGCTATAGAGACTCAAGGACAATGTTTAGATGAGGTATCACTTGACTAGATTACAACTAATAAGTAGTATGAGAAAGATCCTAAAGTACAAGATGAGTTTGTCTTAATTGTTTAATGGTTTTTTTTTAATGACTCACTTTAGGAGAGGAATGGGTTTTGTAATATTATATTAGATAAGAGTAGCTCATCAGAGGTCATGTTTAATAAACACCTTGCTCTACAACTTGTACCATCTCTTGGAAGGAACGAGTTCATGAATTTCCATTTTGATCTAGGTGGATCATGATTTTTCATGGTTAATTAGATTATTTTTCTTGTGTTTTGTATAAAATAAGTGATTTATTTGCACATTTGCTTTGTTAGTTAGTTTCCCAAGTTTTGTGTGTTTCCTTCCTTGTTTTGGAGTAAAAAGTGGTATTATTTCAAGTCAAAAGAGTCTCATAGTAATCAATAAGATTTGTAACTATTATTATAGAATGTAATAGTGTTTATGAGTTTTAAATATGTGTCAATGGTTTGTTTCTCAAGCATAGTGGCATGTTTCCAAGCTAAGACACCAAAATGTTGATAATTTTGACCTTACGCGTCAAATTGTCACCCCTATCAATCAAAAGTTTGCCTGTCATGCTAGTTTTCCTTCTTGGTCAGTAGTTTAGTTTGAAAATCCTTAAATTTATCATTTTAAGCCTTTATTAACAAGTCTTAATGTGGATTAGGCGAGTTGAGGTTTTATCCTTCATTTAGTCATTTTTTGGCCTTTTTGAGCCATTTTCAGTAGTGAGAAGAGTCTAGAGTTTCTTTATGAGTGTCATAATATTTTTAAAGGTCATTTTATGCCTAAAATAATAATAATTATGTTAATCACATTTTGGACTAACTTCATGACTCATTCCATGCAACTTTGACCATTTTTGACCTCCAAGGAAGGTTTTGTAAGGTTTTGATAGTATATGATCATGAAAAATATTAATTTAATCTTTATTAACCTTATAAAAAAATTAAAATACTTAAGAACACATTTTAAAACATTTTAATCAGATCTCCTTAGTAATTTTGGTTTTTTCAATGCAAAAATAGGCCTTTTTGTTGGATCCTTAAATATTTTCAAAGGTTTTTGTGTTAAAATCATATCAAAGACTTAATTTAGTCCATTAAATTTTATATTAGTGGTTTGGAGGAGGTTATAGGTGAAAAAATGGTAAAAATCTACTTTGCTCCTATATCACCCTTCTTGGACAACTTTAGGAAGGCCTAAGATTTTCACTTGATACAACTAGGAGAGAGAGAGAGTTGAGATATAATATATTTATAAATGATAGGTACCCTATTTTCCTTCCACTTTTTGGTATTGTTTTATAGGTTCATTTCCCCATATTTATGAACAATCGCTAATAGTGCAGGGGTGTCTAGATGGCCTATTAATCCAGAAAGGGTCCAAGTTTTCCTCTATTTATTCACTTAAAAATTCAATGAGTATGAATAGTTTTAGTGATGTAATTAAAGGTTAAAATAGGACCTATTCCACTTTTTTTCATTAGGTAACTCCTTTCAATAAGGTACTTATAGCATAAAACTTGTTTGTTATGTTGTCCTTATGAATGGTCTTTTTGGTCAATTTTAGAGTAGGACCTGGGTTTTCTAAAAAGTGTCTTAATTTTCATAGGTTATCAATTAAATTATTAATTCACTTCATACCTTTTTCATTCAATCAAATATTCATAATTAAATATATTGATCACAATCTCCTTTGGGATGTTTTTGGTGAGTTAGTCTCTTTAACAAGGTATAGCTTAGTTAATGAGTTTCAGAGATTGAAAAGTACCTCAATGAGGTCAGCATAATATTATAAATAATATTGAATAGATAATTCTTATTCAATCTTGTAAATTAGTTCAAATGATATTCAAGAGGCCATACTCTCTCAAGGTACCAAAGAGCACTTTAAGGTCTAGTAGTGTACCTTCATCTCCAGAACTTGGTGAGCAAGTCGGACCTATATGTTATGATCATGGGACTGTTAATGAGATTTTTTGAAAATTATTAATAATAAATTTACCTCCTACATCATCATATCATAAAGTGATCACTATATGGAGAGATCAAGTTAACACCTTCCTATAAGCCTTGGTAGATGTTAAGGTCAAACAACCACCTACAATAGTCACATGTAAAAGGTGTCACAAGAAGTTTTGATGAGCTTTAGGAGATCATTCAAAGTGTTCAAAAACTCCAATTTATGTCACATAAACCAATACAAAATATCATTGAAACACTAAAATATTTCAATTATGAAGAGTTAGTTTTGATGGAGAAACAACATTACAATTTTCCTTATTCAGAGAAATTAAGGTACTTTTGTGTTGTTTAAGGTAAGGGGTCATCCTTGTTTTCATTTATATTTAACTTTATTTATGAAAATTTAATGTTTAAAAAATATAATGTTGAACATGGAGGATCAATTAATTTCATAAAAACCATAAATTCTCTTTAGACCAACCTCCTATGAGCCATCAGTCCATACACATGGTATGATGACCACCTACAATAGTCACCATGGAGATTCTTCAAAAGTGTCATGTTGAAAAAATACTTAGGCAAGTATTGGAAGGGTTTGTTAGAGGTTGAATGAAAAAATTCAAGATCATGTGTGATTTCATATGCTTGTTCAAGTTCCCTACCTCACATTCTCCAACATGAGGGTCTCAATGCGTATAATAGGGTTTACAAGCCTCTTGATAATTGAGTTTTGAAGGGAAGATCAAGGTCTTAGTCTTAGATAATATAAAATAGTGTAAGGTTTTAAAATTAAATTTTTAAATATTAAAATTTGAGTCGTTACTAATTCACTCCAATTATTCATATAAACCATTGTCATATTCAAGTTGAAGAGTTACCTACAGCCATCATGGTTTGACTTTAAGAAGTCAAGTGAAGATGAAGTAAGAGTTCAACATTGAAGGTCACTGGAGTCTTTTTGAATAGAATCAAAATCTCTAAGTAAATCAATGTTTAAATACATATTAAGAAGATACCTCACTACAAGGTAGCAATCCTAAACACCTTAAATAGCCACCTATAGCCATCCTTTTTTAGGCTCAAACAGTGATATTGGTATGGACGCAAAGGTGGATTCAAGGTTATTGATAAGAGAATGGAGTTTTTTGAACACCAATTCAAGGTAATAACATCATCCAAAATAATTAGAGACGTAATCATGATGAATAAACCTCACCTCCCTCAAATACATAGTCAAAATCACCACCTACAACTATAGTTTGGCTTAGACAATGGTATGTGAGTAAGTTTGGCCATAAGGTCTAAGAGGGTTTATGGGGTTATTATGAAAGAATCAAGTGTTCAAGGAAATATTAATAATGTTCTTCTTGGATAAATGATTACTTAACACAATCAATAACTCCAAGATAGGCACCTACAGGTAGCTCATTCAAGTTTATCATCATGAGATTATGTTAGGTGGGAAAGAGATGATTATTATAAATTGTAAGTTTTTTGATCAAAAATGTTTATTTAATATGATAAAAGGTGATTCATTATGAATAAATACATAATTAAATCTCAAAGACAGTAATTTGAGGTCTAAACATAGGCTTATAGTCTATTTTAAGCATCTACAAATCATGACCTCTGGATGGAAATTGGCCACATTATATACACCATGCATGACCTAAGCAAGGTAGGAGAAAAGAGATAGATTTAAAAGTTATAATTGGGAAAATATGGTTTATTTATACCTATACAAGGTCTTGATCATCTTTATCTTTTCCCTACAAGCTTAAACTCAGTCTAGACATTACTTACATCCATCCTACTTTGGCTTAAACAGTGGTATGTGAAGATGGTTGGATAGAGGTGGTTGATAGGTATCTAAAAATTCATAATGGATTTAAAGGAATCTATAACATCCAATAAAATTATATCAACTACAATTAATATATCACTCTCCTTCATTTTAGGCCTAGTGAACCCAAGAGTACCACCTACAACCAATAAGACCTATTTGAATGTATGTTGACACTTAATATGTAGAATTGAGAAGAGATTGGTCTATTTTTATGGTTTTAATAAGTGTATGAATGTATTTATGAGTATAAAAATAATAATTACATCATGGAAAAGATATAATACCTCACAAAAGCAATTCACCTCTTCCATAATCAAACAACCACCTATAGTTGGGTTACTCTTGACTGTGTAGTGGAGAATATTTATTTCAAGTGGAATTGGGTAATAAGAATGATAAACTATCATCATAAGATATTTATTCACATTAATTCTAAGTATAAAATTTCTAATTAGGCCTTCATTGGATATCAAACTCAAAACCCAGGTAGGAAGTCTAGTATGGACTAGGAGACTTGTGCATTAATTGATGAAGAGAAGCTTATGTGAGGGATAAGGAAGAGTTAGGGTATTTTCATAAGGTAATAATGGATTTATTAGGTGAATATATACATAATACATGTTATTAACACCCTAAATAACATTAAAAACATTTAAAATGTCAAATAGAAGCCTACAGTTGATAAGACTGCCTACAAGACTAGTGAGGCAAATAGTGCCTAAGAGACCCAAATGGTCAAGTGATCATAAATGAAAGTTTTCAGTGGATTGGTAGGTCATTTTTCATTTCCATAAATTCAAAAAATAATTATTAGTGCTCATCCAAGGTAATAAAAACTCTTAATCACAAAAATTTTAAGTACAATAACTTAGTCACAAACCTATTGAAAACTCAAGCAACCAACTAGCTAAGTTTGTGGGAAATTTGAGTTTTGAGGCCTCTATAGGCATGATATAGCTATGAAACTTGTTATATTTAGTTTTAATTATTGTATTTAAGTTTAAATTGTCTTATAAATTTCATATTTGTAGTTTACATATCCATTATATTATCTCAGACCTAGGCCACTTCATTTGCAGGGTCTAGTCAAGAGACCTAGAGGTCCACTTGAATTCAAGAACACAAATCAACAATTAAAGATATCATGAATGGATTTTATGGAGTTAAATATTAATTTTAATGATATAAATACACTCTCAAGTGGAAAAACACCTCAATTCATACTCTGAGTTCCTTTGAGGGCTTGCAAAAGTAAGACAGTCTCAAACCCCAGTCACCTTGACTAGGCACCAAATGCATACATGGGAATTTTGAACACTTACATAGAGTTTATAACCATGGTAAATATTTATTTAAATTTTTATGATATTATCCCAGCATTGGGAATGATCTCTCAAACCCAAGACCCATTTTTGACACCTCTCATGCTCAAAGAAAGCTAAGACAGTCACCTGAGGAGCAACTTCAAATGCTCGTACCTTCTCTCTTAATTTTAATGGGACCAAATGGTTTTTATAAGTGTTATATGGGTCCCATAAAAATAATATTGTGGCATTATGATTTCATTTTGATGTTTTTTCTTTATTAATAATTGTTAAGACCTTATACAAGTCTTAAACCCTCCTAAAAGCCTAATTGTGACCAGTTTGTAGAGATGGACTTGGAAACCACCTCAAATTAAATAATTTACTCCTAAAACCTAAAAAAAAAATTATTATATTCTCATAGGATCATCCACATGTATTTTTTTTGTACCTTCACTTGTACGGAATAATACAAAATCTATACTTTTTCATAATTTTGAGTTAAAATAGTGGTTCTAAAGAGTGTGAAATAATGTCAATTAATGGGGAAGGTATTTAAAGACTTGTTTTACCTTTAAAATTTTTAAAAATCAGATAAAATCACTCAAAGGTGCCCAAATCATTCAAATCTTTCAGGCCAGTCTGAAAATGCTTTAAAAGGGCAAGCTTACCAATGGCCATTTAAAAGTTTTCATACTTCCACAGTGTTCTAGATCACCAAATTTAACATGTATCATATTTATATTAAATAAAGTTTTTTTGGGGAGTTTCACATGTGTGTGGGGTTTCAGGAGCAATCTCTTCACTTTCTAGGCCTACGAGGACTAATTAGGCCTAGTTTAACTGAAAGAATGTGCTAGAAAAGACTCTTACACTTAGAGTTATGCCACCAAATTTTATGTGGAACTATAAGGGGATAGATGGTATCTTTAAGTATTATTATTTTATCATTACCATCTCTATTTTCTCCTAGACAAGGAAATTTGCTAAAAAAGGCTATAAGGAATTATGAAGGAATCCATGGTTTTGGTGCAAAATTGAGTATTTGTGAGTGATTTAGGTCTTCAAATGCTTTTTTCCATGTCTTATATTCTATTATGAGACCATCCATGAATAAATTTTCAACCTTTAAATAAAAACCCAATTTTTCATTTTGACACCTTAGTGAAGGAGGAGCAACTCAAGGAGTGAAATGATTAAATCAATGCATAATGGTTCTTAATAACCTTATCAAAGCTAATCCATAAATTACTATGAAATATAAGGATTTATGGTGCATCATTTTTTTATGTTTATGAAAATTTCAAAGGTGGAAAAGATCTAAGCTCCAAGAAAAGTTTTTTTCCTCCTTTCTATGCCAAGCTTCAAGACAAAGATAAGCTTGCCTTTGGGAAATATTCTAAGATACTGTCAAGCTAGAGTATTAAATTGAATAAGTATAAGATTTAAAGAGGACTTTTTATAAGTCTTAAAGACCTATTTTTAATAAGGATACTTCTTCACCAAAAATATAGTGAGTTTGATAAAGAATCAAGGCACCTATGTGGGTCAAACACCCCAAATCAAGGATGAGGACTTATTCTAGATTTTCAAAATATTGAAACATGAAATGCTATGCCATATTTCCCAAGGAGAGGGAAATCAAATAATAAAAATTCTACATACCATTTTGGATAAGTTATTTTTGAAAGGCAAATTTCTTAATTTTGGGGGCTCTTATCTACTCTATCCTCTCTCTCAGTTTTTTATATATAAACCAATGTTTGGCATCTGAATGGATCCTTAACATGAGTTGTGGCAAGGCCATGCTCATTAAACACTTGTATTTTCCTATTTTTAATAAATAACATAGAATTCATGCCTCCTCAAAGCTTGATTTAGTGTATTTTCATGGTTTTTTTATAGATGACAATTATAGCTCATGCTTCCTCTCATCTTGTTCTTTCCTCTTTATATATTTGTAGGTGTTAGCTCATCCTTATAGGTTTCATAGTGTGCTCTAATCATCTTTTATTTTTGGAAAGTGTGAGCTTCCCTTAGTGTCTTTGAGAGACTTATTGATTAGTTGCCTTAGATCTTCTATCAAACTGAGCCTCTGTGTGAAACATTGATGTATGGGGAACTCTCATGTAAGAATTACAATGAGGTTTATGTTATTATCAATCTTTTTAGTGCATATTACACAATTAGAGGTCATATTTTGATATATCACCCTAGTTAGATAGGTTTTCCTTTCATTTTACCTTCTTCCCTTTTCTTTTGCAAGTTATTACTGTGGAATAGAGATCCTAACTGATATATCAAAGGGAGTTAGCCCTTAGAATCTAGAGATTAAATCCATATATTAGGCCACCCATAGCCTAGTATCATCTCCATGTTACTTTAGACTGAGAAGTCCTAAAACTACCTTCACAAGGGTGCAAGTCTAGTAGTTAACAGTAAATAAGGCAATATATAGTGTAAGAGTGTTGGTATTATGATCTAAATTGCCATTTTGATTTTTCTATTGATTAGAACCTTTCTTCCCTTTATATGTTTAGACTATTTATTATTATATTTTTTCTTTCTTTTATAACAATCTTCTATTTTATGTCCAAATTTATCACATAAATTATAGTTTCTATTAAATTTAAATGTATGATATTTGTTTCCATATTCCTTGTTCCCATCTTTGCCATTGAAAAGTTTAGCTTTGGAATTAGATTTATAGTTTACAATATTTTCAAAAACATTATTAAGCATGAGAATTTCATAAGTAGCATTCTCTTTAGAATCAAATTTTGACATCACTTATTCTTCTTGAATAAAAAGAGCAAATAGTGTAGTGAGGTCAAGAATATCTTTTTTTGTTTGGTTTTTAAAATTAAGAATAGAAATGAAATTTTGAAAATTTTCATGAATGTTCAAATAAATAATTAAGTACATAAGATGATATTGAATAACATTATAATTACAACCATCTAACTAAGATTTCATGTTTTTTTAATTTTTGCAAGAAAAATAACTACTTTTTTGTCACCTTTAATGGGAATAGTAAGTAATTCAAGTATAAGTTTAATTATTTTTGAGAGAAGAGTGCCCTCGTGCATAGATTCAAGGAGTTTTTAGGCACCTTTGGGTGACTCATGATTTTTTATATGGAGTATGAAATCATTCTTTACACTCATCAAAATGATATACATAGCTTCTTTTGATTTTTATTAAAACACATTGATAAGTTTAGTCATGACATGTCTCCTTGAAGGGTGTTTTTTAATCCCAACAACAATGGTCCAAAGTTTTTGATCCATAAACTCAGCTTTAATATGGATTATCCAAATGTTAAATTTTGACCCATTAAACATTTGTGACTTATCTAACACAAAATTTGGAAAAGCCATAACTTCCCTTCAAAGTTTGACACTCTCAATTTTTGTTTTATACTAAAAAGACACTTCAAATGTTATAAAACAACTTTTAATGTGATTTTATACTTAATTTTTATAATAAAACAAATATTTTAGTGATTAAACAACAATAATAACTTAGCTATATTAAAATAAATGAAAATTTTGTAAAAAATTACAACAATTAAAAAAGTCATAAGTGTCACAAGAAAAAAAAATTATAAAGAATAAAAAATAAAATAAGCTTTTAATTAATTATTTTGTTCAAAAAAGAGTTTGACTAAGAATATATTTGATCAAAAAAAAATTAGCATGTTTTGATCCTTGTACCTCTCCTTTACAACTATTTTACAAAATTACAACTACCAACTCCCCTTCAACATTTTATGAATCATATATGCACAATATGCCATTTAAAATGTATTTTTCAATTTTATTTAAATAAAAAAATAAAATTAACTTGCATGTTAAAAAATTTACAATATTTTAATTTTATATTAAAACACAAAGTTGGAAAGTGCCAACCCTCCCCGCCCCCCGGCCCCCGTGTTTGCATGGAAAATCTATTTATTTCTAAGAAAATATTTGATAAATAAACTTTTAAACTATAGCCTTACCTTGCGAATGCATTATAGGAAACCATGGTGCAGGGAGGGAGGTAAGGGTGCAACAATAATTATGTAGGAGACAAAAAATAAATCTTCAAGACATCGTACAACCTTGCAACAAGCTCAAAATATAAACAAACATATACTAAATTGATTTTTGTTGTTCAAACACTAAATTTTTATAGTTTGTATATGTACCAGGCCATACAGACATGCTCCAAGGGGATTTATTTTTTCAAAAAATGGTTTTGATGCTTCATAGGGTTTACAAGGAGGTTTTTGTAGGCAAAATATTGAAGATCTATGACTTAGAACTAGTTACATGTTATAAAATGAATTGAGATGAGATTGACTAATTTTTAGGCCATACAGGCTATACCAAGCCATACAATGACTCCACATTTTGTACCTATGATCATAATAATTTGACTCAAGAGAGGAGGTTAGATCTAATGCTAGTTTTCATATAAAGTAATGAAATAAACACACTAACAAATATAACATTTATAGGCCTAGATCATAGGGGGAGCTTAGTGAACAAACAATAATTGCAAAAACAACTAAAATGCAAAAGAAACCAAATCTCTTACCTTCCTTGAATGCTCTAAATGATGCATTCATATGAATTATTTGGCTTGTGCTCAAAGAGTCTTTGGAAAATGGAGTTGTATGGCTCCTTCTCTCCTTGGCACCATTGGCTTGGTTTGCTTGGTATGGATTATGCTTGTGGCTTGACTTATGATTTTGGCATTATGACACAATTGTTTCCAATATTGTTATAAAACATGAATTATAACTTTACTATGTTCCAAGATCTCCAAATGAAGAGGCAAATGCTTGTATTTATAGGCTTGGGAACTAACCCCAACTCAAGGTGAGTTAAAGTGTAGTTTAAACATAGAATAGGTTCAAACCTAACTAAAGTGAGTTAATTAACCCTAGTAGATTTAAAAGGTGTCAAAATCTCATTATTTGTAGTGAATAGGAATGGGTGATATATTTTGATCTATTTTCAAAGTCTTGACAACTCACAAAAGGTAATCATGAAAACCTAAGATATTCTTGATTTTTGAATTTTCTTTTTTAGAATTTCATTAATTATACATAGATAATTCAACTAGGCATTTAATTTGGTTTAGGATGAATAGAAATGAATCCATGAGAGGTTTTTGTTGATTATGGTAGGATACCCAAATTAGAGATGTCTCAATGATATTCTAAGCTTTGATGAATGATTCATAAGAAAATTTGAGACGTTCAGTGATTCTTAGGCTTAATTTATAAAGGTTGGTAAGAATCAGTTTGAAGTCTAGTATGAATCCATTGGTGGTCAATTTTAGGTATATATAGTTTTCCCCTATTTGGGAAGGCATTACAAGTTGTAATCATAGTAATTTCTTCTCAAAGATTGAAAAGGTCTTGTATGCTTACAACTTTAATGATAATGGATTAACTTTAGGTGCCCCCTCAAGGGAATGGTTGGCAAAGGGGTCAGTAAATGGTCCCTCAAAAGAACAAAATGAGTGGACCAAATAGATGAAATGATGGGGTGGAAGAAAATGGATTTTCCCATAGGCAGTTATAATCAGTGGCATATGGAGCTACCCCAATTAAGGAAAATAAACAAGATGATTTGCCCACAGGTGGTTATAATCATCAGTATTTGTGGGATAAAAAGGGGATGATTTACCCAAAGGTGGTTATAAGCATCGAAAAAGGCATAGGGTAATAAGAAATTGATTTTCACAAAGGTGGTTATAATCAATAAAAAGGAAAATAATGATTTTCCCACATGCAATTATAATCATTGAAAGGATAAAAACATGCCCCAATTGGGTGGATAGAAATAATGGTTTGACTAAAAGTCATTATAAGAATTATCAAAATGAAAATGTGCCTTAATTGGGTAGAATAAAGAGAATGATTTACCCAAAGGCAGTTATAATCATCAACCCTTAAATGGATGGAAACCCAATGATTTTCCCAAATGCAGTTAGAATCATTAGTAATGCATATGAGATGGTATACAATGATTTTTCTAAAGGTGGTTATAATCGTCATACCCCAATTATAGAAAATATGATAATGATAAAGATGATAAAAAATTGATATAAAGGATAAATATGAATTAGGTAACCTGATAGTAGGAAGATGCTCATCCAAACTAGCAAGGATGGAAACAATTTAGTGTTTTAATTACTTTATTTAGGATATGAGTGGGATTAAATTAGGAATGGTGTTGGTGTTGGTACCAAGGAGATATCATTGATTCATTGTCTTAGAGACTCTTCAAGATAATTTTTGTTGTAGCATGTAATAATAGGCATCATGATAGAATACCATGATAACTTGGCCAAAATATGCATAAGTATTGACTCTCAATTCAATATTCAAGTTAAAACAATGCACTAATGATTAAAAAAACCATGATGACAAATGTTAGCACTTGAAAATGAATGGATTCAAGAATAATGCACAAAGAATCACCAAATGAATGCATATAGACTGAATCAAGGCACAACAAGAAATAAAACAAATAGGAAAATAAACAAATAAATAAAGCATCAATAAAAGAAAGAAAGAAAATAAACAAAGAGAAAACAAGAAAAAAATAATGGTTAATTACAATGTTATTATAAACAACATGAAAAAAACCTTAATGATAAATATTACTCCTAAAAAATAGGATACAACTTAACAAACAAATAAAAAAGAGGGAATAGAATAAAAGGAAGGCGATGGCTAAGTTATTTCTAAATGCATTAGGCAAATCGGCACTGCCTACATATTTCTATGGACATAATATCTAACACAAATTTAGGCCAAATGTAGTTCTCCCAAGATATGGGATAGAAGAAAATGATGAGAAAAAAAATGTGATGGTTGTTATAGAAGAATAAGAGAATGATCTTGCAAAATAACAAGCAGGTGGGACAAGATGGCCAATAAGGATGGGGAAACTAAATGACCAATGGTCTCTTGTGACTTAGTGAGGGTTCTCATAATCCTTAAGGCAAAGAAGTGGTCAATGTTTTTGGTTTTTTAAAATCAATTTTACAAATGTTTTTGAAATTTTATGAGTATCTCAACTTGATCGAGAATAATGAGACACTAAACAATCCAAGCTCACAAAATGACAAGAGCATTCAAACTTAAATTGCTCATAAAATGGCTAGAGCATGGGTAGGGGTGATAGAGCTGATCTTAACATAAATCAAGCACTACCTAATTAGTCCAAGATGGGACCTCAATTCACTATAGTTCCACCTTACAATGGAGGAATCTAACTAGTGTAGCAACTAATTTTAAAAAAACAAGAAAATTTGGCATAATGGCATAGTATGGCATAGGCATGACAAGGTGGTACTTTAAGTCATGATAAACAAGTGTTGTCCCTAGTTTTCCCATAGGTGGTTATAACTAGGAAATAACGACATAGGTTAATGATACTAGTTTTCCCATTGGCAGTTATAATTAGTAAAAGTATGGTGGGTAACTAATTTGCCTAAAGGTGGTTATAATCAAGCACACTTGGTATATAATAGAAAAAGAAATCAAGGATACAACTGCTAAACCATTGTCATACTACTCCAAAATATGGCTTTTGTCTGAAATATTTGAAATAATTATTGAAACTTGATCTAAATCTTCTTGCAAAAAGTGGCTATAGAACCAACGAAATAGAACCAAGGTCAAATGGGCTGGGTAAGGAGAGTGAAAATAACTCAATCGATAGAAAAGGTATTGTAGAATGGAATGGTATAATTAAAAAGTGACAAAATGGTATAATGGTATGGTACAAAGAAGAAAGTCAATAATATGATATAATTTGAAATGGTCCTAAGAAACAATACACTAGGTCACTCAAGTGAAATAATGCTTGAGGTGTATAATGTTCATCAGCTCATCAAGTTCATCCCTATCTGGTGTAGCGATCCTATATGATCCAACACCATAGTTTTTAATAATGATGAAAGGGCCGACCCAGTTAAGTTTGAACTTGCCTTTATATTTCTTCTCGATCATGGTATTCTTTTGGTTTTCTTTAAGAATAAGATCACCAAGTTCAAATTCTCTATGTTTCACATGCCGATTGTAGTGGAAATGAAGTCAATTTTGGTATGTTTGAAGGTTATTTACTATGTCCATGCATATCTCATCAAGTAACTCCAGCTCTTATAGATGAGCTACTCAATAGTCTTCATCATCCAAGACATGCTTCAAAGATATGTGTAATGAAGGTAACTCAACCTCAATGGAAAGAATGGCTTTAGTACCATAAACAAGTGAATATGGAGTGGATCCTATTGGATTATAGTGATTGGTATGGTATGCCCATAGGGCACCAAATATATAGAGTTACCAATCATGGCTGGCATCATTGATAATCTTTTTGAGGATGTTGATAATGGTTTTGTTAGATGCTTTGGCTTGGCCATTAGCTTGAGTGTAATATACCATGGAAAAATGTTGTTTAATCTTGTATTATGCACATAGCAATTTGATATCCTTGTTCTTGAATGATCCACCATTATCAGATATAATATCATATGGGATACCATAACAATAAATGAGATGGTTGAAGATGAACTTGAAAATTTTCTTTCCAATCACGTGAGAGGTATATCTTCAACCCACTTAGTGAAGTATTTTGTGGTGGTAAGAATGTGTTTATGGTTTTTAGATGAGGTGGGGTTTATCTTCCCAATGAGATTGAGGCCCCATCTATCAAATGGCCATGGTGTAAGTATTGGTTTTAAAATCTTGGCTAGGGCATGAATTGGATTATCATGACATTGACATTTATCACATATTTTCACATATATAGTTGCATTTACATCCATTATTGGCCAATAGTACCTGATACATGAGATTTTTGGATAGGATTTCCTCACTGGTGTGGGTTCCACTACTCCTTTGTGAACTTACCATAATGCTAATGTAGTTTCTACCAAAGTTAAACAAAGTAGAGTTCCATAAAAACTACGGTGGTATAGGGTTGGTCTAAGTAAGGTATAACATGCAGCATGGTGGATAAAGACTTTAGATTATTTGTGAGATAGATCTAGTGGCATAATTTGATCATGGAAGTAGGTGTATAGGTTAGAATACCAAGTAGATCTAAGACCAACAATATCATAGATCATTATGATAGTTGAAGGTTCATGAGCTGGTGTTAGTAGATTTTTAATGAGAAACAGGTATTCTTTGGTCATATATATATATTGAATGAGAGATATAATGGTATCCATGACATCTACTATGATATTATTGGTCCTTGGTATATGTTCAAATTGTACATTGGTAATCTATTATTTGAGACTATCAACCATGGCCTTGTATGGTACTAGTTATCATCCTTGGTCTAAAAATGGTCTGTAACCTAATTGATTATTAACTAAGAATCATCATAAACCTTTAAATGTTGTATGTTCCATTATACCTCTTCTCAAAGTCCTACAATAAGTGCTTCATACTCGACCATGTTGTTGGTATAAGGAAAGTTAAACTAGAATGATTTAGGGATTAAATCCCCCTATGGTGTTATGAATAAAGGCCTGCCCTTGATCCATGTGTTGTGAATGATCCATCAAAATATAACTTCTAGTGTTGTTCCTCAAGAGGTGTTTCTATTATGGTCATAATGGATTCATCTAAGAATTGGAATGTAAGTGGCTTTGTATTTGCAAGGCGTGCTTCAGCAAGCTAATCTATAAGAACATGCCCCTTGATGGCTTTCTAGTTGACATATTCTATCTCAAACTCACTAAGAAACATGATACATTTGGCCATGTGGCCTTGTAAATTTATTTTAAATAGTAGATATTTGAGTGGATCCACTTTAGAAATGACCATGGTCTTGTTGTTCAACATGTAATGTCTTAATTTCTAAGCTATGAAGACCATAACTAAATAGGATTTTTCAATGGGCATATAATTTTGCTCATATGTGACCAATGAAGAGATTAGATAGTACATGACATACTCCCTACCATTATCATCATGTTGAGCTAGAAGTGCCCCTAGGGCTTTGTTAGTAGCTGATAGGTAGAGTAAGAATGGATTTCCCAACATTGATGGTAATAAAATAGGTGAATTTGCAAGATAGTCCTTCAAATGTTGAAAAGATTTCTACCATCCATCATCCCAATGGAATTCTACCCCTTTTTTCAATAGATGTGTAAATGGGTGGCACTTATTAGCCAATTGAGATATGAAGCGTCTAATGGATTGAATTTTACCTTGTAAACTAAAGAGCTACTTCAAATTGGTTGGTGGTGGCATGTTTGTTATGGCTAGTAATTTGGTTGGGTTGACTTCAATGCCCCTTCAAGACACAATAAAGCCAAGAATTTTTTTAAAATTGACTCCAAAAACACACTTCTTAGGGTTGATCTTGACTTTGTATTCTTGTAGTTGCTCAAATATCCTCTTTTGTGTTGTTGGATGATTGGCCCTGGTCTTGTATTTACCTAGTAAGTTATCAATGTAGTCTTAAATAATGTCATGCATCATATTATGAAATATGATGGTCAAGGATCTTTGATAGGTGGCCCTTACATTATTGAGAACAAATGACATAACTTGATAATATAATTTCCCCATATAGTGGTGAATGTTATTTTATGTTGGTCTTCTAGTGTGATTCAGATTTAGTTATAGCCTGAGAATCCATCCATTAGGGAAAGTATTTCATAACCTATTATGGAGTTGAATATCATATAAATGTTTAGCAGAAGAAATTCATCCTTTGGGTAGGCCTTTTTTATATCTCTAAAATCAATGTAGATTTTGATTCTTTCTAGCTTCTTATTGACTGGCACAACATTTGAGATCCACTCTGAGTATTCGATTAGTCGAATACATCTCACTTCTAAGAGCTTTTCCAACTCTTTATTTAATAATAGAGTAATGTAAGGATGCATCTTGTGCAATTTATATTTAACTAGTTTAGCATCAGGATATACCACAAGGTGGTAAACAACCAAGGCGAAGTCCAAACCAGGCATGTCAGAGTAGGCCCATGCAAATATATCAACAAACTCCCTCAATAGGGATGTAAAAACTTCATGTTCCTCCTTAGTGAGGGACGTGATTAATTTGATCCATTTTGGGTCTCTAGAGTCTTGATGTTTACCTCTGTAGTATCTTCCACTAGAAAGGACTAACCATCTTCAAGAATAGTGAGTAAAGATTTGAATTGGCCTGCAATAATAGAGTCATTTATTAGGACTAGCTCTTTGAGTTATCTTAGGCATGATGAATTAGAATCCCCCAAGGGTATGGATGGCCATGTGATAAATATGGTAGGAAACTCTTGGATGATTCGATCAAAAGCCTATTGTTCTTCAAGACTAAACTCATATTCATAGCTAAGTTCATTGTTGGTGGTCTCCTAGATGATTCGTCAAAAGCCTGTTATTCTTAAAGACTAAACTTAAACCTATATATAAGTTTGTCATTGGTGGTCTCTTGATCTATGTTTGAGGAAGCTTGAACACCCCCATCTAATGATGCCTAAAATAGGTTTTCACCACTAGACTAACCTTTATCTTTACTATTTCCTTGGTCCAAAATTGCCTCAAAGAGGTTTTCACTTTGGGAACTCAATTTTTTATTTAATTGTTTACTACTAAGGGTATTCACCTAATCTCCAAAATATTTAAGATCCAACTTGATTGAAAACCCTTGTTTTTGGTCTCCCAACGGAACATTCTCCCTAAAGCCTAAAAAATCATAGAAGGCCTCATCATTTTGAAACTCATCAAATGACACATTTTATTCTTATTGGCCCCAGTCTATTAGTTGGGGGTAATATAATGGAAGTGGATTATGGTGAATAATTGGTTAAAGGGTACAAATGGCATTAGTGTCAAACAAATTGGTATGGGCTAGGTCATCGAAATAGCTATGATCAAACTCTACTTTATTGTTGGCATCATTATCACTAGTTGCAGGTATTAGAACTCAAATCAGATATATGGGGTCACCCCTAGGTAGTTTAAACTTGAGACCATAGGTTCCTTTGTATCAAGTCATAGAAATTGGCTCAATTGTTCCCTACTAATTTCACCCAAGGCCTCCTCCTTCATAAGCTTGGTTATCCATGATCCAATTAGGAATGGGGTATTTAAAATTTTTGTAACAATCAACCAATTTGTCATTATATAACCATGATTCATCATCTATAAGAGGGTCCTATTCTTGGCCAAGGGTCAGTATGAAAGTGATAGGTGTTGGACTATGCAGTTTGTCTTTGTCCTTTCTTTTCCATTCCATGCAAGGTGGTTTGGTTTTTGGCCTTCCAAAGTACTTTGGGTTCTATGGAAGCTTGGCAATGTGGAATGTATTGTGGGTCAAATATTCTCTTGGGATATTAGCTAAAATGGTATAATGATTAGACATTTCAAGAGGTGGCATGTGGAAAAGTGAATCAAGGGTATCAGGGTCAATGAAGTTGGCCTCTAATGAATCAACAAGTATTTCCTTTCCCTTGTCGTTCTTGGCAACTATATTCAAGCCTAAATGGTAGTTATATCTTTGGTATTTCGATTATAAATTCTTGTAATGTTTGTATGGCTAAAAATCTATTTAAACAGTAAACTCCATACCTAACTAGGATAACTTGATACACTAGTGCAATGTTGATGGGATTACATGAATCTTGTGTATCCAAGGTCCACCCAAAATCATATTAAATGACAAATCGAGATCTAACACATGGCATAGTGTATCATGGCTCAAAGGCCCGATGATAATTGTCAAGCTGATGGTGCCTTGTGATTCTTGTTATTTGTTATCATAGGCCTTGATGGTGATTGTTTCTTCTTGGATATCTATTTTCATTTACCCAAGAAGCTTGCTAAGCTTAAGAGACACAATATTTAGACTCGATCCATTGTCTATAAGGACATATTTCCCTTTGTCCTACATTATGATAGCTTTGATGTATAATGGATTGTTATGAAGTGGGACAAGGGATGACATATCGCTTTGGTTGAAGGTTAATTATTGGCTTGGAGCTAAATGTCCAACCAAAGCTTGAAATTTGTATGGAGATATGTCATTAGGAACTTAGGATTAGCCAAGGAATTCTGTCAAGATGTTTTTCTATATAGCAGATATATGAAACAATCTAAAATAGAGATTTGTATGGGCATCTTTTGTAATTATTTAAAAAAATATCAAACTTCTTTTCTTGCACAATAGTAAATGGCTTGTTCTTAGGTAGAATGACTAGTTGGATGGGTGAAGTAGCAAATGGCTATGGGCCCTGGATGGTATTCTTTGACCTCTGAGTTGTGATTTCACAATCGATATTAGATATAGGACCATTATTGATAATAAATGATGGTAGAGGGGGACTAGATAGGATAAGTCTCAGTTTTCAATGCACATGTGCATGGTTATAGGCTAATGATGAGTTATCGATATAAGGTCTAAAAGTGGGAATCCATGATTGTTGGTTTATATGTATGTAGTCCCAGGTCAAAGAAGGATTGTCAGCATGGGTTGGTTGATTGAGAATGATTAGCAATGGTCTTTTATGATTGGTAATTGGTCTTGGATTGATGGAAATGGTGTTAATATGACCTCCTACAATATGGCCTACAACCTTGTTATAGTCATGTGCAACTGCATGGCAGGTATATTGCTTGTTGGCATCATTTTGACCTTGATTCTATCTATTTTGTTGACATTATTGGTTTTGTTTCTAATTGTGTTGGGTTTATTAGTTTTGCCTTGGCTATTCATACTATTGTTGTTATATTGGATGTTGTTGATATTTTTATTGATTGTTATGTTGAGGAAAAGGATTTTGATAGATTCTCATATTCTTATTAGATGTGGAAGCTCTATTTTCCAATGTTATCTCCCATTTTCCAACATGTTCTTAATTACATGTTTAATTTGCATAAAATGATGTAAAGTATGGCCATTAACCTGATGATACTTGTAAAATTCATTTATCTTGTACCAATCTAGATAGTCAAGACCCTTAGGATAGTGTTTCAAAATAGGCTAGTTAATTAGATTAGTTATGGTGAACTTGTGAAACACAGACTCAATGGGATCTCTAAGGTCACTAAAAACATAATGAGTAGGAATAATTTTCCTTGAAGGAAGGTTTTATAAAGGCATAGGTTGTTACATTTGTTATGTTGGTCTAGGTTATTATGCTTATTGTGTTTGCTAAATAGGTTGTTAGTTAGGAGTAATTTGCATATATGGCATTAACTAAGTAGACAGTATTTTCACTATTTAGATAAGTCATGACTTGGTTACTCTATTCCCACAACATTCTTATTATGATTAAATTGCTTAGGTTTATCATAATTATTGGCCTAGGTTGGTGTGACACTTGCACTTAGACTTGGTTCTGATTTTGGCCATTGTTTTGGTTCTAATTCTAGCTCTGATTTGATGAGGCTAATTTAATGACCCCTTTGTTAATAAGGGATCTTTTTATCAACAAAAATTTATCATTGATCTCCTTAAAAGTGTGTGCACACTATAACTCCAAATTGTAAGGTATATCATTGTGTAAATTCTTGGTAAACATGGTAACTAGTTTTTTGTCTGGTAGACTGTGGGTAAATCAGCTTGCAATGGCTCTCCATCATTGTAGATAAATTACAAGGATTTTTTTGATCTTTTTTTTGCTTGCATAAAATCTACCAAAAAAATCTCATACTCGATATTGTAAGAGAAGTGTTGCATAAACTTATTTGAAAGATCATCAAAATTAAAAATTGAATTCTTGGGTAGTTTCAAGAATCATTCCAATGCTTGTCCTATGAGTATTCTTGGAAATAATAGTAAAAGGTGTATCTTGCTATAGGCTAATAGTAGGCACGTAACAAATAATTCCATCAAATAGGCCTTGGGTTAACCTTTCCCCTTGTATTTGTTGAAATTTGGTGGTTCATACCCTGGAGGAAATGGTATTTGAAATTACTCCATGTTGAAAGGGTAAGAACACACATCATCCAAATTGAATTTCTTAGTTTGATTTCAGACTTTAATGAGGTCAATTTCATCCTTCATTTATTATAGCTTTTGTGCAAGGAAACTAGAGGGATCTTTGGCTTGAGGTGAAGGCTAGGTGGTCACAAGTGGATTACTTTGACTGGGAATAGTGGAGGTATTTGTAGTGGAAAGTTAGATTGGTTTGGGAATGGGCCAAGAATATGCATGTAAGAATTAAGGTACGATTTTTGAAATTACACATGTGGTAATGTGATATTCTGGTTGGGATTAGGTATATGGGCTTGGTGTTGGGTAAATTGTGGTTGGGATGAAATAATATGGTTGTACTATTTTTTTGAGGTTGAATAGGGACATACTACCAACTATTCAAACCTTATTGATAAAGGGGAACTTATGAACCAAGACCCTATCATTGAACTTGTGGTATGTTTGGCTCAAAAGGCCATTATTTCCTAATAGGTACTTGTGGAACATTATAACCTCTTGGTTTTACAAATCCCTATGGGAAGTAGATGTATGTTGGATATTCAAAAAAATTCACTGACCAATACTTGTACACTATTGATTATACATCATTTGGTTTTAGATCGGTATATTAGTCTATAATTGAAGAGGTATGTTCATCACTACCTAATAAGGTGGAACATTGGTTTCCCCCTATTGAGGTGGAAATATGTTTTGCCTCTTTTGTGTGGGTACATTAGATGGTGATTTTTGTTATGGAATGTTACTCATCACCTATTGTGTTTGAGTAATATTCATCACATTTTGTTGAGGTATGGTACTAGTCATTAGTTGACTACTTAATCTTAGATGTCGCGTGCTTTAAAAATTAGCTTGTTATGGATTAGGGTAGTTTATTGAGGTTGGGAAATAGAAACTCATAATCTTTGAGTTTGAAAACCACTCATAGTGTTAATTAGAGGCATATTTTATTGTTGACTAGTTGTTTGTGTGTTAACACCACTTTGGTCTAAATTGGATGTTACTTGTGTATTATCCACTATGTTCAGCTCAATGTTCTACATAGAATCAAAAGACACTTCCTTGATAGTTGTGGTACTAAACATATTTTTTGTTGAGCTACTTTGTGTAACTAGATCTAAACCTTGATTTTATTGGCTAGTCAATTCAATTAAGACTCTTGTTGAAGGAGATAACTTAATAAGAGGAGCATTTGACATGGTCATATTATTAAAGTTACATGCTAGGTTTAGATATGTATGTTATGTTTTTTACATTTGAAGTAAGTGGTCCTCCATGAGTCCCTTTTGTGTGAAAATTATGAGGATCTTGATATGGCATCCGTATTATAGTATGAGGGTTGCTAGAAGAGGCTTATTCATTGTTCTGATTGTATGACATGTTGTAAGGCCCTCTTCCTAGACTTCACAAATTTTCATAGGAAAAATCTGCTAAAAACTTGTCCCCTACCTCTGAGGATATATTTAATACCTCATCCTTATTTTCTATTAAGTGAAAATAAATTAGATAAGGGTCATAGGATGATGGCATTGTATCATAATATGGTTGCTACTAGACTTGTTCTACAACTATAGGTACATGAGTAAGGTATTGGGCCATCTATTTTTGGTTTTGGTCTGAGTATGGAGGCGTTCTAACCAAATAATAGACCAAAAGATCTTGGATTTATTCCCTTTATTGATAATTTTAAGGTGGATAAGAATCCATCTCCCAAACAACATCATCTTCATAAGGGTCTTAGACAAAGTCCTCTTGTGTAACAACATTTTCATATCCCAGATTATACATGACTCCACTATGTGTATAGTGAGATATGGTCAAATCAATGGAAAATGTTTCATGAAAAGATGAGATTAGATCTCTAAGAACTCTAAAAAATAATGTCTAAAAAGATAAAAAGGTTCAAACTGGATCTAACTTGGTCAAACAGATGGAGTTGTATCTCTAAAAAGGTCTATGCAAAGACTTGGTAAAAATAGTATAACATCAAATGTATAATATTAAATGTCTTGAAAAAATAAGGACAAGTAAATAAGCTAAAAATAAGCTGCCAAACTCAAGGGTCCAAAGATATTCCAAATAGGTCTAAACTAGGAAAGGAAAAGTTGCTAGGTCTTTTGGCCAAATGTGGCATCAAAAGCTAGGATAAAACAAGGCATGTGCTAGGACTTTTGGAAAAACCCAACATCAAAATCTAGACTTAAAAAAAAGTGGTATTTAATCTAACAAACTTATAATATTGGCATAAACTAGGCACTTGATTTTAGACATGAACTCAATCAAATTGGTATAAGGCACTTGGAGATAGATTTATTCTCTCAAATAAAAGGCAAAAACAATCTAGTTTTTTAGCTTTAGGTCAAAAATTAACCTAAGTTACGTAACCCAAAAGTTAAATATTTGTTTTTAATCCCTAATTAAGCAAGGCATAAATAGAAATCAATCAATGTTTGAATTTAAAATTTGGAAAGGTTAATAGAAAAAACAACTTAGAAAAAAATTTAGGCTTTTTGAACAAATAAGGTAGATAAATTTGAACGGCATAATGGCACTAAACGATAATCCTAAAAATATACATGGTTTGATTTTAAAAATGGCAAACTTGGACATAAGACAATATAAGTTTATGAAACAATTTGAGCACATAATGGCATTATTGCTCTCAAAAGATAGAAACAATGTTTTGTTTCAAATACTTCTAAGGCATAAACTTAAAATGATTTGGGTAGCATAACATTACCCATTTTAATCAAGTGACATACTTTACATTTTTGACACAAAGTTTTAAGTAAAATGTATAATTTCAAATGGATGACATAACACCTCCTCAAACAATATATTAGTGTGGATAAACAACTTGTTTTGAGATAGGAAGATAAACAAAGTTTTAGACTCAAATACCAAGAATTAAAGGGAAAATACAAAATATAACTAAGTAAATTGTCCTAATCCCTAAACTAACAAGGTTTTTTAACGTCTAAATTGATCCCAAGTGTGATTAACACTAGAGAATCATCATGTCAATTGAGTTCATACTAGTTAACTTACTATGTAAGGGTATATTCTTTTTCATAGTGATTACATCCATGGATTTCTTAGTGAAGTCCCCTAGTTAACCAGACCTAACTCAAGCCTTCATTATGAAAGGATAAGTTAATCGCTCAACCCCTTAACTTTCATAGTATGCATACCCAGATTTGTATACCCCATCATGGAGTGGGATTGAAACACTATCGAGATATGGAGCCCTGAGTCAATGCTTCCCTAAAGAAATCATGAAGAGGCAATGACCTCCACTTCATAAGCCAAATCTCATGAAAATAAAACTAAGTGGAAAGACTTTTGGGTTGCTTTTAGATCACCCAAACCATGAGAGTTTTAAGAAGAGCCTAGAGAACTTTCTTTCTACACCTTGGACTAGGCATAAATCATAAGTGAAAAGGTGATTTTGGTCACCCAAGTTCCCTATATGGGACTGGGGGAGAGCATACATGCACTCTTCATTTTGCATAAAAAACACATAAGAAATGAATACTTCAAGAATTTGCAATCTAAATGAGTTTTAATTCGTGCACCAATTGAAATGTTTGATTAAGTTATTTACTTGGCCCCTTGGCTTAAGTGTGAAACCTTGAAAAAAAATTAAACAAAACCACTTTAAGCAAAAACACCTATGTTTATTTTAAGTACTAAAACCAAATATTCAAGATTTAACAATTTTTTTTAGGCACCAAAATGAGGTGTTAAAAACATTAACAAATTTAGTTTCCTTTTAAGCACCAAATTTAAATGTTCAAGATTTAAAAAATTCATTTTAGCACCAAAATGAAGTGTGTAAGAATTATCTAAATTTGTTTTAAACATCCAAAATGAAATGTTCATTATCCTAAACTTTCAAATTCATGTTTTATTCATATATTGGTCTTCTAAAGGTTAGATAGTTTCCCCTGCTTTAAAGCAGTTTCAATGGTGAGAAAATAAACGTTCAAAAGATAAATTTCAAGTTTTTATTTTAAAAACATAAAAACCAATGTCAATTATCTGTGATTGATGTCAGTTAATAGGTAATCAATGTTAGTTAATGATAACCAAAACTAGTCGATAAGGACCAAGATCAGTTGCCTATGAACCTAAAGGCAAAACCAATATGAGATGAAAAATGTTAGTTAGCTCAAAAAATGATAGAAACTTCTCAAAACCTGTGAGGAGAGGATTCGACAGGGATTATAAACATTAATGAAACCAAGAAATCACAAGTAAGAATGCTAAAAAGATTTAAAATGTAAGTTTTATAAATTATGTTTTTTTCCTACATATTGACCATTGGTGGTCACCCAGAACCAAGCTTAGTTAGGTAGAATTTATGTCGATTATACCTAGCCTATGTTCATCTCTATGTATATTTGAGTTAGTTAAAAAATTAAAAATATAGAAAAAAACAAAGTTAAAACTGTAATTTTGATGATATTCAATCATTCATTTGATTATTTATGAGTTGCATCTTTGTTTCCTTGCTATGTGGGGTGCTTAGTGTCTCACTAAGCATGCAATTTGTGATCATAGTAATTTTACTCAAGAGAGGAGGTTAGATCTAGTGTTAGTTTTCATATAAAATAATGAAATAAACACACTAACAAGCATAACATCTCTAGGCCTAGATCATAGGGGGAGCTTAGTGAACAAACAAAAATTGTAAACACAACTAAAATGCAAAATAAACTAGATATCTTACCTTCCTTGAATGGTTCAAATGATGTGTTCATTTGGCTTGCTTGGCTTGTGCTCAAAGAGTCTTTGGCAAATGGAGTTGTGTGGTTCCTTCTCTCCTTGGCACCATTGGCTTGGTTTGTTTGGTATGGCTTATGTTTGTGGCTTGGATTATGATTTTGACATTATAACACTATTATTTCCAATATTATTATAAAACCTACATTATAACTTTACTATGTTCTAATCTCTCCAAATGAAGAGGCAAATGCGATTATTTATAGGCTTGTGAACTAACCCCAACTCAAGGTGAGTTAAAGTGTAGTTTAAACATGGAATGGGTTCAAACCTAACCTAAATGAGTTAATTAACCCTATTAGAGTTAAAAGGTGTCAAAATCTAATTATTTTAAATTAATATGCATGGGTGAGATATTTTGAGATATTTACAAAGGCTTGATAACTCACAAAAAGTAATCATGAAAACCTACGATATTCTTGATTTTTGAATTTCTTTTTGTAGAATTTCATTAATTGCACATGGATAATTCAACTAGGAATTTAATCTAGTTTAAAATTTTAATTAATTATGATTAATATTTTTATCATTTCCAATATTTTATTTTATTTCATGTGTGCACTTGCCCCACTTAATATGTTTATAGTCCAAATTTCATGTTATGATGTCACAGGATGAATAGAGATGAATCCATGAGAGGTTTTTGTTTCTTACAATAGCATACCCCAATTAGGAATGTCTCAATGGGATTTTGAGCTTTGACGAGTGATTCATAAGAAAATTTGGGATGTTCAATGATTTTTAGGCTTAATTTGTAAAGATTGGTAAGAATTAGTCTGAAGTCCAGTATGAAGCCATTGGTGGCTAGTTTTAGGTATCTACATTACCAAGATGATTTTGGGGAAAATTTTTATTTTTGATCGATGAATAATGTAAGCAAGAATGATTTTTTTATACAAATGGTTTTAGGGCATAAAAAAACTCAACTGAAATGAATTTTCACTAAGGAAGTTCATACAAATTTGAAGTTTTGATCAAGCATATCATGAGCCAATATTCCAAAAAACTTTCCATAGGTCTTCATTCCTCTCTTACATGCATATTAATATCAAAGAGAGTTCTTTCTAACCAACAACACGTCAACAAAGTTTTGATACCTTGTCAAAATAAGCATATACATAGGTACAAGATCTAGATATGAAGTATAGTAGTAAAGTACACACACAACATAATATGTACATGTAAAAACCTTATAGGGATGTCAAAACCCCACAAATATTATTCATTCATTGAGAAACAATCTAACCCAATACATTTAATCTCTCTCCTTCTCACTTCTTCATAGAACCTCCACCAATATTTGAGTATTGAATTTGTTAGAATGTTTGAATGTATTGGAATTGATTGATTTCCCCACATAAAAGAAAATATAAGTGGAGTGAACCATTTTAACCAATGGGTTCAACCTCAAACATAAATCACAAAGGTAAATTATATAATCATATATTTTATTATTCATTTACGCAAGTATTAACCCACATAGTGTTAAATAATAAAATAAATTATTAATAAATCTACCTACGTAAGTTGTATTAACTTAATTTTTTTAATGTCATGATATACCAATAACATTAAATTATTCTAGCAAATAGAATTGATAAATGGGATAAATATAGACTTTTCAGCATATACACTTAACAAGATTTTTGAAGAATTTTTATTTCTTTTTCTTATTGAACACTTTCTAATTTGATATTGTTTTTTATTTGAATTTTATTTTTATTTATGACCCCTACACTTAGTCTCATGTGACTAGGAAGATTCATGGGCTTATCACCAAAGGTTATATGTAGGTGAGTAAGGGCATCCCTCCCCAATATTAACACTGCATAATACTAAAGATTAATAAGCGTGAGAGATGTGGGATTTGAATTTTTTTTTGCATAAGATTTTGATATTTATATGTGTCTTTATTTCTATTCATCACACACTTTAAAAAAGTATTTAACCCAAAATCTCAACCCCATGAAACTGGTAAGATGCAAGGGCTTATCATCAAGGACCAAGATAGGCATGTAATATTACCTATTTTTTAGCATTCTAATGTTTTTTTATTAGAGGTAACTATTAGATGATACTTTACCATGTACAAGCTTCTAGACTAGGCTATAGGCTAACACTTTCTATGTTTTACAAGGTGTAGGTAAAGAGAGGTATACTCTTATCGTAATAACTAAGACAAGAACCAATGTAATGTTGATTTTGAGTATGTTTTCCATAGGATAATAAGGTAATGTGAAAATTTAAATGAGTTGATAAGATACACTTTGAAATTTTTTATAATGTGACCTGATAACTAAATAATCACCAAACATGACATTTGATATGCAAGACAACATAGAAATAAAGGAAAATGCAATGCAATGAGGAGAATGTGATATAAAATGACTAGATATAAAAAAATTTAATGTGAAAAGAGATCATAGACTCACCTCCTTGCCTTCTAAAATGCATAACTGAGAGGTTCCATTCTTAAAATATTTAGTAACTAAATAAGGACCTAACTAGTTGGGTCTAAATTTTTGGCATTGTCCTTTATTTTTATCTATTATGATATCAAGTATTAGGACAAATTCTCCTATTTTTATAGGGAACTCATTAATTTTTTTTGTTATACTACCAGCACATATGGTCTATCTATGCAATGTGATTTTGTGTAACCATAGGGTGGTGTTCATCTAAGGTCTCTAGTTTAGCTAACCATGTGATTATATACTCTTCATCATCGGTAAGACTTTTAATATAGATGGTCAAGCTAATTATTTCCAACTCAAGGGTTATAATTAATTTAGATCTAAAGACTAAGGAATATAGAGTTACTCCCATGACTATACGAATGCTTATTCCTGAAGCCCATAATGCACGGTAGAGTTGAAAGTGTCAATCTCTTTTGTTATCTTTGACAATCAGGAACAATATTGACTTTAGGGTTTTATTCATGGTTTTGACATAATCATGAGCATGTGGGTAGTCAAGAGAGGCCATGTGATGAGATATAACAAATTTATTACACACTTCTCATACCTTAGAGTTATTAAAAGGAGACCCATCATTTGTGACTATGACTTGTGGGACTCCAAAATAAAAATTGATTTGATTAAAAATAAATTTAACAATGATAGATTCAGTAACCATTGTTAGAAGAATGTATTCTTCCCACTTAGTGAAATACTCAATGGCTATGATGATGAAATGATGACCATCTAAGGAAGTAGGATAAATGTTGCCAATAAAATATAGACCCCAAGTGGAAAAGAGCCATGGAGTAAAAATGGGCTGAAATACCTTAAAAATAATGTGAATCTAGTGGGATAAGTGTTGACACTTCTCATATTTTCATACATAATTAATAACATCATGTTCGAGATCAAGCTAGAAATATACCATCCTATTGATCTTGCAAATATTTGCATGGCCACTAAAGTGCCATTGCAAATGCTACTATACCAATGAAAACGGACCTTTTATAACTCTTGTTGATTGACACACATCAATAACATTATATCAAAGGCCTTGTGATAGATAACCCCATCTATAATTGTGTGTTTAGATGTAATAAATTTGAAGATTTTGCCTCTATTATCAGTTATCACCCTTAAGATAAGTATAGTTAATTAAATAGTTGATGATATTAGCATACCAATTAGAAGAAATAATGGAAATTTTCTATATGTAACAATCAAGAAATTTGGTATCAATGAGATCTCTAACTTCTAGGGGGAATCTACTAACCAATCAATGATCATTTTTCCCATAATGGAATTTTGGTTGACATATGTGAGTTTGAATTTGACCAAAAGTTTGATAAAATGTCCAAAATGTTTTGAAATGGATGGTTGGGTTAATAATGTATGTAAGGCATGGGATCTTATTATAACCCTCATTTCTTATTTAAGCATGTAATATCACTAACACTTGGTTATGAACATGAAGGCCAAACACTCTTTCTCTACTTGAGTATAATGTGTCTTGTAGTCAACAAGAGTGTGACTAATGAAATAGATGGCACACCCCTTGCCATATTCATCCTCTTGGTCTAACATGGAAGTGAGAGACACCTCAATTTCCCTAATGTAAAGTATGAGAGGCCTATCAAGATTGGGTGCCATAAGTTTTGGAGGAGACATAATAAAATGTTTTATCACATTGAATGCATCCTAAAAATTACTCATCTAAGTAAATCCACTCATCTTATTAATATTATTGATGGGATGAAATGCATTAGTAAAGTTGGGTATAAATCATCAAATTAACCCTAAATTCCCAAGGAATGACCTAATTCCTAAATCATTGGTGGGGCAAAGCATGTATTATATTGTGGGAAATTTTTTTGGGTCAATATCAATTTTGCACTAAGAGATGATATAACTGATAATTTTTCCTCCTATGACTCGAAACACACATTTCTCAGGATTGACTATGAAACCATATTCAATCAAACATGTAATAATTATATGTAATACATCTAAGTGCTCAATCTTTATTTTCAATTGTCCTAGAATATTATCCACATAAAACTTCACTATCATATGGATGAGATTGTGAAAAATATGGGTTGTGGCTCCTTGATATGTTTCCCTAACATTTTTAAGTCTAAAATTCATGGCCACATAATATAAATTCTCCCATGGTATAGTAAAGGAAGTTTTTCTTTGATACTCATATGAGATTTGGATCTTATTATATCCTGAGAAGCCAACCATAAGGGATAACAACTCATAACCTATTATAGAATTGATAATGACATCAATGAAAGAGAGGGGAAAATCATATTCAGGACATTATTTCTTAATATCATGAAAATTGATACTAATTTTGAATTTTTTCGTTCTTTTTGAGAATGGGAATGATGTTATACATCTATCTATAATAGTGCATGAATTTTATGAACCTTATTTTGATAATATTAATAACCTCTTATTTCACCATCAAAGTAACTTTGGGATTGATTGGGCTCAATAAAATCTTAATTTATGGTTTTTATGTTAGGCATTATGACCATATTATGAAAGACTACTTTAGGTTTAATACTTACCATGTCCTTGTAGGAAAAATCAAAAGCTTAAAAATATCGATAAGTAACTATTTGTGATCTTCCACCTCTTATGGTGAGAGTGAAGACCCTATTTTTAGGTTCCTATGTATTTATTTAATCCCCATGTTAATATTAATAGTGTCCTCAATAAGGGATGAATTTCATTTATTGAACTTATCAGGAGTGGGAGGAAGATCAAAATATTCATCTTCTATGTTAAAGACATTGAAATCCTCATCAAAAAATAGATAATCCTCAATCTTAAAATAAGAATTATAATATTTGCATCTAAGGGTAGATTTAAAATAACAAGTGAGATCAAAACCTCTACTATGATGTGAGGATGGGAGGCGATCATAAGTTCATTGGTTAGTATCCTTCCCAATATGAGTGAGGGTTTGGTCATTGGACACTTTTTTAATGGAGGGTTATATCCTAATAGATGACATGAGTTATGATTTAGGTATCATTGTACAAGGATCAAAATGTGAGGAGTAAATAGCCATAAAGTCAACAAGTTTTTTGTTTTCTCTATGGATGACTTATATGGAAACAAAGTCAAAATCCTTGGCAACTTCATGCACAATAGTTTTATAGAGATTAAAATTTTTATATTTATTATAAAAAATATACGAGAATTAGTTAGTCATTATAAATACTAAAATATGATTTTATATGATATATACTAGTCTTGTACACTTGAAAAATACCAATCATGGCTCAACCCTTTTATATAATATTATGATGACCAAGATCACATGTAACCTAAAATCTACATAAAACCTAATTTATATCATACTTATATAGTTACATATTCTAAGTAACCTTCTATCATGTATGACACTACTATCCATATTAAGAAATTTTTATAGACACTAGTTTCCCAATGATGATGCTAGTGTCCATGCCTTCTAAATAATCAAATTTATAAAAAAATTGACATGTATGGGTCAACCTATACATTTTATTTAACCCTCCCATGAGATAATTTCTAAAGGTGTGGTATAAATTCAAATAAAAATCCATTCATTATCCATCTAGGTAATATTTAACATGAACCTCTTAATCTCACACTATACTACTAAAAATCACTTGCACAACTAAGCTATACTACCCTATTCTTACCTATTTCAAAATTAGTCATAGGAGAAATATTATTATAGATTTGAATCATTCAAAGATCATCCCATGAGTATTATTTTTCAAGTTACAATATATATCACTAATTCACTTATATATATAATATTACATAATATTTCACACATAAACCCACGTAAAGGGGAGAACTACATTGGTATGAGGCCCTATTTGGAGTCTATGGATATATACGCAACACTCATTGATAGAGGGGTATTTGAGGTCAACTCAACTTTCTTGATCCAACTAACCCTTATTTTTCAAGGTAACATGCCAAATTGGAGGATTTAGGGCTTTGAATAAAAGTCTAATTCTAGGAACTTGTTCACACGATTCAAGTTGATAACTTGCAATGTGACAGTGAACTATAACATGCAAAAGTGGTTGTTCCAAAAAAAATTATATATCTTGAGCTGGATATAAATGTCAAAACCAAGATATAATCATTGATGATGGTGTCTATAATCTAATGGTAGTGTTTTGGTTGACATAAAGCTATTTTCCATAATCTAAAGAATCAAGGTGGAACATTAGTCTATTTTATTCTACCTATATATAGGTTAGATTTGCTTGTGAATCATTAAATAAGTTAAGTATTGTTTCTCTTTTGCATTTCAACTTTCAAAATATTTTTTGCCATTTTACTTATCTGTATTTATCATATTCTCATATTCAACATATTTAGTAGAATATTATAATTCTAAATTCATTTAATTGGCCTGATTTTAGAATAGCTTACTCCAAGTTGATTAGTCTATTCCCCCCTAACCCATCCAAAAGGGTTAAATGATCATTAACTATAAGTATTCTTGGATTTTTAAGTTTTAGACACCCAATCATTTAGAAATGAACATTCCAATAAATAAGGCTTTATATTAATCCCCATTATTTGTACATTCAAATTCAAGTTTAAAATTGAATGGCAAAATTCTTCCTTCTCAAGAAATTAGAATGACTCGTGCCCCTATTTTTGGAAAACATTTTTCTCCATCATAGTGAAGGTCCCATTGATCATGTATGGATGAAGACTAATCATCATACTAGGGAGATTTTCTTGATACTTTGATATCCCAACCACGCCAATGTCAAGTATGTTGGATAACTCTTCTTGGGTTTCTTGGTTTTTGGATTCAAATAGATTGTAGGTTCCTACTCATCATGGGTCAAAAGGAAGAACAAGTGTTATATCCTTTTCCAATATGTTAATTATTTTATTTTCAAACATAGTTGAGATGACTCGCATCATTGCAAGATCTTTACCACTTATTTTTTTATTGTTATAACTTCCTTTTCTTCAAACTTTACCTTCAAAATGGATTTAGGAAGCTATACCCCTTTATTTAGAATAACACTTTAGAATTTTTGGGCTCTTTGAATTCAACCAAATGTGGGGATTCTATTACACCATTGGTGGTAAAGTGATAATATATATTTAACACCAATTATTCATGCATGGTTGCTTAAATGGCATCGAAATGTTTAGGATCCCATTGGACAATAAATACCTTTCCCAAATAGAGGAACCTAATTTGTTGGAAGAGGTTATAAGGGATCAAATTCATCCTATGAATCTAAGGGCTACCCAAAATCATGTTTTAATTAGTATCTTTGTCAACTAGATAGAATTCAATCAACATGGTCTTGGGACCTATGGTGAAATGAAGTACGATGGTTCCTATAGAAGTGGACTTGAGGTTGTCATATCCTTCAAGAGTGTTTTGAGTTTTCAAAAAATTAGTTTCTCCATATCCAATATTTTAAAGAAACAAAAATGGGGCTATGCTAATAGCCACCCCATCATCTACCATTGTTATTTTCACATAGTTAATGTAGATCTATACTTGTAGATATGAAGTTGGATATCCCCTCCTATCTATGTCAAAATCAGGAGGGAGACTTATAATACCATAAAAATAATCATGGTCCATTTAATCTCGTCCTATTAGAAACATAGCAAGATCAATGTGATTGATTTGGGAATGAGGTGGAGGAGTAACACTAACTAGGTGTCCAAACCTTAGGGCATTGAGCAATTCAGAATAATGGGTAGGTGAATTATTGAGTAAGTCAAGAAAATGGATTTATTAAAATCTATTTTTAAGGTCTAAAACTAAATCATAATTCCCATAGGTTTAGGAATGGCATTATCTTCCAAAATGTTCAAAATATGAGGATTTGTGGGTTGATACTCTAGTATGTGAGTAATAATATTTGATTCTTATTATGTTTCTAATTCCACAACCCATATCATCCTAGTCTTCCCTTGAGGCCCTTATTGAGGAGCCATGTAGGGTTAGCTGAGCCATAAGTAGAAGCTTTGACATCATGAGTTCCAACCAAGGGATCTTGGTTTTTTTGGATTAGTTGGTTTGATGGGTTACCTTGTGATTGGTTTTGGGTAATGTGTATATGGTGATTGGGAAAAGTTTAAATTAAGATATCATATTTTATTTTCTTCAAATCTTTTCATTATTATGCAATTGATACTATGCCATTATTCATTATCAAATATATATAGAACATAATTGGAAAATAATTGTTAAATGTTCCTTTACCCTTTTATATTAAAATATCAAAATTATTTACAATGTTTATATTTTTATATTAAAAAAATTATACAAAATAAATAATAACATGTATATACAAACTAGGGACTAACATATATACTGGATATAACAAAAACTACCCAATTTGGCTAAAGTTCAAACAACCTTCATAAATTACCAAAGACCCCATGTTGACGAACCATCACAAATATATTTCATAACATGCCCATAAAAACATCCATTATTATTATTTAATGAGATGATGTTATTATCATTCAATTATTTTATAATCATGTGATTATTCTACAATGTTCTTGATGTTTTTATAATGCATGCAATACTTTTCCACTACCTACAATGCTTTTAGAAAAGAGAAATAGTTTTTCAAGTTAGTGATGTTGTAATAAGCAAGTTATGATTTTACATATTTGTGCTTATTTTAAAATTATGAAAATGTTATACAAGTATGTCCTAAAACTGCTAACACATCATTAAAAATTTTAATAGTGTTAAAATGTAACTATAGGGAAATGACATGTTGCTATGGATGTGAATCCTGTCAGGAGAACCTACAACAATCAATATGCTATGATACCAACTATTAGGTGACCCCTTATCCAACGGAAGCACAATTGATTACTTTTTTACAAGCAATTAAACACGAAATTATACCAGAATGATAAAGTAACTAGAAACTTGAGACAGTAAAGAATTTGAGAGACAATACACACTCTTGTATTAGATATTACTAGAAGAAAATACAATAAGGAAGATGCCACTTCTTCCTCCACCTCAAAGGCTTGCCACACCTCAAGACCTTCTTCCCTCTCTCTCTTGCTCAACACAAAATCAACTCTACAACCTGAGTTCATATCCCTCCTTGAATGCTTTAGTTGATCTCCTTGACCTGACACTTGTAGATCTCCTTGACCTTGCTTGCTTCAATGCTTTTACTTGCCTTCTTGGTTATTACAATACATGCCTTATGGGTCTTTAAATAGAATCCCATGGTTACAAAAATAGAAATCTAACTACAATAATTAGACACGAAGCTCGTGACTATAATTAGTCATTTGACATGCAAACACTCACTTCACTTAACTGACTGTTCATCAACAGCAGTTCTGGAATACACAGGCGACCGACGTTGGTCCCTGTCTGTCTAGTACTGCCGACATCGGCTGACTCCCAGTCGTTGTCGGTTTCCTTTTCCACTATCTGTGACTGATGTCGGTTATACTGCCAATGCTGGTTCCTCTGGTTCTTCAACATCCTCTTCTTGTGTCTACAAATAGTTGAAGCTTTTAGCTCCACACCCTAACAATCTCCCACTTGGAGATAAATAGCTGCTACTGTACTTATACCTGTACACCATATATTTTGTTCCTTTGGCTCTGTATCCCTCTTCAAATTCACTCTTGAAGACCAACCACCACTACACCTGTGATGCAATACCTATCACTTATGTCACAAGAATTTTGCTGCTCCCAAATTCTTCGTGACATACTTCTGAACCAACTCTACCCTTAGCTCAAAAAACTCCATGTATATGAAACCCTACAATAAGTAACACAATATAGTAACAGGATAATGTAGCTAATATTATCCAACCTGGTAAAGATAAAATACAATGGTCAAACCTCCATTGTCTGTAGCCTGATCAAGACCATATACCATAGCCTTCTGTCTCATGTGTCCATCCACTCTCTTCTCTAATATGAAAATCCATCCCTCTATCTAGTGCTTCCTTCTAGCTGACAACTCTACCAACAAATACCTATTTGGTTCTTCTCCAAGGACTCACACTCCTCATCCATGTCAAGCTCCCACTGTTTCTGGATTCTACCTGCATTGCTTCTTCCATCTTCCTAGTTTTTGACTATCAGTAAGCAATATAAAGAAGGTGAACAACGAATATGAGGTTCACTTACCATTTCTGACCTCTATATGGGTGTTTGAGACTCCTTGATAGCTGACTGTCCACCCATCATCCATTCTAGTGACCAATCTCAGCCATCTCCCAGTCTGCTCCCAACCGATGTCGGTTCCCTGCACTGACCCTGACTACCAACGTCGTTTCCTTGGCTGACACCGGTGTCCACCCCTTGCCAACATTAGTTCTGATGACCGATGTCAGACTTCTCCTGCCCGACCTACCAACCTTGCTGCTCTACACATGACCGATGTCGGTATCTGGATGATCGATGTCGGTCCCATGTGACCGACATTAGCGTCTGTGTGTTCCTATAAGTGATGAAATTTTCATCCACAAGCTCTTCTTGGATCAAACCTCTGTCTATACTGCCCTGCTCAGATTTATTCAGCCCCTGTGACTGATCTCTATCCTTCATCTCCTCCAAAAACACCAAGGCTTCTTTGTTCCTATCAAAAGCATCAAATTTCCTTTTCCTACAATGAACTCTATCTATGCTTTCTAAATTTGAACACATACCTTTTGAATCAAGAAATTCCATTCCCTTCTTATTCATGTGACCAAGCCTATTAAGCCACATCTTCGAATCTACAGTAGAAGTAGAATCAGTAATACAAGTAGACAGATAAAGAGTATCTACTTTCTTACCTCTCGCTAAAACAAGTGCTCCCTTGGTAACCTTCCAAGAATCTGCTGTGAGGGTTATTGTGCATCCCTCGTCACCCAAACTTCCTACAGAAATTAGACTCTACTTCAGAATTGGAACATGCATGACCTCTTTCAACACCCATGTGTTGTCAATCTGCAATCTCAGCTGCACTTTCCCTTTGCCAACTATCTGATAAGGCATACCATCCCCTAAATAGAGCACTCCAAAGTCTCCCTGTTCATACTCATGGAACAAATCTCTGTTTGGGGATGCATGAAAAGATGAATCAGAATCTAAAATCCATGATCCTACCTAGAAAGTGTGAGAGCATCCTGTACCACAATATTTGCATCCTTTGCTTCTTCAATACCTGCATGTTGATTCTCTTTATCTCTCAACCAACACTCCTTCTTTGTATGTCCTTTCTTTCCACAAAACCAGCAGGTAATACCTTTGGACTCAGATCTCCTTCCCGACCTTGATTTCCCTTGCTCAACCTTCTCCCTTTACCTTCCCCTGCTTTCTACACTTAAAGCATTCCCTGATGATTCACCTGTGCTTCTCCTACGTATTTCTTCATTCAAGATCACACTCACAACATCATCAGATTTTAAGATTTTAGAAGCAGATTCAAAATTACTTACTACCATAACCAAACTGTCCCAACTTTCAAGCAAAGAACATAAAATCAAGAGAGCCTTTACCTCATCATCAAAAACAATATTGACTGAAGCTAGTTGGTTTACCAAACCATGGAAATCACTGAGATGAGTATGTACTAATCCACCTTCCTGCATTTGCAAAGTAAATAGCTGCTTCATAAGATATACCTTATTAGAAGCTGAGGGCTTTTCGTATAAATTCACCAAGGACTTTATCAACTCTTCTGTTGTCTTGCACTGTGATAAGCTGGAAATCATAGACGATGCAAGGCTCAACCTTATGGAACCGAGAGCCTTCTGATCAAGAACACTCCATTCTTCATCCTTCATATCTGTGGGCTTGCATGCAAACCCACCCAACGGTAAGTACAGATCCTTTTGATACAGATAATCCTCAATCTGCATCCTCTAGTGTTGATAATTCTTGTCGTTAAACTTCTCCATTCATAGCTTACTTTCTTCTGCCATTGCTGAACTCCCACTCAATCAAAAAACCCTGTGAATGACCTGTAATCAAAAAATAATAACTTGCTCCCTGAAAACTATAGCTCTGATACCACTTGTCAAGAGAACCTACAACAATCAATATGCTCTAATACCAACTGTTAGGTGACCCCTTATCCAACGAAAGCACAATTGATTACTTTCTTACAAGCAATTAAACACAGAATTATACCAAAATGATAAAGTAACTAGAAACTTGAGACAGTAAAGAATTTGAGAGACAATACACACTCTTGTATTAGATATTACTAGAAGAAAATACAATAAGGAAGATGCCACTTCTTCTTCCACCTCAAAGGCTTGCCACACCTCAAGACCTTCTTCCCTCTCTCTCTTGCTCAACACAAAACCAACTCTACAACCTGAGTTGCTATCCCTCCTTGAATGCTTCAGCTGATCTCCTTGACCTGACACCTGTAGATCTCCTTGACCTTGCTTGCTTCAATGCTTTTACTTGCCTTCTTGGTTATTACAATACATGCCTTATGGGTCTTTAAATAGAATCCCATGGTTACAAAAATATAAATCTAACTACAATAATTAGACATGCAGCTCGTGACTATAATTAGTCATTTAACATGCAAACACTCGCTTCACTTAACTGACTGTTCGTCAACAGCAATTCTGGAATACACAGGCGACCAACGTTGGTCCCTATCTATCTGGTGCTGTCGACGTTGGTTGACTCCCTGTCATTGCCAGTTTCCTTCTCCACTGTCTGTGACTGACGTCAGTTATATTGCCGATGCCAGTTCCTCTGGTTCTTCAGCATCCTCTTCTTGTGTCTGCAAACAGTTGAAGCTTTTAGCTCCACACCCTAACAAATCCCACCTTGACAGTCAGAGTGAAACATGGAAAATTATATGTAGTTATTTTGATGTAGAACATGAAAGGAGGATAAAACTATAAATTCATTACACATTATCCTCACAACATATTCAAACTATACTCCATACTCAACATGTGATATGCAAGAGGGACAAAAATAAAAAATGAAAGTACTCATTAAACAAATGGAAACCAAGTCATGAAATACATGGAAGAGATCACAAGAAACATTCATAGCATAATCGATGATGAAACATAATGGCTAATAAACAAAATTTATATATTATATATCATATTTAAAAAGGTAAAAAAAACATATATAGTCTAATATTAAAAATTGATACAATAGATGATAAAAAAATTCCATAAAAGGGCTAAAAGCACTATGTAAAAATAATGGGATTGTTATATGTGTGAAATTCCATGATTCTTTCCATGATTTTTTATAGTTGTCATATTTTATTTCACATTATGCTTGTCCATAAATTTCATCGATCATTATGTAAACTCAACACTCAACATGTTTCTAGAAAGAACAAAGTTCACATCGACTAAGAATGTGCCTATCATTTTATGCTCCTTCACCAACTGGTTCACACTCTTGGGAGGACAAGCCAATATTTCATCAATGTGTTGACATTTCATGGTTGGTATTCTTGTTCACAAATTTATGTGTACCTATTGATTTATCCATGGGTCAATTTACACTACCCTATACCATAGGAAGGCTATCCTTGGGAACTATTTGACATTTTTTTAAGGGAGCATAAATTTTACATTAGTATAAGAAGCCATTGATAGAGATATGTAGAAAAAATTAAACTAGAAGCATTAGTATGAAAAAAGTTAAAATTAAATAGATGAAAATGGTATGTCTTTAAAATGAATTGAATATTATTTATAGACCAATGATATGACTAATGGGGTGAGGAAAATTATGGAAAAGTGGGGCATAATTATCCATAAATCAACACACACATGATATAATTATATTTCACACAAGGGAGAGGAAAGTTCAGTTGTTTATGAGATAAAATGAAGAAGTAAGATATTCATTATCTTAGCAACACTAATCAAATAAATTTGCAATGGTATAAATGTTAAGATCATAACAAAATAACAAATATAGAGGATCTCAATCAACATATTTAGATATGACTCAAGTATCTTGTGGGAGGATTTAGGTGAAATGGTACTAAATAAATCCATATTAAGTTTAAGTTTGGCTGCATTGAAATGCTCATTATTAAGTATTATTTATGTCATCACCCAAGCACACTTAATTTCTTTCATTGACGAAACCTCTTGGAATTTGAAAAATGACAGTAGAAATAGTATGAAATGGCATCTCATTGGATGTAGTTTTAAATGAAAATGAACATGGAATCATCAAATTAAATAATGATGTTAAGAAATGATTTTGTATGATATTCAATTCTTTTATATGCCACACAATGCTATTTTTTATTTCTTTGCACCTATATTTTATTTGTTATGGTTCTTTCTTTAGGGACATGTGAAGTTTGTATTCGGTTCATTTTTTTCAGTCACTCGCTAATAAATTTTTATCTTCCTCTATATGAGATGATTTTGAATTTAATTTTAATGCTTTTTTATGCTATGCAAAGCCTTTATATGTAAATGTGAAGCCTTTGTATGCCAAGAGGTGCTCTTGTAACCCTGCAATGCTTTTGTAAGCCTACATTGATTTGATAATAATGTGATGCTTCTCAAACCCTATGTTAATTTTACAATATTACAATGTTTTTAATGATATAAAATCCATAACCATAACCATAAATATATTAAAATTAGGAATAAAATAAATAACATATTAAAATATGACAATTCTACAATATTACATAATGAAAAATATGACAAATTACAATACCATTGGTGTTACAAAAATGGCCTTTGCCTTCAATGACTACTAAAATATGACCTTAAGTAGATCACTAAAATTTGCCAAAATATTTTACTAAATTATACAATTTATAAAAACATTTGCCTTTGCATCCACAACAAATTTATGAGTTTTTTTCCATTTTCTCCATCATCACAAAAACTAATATTCCCAAATTCACCAACCCAAGGAATCCTATTCCAACAAGATTTTCCACCTGTCCTATAAAATGTTTTTATCTTAAGCTCCTTATAATTTCAATACTTATGCATTTTATTTTATTGTGTCAAAGTCACTAGATTCATAATTTACAAAGGCGACATTCCACTTACCCCTTAGTTTATCCATTTTTATTTATAACCCCAATGTGCTTGTTCTCTAGAAGTTTTTAGCTAAAATCAAAACATGTAGAAAATTCATAGGCAATGAACTATATTAATAAAACTTTAATCACAAACATGACACATGGATTTCAATACTAAGACATTGAAAACTATGGTCACTTGTTTATTTATTATGGCCACGTGTTTTTGCTTTAGATATGATCAATGAACATGTGACAAGTGGCAAGATTTATTGGTCACAAAGGTCCTTGTAGTTTGTCATGGTTGATTTAATTCACATGGAAAATTATATTGAGATATGTGGCCTCCTCTTATTCACCATGAGGTCATGTCATTTTGAAGATCATAGTGATTGCTTATTTAATTTTATAGACTCGTAGATGTATCCATTTCAGTTTAGAGTCTTCACACCTCCTCTCATGTAAAACAAACAAAGTGACAAGTATCCATGTGGCCAATATGATATATAAACCACCTACATATACATTCAATACCATCAAGAACCCACCATTGGGATCCACACTCAGTGGTACCTATATGGTATAAAGACTTGGCATTTCATGCCCTTATTTAATTGACTCCTTCATAGGGGATTTATAGTCTTACTCATTTTCTAGATTATATCAAAACAAAAATCAAGAAAAATATCTTGTAATATTATGGTAAAATTCAAGTTTTCACTTACACTTTGTAGCTAGGCATGTGGAATAATATGTGGGTTTAAAGTTGTAGTATTTTTAGCTATTTGAAGTTCATCTCTATTTTTGTACGAGGTTTTAGAAGAATGGGACATTCCTAATTTGATTTATTAAAAACGCATGTGGAGATGTTATTTGGAATACATATATAATTTGGGCTTTATCATTATTTTGGGAGGCCTTCATGACATGTTTTTCACATGTTTAATGTATTAGTAGTTTAGTGTATTTTAATTTTTATTTATTTGAGTTTCCATTCATCTTAATGATTTGGTTTAGATTTGCTTAATTTGGATCCTATAGACACTAAAATTTAATCAATAATTTCTTTAAAATGCTTGTCCTTGACATCCTTACCTTGCTTGGTCAAATTTCATTCTGATAACCCACAATGTCTAAGGAAGACTTAAAAGTCTCATAATTACTATGCATATCTCCAAGGCTTCCCTATTTTTTTATTGTTTATCCCTATTTAACATGTACTTCACTATCACTCTGATTTAAAAATCTTCTATCCCTCTTAGATTGGAGTGCAATATCAGACAAGGATTCATTGTGTCATTGTCCTATAGTATGTCTTTGTCCATAGTGCTCTAACGATCATCTTTTTAGAATGACATGATTCATAACAGTTCTCCCATGTAAAGTAATAGGTTGATTATCAAAAACATTTGAAATATTAACCTATAAAAGTACATCAAGGCTCACACTTGATACCCACATATATTCTATCTATAACTTTTTTATAAAGGCAATTTCAAAAGCATCTATCTATTTAATAAATAGCCTTATGGTGATTATGTTGTAGTATTTTGGTCATTGGCCAAGTTAACATTATTTTGTTTTAAGTTGATGACATTATTTTTGTCAAAATTTATAATCAAAATTACTAATTTCATATATGTTACCTTCCCAAAATGGATAACTACATCGACCTTAGGTCCACATGGAATATTTAGGCAACACTCAATAAATAAATGGGTTTTTTTAGGATAACTCGACCATATCCCACTTACCCATTATTTTCCCCCATTTGTATTTGATATTGTTTTAAGTACTTGGGAAGGTTAGGATTTAATTTTTTTAGGTCATCTACACATTCAAACAAAATTCTTACAAAATTAGATAGCATACTGATAGGGGAAACCAAGCCCAAATTTTTAGATCCAACACATAGGCTACCTAAATAGAGTTGTAGTATCAAATAATGATGTATTATGACCTTTTCTATCTTCTGCATTATTGTCTTTGTATATATTAGATCAATGTTTTCAATTAACTATGTGTTTATAGGTTCTTATATATATTTATAGACATTCATAGTTAATTAATGAACCTTTAGAATAAGAGGAATGATGAGAGACCAAGAAGAACAACTCCATCACAAGTGTGTAAGATATGACTCAATAAAGCTCAAGTTGAAGTATGAGGAATTATGTTTGGTTATTTTCTCTAGGCTTGACCTTTGATAATCAAAATGTATCCATGTGTCTCTTATATATTCTCCTTATTAAAATAACTTGACATGATCTTGTATATATAGGTTGATCTAGGACAAGTTACATGCATTATATGACTTATGAAATGGTAAGGATGAGGTTAAAGGAGTAGAATAAATGAAAATGGGCAAAAGGGATGACAAGGATAAAAGATATAAACACATGTAGGTCATGTCCCTAACCTATATAGACTTTATCAAAGCACAAGTTTGACTTAGAGATGACACATGCTCAATTTTTTAGGGAGAGCATGATAACATGTGATTTATAGTCTAAAAATGCTAATGGATGGTTTCTAGTAAGCCTTATATTGTGAATTTTAGGCTTAATAGATAAATGAGGACCTAAGTGGGTAAAAAATCATCCAAAAAATATTTTAATGTGTAAAAGGTTGAAAAATATGATAAATTAAGAATAAGACACTGGAAATAATGATCTTGTGCCAAATTTAAGTGTTTATATAATGCCACCACTCTGACATGAGTATAATAACATGAATTAATAAATGTGTGTGCCAAAGTATAAATGTAAATAATTTTAAACATGCATCTTTAGTTACCTAGGGAAGAAAGTAAGGTTTTTATTTGACACACACTCAAGCTAAGCCTCCATCCACACTAGATTTTGATGTGCCTAAAATAAATTCCAATTGCTACAAGTAGTTAATTCTCATAATAGATATTTAAAGTTTTAAATTTTTAAAAGAGAGCATAGGAATGAGCACATATGGTTGGTATTTTTTCCAAATTCCATAAAAACCACTTCCATAAGTAGACTTTAAATAGGCTTTGAAACAAAGCCAATAGTTTTCTGGGAGTCAATAGTGCCCAATCTACTTCTATCAAGTTTACTTATTATTATTTTAAATGTGACTATATATACCACCCTTTTAAGGTAAGGGATGAAGACTTGTGCTATAATCATTCATCTCAAAATATAATTCTAATACCTCATATGTTAGAAAAATAATATAGTTAAAGATTCAATATTATGAAACATATGCCACTAAAATTTGAATATAGTTGATACTTATGAATTATTTTTGAATAGATGTATCATGTATAAGTGTCAACCAGCATAATAAATATAGTATCATATCAATCAAAATGAAAAGGGGTATTATGGTTTTGTAGCCAAAGTAAGATATGAATAACTAGAATTCCAAAATGTGATATAATATGCCCCAATAGATTCATGATAGAGACCATGGAAACATGGGCACAAAATAAGTATACCAAAATATGCATCATATAAATAATGGCTACAATCAAAGAATATAAAATGTATGATCAACATCATGGCTACAAGTAATGAACAAAGCAAAGGACCACACAAGTTAGTGACCACACCCAAGTTAGTGAGACAACACAAGGACAAGATAAATAAACCATGATGACAAGAGGATCCTCTATAGATAATGATAGGAAAACAAATAAACACATACACACATAAAAATCATTTGCACACAATAATGAATGTAATCATGTAACAATTGTAATGAAGATAACAGTGTCATACATATAAGATCTAGATACTATAATGAGATGTAATAACTAATATAAACTAGCTCAAACTAACAAAGGACAAGCAAGGAAATATATCACCATGCAAAATATATTGAATTTAAATTCCCCAAGATGGGACATGTTGTTGATGAAAATTCCCCCTCAATATGTGGGCAAATAATGTGTATCCCAATATCATGTTACACGTGAATCTACATAGCACCTAATTGATAAATACCATGAAAAATAAATGTGAAAATTATGGATATGAAAATATATAGCATAGGTAAATATGTAACCATGTAAAAAATCAATATTTTTTGAATTTTGTATTTTGCAATGGTTTTGAATTTTGTATTTTGCAATGTTTTTGAATTTTGTATTTTGTAATGTTTTTAAATTTTGTAGCCTGAGATCCCACCCCTTTATAGATAAATTTTATAAATGATGTATATACCAAGTATGATGAATATAGTGAGACAAGATGTAAAAAGATGTATAAATCATAAAATTAAATAAATGTAATAATGTGAGCCATATATGTAAATAATTCCCAATCATAAGCTATTATCAAAGTGTCACGATCACATGATATATATGAATATGTTGCAATGCCTACAAGTGAATAGATCCTAATAAAATATGATGTTATACATGGATAAGACCACATGCCCCCCAATATATGAAAACTCAATAACAAAAAAGTATGGCAATAAATTTACCATAAGTGATGATCCATCACATGTCACTATATGTATAAGATCTAGAATCTAAATAAGTAATGTAGACCCATAAGTGTAAGGGGTATAATATAATCCATATGTGTGTCATAATAAAATATGATGTAAATTATAAACCATGGGTATCATGCCTCTGTTGGATGAATATAAGAGATATAAGAAACAATGGGTATCATGCCCATGTAGGTGAATATTTATGTGATTAATAAGGATCATGTGTGGAAAAAATGTCCCCATAGGCAAATATATGATCATGTATGAATGCATGATTTTTTGTTTTTTATTAATATGCGTAGAAGAAGAATATAAAGTAACACAAGAAGTCATAAGTTGTATGTGAAAAAGAAAGGATTGAGGCTTGTAAACTAGAAGAATAAGATGAGGATTATTATATGCAACATATGTATTCCCTCAGAACCCAATGCATGATGTGACTAAATTTCCCAAAATATATGTTTTGATAATTGAGATATTAACATAAGTGTTAAGAATGGGCTCGATAATAAAATGGTCAAGTCCAATAAAACATATAAAGCCAAATAAAACAAATGTCTTAGAATAATATTGATGAAAATAGAAAGCAAGCATCAATGTGAAACTAAGGAGATATAAGATTACCATCAATCACTATTAGGAAGCTACATGTAAGACATGACATATATAAGAATAAAGTTATGTATAAGACTATGGTATAATAATGATGTATTGATGTGGCCCAAATCTTAGTCATAGAAATATGGATGGTATGATACAAAGGCAAGTGATATGAAATGTACTCACTCATGCAATAGTAATATGCAAATAAAATCATGTACAGAATCAAGATATGTATATTATATGTAAAGGCAAATGTAATATGCATGATCTATATAAATTTAATAAAGTTGCCCAATATAGGAACTAGAGAAAAATAATTAAGATTGTCACTATGTAATCATCGTAATGTATATAAATGCTCCCACAATAGTTGAGACATGAAATGAGTCCATAACCATGTGTAACTTGAATATCATGCATTATACCTACTAAATTATACAATGATAAGCACATGTTGAGACATGAATCTATAAAAACCTCTGAGATAGACAAAATAGGCATGATATGTATTATACAACCAAGATAAAGGCAAAGCAAATTTTTTTTTGTCATTTATGATTTTTTTAATTTTTTGATTTTGTATTATTTTTATATTTTTTTATTGTATGCCCATAAAAATTTATGTATAATTATGTATCAATTAATATATAGATGCATGTATGACTAGTGTTAATTAGATCATTAAATCAAATCAAATGGCTATTCTATCCATAAGCAAAAAATCCATGGGAATTGGCTAAATTTGTATTTATGGGAATTCCAAAATTCAACAAATATCTTCAAGTGACATCACTTGGTAAGTGGTTTATTAAAATTAATTATAAATACCCAAAGTTCAAATCTTGTAAATCTCAAGATAAATTCAACCATGTTCCATAAATGCAAACTCAACCCCAAATATTAATGGCATAAACCCTCCAAAATAGACTGAACCTCAACCACACATCTTGATCATCATCCAATAATTTAAAATTTTTAGGAAAACCTATAAATAGAAGGTCCATTTGTTATTATTAAAAAAAATCAAACTTACTCTACCAAAACTCTGACAAAATATTCACCCATTCCTTCATTGCTCAATCAAAACACATAGAGCACAAGGGAAGATGTTGCAAGAAGTACATCATGACATTGATGAAGATTCTAAGTTCTATATAGGGACCAATAAAACTCGTATGCCAATAAGATAGATAAATCCAAAGAGAAGGTAAAATTGCATTATTTATCTTCCTTGTGATTGTTTATTTCTTCCTAATCATTTCCTAATATGAGGACATGTGTTTGGCTTTTAGATTTTTAATCATTGAATTTTGATTTCATAACTAAAAAGAAACTAACTCTCTCTTAATCATGTGTTTACAGTAATCATAGTTTCAAATATTTAGTATGATCATCGAATACAAAAAGGGTTTATCCAAGACAATTAATTATAAAACCTATTTATATTTATCATGAGTGAAAGGGTAAGCAAAATTCAATCCCCTTTCCTAGGTGACTGAAACGAGAGAGATCGATGCATCAAAGATACTTAGTGGACTCCACGGAGCCATCATCTATAACTACATAGACCATCTAATTGTTGAGATTAGATCAACATGTTTTAGAGAGGGTAAAAATACTTAAAATTAAAATTACACTAAAAAGGTAACAAAATACTAAGCAATGGATTCTACAAACAACCATAGCTTATACTACTTATTCATGACCACAAAGCTCTATGAGGCATAAATAGAGTATCATAGATTCTTAAAATCTATATTTAGCATATAGACATGATCCTTGGTAGTTGACCATTTTATTGTACCCCATCCTAAGTTTATATCACCTTATGAGCATAATTTAGATGCAATCATTGGCTAGCCTTCTAATTCTAAAATTTTAAAAATATCAAAAAAAAATAAAAAATTCAAGAAAATAAAAAAACATTCAAATAAAGAAAAAATATTTAGCATTTACATGTTTACTAACTTATGTATATGATGTTTAATTTATGTTTATAGATAGCATATAATTTCTTTTCTATACACACATAAGTTTGATGTGTACTTAAAGATGATACATGCATACACTAGATACATGATACATGAGCATATAGATGTTGGACCTTTTCTCCACTCATGTGACACACTAAACTATGGGTATTTTCTTCATTGATCATGATTAATACATGTTACATTATTTTATGATCATTTTACATTATCATGTTGAGCTTATATATTAATGCTTACACATGGCTATATTTATTCTTACATATTACACTGTGTACAAGATATGCTATGCTACATGACATTTTGGTGACACATGTAGGTAGGAACTAGTATAATATTATTATGTTGGTTGCTTATATTTCACTTATTCATCTTATCCAATGGCTTACTTGAGTGTACCTCTTTTTTGACCTTATTTTGATTATGGAACATTTTAACATGTTCCTTATTTGTTAACCATAGTGCCCCTGATTATTGTTTCTTTGGTATGTAAACATTTTACCATGTCCTTTCCTTTGAGTGTGTGTCATTTGAGCATGCCCTTTGTTTGTGGTCTCCTTAGACCCTCTTCTGCATGACATTGATTGCTTATGTGTGTGTGTTTGATTATTTGTTGATATTGTGCTTATTACCCCTAGATGTTGTCATCATCCATATCATACATATTAGGAATTGTTATGTTTGGATACTATGAGCTTCATTGATACATATACTTAGACATGATACCAATATATGCCTCATTACTACATGATTAATACATACATTAAATGGTTATCTTATCCTTTTGAGATAAGGTAACTACCAGGTTGCATTCCCCTTACGTCAAAATGAGGGCATGGCATAGAGACATGAGTCCACATACATATAGTTGGTAAAATTGGCATAATTTGATACAATTTCAATAATTTAAATATACACTTTAGTTAAAATATTATGCATTTGGCACCAAATTTCACATATTTGAGATAGAGTTATTCATATTAGTGATGGATATTATACATACTTTATAGAGCATAGGTTAAATTTTGACAAATACTTCAACTTGAGACACATTAGAGGTGCATATTCCATGAAAATACACCAAATCATAGATACATATTCAGATCATATACCCATATATGCACCAACCTTACCAAGATGCATTAATTGAGTTTTATCTATCTACAATAATTGGCTCCCTTGAGTAGTGTGGTTGAGATTTAACACCCTCGATGGCCTTGAAACTACATTCCTTTTATAGGTTGAGATAGTTACACCATTTGACTTGGGCAAGATTGACTAGATTATGTATACACTTGATTTGTGTGATTGAGATTCAGTGATCTCGATGGCCTTGGCATAACCCACCCTTGCACCATATTGGGGGCATGATCACCCTCAAATTCTCCTCTTCACATCTCCAAGGTTAAATTTTGAACCTCTATCTTCAATGTTTAATCAAAGAATCATCATTACCAAATCAAATTACTAAGGGGCAACATGGTTGCATTGGCACACAAGTGTATTCCTTCCCCGCTTTATTTTATTTCAAGTATTTCAATTATTAAAATTTTAAATTATATACACTAATCACATTATAACATGTCATTGGTTGTAGGTAATACACAAATAACAAATTCAAACAGGGCTCAAGTAAAGACAAGGTGTGTTTTACACACTATGGTACACATTTCTTTCCTTTAAACTAGTAATTCAATCCTTATGCATTACTATATTAAAGGGGGGAGGGGGGGATGTAGATACTAAAAGCTAATTATATATGATAATCTAATCTTGTACACTTGACAGATATCACTCATGGCTCAACCCTTTGGTTCATGACCTTTATATTGTCAAAAGGCTCATGTTCGCCATCTCATTGTGCCAAAATGATTATCCCATTGTTTGACTCTAATATTTTGATTACCTATATCCCCTATAGCCCATAGTCTACATAAAACATAATTTATATCCTACTCTAGTAGTTGAAAATCTTCATCAACTTTATATCCTCCCAAACACTATAGTCCAGACTAGGACACTCGCATTGATGCTAATGTCCTAGATCTAACACTAGTGTTTTATCCTTACAAACTATCAAATTTGAAAACATTTAAACATATATGGGTTGGCCTATAATACTATTTTAACCCTCTCATATGATCATTTCAAAAGGTGTGGTATAAATATAAAATAAAAGGTCATTCATTATCATCTACCAATTACCAAACAAACACATATCAGCTCACACTTAATCATTTACAAAATTGATTTATACTGCCCTATTATTTCCTATTTCCAAATCAATCATAGGTGCAGTCTTATTACAAGTCTAAATCATTTAAAGATAATCCCATGAGAAGTATTTGTTAAGTTATAATCTAGATCACTACATGCACTCTCATATAATATATTGCACAATTATTCACACACAACGCATCACAAGGGGATAATTACATCGATATGACACCCTCTTCAGAGTATACGACTATGTAGGTAGTGCTCATTAATATAGGGGTATTTGATTTTAGCTCAACTTTAGTTGAGCCCACTAACCCCTATTTTGAAAGGTGATATGCCCAAGTTGGAGGACTTAAGATTTTGAGAAAAATATTGATATCCAAAACTTGTGCATGTGATCCGAGTTGATAATCTACAAGGTGACAAATATCCCTAATAGGTATAGTTGGTCATTCTATAAAATGACTTGTAGTCCATACTAGATAGAAGTGTTGGATCTAGGACAAAAGAGTCGACTATGGCATCTAGATCCCAATGGTAGTGTCCAAACTAACAAAGAGCAAATATTTAAAATTTGATGAATCATTATGGAGCATCATCATGTCTTATCTTATACTTGCATCTATCATATATATCCACACATCAGAAAATGAGCTAGGTATTATTTATTCTTCATGTTACTATATTTAAATTACTATTTGTCATTGTGCATTCTATATTTAGCATACTTTCATAATTTAACATTATATCAGAATAATGTGAATCTAAATTATTTAATTGGCTTACTTTTATAATAGATTATCTATTTGTTTAATTAGTTTATTCTTCCCCTAACACTTAACAAAAACTTTAAAATGGTTAAAAATTTTAAAATGACCTAAGCATGGCATGAAAAGCTAGTTACTTCTTTACATGTGTTATTTATCACATATTTTGGTTGATAACATATTATTTTTCTATACAGATGTACATTTCATGAGGTATGTGAGTGTGATGTAGGATATACATCACATATGAATTCTTAGATGTTATAATCCCTTCTATCCAATGGTCATGCCTATGTTTAGGGCATCTCTTTTTACATGTAACACCATAACAGGCTTTATTTATGTATGACCTCAAATGCACTATAGATCTACATATCTTACAAGTGTCTTTTTAACCACTCATATTTTAAATTTTGATACATCGATATACTAATTTTATATAATATTCCATTCTTAACATATAGATAAAATATAGTAGTTCTCAGTTGTTTACCTTATTGCATGATAGGCTAGACATTGCTTGTTTATTATGTGTGGCCCTAGGCACTTATGTGAAAATTGTTCGAACATCTCTATGATATTTTTCTTGGTATGTGTAGTCACTAAAATTAACACTATTAAATATTTTTTAATGATGTCTCAAAGGTGGCCAAGGATGTTGATGAGGTGTCATGTGTGTTAGAATGACAATGACAAAGTGTGCTTCAATATGTTTCAGTGTTCTTGCATGGTTCTTCAGTGTTTGAATTAGTGACATAGTTGATGGATGTTATTAATGGTGTGGTCATGTTTAAAATAACCTATGGGGTGTCATGGGTTCTTTGAGTGTTTGTGGAAGTGAAAGGAATTCATTAGAGTAGTCATATGAATGTCTAGGTTCTCCTAGTCATCTTGACAAATAAGGCTGAGTAAGTATATTGGTGACATTAAAATTCACATGTGTAAGGGTCTCAAGAGAATTTTAGTTTATGGATGTATTAAACTATGCTATTATATCATGTGGTCCAAGATTTATGTCTTAAAATGATGTATATTAAAATTTATGGTAGTGCAAAGTTGGTCTCCCAAGCAGATTTCACTAGTTTCCATACTTAGCCAAATTTGTAATATCAAAGATCTACGATGCATGTTCAATTATGAAAATGGATATATATAATGGTGATAATTTATTAACTAGGTCAAAGGATACTGATATTGAATGTGATGATGCCATGTGTCATAATTACAGTGAATTGGTAGCAGATTAATGATGAGCATTTCATTATGCAAATCAAAGATCGATAGTGCACATTCAATCGTGTAGATGGAGACCAACAATGAAAATCAAGTCAATAATTAAATAATAATATAATGAATATTTGGATTCTAACTATTTTAAGATAATTAATTGAATGGATACTAATAGTAGGGTACATAGAAGACATGCAGGGCTGCCAAATGTCACAATCTCATAAGCCTAGATCAAAATTAACAGTGAGCACAAAGTCAAGGCTAGGAGACTCCAAAAGAGATAAAAGAAATGAATTTAATAAATTTTATAGGGGGGATGATATGAAGACACATGTTTAAAGTTTTGGCATTAAAAAGTGACTGTTAGAATTTGAATTTTCAAATTAACAAAGGAAAACTAGTGTCGATTATTTTGCTTATATCTTGAGCATATGGAGGAATTTATTGATGGAGTAAAAAGGAAAATTGTAAAAGACTCCAAGGGGAATCCATAAAAATTTATTATAATGTTTTAATATCTGTAAAATTTTAGTTATTGATCTTAAAATTTGATAATGGGTTTGACCTTCTTCTGCAAGTGACCCAAGAAGGATGTTTGTGTTTGTATTGATAGTGTTTTAATGTTTCAAGGTGAATTATCAATTGTAGATTGTTGTAAACTACATGAGGACCATATTTATATATTTTGGAGGTTGAATAATCCATATTTAGTTTGAATAAATTCTTAAAATTTGATTCTTTATTTATTCATGGTGTTCTTGTGTACAAGGCCAATGTTTGAGTATATTTTACATATGCATAAGAGTATAGTGATGGATGTAATCAATTGAAGGTGTCTTAGGGGTAATTTGGAGTGGAAATATGAATTTATAATTGGTATTGTGTTCATAATTTTCTCAATGAAGTGCTAAAGGTGTGAATAGGTCTCCATAGGACCTATAAGGGCTACTAAGGCATGATTGAAAGGTGTAATTGCTTAAGGGTGACCGATGGATGTTTTGGTTGACCTATAAGGGTGGTATTAAACTATGTCTTAGTGTGATATAAGCCTTAAGGTTTAAGGCAAGTCTTATTACCAACTAAGAAGATGGAAATCAAGAAGACTCTATAAAGAGTAAAATCAAAGGATAGAGAAGTGTGAGTGTGCCTAATGGATGGATTGAAGAGTAGAGTAGGTTGAGGATTGTGTGCATGACCTATAGGTCATATTTCTGATGTCATAATAGATTTATTATAGGTTTTTTTATTGAGTATACGTGAAGAAGTGTAGAGTGATCCAAAAGGTGGTTTTGGATACATTGAGAGGGTGGGAAGGCTATGTAGGGTTGAAGAAAGCTGATATTCATTATATCTCCATCAGATTGGTAGGTAATCAGATATTAGAGGATGTTCATGTTATAGGTGTTGTAACATCTAGGTCAAGAGTTTTTTGTCCATCCTTAAAGGTTGGGGCTCTTTGTGAAGTGGGTGATTCACTAAAGTCTCATGTTATTAATCAAATTATAAGACAAGTAGTCCATGTGTTTGTAGGCTTGAGATTGGTTTTTATTCCTCATGAGGGTTTCCCACATAATCCTTATATTGTGTGTTTAATCTTGCATTATCTTTTTTTTTCATTGTTATGAATGATGTATATGCTTCATGATTGTATGTGTTGAATGATTAAGGGTTTGAAGAGTTTGGAATTAGATTGAATATATTACATCACTAATTCACCCCCCAGTGATTGTACCTATAACAATTAGTATTAGATCAAGAAATTCTTTTCAAGTTTAACCACTTGAAGGTGATCTAAGGTACAATGGCTATTCAACATGTGCAAGGTGATTTCTCTTATAAGAAATCACCAATGTTCAATAGGTCAAATTATGTTTTTTGGAGTGTGAGGATGAATACCTACATCATGTCACTAGGGTTTGACATTTAGAAATCTATTGTGGATGGATATTCAACCCCCTACTCCTCTAACTAGTGCATTTGATAAGAAGTTGTGTGAGAGCAATTCGAAGGAAATGAATGCCATCACTTGTGGTCTTTCAGAGACTAAGTTCACCAAGGTACTCTATTACATGTCTACCAAAGAACTATGGGATAAACTACAGATCATCTATGAAGGATATTAAAAGGTCAAGTTGGCCAATTTTTAGACTCATTGAAGATAATATAAGAGTCTTAAGATGAAGGGAAAATACTATGTGGCATTCTTTCTCTAGAAATTTGATGAGATTATGAACATTATTAGAGGTATTAGAGAGAAGCTTGAAGAATATACTATATTAAAAAAGGTATTAAGGTCTCTCTCCCTCAAGTTTAATTAAAAAGTGTCTACTATAGAAGAAATTTGTGATCTTACTCAGATGAAGATGGATGAATTGCATGGCATCCTAACTTCCTATGAGATGAGAGTCAATGAGGATAAACCACCAAAGAAAGAAGCAACATTCAAGATAGTGTTAGGTTGTGGAGCTAAAAGCTTCACTGATGCAAACAGGAGAGGAGGTTGCTGAAGGTTGCTGAGTTGCAGAGAAGCTGGGGTCGGTCTGATCAGCCGACGTCGGCAGGATAGCATAGAAAAGCAATCAAAGTCGGTCATATATCGGCCGACGTCGGTCACCTCCAGGCAGATAGGGACCGACGTCGGTTGCCTGTGTGGTTCGGACTGCGTTTATTACGAGCAATTAGCTAACGAACCAAGTGTTTGCATGATCAGGGCTAATTATAGACTGAGAGCTGCGGATCTAATTATTGTAATTAGATGTCTAATTATTGTTTGGATGAGATCTATATAATAGACTCATGGTTGTATTTGAAAAGTGGGCTAGTTTGAGTTGAGCAAAGTTTGCTCCTTCTGTGTGTGAGGTGAGCAAGGGTGTTCCTCCTAGTTCCATAGTAGTACCAGGCGTGTTGGTGCTGGTTTGGAGAGTCAGCTGGATTCTTTAGGAGTGTAGGATCTCGGTCACAGTTGCATGGCCTATATAGGAGATCTACATGGTAAGTAAGATCGTTGATCTGCAGGTGTATGTGTGTGCAAGGTCAAGGTTCACAGGTGAGCAGAACCGTTGTTTGATTTGCAAGTGTGCAAGATCATATAGACAGCAACACAATAGGGAGCAGTATCAGGCAGGATCTACTTGGAGTACAGGTGTGTACTCGGATAGAGCTAAGAGGAAGGCAAGGGAGTTCCTTCCATAAGTATGGTCTGTTGAAGTGCAGGTTATTGTAGGTTCATGGGAGATCTACTTGAAGTACCTTGAGTACTTGTGAAGCACGTGGAGTGCTTGTGGAGTGCGTGGAGCACTTGTGGTGTGCGTGGAGCATGGGAGGTGAACACCAACTCTATATTTGAGTTGGGTGTTGGGACCTGTGAGAGGGAGAGCTTTGGGGAGAAGATTTACTGTTCACTTGAGGTGTGGGAAACCTCTGTAAGGTGGTGGAGAAGATGTGGGATATTCTCTATTGTATTCTTTTCTGTATAAAGTGTTAATACAAGTTGTGTATTGTCTCTCATATGCTATGTTATTCTGAATTCTAGTTACTTGGTGAATCTGGTTATTTCCACATATTAAGTTGCTTGGTATTTGGTAATCAATTGTATGCTTCTGGTGTTTCGCACCCTGACAAGTGGTATCAGAGCCAGGTTGTAGGAAGCAGGGTTGTGTTTGGTTACAGGGCACTCTCAGGGGTTTCTGATCGAGTGGGAGTAGAGCAACGGCAGATCAAATTAAGCTAAGAATGGAGGAGTTGAAAAGCACAGACGGTCACTCACGGTCCGATGGAAAGAAAGAGCAGGGAAAAGAACATTATTGGTCAGTAGCAGATCAGCATGAAGAAACTGAAGATACAAATGTTGTAGGTGTTGTTGCACAGGATGTGTTTGCAGGTTTCTTGGATAAAGTTGAATCTTGGATAAAAGATTCGGTTGCCTCTTTCCATGCAGCCCCAGGTAGAGGAGATGGTAAGCCTTGCCAGAGAATTGGCAAAGGGGAAGTGAAGCTGAAATTGCAGGTAGCCAACACACATGTGTTGATGAAGGTCATGCAGGTCCCAGGTCTGGAGATATGGCTAATTTCTTTAGAAAGATTGGGTGATGAGAGATGCACAAGAACTCTCACAGCGGTAGCACTTGAATTAGCTGGTGGTAAGAAAATAGGTATACTTTATCTACTTGTTTATATTACTGATTCTTCTTCTGTTGTGGAGACGTGGCTTCGTAGGCTTGGTCACATGAGCAGGAAGGAGATGCATGTTCTTAAGTTGAAGACAGATATATTTGACAGGCTTAAGAACTGGAAAGCTATGGTGTTCTTGGAGGAGATGGCGGACAGAACCCAGTGGATGGTGCTGGATACTTCTGAGCAGAGCAGTTTGGACATGGGTTTTGATTTAAAGAAGCTCGCAGGTAAAAATTCATCACTCACAGGCGAACACAGGTACCGGCGTCGGTCAGGAGGAACCAGCATCAAACAAACAGGTGCCGATGTCAGTCATGTGCAGACTAAAGCCGGCGATGTCGGGCAGGGTAAGACCGATGTCGGTCATGGGACCGACGTCGGCAGTATGTAAGACTGATGTCAGTCAGGAGGACCGACATCGACAGTAAGGACACCAACGCTGGCAGGTTGGTAGTTAGGGACAGACGCATGAGAACTGACGTCGGTCGGATGCAGACTGTGGGGTGGCCGAGGTCGGTCACTGTAACGAATTTTGGGTGGACAGCATGTTGTCAAGGAGTCTCAAACACCCATACAGAGGACTGAAGGTGTAAGTAGGCCCTCAAATTCGTTGTTCCTCTTCTTTATACTTGTTGCTAATTGTAAAGCAGGAAGGATCCAGGAAATAGGTGGGAGCTAGGCAGGATTATGATGCAGAACCAGACAGGTGTTTTGGTAGGTTTGCCAGCTGGATGAAAGCACAGAGACGAATGGATGCCTTAGTAGAAGAATAGAGAGAACGGATATGTGAGATGAAAGACCAGGTCATATGGTCTTGAGGAGCTGCAGGACAGTGGTATAGGTTTTGACAGGTGGAGGATGAAGCATGGCTTCAGTCAATGTCAGGGTAACTACTGTGGTTTGTCTTACCAGGTGGATGATGAGTCGCGACATCATTCTGTTGCTGTATGTGGATGGTATATTTGCTAGCAGGGTTAGTACATACAGGGTTTTGTTGAGCTAAGGGTAAGATTAGTTCAGTGTCATGTCATGAGGAGTTTGGAGCAGCGAAATTCTTTGACATGGGAGGCATGGAGATCACAGGTTGATTTTGTCTCGAGTGGGAGCTGATGTGAATCAGGTGTTGGTGAGGTTCAGGATGCAAAACCAGAGCACACTAAGGGCTGGACAGGTACAATGTCCAAAATCACATGAGGTCTGGTATAGACCTGAGTATTCCCATGCAGTGGGAGCTGTCAGAGTTAGGAGCCAATTCGGGGAAGTGGGTTCTCAAGTTTTTTGAGAGGGACCGGCAGCAGGTGTTGCTACGCAGGGTCAGGACTTCACTACAGGTGTTGTAGGTTCGGATGTGGCAGGGTACTCGGATGACAGGTGGTACACCACGGGATGTGTGGTGGGTTGTCTTCAGGTGGGAGCTTGAAGAGGGATACAAACTAGGAAATAGATTAGATGGAGTACAGGTACAGGTATAGTGTAGCTATTTATCTCCAAGTGGGAGATTGTTAGGTTGTGGAGCTAAAAGCTTCACTGATGCAAATAGGAGAGGAGGTTGCTAAAGGTTGCTGAGTTGCAGAGAAGCTGGGGTCGGTCTGATCAGCCAACGTCGGCAGGATAGCATAGAGAAGCAACCGACATCGGTCATATATTGGCCGACGTCGGTCACCTCCAGGCAGACAGGGACCGACGTCGGTCGCCTGTGTGGTTCGGACTGCATTTATTACGGGCAGTTAGCTAACAAACCAAGTGTTTGCATGATCAGGGATAATTATAGACTGAGAGCTATGGATCTAATTATTGTAATTAGATGTCTAATTATTGTTTGGATGAGATCTATATAATAGACTCATGGTTGTATTGGAAAAGTGGGCTAGTTTGAGTTGAGCAAAGTTTGCTCCTTCTGTGTGTGAGGTGAGCAAGGGTGTTCTTCCTAGTTCCACAGCAGTACCAGGCATGTTGGTGCTAGTTTGGAGAGTCAGCTGGATTCTTCAGGAGTGTAGGATCTCGGTCATAGTTGCATGGCCTATATAGGAGATCTACATGGTAAGTAAGATCATTGATCTGCAGGTGTATGTGTGTGCAAGGTCAAGGTTCACAGGTGAGCAGAACCGTTATTTGATTTGCAGGTGTGCAAAATCATATAGACAGCAACACAACAGGGAGCAGTATCAGGCAGGATCTACTTGAAGTATAGGTGTGTACTCGGATAGAGCTAAGAGGAAGGCAAGGGAGTTCCTTCCATAAGTATGGTCTGTTGAAGTGCAGGTTATTGCAGGTTCATGGGAGATCTACTTGAAGTACCTTGAGTACTTGTGAAGCACGTGGAGTGCTTGTGGAGTGCGTGGAGCACTTGTGGTGTGCGTGGAGCACGGGAGGTGAACACCAACTCTGTATTTGAGTTGGGTGTTGGGACCTGTGAGAGGGAGAGCTTTGGGGAGAAGATTTACTGTTCACTTGAGGTGTGGGAAACCTCTGTAAGGTGGTGGAGAAGATGTGGGATATTCTCTATTGTATTCTTTTCTGTATAAAGTGTTAATACAAGTTGTGTATTGTCTCTCATATGCTGTGTTATTCTAAATTCTAGTTACTTGGTGAATCTGGTTATTTCCGCATATTAAGTTGCTTGGTATTTGGTAATCAATTGTATGCTTCCGGTGTTTCGCACCCTGACAGATAGAAATGAAGACAAAGAAGAATATAACTCAAGGTAAGGAATTCAAGTATGATGAAATATCTAATGATGAATTAATAACTTTGTTTACAATTAAATTGAAAATAGGCTCAAGTATAAGGGTAAACTACCCTTCAAAAGTTTTAATTGTGGAGAAGTAGGACACTTTGCTAAAAGTGCCCTCATAAGCATAAGAATAATGATGATGAAGAGCATGGTCAAGGACAAGATGAAGGAAAGAAGACATTTAGGTCTAATAAGAGGAAGAAAGGATTCAGAAAGTATGACAACAAGAAGAAGTCTTTCAAGGACAAAAAGAGTCTCTACACCAAAGAAGAATGTAGTACATCAAATGAGAGTGAAGCAGTGACTTAGAATATGATCATGAAGATGATGGTCCTATTGAAGATGAAGTCCTCTTCATGATATAAGAATTAAGTTGCTCATATCAAAAAGTGTCTACTTGGAGTGATACAGATAATGAAGAAGACAAGGAGGACTATGAGACTAAATTGGGGAATGATCTTGAAGAACTAAAGATTAAGAAGAAGATTAGAAAGAAGATGAAGTCACAAATCAAGGAATATGAAGAGAAATTTAGTGTGTTTGAGGCAAGAATAAATGAAGATACCAAAGAGAATTAAGGTATAGTCAATCATCTCAGTTGTCAGTAGGAAATCCTATCTACAATATTGAAAGCTAAAAAAGATGAGTGTTCAAGGTATGTGGTTGAAATTGAGTTATTGAAATTTGATTTAGAGAAGACATCTAGTAATATGAAGACATATGTGAGGTTTGAAAAGAGATCAAATGATCTAGACAACATTTTGAATATTCAAAAGCATGCTAGTGATAGAACTAGACTTGGTTACAAAGAAGAACAAAAGATTGTAACTCAAGATAAGGTAAAGACTAATGTAAATAATGACAATCAAACGTTGAAAATCAATAATCAGTCATGAAATGAAGATGTTGGTAGAATGAAGACAAATCAGATAACCAAATGCCATGAGGTATGTCAAATTCAATGGTTATTGTTACACTTGTAATCAATTTGGTCATAGGGCTAGAGAGTGAAGAAGACCTACTAAGAATGAGTGGAATCATTAGTCACATAGTGTGAGCAGGGTTGAGTATTTCAACTATCATGATGTGGGACACTTTGTAAAACATTATCTAAATAAAGTAAGGCAAGTTGAGTTTCCTTCAAGAAGAGTGGTTTGTTATAATTATGAGAAGATTGGTCACATTGCTAGGTTCTGAAAAAAAAAGGTTATCAAGTCACAACAAGTTCTTTCAAGCTCCTAAAGTACAATGAAGAATGCTAATCAACTCATGGAAACCAAAAGTGGAAAGTGTGAGTTATGATGAGTCTGCAAGTCTAAGTGGTTTGTTTGTTGTGGTGGCGAATGATACAGAGGTTGAATAGTGCCAAGATCTCTCATTGTCTACTCATGTTGTGAATGAAGAGACCAATCTCAAGGAAAAGACCAAGGTGCTAGTTGAGGTTAGTTCTGAAGTGTGAATAGATCCAAGTGAACATATTACTATTGTTGATCAAGTTTCATGCAAAGAATATCAGTTGTCAATCCCTAGATTTGAGGTTCTTTCTTCAATTAAAAAGGTATGTCATGAATCTATGTTATCTTCATGTGGTATCAATTCAATCTTAGAAGAGAAGGAGAATTTTGTAGTGGATGACCAAGTTGTTTCTCTTAATACTAAGAAGAAGAAGAAGAACAATCACTCTTATAGCTATAAGAGGATCAAAGAAGTAATAGCTGAGATGTGGGAAACTCCTAGTTTCACATTGTTCTAGGACATTGTGGGTTAGGGTGTCTCTATCTATGCTTCTTAGGAGACATCTTTAATTTGGAGAAGCAAAAATCTGTGCTCTTGTTGTTTCAGAGACTTTGGTCCTAAAGATAGAGTATGGAGGTTTCTACATGTCTAATCAAGGATGGTGAGTTGTCAATATGTTCTTTTTGCATAGAAAAGTGTGTTGACCTTGTTCTAGTATGTTTCAGGTGGTTTCAAGTCTTGAAGATCTTTTATGTGTTTTTTGAAGAATTTTGAGTGCTCTCAAATTTCCAAATTCTTACATGAAGGGTTGTATGTCAAAATCCATTTCAAGGATCTATGGGTTCCCAAAGTATTATAACTTCAAATTTTGGACTAGAAGTGTGTATTGATGACCTCCAATTGTGAGAGAATTTTCATAGGTGGGTGTTGATTAGAAGATGGTGTGTTGACCAAGTTTCTCTTGTAAATCTAATGTTGTTACTCATGCTGGTAATTTTTCTTCCAAAAGGAGTTGAGGTTTGAGGATATTTAACAAGTTGAAATGGCCAAATGGGTTGTTAAAAAGTGCTTCACCATCATCTGAAAGTGTGTGGTGTCTTCCATGGATGAGGATTTGTGCAAATGGAGGGTTAATTGGCAAGTAGGTTTGTGAAGGAGATATGGTGCATAGGTAGATTTGGATGATGATTTTTGTCATGCTTGAGGGGTCAAATGAGTATATTTTAAATATGAAATTTCAAATATTGAATGTGTCTACACAAAAATATATGGGTGTTGCAAGGTTCAGGTAGGGCTACTAGGTCTCTAGGCAAGGCTAGTGAAGAGAAGAGTGGTTTTTGGTCATTTTATCCAAATGAAAAATTTATGTTTATTACTAATTGAATATTGGCTTGTTCATTTGATGATGATCATAGGGTTAGCTTCTGAGAGAAAATTTGAAGGCAAGTATGACATTTCTTCATGGTTAGAGATGGTCTAAAGGTGCTCAAGGGGTACCTAAGATCATGTTACTTAGAGGGAGTCCCTCTTAATGTTTTCAAGGTAATTTTAAGTATTTTCTAGTGTTCATGTATGTTTTATCTTCATAGAGTAGAGTATGATCAAAGAAGAGTGTAGTCACAGAGCATGCTTGAGAAGTTCAAGGTAAGAAGACATATTCATAGTGTTAGGGGGAGTTTGTATCATCTCTCAGAGGTGTTCCTTTCCTATTGTTGGTTATTTAATTATTTTAATGTCCTCAAGATCAGTTGGTGCCTACTTTGTCATTGTGTCAAAGGGGGAGAAAGTGTTTAGAGAGAGAGAAAGAGTGTGAGCATAAGCTTTATGATTGGTGTTGACATCAATGACAAAGGGGGAGATTGTTAGAGAGTTATCAATTATGTCTTCAAGGTGACCAAGGATGTTGATGAGGTGTTTTGTGTGTTAGAATGACAATGACAAAGTGTGTTTCAATGTGCTTCAGTGTTCTTACATGGTTCTTTAGTGTTTAACTTAGTGAGGTAGTTGATGGATGTTATTGATGGTTTGGTCATGTTTTAGAGACCCTATGGGGTGTTATGAGTGCTTTTGGAAGTGAAATGAATTCATCATAATAGTCATATGAATGTCTAAGTTCTCCAAGTCATCTTGATAGATAAGGTTGAGTAAGCATATTGATGACATCAGCATTCACATGTGTAAAGGTCTCAGGAGAAATTTGGTATATGGATGGATTCCCCTATGAGAGGAGATCATGTGGTCAAATTTTTAGGTCTTAACATGATGTATAGAAAAATTTTGGTAGTCAAAAGTTGGTCTCCCAGGTAGATTTCACTAGTTTCCATACTTAGCCAAATTTTCAATATCAAAGATCTACAGTGTGTGTTCAATCATGCAGATGAAGATATAATAGAGAAAAAAAATTCAATAGGGAAAAATATCCTAAGATTTAATGTGATGGTTACATGTGTCACAATCATAGTAAATTGGCAGTAGATCAATAGCAAGCATTTCATCATACAAATCAAATATTGATGGTGCATGTTCAACCATGTAGATGGAGATTGATGATGTGATTCAAGTCATTAATTAAATAATAATATAAGGTATTTATGAACACCAACTGGTGTAAGAGCATTAAATGAATGGAGATTGATAGTAGGGTACACAAAAGGCACATGGGGCTACCAAGTGTCACAATCTCAAAAGCTCATATCAAAGATTAATAGTAAGCACAAAGTCAAGACTAAGAGACTCTCAAGGAGATTTATAGAGTGAATTTGATCAAGTTTCTAGGGGGTAAAAGATGAATACACATGTCTAAATATTTTTCATTGAAAAATGATCGTTGGAATTTAAATTTTCAAATTAACAAAGGAAAACTAGTGTTGATTATTTTGCTTATATCTTGAGCATATGGAGGAATTTATTGATGGAGTAAAAAGGAAAGTTATAAAGGACTCTAAGGGACATACATAAAAAATTATTATAAGGTTTGATTATATTAAAAATTGTATCTATTGAGCTTCAATGTTTACTATGGGTTTGACCTTCTTCTGCAAGTGACCCAAGAAGGATGTTTGTGTTTGTATTGATAGTGTTTTGATGTTTCAAGGTGAATTATCACTTAGAGAGTGTTGTATACTCCATGATGACCATATGTATATATTTTTTAGGTTTGAACAATCCATATTTAGTATGAAAAAATGCTTATAAGTTGATTATTTGTTTATTCATGGTGTTCTTGTGTACAAGGCCAATGTTCGAGTATGTTTTGCATATGCAAAAGAGTGTAGTGATGGATGTAATCACTTTAAGGTGTATTATGGGTCATGTGGAGTGTACTTATGAATTTTAAATTTATATTTTGTTCCTAATTTTCTTGGTTAAGTGCTAAATATGTGAATAGGTCTCTATAAGACCTATAAGGGCTACTAAGGCCTAATTGAAAGGTGTAGTTGGCTAAGTGTAACCCATGGATGCTATCATCAACCTATGATGGTGGTATTGATATTTTCCTTAGTGTGATATAAGCCTTAAGGGTTAAGGCAAGTCTTATGGCCTACCAAGAAGATGGAAATCAAGAATACTCGATAAAGAGTAAAATCAAAGGTGATGGTTTCTAGAGTTGACATGCGAAGGATAAGGAAGTGTGATTGTGCCTAGTAGATGGATTAAAGAGAAGAGAAAGTTGAATATTGTGTGCATGACCTAAAATTCATATTTCCAATGTCATAATAGAGTTGTAATTTTTTTTATTATGTGTGAATAAGTGTAGAGTGATCCAAAAGGTGGTTTTGGATGCATTGAGAGGGTGTGAAGGCTAGAGAGAGTGTGTAGGGTTAAAAAGATATGATATTCATTATATCTCCATTAGATTAGTAGGAAATAAGATATCAAAAGATGTTCATTTCATAGTTTTTTTTGTGTGTGCTCAACATCTAGGACAAGAGGTGCTTGTCCATCCTTAATGGTTTGTGCTCCTTGTGAAGTGGGTGATTCACTAAAGTCTCATGTTTGTAATAAAGTTATAGGAAAAGTATTCCATGTGTTTGAAATATTTAGAGTGGGTTTTATTTCCCATGAGGTTTTCTCACATAATCTTTGCATTGTGTGCTTAATCTTGCATTATCTTTCTTGTTCATTGTTATGAATGATGTGTATGATTCATGAATGTATGTGTTGAATGATTAAGGGTTTGAAGAGTTTGGGATTGAATTTAATATCTTGAATCAATAATTCACTCCCCCTCTTAATTATTGTACCTATAACAAACACTTAATGCTAAAATAATTCACTTGTGACTATCTTTTTATATACACTTAGTTCATCCCTAATTCCACAGTTTTGAACCTCCTCTACTTCTATGTGGATGATCCTTAACTTTAAGTAATTATGATATTGAATACCCATATTATTCATTCCAATTAGTATAAAATCATTATTATACTAATCCACACTTCTAGTTTACATGTCTCTACTCCTTAGACAAGGTCGCTCCTTTAGGATAATATCACTTGTCAGTAGTGTATGAATATGTCGATTGCATCCTCTTACCAAATAATAGATAATTTTTCAAATTAAAATTCACCTAATGGGGAATCTCACATGTTTTTCAAATCCCATAAAATTAATTTCCAAAATAACACTATAAAGATATATTTTCTAACCATTTTCTCACTAGAGGCTGACATGATTGAAAAGCACTAGAACATTTAACTGCACATTGAGAGGAAAGTATCTATTCTTCCTCATTCTAAGTCCATATAACCCTCATATCCCTAAAATAAGTTCTAATACATCTCTACTATTACAAGCCATTGTTAAAGCACATAATTACACTAGGATGGCACCAACGTATACCACTACACCATTATTTCACACACATCACCATAGCATGGGAAAACTACATGGATTTTGTATCCCTATTAGAAGCATTGGTACATAGGTAGTGCTCAACACATGGGGTGTTGAGGTCCAGCACAACTTTATTTAGTAAACCATGTTTCCCATTTATTCCATTTATTACTCATTGTCTATTGAGCTAGGGTTCCAAGTGAATAAGAAAGTACATAGTGGCTTTCACAATAGATCAAGCAACACAAAATACATACATATGACCTATAGGGAAAGGTGCATTGATCCAAATTTATATAGAGGTAAAAATCCCTACCAGAAGTTGGCACACCCTAAAAACACTAGTGTAGGTTGGCCCTATCTAAATAGTGTAACCTTGTCCCATGTGGATGTAGAGCCTTATTCTTAATTCATAATCATCTCACACATTCACATAGTCAATTACAAAATTAATATTGAAATCATTTAGATCAGAGTGCTAGCTAAGTTGTTTTATCTTTTGTTCTTTCCCCTTATAGCATATTTTCATAAATAATAAGTTCCAAATTAATCTTGTGTAATTATTGCATATTATATACATTTTGATTTTATTATTTTGTCTAAATTATATTGGATTAATTTCCTAATTACAATTTTGATAAAATATTATGAGTGACATTTTAACATGTCTATTGTTTGTGGCCCTTGACCTTATGTGTGATATATTTTCTTGTACGACGTTTGAACATGTCCCTTTTATTCAACCTTGGCATTATTGTATGACATCACATAATATTATGTGTTATGCTTGTGTGCTTGTTGAGCTTGAATAATGGTGACATGATACATATCATGCAATTTTATATATGATTACTTTACTGTGTGCCTCATTGTTACAATCATGTAATTTTATATATGATACATGCATACACTAGATATAATGTCACATATATCCTTCAATGACTATTATAATTCTATGATGACATATTAATCACATGTTTACATAATATTATATGATCATATATTTATAACATGACATAAATAAATCCTTCATTTGAGATGAGTGAATTGTAGGTGACATCCCTCAACCTAAAAGGGGGAAATTGCATTGGTCTTGTATTAGAGATCAACAACTCCATGAACATAGTTTTAGACAAAATATAGGTTCAAATTTATAGATTATAGATTTTAAAAGATTCAAACTAATGAAAAATCAAATGATATAATATAATAAATTCAAATTAATTGAGAAATCAAACATATGAATAAATATTGGCACATTGATACAGATTTTGAGGCATATGGCATGCATATGCACTCACCTCACAAAAATTTAAAACATATAATTATATGCACTTGAAGGCATATGTATAAAAATTATAATATCAAAGTTATATGTTGAAAATACAGTTACAAGTGAGCATATAAATGCATAACATTCTATATCATTGGCACAAATTCAAGGATGCATGATACGCATTCATACTCATGCTTGTTTAAGGTCTCAAAGTTGAAAATTTGAAAATTTGAAAAGTTAAAAAATTTAAAGTTTTGAAGTGGAAAAAAGGCATGATACTTGTTCATGCACATTTTCAAAGTTCAAAGTACAAAATCAAAATATTCATTTCAATACAAGCCTATGAGCAACGTGTCATGATGGGGGCATGAAAACTCTTTATTCCCTTTTGATCATGCCAAATAGAATCTAGATACATTTACAATAGTGTTATTTGAATCTATATGAGTGATGTACATTTGAGTCTAGTGTACTCAAAAATATTAGCATCACATCTAATGAACCTAACATGGTTCCACCTTTTGGATTAATAAATTGGGTACTATTCCCTATTCATGAAAGTTGGAATAATTCATCTTTCCAACTCAAGATCTTTATTAGTTATTCAAAATGGGACTTGATCACTCTCAATTCACCATTGATTCAAACTCTTTGAGTGCTTCAACAAAGGGGTACAATTATCCATTATCAATTATAGGTTACAGGGGAAATTTGATTCACCTAAATACAATTTTACTCCTTCTTTGTTGTCTTTTAAAAAAAAATCAAAGTCCAAGATTTTTCAAGTTTTAAAATGAAAAAAATGTCTAATTTGTTATATATTTTAGGGTTTTCTAAATTTGAGTGCCATGCACAATTGAAATATCCATTCAAATATAGAGTGTATTGTACACATTTAGTTTTAACTCACTCCTTTATTCTAGCTATTTTATTTATAGAATAATAGGTGGGGCGGGGTGAGGCAGGGTATGGGGAAATGTAGACACATAAATATAGTGAAAATTACTTTACAATTTTAATTTTTGACACATTCCAAACCACATAACTTGCACCCAATCACATAATTCTTATTCACCATTCTTCAAAGCCATTTATCATTATGTGGGTTTGACACTTTGTTTATCATTAATACTTTACAAAATATTTAATTTAAAATTCTCAAGTTGTCTAAAATCAGACTTATTCTATCTCTAATAGAGGAAATTCTCCTCGATTCTTTTGGATAGGCATGTGCTAGGTGGATTGGAGCACAGTGCAATTATATCCACTTATAGCAATCACATTTTGTGCCAAATAATGGTTAGTTTTTAAGTCTTATAGCACATTTCACATGGTCAAATAAAATAAATTATTAAAATATTCATTTATAAATAATTATCAAGATTCATTCATATTTGAGTCATTCACAAGGAGCAACCATAGTCCAAGTCAAGGGCCCTTTAAAGTAAATCATGAGATATCATTTTCAAGTATCAAATCCATTTTCTAGTTGCATACACATAGTCAAAAATCATAATTGCATATTCACTCTAGGTGGGAGAACTATTTGGGCTTGATTTCACTCCTTAGAGTATTGGATACATAGGCAATGTTAAATCATTAAGGGGGTGATTGAGGTTAGGTCAACCCATTACACTTCTATCTTTTTTTCAAGGTTTAAATATATCAAAGTGACATAAGAGTTTTAAAGGAAAGAGAAGAGAAATAAATATTTCTACATGGCCAAACCCTAGTTGTAATATCTTAGATTACTTAGCATTAACAGGTGCAGTGATCAATTTTTACACATAGTCAACTGGGACAAGTTCATGGTCAACAGACTCAGGGACATTGTGTTTATATCCACTTATAGCAGTCATGTTCATAGATATATTATGCATATGACTTTGATATTTAATTTACAATTTTTTTCCTTATCTATCTTTTTATGTCAATAGTTTCTCACAATCAATTCAAATAAATTCATAGTTAATGGATTACAATGCACTACATCACCATCCACTTACAATGGACCTATGCAGATTTTATTTCTATTCCTAATTTTGATCTTGAACATGTGCATTAATCTATCCTTTTTATTTTCATTGTTAAATAGTCAAAATAGTCAACAAATATATGTGTACAATCCAAGTATATCTCTCTCTAATGTGTTCCAAAATACTAGTTTCCCATATTTAATAATTTGCCAAAATAAGAATAGTTAATCATTGTATATATTTATCATTATGATAATTCTAATTTTACATCTATTATAACACACTAGAAATTTATTTTTTTAATAAAAAATATATGATAAAATATGACTCAAAAACCTCTCTTAGTTAGAGACACACTTTGCACATGTTCATCATGGACATATTCAACTTGATCATAATTGTAACTATCAATTATGTCTTTATGCCATTGATTATTTCATGTGTAAGGTCTCCAAACCTTTTTTTTTTCACTAACACTATCTCTTTTTTGATGCACTTGTAACTTTACTTTGTTATTTTCTAAATAGAATGTGCAAAATTGATGTTTTTCCTCTTTAACCTAGCTTAACACTTCAAAAATAATAAAGAGTTATGGATTTTGGAAAGTGATTGAAGTGGTGTTGAAAACTATGTATTTTGCATGATCAAAATTAGACCTATATATTTATTTGTGAGTGAAATGGATAAAATAGCTCGAGTGAGGATTTTTAACCTTCTATTCCCTAAAAATGAAAATATAATTATATGCAATACTAATACCCTCCCTTGGCACAAGGGGAATGATGAGAGACTAAGAAGAAGAACTTTATTATAAGTGTGTGAGATATAACTCGATGAAGTTAAACTTAAATAAGAAAGAATGATTTTTGATGCTTGGTTATAGGCTTAAAATTTGGTACTCATATTCTCCATGTATATCTTATATATTCTCCTTATTGAAATGGCTTGACATGACCTTGTATATATATACAGATCTATGATAGTTAATGTGCATTAGCCAAATTTTGAAATGATAATGGGTGAGGTCAAAGGCACATAATCAACAACAACAAACATGAGGGATTATAATACTAAGAGAGACATATACTCACAAGGCATGTGTCAAACTTAGATGGACCCATGTAAAGTGTGGGTCTAACTTAGAGATGACACATGCTCAATATTTTAGGTTAAGCATGGCAATAGGTGATGTATACTCCAAAGATGCTAGCATGTACTTTTTGATAAGTGTTAGACTCTAATTTTTAGGCTCAAGGGTTAAATGGGGACCTAAGTGGGGCTAAAAATGTCCAATAAACATGTCAGTATGTACAAGTTTTCTAAATATGATAAATTGGGGAAAAGACACTAGAAATAAGGGTTTTGTGAAAAATTAAGGTGTCTACAATACCATAATATAAATCTTGAGATTTTTTTCTTCTTGGGGTATTCTTTCATACCACTTGCCTTTTTTATCGAATATGCATATATGTTTTTTATCTTTATAAATATATTTGCATGTTTTCAATTAAAAAAAATGCCATTAGGACTCAATTATGAAGGCAATGAAAATGTATAGTCTATTATCTAAAGAAGTAATGAGATGAACTTTAGGGCATATAGTGCATAAGTATATTAACAACATTAAAAAATAAGGGCACCACGTGACAAGCCGTTATGGTTAGGGATTAAATTTGATTGTTGACCTTGCTTATTATGGAACTTTTTGATGAGAGTTATTTATTCAAAATTGCCCTTCAAATGTTAGTATGATTTATATAAGAAGGAAACATTAAATATGTTATATATTTATTATAATCATTTATAGTTTTTTATGGTTTGTTAAAACAAAATTTGATTAAAAATCTAGTCAAATTATATCAAAAAAATTAGAAGGTACATAAGCTAATCATACAAAAAAGTGAGTGGAAGAATTCACATTCCAAAAGTCACACTGACAGAAGCTGAGAGATTATATCAAAAACTTAATAAAAGTCAATAAAACTTTTTACCAAAAAGGTGGCAAGGCCAAAGAGATGTAAAATAGAGCCATAAAACAAAATCTACATTAGGTAGTAGGAGCAATAGTTAAGGATGGAGGAGGAAAAGTGGAGAACCACCGAGCTTGTCACCCCACCCTCCCCAACTCTTAGAAGCAAGTGAGCCTACAACATCAGGCACAAAACCCAAGCCATCTTCTTCCTTATCTTTATCTTTATCTTCAATATTGTCTGACCTAGTAGGAGAAATAACAAGGGCCAAATGCTAGAACTTACAGTGTAATGGTGAAAACCACCCAAAGTGGATAGCACCACCCCCTCTACCATCCCCATCGGTAGCTCCATTTCCACCAACCCAACCACTACCACTAGTACCTCCATTCCCATGAACTTGAGCTCTCAAAGATGGGAAACATCTTTGAGGAGAACAATTTTTTTTAGTTTTACTTTACATAAGATACAATTTATTTTTAAAAATGATTGTATTTTGTTATAAAAAGCATAAATATAGACATTAGCCATGGATGCAATGTTATATGGTTACTACTTGAAAACTCCAAAACCATGTTAGATTGTCTTTATTAGTAGTGTATAAGAGAATAAAATAATGTCTTTCTAATAATTTCTAAAACACAAGGAGTAAAATTACATATCACATATATAATACACATTAAAAAATTCTAATGACATATCAATTTAGAATGGTATCTTAAAAGTAAATAAATAATGATTTACATTTACTTCTCAGATAGAAGAAAATAATAATAATGATGATGTCTATTCAAATTTCTTAAGGGATTGTAATTGCAATAAATATTTAGGGTGACTTTTTTATCATTACAAATTAGATTGTTTCTTCTCCACTTTTTGCATGCCTTACAACACTAATAACTGATTAAAAGGTTGACTCTCCCAAGAAAGAGACAATAGATTAGGGTTGTAATTAGATGGAGTGGATGACAAACAGTGACCAGGGCATGACAGTAGCAACAATATACTTGTTGCTACATGGTCAGGACACTATCAACCTACACAAGCACACAAATTAACAATAGGGACCCCATTTTTTTATATTTTTAAAATGGATTTTAGGGGTTTATTTCTAGGTGCTATAAAAAAACCAATATTATTTTAGATCTACAATCTCACACCAATAATGCAAGGAATGCATATATTTAGATGAAAGTTGGTTGCATCATTGTAGTTGAATAAGAACCTATTATTATCATAGCGTGGAACAAGAAATAGCTACCTTGACTAAATTGGGATTTATTTGTAAGTTTGTGGGTCAGGGAACACATGATCAAGAACTAAGATCTTTGGTTTCAGGGATTAGAAAATAAAGTGAGAAGTGGATATTTGTTACAGGTCATGAAGCTTCTTCATTACAGCCTTCACCTCTGAAGAAGACTAAGGTAAAGTATTCAAATAAGGTTTTTGGTTCTTTGGTATATCATGGCTATCCATGACACCATAGAACCCCATTTTTTATTTCATGCAATAAGATTTAAAAGCTATTCTAGTTTGGGTAAGGTTATTTAACCTCCCTGTACATTTATGGGTCAACTCCATTTTTAATCATATTGGTAATGTTAGCAACCTAGATAACACCCTACTTGAAGGTTAATATATTTTTCTATGAATCTTCTTCACACCTGGACCAACATTAGAATGATCTAAGGTGTGGGACACCTAAACTCATACTAGACCTCTAGTTTTGACAAGGTTAGCTCCTATGATGAATTACTTTGCTCATTGATACTAAAACCTACTAATTTTTTGGGTGAAAAGGGGGAAGAAGGAAACTAAAATGGAAATATATTCTATTTTTGGTGATACACCTATATTATTTGTTCATCCACTCTACTTGAGCTCACAAAACACTGATAAGATAAGCAAATGATTAAATCTATAATCCCAAATGACTCATATGCATCAGTAATTCATGTAGAGGTTTTATTAGTTGATAAAATCCTAAGGGAAATGATGGAATAGGCATGATTCAAGGCACTAACCAAACACTTATATCCACTATTAGCACAGCCAAATGACATCAAACATTGAAACATGATCTGTATAAGTTAGCCTACTAGTAACTAGGTGAGATCAGTACTTGACAAGGGAGAAATATCTACCACATATGCAAATTAAACCAATATTAAACTCTATACTAGAATATAGAATATAAAAAACAATCATTTTATTTCTCTCAAAAGGTTATAAATCTCAATCTTGGTAGAGTCTAGTCATGACCAAGAGAGGGATCTGCCTAAAAAATGGCTTGAAAGCTTACATATATATAAAAATAAGAAGATATATCCAAGATATTGGTGTATAAAATAGAAATATGATTCAAATCATTATAAACTTAAGTCAAAACCATTTTATAATAGTTAACAAAAGTCCTTAAGACTTATCCTTTCTTGAAAATCTTGCATGAGTTTTCCTTTTGGCATTGGAACGGAGAAGTGGGCACAATAACTTGTTAAAGTCTCTTTACATGAATGCTACACAAAACTTTAATGTTAAATCCATTTTAACTTAGTTTAATTTGAAGATAAGTTCTCCTTTTCATTGGATCTTTGAAAGATGCATGAAACTAGTCAACTAATCAACTAGAGTGAATGACACCTACGACTAGATAACTATCTCTTAAGCCCATCCTTGCATGATTTGGCACTTTAAAGTTAAATATGCATGATAATTAAATTTTAATGGAATATTTTCAATGTGGGAAACTCAAAATAATTCTTTGATAGCCTTCTAATTCCATTTTTCAACTCAAAAGCTTGACCAATTAGGCCTATTAGGCCAAATAGGCCTAGTAGCCTATCTTCATATATTTGATGGATATTAAAACTTTCAAAAAACCATGAAAACTTGAAAAAATGGTGATATTACACCTTAATAAACCTTTTATATCATGAAATAGCTCCTCCTGATGAAGAGACACCTGTAACTCAGTCAATCATGTTGACTAAGTCAATTTTGCTTGATTTTCCTGCAGACTGGCTATTTTAAAGGAGCTAGTAAGGAAGATTATAGGCATATTTTTGACCATATGAAGATATTATAATGAATAAAAAGTCTTGATATTTAATCTCCATGAATTGGATGCATGTAAACTATCTTGTACCTTATTTTTCATTATTTTTTCTCCAAAAAACTTTATTTCTTCCCTGATTCGTACATATCCATACAAAAAATTGGAATTTATGGAATAATATATAATTTACTTGATTTTTTAATATTTTTAAGGTTTATCCATGAGGTTTTTATGGCAAAAAAATCCACTTTTCTCAAAATTGGTCATTATGAGGGTTTGGGAGGGTTTTCGAGCTGAATCTTCTTAATGATGATTCATGAAGCACATACCTCTAAATCCAAACATATTTACATGAATTTTTAATAAACATATCCCCTCAACAGCCATAAAAATATTAGGTTCCCATGAAAAATATATGAGAAGATATCACGTGAAGGAAATATGCTTGTAGGGTTTTGCTTGCATTCTGGACTGCCTACGTTCTTAGTGATTGTTCATAAAGCACAGACCCTAAACAAACCTAAATTTTTCATGAATTATAATTTAATATTTTTCATCAAAACACTATAATATTGTTTTTTGAAACTCTTCACATGGTGAAAGATACGAGCATCTAATCAGGTGGCTTGAATGGGTGTCTGGAACAGCAAAATTTGAATTTCTTCCTTGGATTTAAACTAACTCCTACATTACTTATACATAATTTAAAACATAATAATTATGTTTTTAAAATTTCATAAAAACACTATAAAAGTGTCTTCGTACTTGATAGGTCCAAAATTGCCTTTTAGACTATATGTCTGCTTGTTTGATTTAGCCTATATGGGCATGGTTTGCATATAAATTTGGGTTTGAACCTTCCTAAAAGGTCTTATGAATATTTAAAAACATATATTAATTATTGTAAATCATTAAAATTATCCTATAAACCTATGAATCACCTCAAAACCCACTTGGACCTCCTCTTACTCCATTGTGACTATTTTTTGACTAGTGAGGGACTGTGTCAAAAAAATGAATACTTTCACTTATTAAATGTGCTTTAAAATGATATGGAAGATTATTCAAGTGATTATTATGCTGTGTACCAAATTTTAGGTCCTAATTCCATGTGAAAATGCCAAAATATTCAAAAACCCCTCGAAATTGCCTCTTTTGTATGGTCTGAGCATATGGCTGACTGTGTAGATGCATATTGCAAGTGTTTTAATGATTAATTAATGTGTTAGATATAAATTTCACATTCATATAGTTCCCATAAATCCTCTTAGATTGTTATAAACCTTCTCTCACCTTTCCTCTAGCATGCTTAGACCTTATAGCAAGGCATTTAGGCCTCACACAGTCAATCCTCCATACAATTCTATGTACTACACCCTTATGTCATGATCAATAGTGATTTATATCACCTTAAAAGATTTTAATATGTTTATGGTCACTTGGTATGCCTAAATCACCTCATAGGTGATTCATTGTCTTCAATGTTCTTGACCTTTCATCTTGCAAGCATATGATTGTGTTAAGGATCGTGATCCTTGTATGGTTGTATCAGAAGGTGGAAGACTGAACGTAATTAAATTATCTTTATTTATAATCCTGGGACTATGATCTTTTTAATTTATCCTTTTGAACCATTAGTAACCAGGAAACTTCCCCAAAAGAACTCTACCCTCTTGCTTGGAGCTTGTAGATAAACTTGTGCCATTGAGGCTATAGGTTATTTATGAGGTAGTTTTGATTGAGTGTTTGGGTGTCCTTGAATATCATCCTAACCTCTATCTGAGCCTATATCATCATTTTTCATTATTTGACATACTCTTGAATGTTCTAAGCATTTGATAACAAGTCCATTCTTCATGATATATCCTTATATGCCTTATTTCATGGTTTTATTAAAAGAAGACCTACAGGCTGAGGCCTATAGGTCACCCCTTTTCCTTGGGATAATATAGCCACCTATGATCACATCATCACCCATAACCTTGATGTAATTATCAACCAGATAGCTCCTAAATGACTACTTGGTGATGATCCCTGAGACATGCATTAACCATGTGACCATTTGAAAGCTCATATATCATTATTTCTTCTTGGCTGTAGGTTTAAACATGAGGTGAAATGAATATAAAAAAAGGTTATATAATCCTTTTTCATGGCTTATAAACCATCTCAACATTGTTACTCTCATGAACTAGTCTCTGAACACAAACCTTACTATCATACTCCATGGATATGACTGTGTAACTTGTTTATTATCCATTGTATAGACTGAGAATAGGGTCCTCGAGGGCTTGGAGAGTCTGAACATGATATTAGGTCTAATTGAGTCTTAGTCATGATAAATATGGTTATAAAACAATACGCTCCTCTTTAGAGACAAAAACTCTCAATGAGTACTTCAAACATCCTTTAGCCACTTGACTATAGTTCCTTCACTGTGTTAGTTGTAGGTGTAGGTTTTAAGAGGGTATGATTGTATAACTTGCTTATTATCCCTTTCCAAAATATATTTGATGACTCATAGCTATTATTCTCTTGAAACATCTTTTTGAGTCACCAAACCTTTTTTAAGTCACTATCCCTTCTTTGGAACACGAACTTCACTTTAGGTACCTAGTTGTACCTATGTTTATAGGTCCTTGTACGGAATGGGCTATGAAGTGATAATGAAATGAACACATAAGGTGTCTATTTGAGTTAATACATGTGATAATGACATCATATGACTCACTTTATTCTTAAAATGGTTAACACTCTTGATAAGGTCTTCAATTACCCAAATCACCTACTTGGATATAGGTAAGCATTATTAGGCTGATTATAGGTTACTTTGTTGGATCATTAGCCTTATTCAAGGCTTCAACAATATGTTTTATCTCTTCCCTTTATTTATGACCACTAACTAAACTCAAAAACCTTTTTGAGAGTTGAAAAAACCCTTGAAACTTGCTTAAAGTACAAAACACCTTTTGACTATGGCTTTTCTTGGCAACTATAAGTTACTTTTATATGTGGTTGTAGGTGTCTTTCTGAGTAGCTTATTGAAAACCTTTTTAAAGGTTTCAAATTTATTTGAAAAATTATTCTCCTCTTGAGTTCATAACAACTTTATGTTGTTATTCATACTTGGTTGACCCAACTAGTCACCAAGAATTTGATATCTGTAGACTACCAAAATAATTGACTGTGTAAGTGTTTTTTATTGTCTCTAGACCTGTTGACTTCATAAAGAACATTGAGAACTCTCTTATAGTAGTCTACTTGACTCATGCCCTTTTAATATATCATTTATTTCAAGAGTATATTCATTATTTTAACCTTATTCATATAATGATCATAATCAACCTTTCAAAGTGGTAGTATAGTACAACCATGAATGACTGCATGAGGTCACTTTGTATAAACTATGTTTGTACTTAACCTTATGGAAGGTTCAAGACATTCTCCTATGATCTCTTGATCTTCATTGTTTTGAATCTTTAGGAGCTACTTCTTTCCAATACATTAAAGAATGAAACTTTAATCCTCTCCCTTTAAGACCATTATGTCTTCATGTCCTGACTATGTTTTTGACTGTAGATTCTTTTCATGGCTATAACCGGTCATCTTGGAGTTCAATGACCTCTTTAAATGGTCTTCTCTAGCCTTCTCATAATATGGATGATAGGATGGAGGTGAATGTAAGGTGGGTGGAATGAAATAATGATGTGAAAAGATGTATGGTGGGTGTGGAAAAATACATTGAACATAATGGTAAGGCTGATTATAATAGTATAATGGAGATGGAAAAAGATGAAGGTGAAAAATGTAATGGGAGCATGCCAATATCAAACTAAATATTCGTATACAAGCATGGGCCAAACCTCTTCAAACTATATCAATTTAGAAGACTTTGAAGGAGCACAAGATGGTAAAATTGAAACCTAGTACTTTTCTAAAACTTTAAAAGATGCTAGAAAACTTTAAACAATGCTAAACTGACCCTTTTGAGATGCTTTGAGAGCGTAGGAATGGCCTTATTGCTATGAATCTTTTAATGCATGTAAATGTATCACAAGGTTCGTATAGTGTTTAAAACACTTCTCATTTCAAGATTTGAATAATATTTTACATGAGTTGTTGGTTGTGATCTTCCTAAGATCTATGGTGGAGTAGCAGTTGAGTTATTTAACTATTTCACAAAATGATTATGCAAGTGGTTATTGGGAGTAACCTTAGTCCTAAAGTTTTGTGAAGATGAATGTTATTTTAGCTAAATCCAATGAAGAATGATAAGAATCTAAACTCTAAACTCTAATCTAGCATGAATATTAACAATGAGAAAGTAAATTGTAGTGATTTGATCAAAAAATCATAAAATAGGTAGGGTAAGACAAAAAGAGAGATGTTTCTACTCTTTAGTTCAAACATCTTGACAAAGCTCTCATTTCATCAAAGATATACATCTTCAAACTAGCATATGACATAAAATTACCAAATAGTATAGATCATATCATATACCAGGAAATGTCTAAGGACATTTGAAAACATGTAAATTAGAGATCAAATTCACTTTAAAGATTTACTTAAACAAGAAAATTGCATTTGCACATCTTCTAGAAAAGCAATGATATTAAAATGAATCTAATAACTTTCAATCAACCTATTGTAAAACTCAAATTAACAACTTTGCATTAATACATTCACATCTAAAATTCATAAAAGTAGTTTAAATCTAAACATCAGAATAGAGACTTGAGGAAGCAGCCATGATAACAAATAAACAGATAAAATGAGATAATCTTCATAGAATTATCTTGCTTGTATTGCTTGCTCCAAAATTTATAAAATAGTTTTACTATCAAAACTTTCTTCTTTGTTATAATGATAATACCTCCTTTTATAGGTTGGAAGAGCAACTCATGGGGTATTTCAGTTAGTCATTATCAGATAGGAATCAAAATAAGTGTCAAGGATATATGTCTTCTTACAAATATTCTAATACCAATGACACTTTTCAAATGTGACTAACCTATAAGTCAAGTGCATTACACATTGCACATGCTTTTATAATATAGTATATTTTTTTGAATGATTTACATGTTTTGATATAAAAGAATATTCTAAGTCAACCCTGTTGACTTTGAGATGCCCTTAAAGCTACAGCGTTTTGATTTTATTCCAAAATCTTTATGTATTTTTCCTACTATTCAATAATCAACCTAAGATTAATGATTGTCTCTATGAATATCTTCTCTATTTGCCTTGTTAAATATTTGAATATTTCATTTGTTATATCCATGGCTTCTTTGATGCTCTTAGCATTACCAATCTTTTCATTTGATATCATGAAAATTTTCAAGATACGTTTATTATTAGCCCCTATGGTTCCCTTGCTATGTTGTTTATTTAATTTTGAAATATGACTGTTGTCACTTCGAATACATATCTTCATCTCATGCCTCCTAAAAACTTGATTAAATACACTCTATCAATATCCGTAGGAGTCTTCTGGCCTTGAATTTTAATGTCAGCCATTGATCTTTGATTTGGGCTTCTGATATTGTGACATTTGGAAGCCCTATGTGCCTTCTATGTACCTTGTTATTAATCTCCATTCAATTAATGCTCTTACACAATGTGGTGACCTTGTGTGAAATCTAGACTTATTGACTTATTAACATTAATTTGCACCATTGATCTCCATCTGCATGGTTAAATGTGTACCATCGATCTTTGATCTGCATGATTAAACATGTGCCATTGATATATCTTGACTTATTGACCCTAGTCTTCAATGCAAATCATCAATCAGAATTTGTATCTAAGAATATGCACCATCGATCTTGATCTGAGTAACTTAGACTTATTGGGGTGATCACCTATATGTCATTGATCTTTGATTTGATCGAGCAAGATTTCAACACTTGGCAACCCTCCATTCAATTAATACCTACAAACAATAAAATTAAAGAGTAAGTGCTTAGGAATATATAATGACTTAGCATAAATCATAGATTAAAGTTTTAATGAAGTAATAAACTTGATCAAAACTTATGCTAAAATTAAACTAAGACTAAGATGGAATAAAGTGACATGTCAAAAATATGAATCCATTTTAATAAGAACTTAGGCTAAAGTAATTTAGACTAAGGTTTTGAATGTCATTTAAACTTAGATTCAATTAATCAATTAAGGACCAAATATTAACATAATGACTCAAATGGGACCATATTAGTTAACCAACTAAGGGTCAAATTAACATTGAAGCATAAACCCATGAATAATTGTTCATTCTAATGAAGATTTTATTGATCCTGCAAGATGGAAATACATAGGCCATATGTTAGAAATATTAAATAAGATTAATTAAAGCTTATGTGTTGGCATACCAATGTAAGCTAAATCAACAAATGATACTCAATAATTAATCAACACATGATACTCTGATCAAGTTGAATGCCTAAAATATAACATAATTTGCAAAATTTAAACAAAGGTCCTCATTTTTTTTTAAATGGGGGATGTTAACCTCAAAAAATGACTTATGGGGGAAATATTGCAGAATGTTAGAATTTAGATACTTTTGGCTCAAAATAATAACTATACTAATCATTCCACATGATCAAGTACCATTATTAAGATTAATTCATAATTGAAACAAGTCTTACAAATGCAGAATTAAGGTCAAATATCAAAACTTAGTCATGTTATGTGTGTGTTTTGATTTATTTACTAATTACTATTGGGATTTAGAGAATAAATTTTAGATTTTATGACCTTAATCATTAACATAGACTTGTATCATATTTAGATATTCATTTTGAATCATGATTTATAAAAGGGGAAGTCTTAGGCATTACTCTACTACCAGCCAGGCATCTATATCCCTGAAATATATACCTTTGGATCTAATATAGGCCTTTTTCCACTACTAATCAGGTGTCCATAGCCTTGATGGAGGTTACCAAAATCACCTTTGCTTAGAAAACTTTTAGATTTTTAATAAGGCTTTTATATATATATTTATTATTTACATTTAGCTTTCCAATAAAAGTTGGGAACTAGAATTAGTTGGGTATTTAATATTTTCATCAAATGTTTGATTTTCAAGATAATCATCCTTGGTCATAGACTTCATCCTAGGCAATAATGTTCTTTACGTGCTAATATGACTTTGTTCTAATAATTCAAACTTTCACTAAAATACATACAATCCTTATTGGAATCAAACTTAGATCAAAATAAGGTTTAAGATTTTTTAAGGAATAATTAGTCTATATATTAATCTTCATCAATTTCTTAGAAACATAACATTAAGCTCAGAATTTCCAAAATCCACGATCAACCAATGTTTAAGATTCATATTAACACTCTTGGTTTATGAAGTTATTTTGAGCACTTAGATGGATTTGGAGCTTGAAGACCTATCTTGTAAAAGACATATTGGAAGCCAAAGAACAAAATAAAGAAAGAAAACACACAACAAGAAAATAGATATTCACATACATTATTTACAAATAAGGGACAAGAATGAAACTAATCTAAACCTACCTACACTAACTCTAACTAATCTTACAAATTACTCCATAAAGACTTGAGGTGGAATAGTAAAGAAATAATGCTTGAGATACTACCCATTAGTAGGCAAAGTGAACTCTACTCCCTGCAAGTCTTTGATCTTAAAGGTGTTTTCTCCCATTATCTCCATAATTTGGTAAGGGCCAATCCACAAAGGAGTGAATTTCCCATGTTTCTCTTTTATCTCAGATGCTTTGTCCCATGGGAGAACTAGGTCTCCCTGTCTAAACACCTTGATCTTTGACCATTTGTCAAACCATGTTTTGACATTAGTTTAATGTCTACTAAAATTAACAAATGATATTTCTCTATAATCCTCCATTTAGATGATATCAAGTAACCTAGAATTGGCATATTCTTGATATCCTTCCATATACTCTTGTATAAACTTGTAAGTTGGCAATTTGAGAGTAATTGGAAAGTTTGGTTCTTATCCATATACTAAGAGAAATGGTGTTAATTTTAGAGCTTATTTCACTCTATATCTATCTACCCATAGAGCATACTTCATTAATAGATGTCATGTTCTTGGTTGTTGAGCTACAAACTTCTTAATAGCTTTCATCATATTCTTGTTTGTAGACTCTAAAACTCCATTACTTTGAGGGTAATGATTAGATGAAAACTTAAGATCTATTTTATTGTCATAGGCCCACTCAATCATCTCTATAGATGTAAACATTGATCCATTATCATAGACCAATGATACTAGCATCCCAAACCTAGTGCAAATGTTCTCTTCTAATAACTTGATAACATCTTCAGTCCTACATTGTGTTGTTTTAACTTCCTTTGTCCATCTTGTAAAATAATCTATGGCACTAAGAACATACTTGTGCTCAATTGAATAATTAGGGTTGATAACCCCTACAAAGTCCAAACCCCATTGAGCAAATGGTTTGTCAATTAAAACTAGCCTCAAGGGCATAGCTGGTTTAGGTTCCTTTGTATTAAAGATTTGGCATTGATGACATTCCCTGACATGCTTGTGAGCATATTTGAAAATGGTTGGCTAATAATATCTTTCCCTTAGTATTTTTTAATTTGTTTTCCCAAAGGGGTGTCTACTCCCAAGTTTCTCATGAAAGGTACTTAAGATTTTAGCTGATTCTTCTTTTGAAACACATCTCAAATACATTCCTTCATAGTTCTTCTTGTAAAGTATTCATCCTTGATCAATAAGTGAGATGTTTTGAGCCTCAAATATCTTCTCTATTCTCTACTCAGTCTTATAGGGTAAGAACCATTGATAAAAAAATGAATGATTGCATCATACCAATCATTTGGTTGAAACTATTGTTGGTCAACCTACATGATGCTCAATCTAGGATTAGTGTTAGTAATCAATTGAATTCATCCTTGACACCTCACCAATTTATAAATTTTAATTTCAAGATCATATTCCTAGAGTATGGACATCCACTTTCCTATTCTTTTTCCTAATTCACATTGACTCAGCATGAGTTTGGTACCAAGGTCTGACAATATAGCATACACTTTATTCCTAAGAATATAGTGTCTAAAATTTTTGACTACCTTGACCAAAGCAAATGCTTGTTTATCAATTAGGGAATAATTTCACTCAACATTTTTGAATTTAGTACTCAGAAATGCAATTAGATGATCACATTTATCATTTTTTTGAGTTAATACAACTATTATAGTATGTTCAAAAGAAAAAGAATAAAGATAAAAATCTTTGGTCAAGTCAGGACTTATCAACACAGGTGCTTATCCTATTGCTTCCTTGATATCCTTGAATACTTTCTTCATTTCTTCATTCCATTCAACCTTTGTATCCTTCTTTATCATGACATCAAGTGGTTTCACAATCTCTACAAAACCATAAATGAATTTCTTTACAAAATTGATCTTCTCAAAGAAAGACTTTAGCTCTTTTTTACTATTTGGGGGTTTTATTCTAGATATAGCATTGACTCTATTTGGATCTATAAAAATCCCATCTCTAGTTATCACATGTCCTAGTAATTTCCTTTCAATTACACAAAATATGCTTTTCTTAGGATTAAGGGAATTTCATACCTTCGACAACATTCAAATACTCGTTGTAAATACATTATGTGATCTTCCCTATTCTTGGAAAACACAACCAGATCATCCATATATATAATGATACATTTACCTATGAGACCTTGAAAACCATGGTCCATAGCTCTATGAAAGGTAGCTCCAACATTGATGAGTCCAAAAGGCATCCTCTTGTAAGCAAAAGTGTACCATTTTATTATGAATGCAATCTCCATTCTATCTTCCTTGTTAACAAGTACCTGATTATAACCTGAAAAACCATCTAGGAAAGACATCATGGTAGAACCACTAACAATTTGAATCCCCTAGTCAAGGGATGGCAAAGGATAATTATCTTTTTTAGAAGATTTGATCAATTTTCTAAAATCTATGCATAATCTAATCTCTCCATTTTTATTTCTAACTGGTACTAGATTAGCTACCCAACTAGAATATCTAATTGGAAAAACTATTTTCACATTTAATAATTTCTTGACCTCTTTATAAATCAATGGTTCCAAAATAATATTAACTGGTCTTTGCTTCTACCTAAAGTTTTTATAGGCTTCTTTCAAGGGAATGGTATGGGTGATAACTTGAGGATCAAAGATCTTCAAATTTTCATAAGACCATACAATAACATCCTTGTACCTAGTCAGTAGGTCTCTAGCATTTCTAGACTTTATGTTTGTGCATGTTATATGGAGGTTTACTAGCTGAGGTTGACCTTGAGTTCCTAGGTTAACTACTTTATAATCTTTGCCATTTACTTTGAGAAATTTAGCAATTCTAGCTAGCTTATCTTTGTCAAATAGTCTTTCCAAAGAAATCATGCCTTTGGGAATCTTGTTATCATTTAGTTGTATTATCTTATCATCAATTCTATTATCATTAAGAGAGTTCTCATTTACCTCATCAATAATATGAGACTCAAACACTCCTAAATTTTTCATGGATTAAATGATTAGGTGGTCATCACTAAACACTTGTAGATGATTAATATTATTAGGTACAGAGGGAAATGGGACCAATTCAATGTTAAGCCTTTGGGAATCTTGATTTGGCATTAGGTTAGTTATAGTTGAAGCTAGTTCATCAATGGACTGGTTTCCTTCTTTAGGGATTGAAACAATATTGAAAACATCAAAATACTCAATCAAGTCCCATGCTCTAAACTTGTATTTCCTTAGATAAGATAATTTGCATTGATACTTGCTTTTGACCTAATTGACTACTAGTTTGAAATCACCATATACTAGTAGTTCTTTAACCTTGTGTTTAATAACAAATTATAATCCTAAGATCAATGATTCATACTCTGCCAAATTATTGGTGCAAGGAAATTAAAGTTTTTAAGAAGCATTATATTCTTTCTTTATGGGATTGATTAAAATTACTCCTACTCTAGACCCAGATTTAAATCTAGCACCATCAACATATATTTTCTAAAGTCTAGGCATAATATGAGAGTCTTTAGAATTACACACCTAAAGAGTGTCAAGTGTGTAAACCCCTAGATCAAAATTAACCACATTGACCCTTTCATTTTCTACATTATATTCAATGATCATATGCTTCATCTTTATTTCCCTTTCAATCCAAATTTGATTATAAATTCCCCTCCATGGTAGCCACATGTGAGAGCAATCAGTTGACATGTATCCATTCAAATATTTGGTCCAATCTCTACTAAGTAATATCCATTCAAATATTTGTCTAATTGAGTCACTACTCTATCAGACTTAATAGAAGTTAAACCAAGTTTTTCACAAATTTATGTTGGCATGATATTTTTAGAGGTACATAAGTCTAACAGATAGTGTTGCAAGTTTTTACCAAAAACTTTAATTGTTAGTAAAAAAGGTGGAACCTCTATTTTATTCTTATACATTACTACATTTGCATTTGAAGATTTATATGATTTACCACAATTTTTAGTTAAAGATTCTAGTAATAAGTCTTTATGTTCAATTATCTAAGTCAATTCATACAATGTGATATTAGCTTTAATTTTATTCATATCCTTGACTATGTTATACCCACTCCTAGTAGAATAACTAGATAAATCAACATTATTTCTAGTGTTACTTCCCTTTGGAGGTTTTGGATTATTATCTACTTTGGGATCAAGAGGAGTATCATTGTTGTTTGGTGGAGTAGAACTTGTCATTTGTTGCTTTTATTCTCTTTTCCTCAATGGATAAGTCTTCTTCAGATACTATTGAAAATCATGAATCTCTTTTGGAGTATCTTTAGGGTCATTTTCATCTTGAAATAGAAAATCAAAGGTTTCCACCATAAGAGTTGTTTTAGAATATTTAGATGTCTCTTAAGAGCTAGATGACCCTATAGTGTTATCTTTATTAGGCACAACTTCAAATGTATCCAATTCATCTTGAAATACTTCAAAAGCATTAAAAATTACTATATAGTCTAACTCACCATGTTTTACAATGTTATGAACCCTACAATAATTAATTAAAGCTACATCACAAATGTTTATTTCAGGTATGTTCTTAGTTTTAGATGACTCATTATTATTGTTGTTGTTTTTATTATGAAACCTATTCATAGGTATGTTAAACTTTTGAAAAGAATAGCTTATGTTGGAATTCTCCCTAGTGTTACCTACGTATTTTTGTAACTGAAGAAAATCAATCTTCAGTTTTTGAACCATTTTCAATATGGAGTCATTTTCATTCTTATGTACCTCTAAATTGTGGAATTGAGTACTATTACTAGATATTAGCACCATAGCTCATTTATCTTGTGGATGGGATCCACTTTTAGAGTTATTTACCAATATTAGGTTCTAATTAGGATGAGCATTACTCAAAGGCAATTGGTTTAAAACTGGAGTTTGATTCAAAGCAAGCATGTTCTGATTAGCATTAAGGATGATATTAAATATAGGTAAATTGGGATTGATATTAGGAATATCATATGCTAATTGACTTTGGGGTTGCATTTGATCACTAATTTTCACAGCTTCAGCATAGGCCAAAGATAATGTATCCATGACCCCAATAGTTCTTTTCAAAAATATAAAAGTCATTGGATCTAAAGCATCCTTGTAAATTTCTAAAGCTAAAGCTTCATCAAGATTATAGGGAGATATAGTTATGATAAACTTATTTTGAAATCTATCATTGAAAGCTTTAATAGTTTCATCTAAATCTCTCTTCATAATAGTGAATTGTTGATATCGAACACAAGTACTAATGATCTTTCTAAACTGATCAATGAAATAATTGTTGAAATCATTTCAACTGACAATGTAATTTTTAAGAAGATTAAGAAACCAATCATATTCTACATCTCTAAATTTAAAAAGAAACAACCTGCAAGCAACATTTTCATAAACAACATTTAAAAATCTTAAGCAACCTTAAAAGACTTGATGTGTTCTTTAGCAGTAACAATGCTTATAAGACTAAATGAAGGTAAATACTTCTCTAGATTTCTTGATAAGTCATGTACCTAACTAGGCACATTCATAGAATATCCATCTAACCAAGCCATGCCTTGATTATGATTAAATACAATAACAAAATAGGTGAAGTAGGTTGATATTTAGAAAATCTACATTTACCTTTATCTGCTTTTATCTTCCTATGAATTTCCAAGAAAATAAGAGGTAGTCTTGTCTCAAACCTTGACCTAGTTCTTATTCATGGTAGTTCCAGCATGTAAAATCCAAATCCTATTCAAAATATAATGTATAAAATTTATCTTTACAAAGATAAATGATCTTCAGTTCAATTCTTATTAATAAGTAGATTTATACATTTAGATTTCTAAGTTCAAGCAAAACTTACACAAATTCATACAAATCTTTGAAAGAACGACTATATTAGCTTAAAGATACATTCAAAACTGTGAATATATGTGATCTTTGAACAAAATTACTATCACTAACCTTAAACATGTCATATTCACAAAGCTTAAGTAACCTTTGCAACAATTTTACATAAATATTCAAATAATAACTATTTTTAGCTAAATAAGCCTAAAAACTGGTCTAAAACCATGAATATTAGTGATCTTTACAAGTTTAAGCTAATAAAAACATAAATCTGCAAAGGATCAATTGATGTTTGAACAAAATTCACTAAAATCAGCTCAAAATACTTTAGATTCACAAATCTTTAGTTCAATCCCTCCTTCTGGCACCAATTATCCCACTTATAGATGTGTGTAAATGTATCGTAGGGTTTGTATAGTGTTGAAAACACTTCTCATTTCAATATTTAAAGAATATTTTTCATGAGTTGATGGTTTTGATCTTTCTAAGGTCTATGGTGGAGTAATGGTCAAGCTATTTGACTATTTCACATAATGATTATGCAAGTGGTTGTTGGGAGCAACCTTGGTCCTAAATTTTTGTGAAGATGAATGTTATTTTAGCTAAATCTAATGAAGAATGATTAGAATCTAAAGTCTAAACTCTAATCTAGCATGAATATTAACAATGAGAAAGTAAACTACAGTGATTTGATTAAAAAATGAGAAAATAGTCAAGGTAAGGTAGAAAGAGAAATGTTTCTGCTCTTTAGTTTAGACATCTTGACAAAGCTCTCATTTCATCAAAGATATGCTACTTCAAACTAGCATATTACACGAAATTACCAAATAGTACAGATCCTATCATATACCAGTCGAATGTCTAAGGATATTTGAAAACATGTAAATTAGAGATTGGATTCACTTTAACGATTTATTTAAACAAGAAAATTGCATTTGCACATCTTCTAGCAAAGCAATGATATTGAAATGAATCTAATAAATTTCAATCAACCTAATGTAAAGCTCAAATTAACAACTCTTCATTAATACATGCACATCTAGAACTCTTTAAAGTAGTTCAAATATAAACATCCAAATAGAGACTTGGAGAAGGAGCCATGATAACAAATAAATACACAAAATGAGATAATCTTCATATAATTCTCTTGTTTGTATTAATTGCTCCAAAATTTATAAAATATTTTTCTCTCAAAACTTCCTCATTTGTTCTAATGATAATACCTCCTTTTATAGGTTGGAAGAGCAACCCGTGGGGTATTTCGGTTAGTCATTGTCAAATAAGAATCAGACAAGTGTCAAGGAAGAATGTCTTCTTACAAATATTCTAATACTAATGACACTTTTAAAATGTGACTAACCTATAAGCCATGTGGTTACACATTGCAAATGCTTTTACAAAATAGTATATTTTTTTGAATGATTTACATGTTTTGATACAAAAGAATATTTTAAGTCAGCCTTATTGACTTTGAGATGCCCCTATAGTTGCAGCCTTTTGATTCTATTCCAAAATATTCATAGATTTGTCATATTATTCATCAATCAACTTAAGATTGAAGATTGTATTTATGAATAGCTCCTTTGTTTGCCTTGTTAAATCTCTGAATATTTCATCTAGTTTATCCATGGCTTCTTTGATGCTCCTAGCATTACCACTCTTTTCATTTGTTGTCAAGATCAAGTTCAAAATACATTTGTAGTCAACCCTTGTGGTGCCCTTACTACACTATTTATTTAATTTTAAAACATGATCTTTATCACTTCATAAACATGTCTTCATCTCGTGCCTCCTAGAAACTTGATTAAATCCACTCTATCGGTCTCCTCAAGAGTCTTCTGGCCTTGACTTTCAATGTTGGTCATTGATATTTGATCTAAGCTTCAAAGATTATGACACTTGGAAACCATGCATGCCTTCTATATACCTTGTTATTAATCTCCATTTGATTAACATTCTTACACCATGCGCTGACTTTGTGTGTAATTTGGTCTTATTAACTTATTGACTTTGGTTCACACTGTCGATCTCCATCTACATAGTTGAATGTGTGTCATTGATATATCTTGACTTATTGACCCTAGTATTCAATGTGGATCATCAATCACAATTTATATGTAATAATACACATCATTGATCTTGATCTAAGGAACTTTGACTTATTGACTTTGAGCGATCACTCGCATGTCATTGATCTTTGATCTGATCGAGAGAGGTTTTAACACTTGGAAACCCTATGTTCAATTTGTACCTATGAATAGTAAAATAATAAAATAAGCACTTAGGAATATATAATAAATTATCATAAATCTTAGATTAAAGTTTTAATGAATTAATAAATTTGATCGAAACTTAGGCTAAAATTATACTAAGACTAAGATGGAATAAAGTGACCCATTGAAAATATGAATTCATTTTAATAAAAACTTAGGCTGAAGTAATTTAGACTAAGGTTTTGAACGTCATTTAAACTTGAATTCAATTAATTAGTTAAGGACCAAATGTCAACATAATGACTCAAATGGGACCATATTAGTTAACCAAGGGTCAAATTAACATTGAAGCATAAACCCATGAACATTTGTTCATTCTAATGAAGTTCCATTGATCCTCCAAGATGGAAACACATGGTCCAAATGTTAGCAACATTAGATAAGATCAAATAAATCTTATGTGTTAGCATGGCAATGTAAGCTAAATTAACACATGATACTCAGTAATGCACTTTGATCAAGTTGAATGTCTGATTTATATCATAATTTGTAAAATTTGAATAAGAGTCCTCATTTTCTTTTAAATGGGGGATGTTGACCTCAACATAATCTTAGAGAAATTTTGAGAATTTTGATTGGAAAACATAAAAACATGAAATATATCCATGCCATGGATGAAAACAAGAAATTTTGAAACCCATATCTTTTTCCTAGACTATACAAACTCCTCTAAAAGCACATAGACTGCATAATTAAACTCCTCGTGTCAAAGCTCCTTTATTTTAAACTCAAATATGTAAAAAGGACTAAATAATGCCATGGGAAGGTAACTTGGGTCCCTAAGAAGCTTTACCAACTAGAATTTTCTTAAAATGATGCCCTGGTGAGGAGAAACTAAAGAAAACCAGTTGCCTTCTTGGTTGTGAGACTACATATATTATCCTAACTTCAAATGAATGGTTAATGAGGGTGGAGAGACCAATTCCATAACCACTTACTCCCTAAATAATCCCTCTAAGTCTACTTTCTTTGCCCCAAAATTTAGACCTGTACCCATACTTTGTAATTTGTACCATTAGCAAACTTGTAAGCAAGTCTCTCTGTGAAAAATTACCAATTACCTAAAGAAGACCGGTTTTTAACTTGTATGGCATCCAATTGCCAGGAAACTATTGATTAAGCTTTGTCATGTCCTAATCCTCATGTTTCATGGTCTTGATGTACAAAATTTTGTACGGATCCATACTTCTCATTGTGAAATGAGTGAAAATAGCTTATTTTAGCCTTTTATTGAAGTTTAAGACCTCCACCACCAATTTTGACGCATGAAAAGGATCTCCACGAGTCTTTAACATGAAAAAATAAAAAAATAAAGTATTTTCATGCTCTATAAGGCCAAAATTGGCACATGGGAGGTAGAAAAGGGCCTTTTTGGGCTTAAAATTGCATTTAAACACTTTTTTATGTCATGAAACTTTGGACTTAGGATAATATCAGGGATTAAAAGTATTTCAAGGTAGTATGAAGGATTTTAATGACTATTAACTTCAATTTTTATGTTTTAAGACAAAAAAATGTCCTTTTAGGCCCAAAATACACCAATTTGACCACCTTATAGAGGGCTATTGATAGAATTCTAAAAAAAATTGAATTATAGGGGTTAGAATTTGGCCTTGACAGGCCAAATTACTAATATTTTTCATAACTCTCATGGGTTGACCAGATTGATGGTCAAAAAAGCTCACCAAGTTTCATGTGATAATGGAAAATTGAAGCATAACAACTTTGACCTAATGACTCTCTTGACTGGCAAACAGACTCTTTTAGACATAGTAACACCTTTTCTAACTGTGACACAATAATAATAAAAGGAAACAACAACTAAAATAGGAAATAAAAACATATAATCTAAGGAAAATAGAAAAACACAACAAAAAGGAAGCAAATTACTACTTGTGTTATTCACTTATTGAAATAAATCAAACGTAGAAAAAATAACCTAAAATGAGAAGCTTTCCTCCAAGGTCAAATGAGAAGCTATTTTGTGCCCATGGAACTTTGAAACATGTTTGCTTCCTTTTGATGGCATATTCTTGTATATAAGAGCACTTGTATGTTCATGTCTTCTTGGTGATGTAGTTGGGCCTTCTACTTCCATTCTCAGGTGCATGGATTTAAGATATGGATCTAAGACCTAATCATACTCCTCCTAGATCCATGTACTTTGAAAGAAAATATTCAATTCTTATTCATTTATGAACTACTGATCATGATCATGTAGACCAACTTGATGTATCTCCTTTATCATATCTGCAAGGTTAGCCTCTAAGAGAGATGGATCTAATCTTGTGACTTATTAAGGCCATTTTTGTTCATACTAAGCTTCCAAAAGTAGACAAATATTTGAATATGATGAGAGAGGTTGATAACCATACTTGAGATGCTCAAACATGTCATCTCCTGAGAAAATAACTACTTCTTACTGGATGATAGCACTTCTCTCATCCTATAATGGACCACATTCAAGTAAAGAATACCCTAAATAAAAGATGTCAAACAAATATAAAGATTTTTTCTCATGAATATGAAGTACAATTGAAATTTCTTCACTATGGTAATAAGGATGCAAATCATCTTTTAGTATCTTAGATTGATCAATCATAATTGCTTCATCTTTAGCATCAAGCTAAAGACTTGGCATGCTCTTAAAATCAGCTCATTCTTCATATTATTGTGTTGATTGGTGCTTGTATTTTATTTTAGATTAAGGTAAAAATAGGTTTTGAAGGGACCCCGAAACCTTGAACAAAAGGAGAATGATAAAACAGTAACGATCATAGGCAAAGCCTAAAACCTACTTCACAAAAGTAACAAAACCAGGATTACATAGACCTGAAGCTAACAAAATGAAAAACCACAGATAGACCCCAGGTTTTACAGAGACCTGGAAACTCCATAGTAAAAAGAGTTCAAAAAACTAGGTAACAAGACCAGATATCACAACCAACTAAAAGAACCAGGGACTATTCTTCTAGTTCCAATATCATTTTCACTGCTTCCTTACCTTTCACAACAGTGTCCTGGATGGCAATAGCCGCCTGCGTAGATCCATCTTGCATTGCTTTCTTTCTTGAGCTCTATCTATTTCTCCTGCTAGGCCCCTCTAAGGTTTTGATCTCCTCATTTGCTCTTTTTCCAATGTTTACAGCAGTAGCACAAATGCTAGAGGTAACCTCCTCCATCTTTGTTCTGCTTTCCTTTATGAGTTCCCTTAGGTTGTTCTCATAGTCTTTGAGTTTTATGGGGATATCCCTCATCTGCTTTTCCATGTTATTGATTTTGTTCCAAACTACCTCTTTTTTACCTTCCATTATTTCCATTTTCCTATTGATTTCCATTATCTCCTTATACGTCCATAAATCGAATTGAAGAGTAGCATCAACTTTGCAATTGGCCAATCTAGTAGGTGGGTACCTTTAATCCTTCTGCCTTAGGTGCTTGTATTTTGTTACTTATATAAGATCTTATTCTTCATGAAGGATGAAAACTATTGTGTGATCATTCAGCTCATGGAAATCATCTTCAACTTGTATAATTGGAGTGTCTTTCTCTTGAATTTCATCATCTACTCACAGTTGATCTTCTATCTCAACAACAACTTATTTGACGTCATCTTGTTGTATAGCTTATGATATTGGATCAATCCCTTCCTTGACACTAAGTGTGTTAATGATGATGTCATCCTTATGATCATGCAATACTCTTTCATCTTCATCTTCAATAGAGAATGGCATCTTATCTATCCACTCAAGCTCCATCTCATCTTGCCTTAGCATCTCCAAAATAACATTGCCTTCCTAAAGCTCCAAAACATTGGTGGATTCCTTAGGTGAAGCATCAACCTATTGGTCCATCTCATCATCCAAATCTACAATCTTAGGCTCTTCAATTTCACTCAAGAAATCAGGGTATAATTGTTGCCAATGATCATCTTCTCTAGGAATATTATCCATCTTAGTAATGGCTCTATGTGAGTGTTCTTCATGTTTGCTTTCAAGAGAAATATTTGTTTTTAATTCATTTATTTCAACTACTAGAAGCTCTTGAAAAACCTCTTGCAACTCATCTTCTTTGGTATCATGAAAGACTGAATCATGCTTGTCCTTTCCAAGTGGTGTCCTAATAATGATTTCTTCTTCTTGATCACTCAAGTCAGCTTCATTTTCTATCTCTTTAGCTTAATCCTCTTTACTTACCTCAAAAAAGAGATGTTCTTACTCCAAGACTGGCATGGTTGACCCCTAAAAATACTCAAAAAGATGAGATAGATCCAATGGTGCTGCCACAGATGTTTGATTTTGTTCATGAGACTAATCAACCTATACAACTGTCACCTCTTCTCTCTACTACTATTTACCAATATAACTCTCCATGAAGGGAAGAACTTGGGATCTTGGGGAGGAAGGGGTAAGGGTTGAATGTCAATAGGATTAATTTCATAATTTGGGCATATGCTTGGCTATTGTATTTCATTCCAAGTTGGAAAATTGGGTTTAGGAGCCTTTAGTATTGAAAGTATTGCAGCTTGAGGTATGATTTAAATAATTTCTTACTGATATGGATTTGGAATCCATGGACATTGGTATGGGGCAATAGGGGGTATTGAATTTTGATATTGGAATTGATTACCTAATTGCTCTTGTTTGTAGGTTAATATATCTTCAAGAATCATCATGTTTACCCTCTTCATCTCCTCCATCTCATCATGAAAATTCAAAGAGTTTTGAAAGGGTGGTTGATCTTGGAATGGATATAACTCATTTAGATGAGGATGATATGCATATGGATCATACTAGAACTGTTGATAAGGAGAAAATGATGAAATTCTTCTCCATAAGTTGTCATAGCCTAGAAAATCATCAAGTTAACTAAAATTATGCATAAAAATATGTCTTTTACCTCGAGATAAGGACCACAAGAGTACTAGAAACTGGTTCTAAAGATAAATATGTTGTAAACTTGTACTATAATGGCTAAATTTGTGTCTTATCGAGCATGCCAAAACTGTTAACAACCCAGGTAACACCTTGCTTGAAGGCTGACAGATTTTGCTCTGAAACTCCTTCACACCTAGACTAACATTGGAATGATCTAAGGTGTGGGACACATGAACTCAGACCAAACCTCTAGTTTTGATAAGGCTAGCTCATTTGATGTTTCACTTTTCTCATTGATACTAAAACCTACTGATTTTTGGAATGAAAAGGGGGAAGAATGAAACTGAAAGGGAAATCTATTTTACTGTTGGTGATACACCTATATTGTTTGTTCATCCACTCTATTTGAGCTCACAAAACATTGATAAGATAATAAAATGATTGAATCCACCCCAAATGATTCCTATGCATCAGTATTTTAGGTAGATCTTTCTCCCTTATCAAGTCCTGATCTCACCTAGTTACTAGTAAGCTAACTTATGCAGGTCATGTTTTAGTATTTGATGTCATTTAGCTAAGCTAATAGTGGATATAAGTGACTAATTAGTGCCTTGAATCAATCCTATTCCATCATTTCCCTTAGTATTTGATCAACTAATAAAACCTCTACATGAAATACTAATTCATAGGAGTCATTTAGGGTTGTAGATTCAATCATTTTCTTGTCTTATCATTGTTTTGTGCGCTCAAATAAAGTGGATGAATAAATAATATAGGTGTATCACCAATAGTACAATAGATTTCCCTTTTAGTTTCCTTCCTCCCCCTATTCATCCTATTAGTAGGTTTTAGTAAAATTGAGCAAAATGATACATTAGAGGAGTTAGCCTCATCAAAACTAGAGGTTTGGTATGAGTTCAGGTATTCCATGCCTTAGATCATTCCAATGTTAGTCCAGGTATGAAGGAGTTTTAGAGAAAAATATGTTAGCCTTCAAGCAGGGTGTTATCTAGGTTACTAATAGGTATATCCCTTAGATAAATTATGTGAATTTCTACTAAAAATTATACCAATTGTTTATGTTAAGATTTGTGTTCAAATGGGTGTGAGTAAACCCCTTCCTAAAAGGGTATAGTCTTCAGAAGGAGACATGTTTGAGCAAGATGTTGACTATGAAAGTCTTCCATTTTGATTTTTAGTGTGTCATGCCCATGGACATATAGCTCAAGATTACACTATAAGAGCAATGGTTGAAAAGAAGATTGAAAAAGAGAATTTTGAAGAATTTGGCAAGAAAGTGAAAAAAGGCCCAGAATTAGAGGAATTTCAAGAAATTGAAAAAGAAAGGGGAAAAAGGCCCTAAATCTTCCTCAAATGAGAAGGATAAAGTTCAATTTGGGATGAATTATAACTCTTTTATAGTTTTAGGTACCAAATCCAATTACTAAGAGGTAATGGCTTCATCAAAATCTCTGAAAGGCACCAAAAAAGACAATAAAGATCATGGGATAATAGTTGCTTTTATTATTATAAAAGAGCCTATTGAGACTAATTCAATAAATGAGTAACATGTAGATATGAAAGAGAGGATTTTTTGCATCATGAGCTAATCTTGAAGATTTTTTATTTGGATATTTGATACAGATAGTGTAAAATCTTGATAATAATAAGCCTACCTTGTATTTTTCAAAAAAACATTGAGATTTCTTATTATTTATATTTTATTTTATTTTTTGTCACTTTGGGTTGCCATTATTCATTTTTGCCTTCTATTTTTTAGCCAAATTTTCATCTGACATGTTTTATTTACTTTAGTGTTGTTCTATTTTCCATGCTTTGTCAACGTTGATGTTTGTTATTGTTTGTTTTGAGTTGGTGTTTTCCTCTGGCATGGAGTATGAGCCGTGAATACCAACTAGTTGCCTTACTTTTTAACCTTTTGTAAATAAATATTTTTATTAATAATATTTTTATTTAATCATTCCAATATTAAAAATAATTTAAATAAAAAATTGTTCATCATTTGATGATATAATTTGTATTGATATTAGTGTCTAGTTCTTGGCATAAAAAAATGATCGAAGATAAATATGTCCTTGGGTGTTTGGTGTCTTTCCTCCTTTAAATATTAGTTGTGATTGTTGAAAACCTTTGTTTAAATTATGTCAGTGCAACAAAGATCTCTTTGTTGGGAATGCAACAAAAATATTCAACCCCAAATGGAAGTACAAGCAACATTGAAAATTATAGTGTAAAATAGATGGAACCTAGTTAGGGAAGAGACTTGGTAGGGGGTTTAAATTTGATGGTCATGTGACTATATTTGTGTGTTTTATTTGTAAACTCAATAAATTTTAGATTTTAGATTTTCATAGTCCATGAAATAATAATAGAATAGTTTTTAAATAAATTGTGTACAATATTTTTCCCTCGATGTTTTGGATCACAACACATTTCCTAATGATGGATCATAAGTTGTGATCTAAAACATCAAGGGAAAATATTATACATGGTTTATCCAAAAACCATCTAATTACAATTATTTTTTGGTAAAATATATCACATGCAAGGTGAAATTTTGGTCAAACCATCATAAACCCTAGGTGATTATAATAATTACATAGATTATCTTTAATGTTTCTTTTTTTACTATGAACTATACTAACATTTAAATGAAAATGTTGAATAAATAACTCCATCAAAAAAAATCATGATAGGGAGGGTTGAATGTCAAATTTAATCCATGCATGGTATATAAAGAGGGATGCAGTACAACTAACAAGGATAGTGAGAGTCAAGTGAAGAAGCCAAAAATCCATTTTTTACTGTATTAATTATTTTACCATGTATTGTATTTTGTTGTATCAATTTTATTTATGTCGAGAAGCATTTTATAATTGTCACACATGAATGGTGGTAGGTTATAATGTCCTTGAGTGAGTTCACTTTTAATTATGCCCTTAAATTTGACATCCATTTAACCGTTAGATAGAAGTTTTGCTTTTTTATTTTTTGAAGAAGTCAATAAAAAATCATAATAAGATATTTATAAGGTAAAAATTAGAGGGTTTGATAATAAAAAAGAATAGAATGAACCATCTTGGCTCTACAAAAAAACCCTAATCATCCACATAGCATAGATGGACATTGGCATCTATTGTTCCTCTAAGAACATGAGGCAACTCAAATACCATGAATTACACAAAGTTAATAGTCATGAGGTGACCACTAATGGACCCGATGAACTTAAACATCATTAGGATCATTTTTAACAAAGTGTCAATCACACAAACATCAAATACATTTGTGCATATGTCAAAATATATTTGAAAACCAATGGTCATCTTTTGTACTTGAATTTGACTCGTGTGGGGCCATCCTAGACTTTTTGAATTCAAATGACTATTTCCTATAGCTTGAAATTGACATTTGCACAACTGTCTAGATCACAAATTCTACAAGATATTTCCTTTAGACCTTTATTTGTGGGCTTTGTTTGGGGTACCTTCCTTAAAAAAAGACCCTTTGGAATCCTTGAACTAGACCATTTTCTTGAGAAAAGACCCTTCAAGAAAATTTTTTAGGGATACTTTGCTAAAAATGATCCTTCAGGACTTTGAAAATGGACCATTTATTTGAAGAAAATACCCTTTATAAAAAATGTATAAGACCATCTCTTTGAAAACTGACCTTTCAGGAAAAATGTATAGGACTATTTTCTTGTAGAATGACCCTTCAAAACTTATGTTTGGTTCACTTTCCTTGAAAAATATATCCTTTGGAAAAAAAAATTGGGATACTTTGCTTGACAAAATACCCTTTGGGATTTCTATATCAGTCCACTTTTCTATAGAATGACCCTTCGAAAAAATTATTCGGGCAATTTTCCTAAAAGAAATGACCTTAGGCTTTTTACTGCGAACAAAATGTTCAAAAGAATTTACACTTAGCCTTTTTTTATGCATATAATTTCTTCAAAACAAATAAGTCTTCGAGAAAATTATTGCAAAACAATTTCTTGAAAGAAATATGTCTTCATCTTTTGCTTTAGATAATTTGTCTGAAAGAATTCATGTCTTCAAAAACTTTGTCTTGAATAATTTGTTCGAAAGAATTCAACACTTAGCCAAAAAAGAGTCCTAAAATAAATTAGCTTAGCAAAATAAAAACCTAAAAGAATTTGCCTGAGAGAATGATCACTTAGTCAAATAAAAGGTCCAAAAGAATTTCCAAGTAAAGACTTAGCTCAAAAAGGTTTTATACTTAGATTTTTCAAGGTCTTTAAGCCCTTCTAAACTTGTACTTAAATTGTTGCTTGATCCTTAAAGGCCTAAAAAAACTATGAAAATCTGAAACTTATGTAGACCTATTCCATAACCTTGAACTGCTTGGTTCCACCATAAAGCTTGCTCATATTGAATCATTGGACCACTCTTCAATTAGGATCCTACTCCTCCAAATTCCCTTCACCTTTCAAACACTTTTTTGAGATGAATCATATGCTCACCTATACTATTAGAGAATATTGTTATGTCATCCAAATAAACAAGAATAAACTTGTTAAGGAGACCCTGAAGTGCCATGTCTATAGCCTTCTAAAAAGTGGTTCCAACATTGGATAAACCAAAAGGCATATTTTTGTATGCAAATGTCCCCCACTTTATAGTGAAGGTTATTTTTTACTGGTCTTCTTCTTCAACCAAAATCTAGTTATATCCACTATAGCCATCTAATAAAGATAACCTTTATGAACTTGCAACTAGATTTAAAATTTGTTCCATTAATGGTAATGGGTAGTGGTCTTTAAGAGAGGCCTTCTTCAACTCATGAAAGTTAAAACATAGCCTTATTTCACCATTCTTTTCTTGAATTGAAACAAGGTTTGCCACCTAATTTGAGTGCTTAATAGGAAATATTATAGTTGACTCAATGAGCTTATGCAGCTCAACTCTCATTAGAGGTTTAAGCTTTGGGTTAATAGGCCTTTGTCTCTATCTAACTAGCTTAGTCTCATCTTCTAACTCAATGGTATGTTGAGCAAGAATTGGATCAAATCCTTTGAGGTCATTGTACTTCCATGTAAAGACATCTGCAAAACTTGAACATAATAAAATTTTCTTTCTCTGAAGGTATGCAAACTTTGCATAGCTTTGAACTCTTGTCAATCACAATCTTTTACATTTGTATAGTTTTCTTCTTGGGTTGGCAAAGCAAACTTTTATTTTCTTAATCCATCATCTCTACTGAATATGTTTTCCAAGCTGACCAACCCTTTAGGCAACTTATTTGTCTTTAATTACACAATCTGGTCATCATACTATTGTAAAAGCTTGTCTTGGTTCCTTAAGGAGAATGCAACTTCCTCTTATAAGAATCTAACAATTTGATTATCATCTTCAAATACTTTCCAATTGTCATGGTTGTCTAGGATAGAAGGTCTCACAACTACCTTGATGTGTGATTAGACTTTTTCCCTTTTTATGTCATCTGGGATATTGAATTGTGACCCAATAATAGCCAGCATGTCTACATGCTTGTTCTTATTTCTTTATATGACATAAATATTCAAGGCTTGAAAGTATTCAACTAGGTCCCATACTCTATGCTTATAGGACCTAAGGAGTGGGTTCTTGCATATATTAATTCCCCTTACTTTATGAGTTATTAATTCACTATCTCCAAAGACTTGTAAGGAATTGACCTTCATCTTTCTTACCCATTGCAAACCATGTACTAGTGTTTCATATTCAGTAACATTATTGGAACAACCAAATTGAAACTTGAGAGAAGATAAATACCTTTGATTATTTGGATAAATTAACATCATTCCATCCCTAATTCCATGTTTGTTCCTAGATCCATCAAAACATAACTGCCACAGTCCATCACTAGGTTGATCCTCTTTCATCAATGTTGGAATTGGTGCATCATTTCCGTGAAGACAATAGACACCAAGACCTTCTTATTCAATTCACTTGTAGGTATTATGTCCATGCAAATTAGAGGCCCATTCATCAAGGAAAATATATAGGACTTCATCTAGAGGTGATTCAGTTTCCACCTCATTATTTTCTAGTGCCTTATCTAAGATAACACAATTAGTGTTAACCATACTTGGTATATATGGATTTAAATGAAATCTTGCAATAGGTTCAAAATGTAATGTTACCTTAGTACCATACCTGGTTCTAAACATTAAATAGGTCTAATAAGCTGACAAATATCCTCCAATATTTGAAGTAAAGTCTCATGATAGAGACATGGAAAAATAAGGAGGTAAGTCCACTACAACTACATCTTGTTGAATAACAACATTGGGGAAAGCATGTAATGTTTCCAATTAAGCACTTGACTTGGGTGGCAAAACTTGTTCCAGTATGGAAAATGAATGGTGAATTAAGGCTATGTGTTTACTTCCATGACTTGAACAAGGCATCTCTTAAATACCACTACCCATTACCATCAATGGAATAGATTTTATAGCTAGTTACAAGTTCATAAAGTTTCTCTTTATTAGATGGCTATAGTGGATATAACCATATTTTGGTCAAAGAAGAAGACTGGTACAAAATAGCCTTCACCACAAAGTGGGGGACATTTACATACAAAAAGATGCCTTTTGATGTATCCAATGTTGGAGCCACTTTTCAAAAGGCTATAGACATGGCATTTTAGGGTCTCCTCAACAAGTTTATTATTATTTATTTGGATGACATAAAAATATTCTCTAATAGTACTGATGAGCATATGATTCATCTTAGACAAGTGTATGAAAGGTGTAGGGAATTTGAAGTGTCTTTGAATCCAAAAAAATGTGTTTTCTCTATGCATGAAGGTAGGATTTTTAGACATGTAATACAATCATAGATCCTAATAGGATATAATCAATTCTTTCACTTTCATTACCTAAGCAAAAGAAAGCCTTGCAAATATTTTTATACAAGATCAATTTCATAAGGAGATACATCTTAAATTTTGTTGCTTTAGCTAAGCCACTCACAGCCATGCTAAAGAAGGGTCAAAATTTTAGTTGGTCCAAAGGATTAAGAAGTTTTAAAGAGATCAATAAATCTATAGCCAGTGCTCCTACACTCTTGAACCTTGACTTTACAAAGGATTTCTTCTTATACATCTATGCTAATATTGACACAATTTTAGGTCTTCTCATGTAGCAGAATAAATACTCTTTAGAGTAGCCAATAGCCTTATTCAGCCAAGGCTTTAAAGAAAATGAAATAAGATATTATTTTGTTGAGAATCATGTTCTTTTAGTCATAAGGTCTCTTTAAAAATTTAGGTACTTGTTGTCCAATAATAAGATACATTTGATGGTTGCACATCCAAGTGTAAAATATTTTATTCTAAATAAAGATATAAATGACAAGAGAGCTTATTGGATAACCAAGGTCATGGAATATGATATTGAAATAAAAGTTACAAATTTGGCTAGAGGCAAAGGACTTTGTGAACATCTAGCCCAAGACTTGCAGGAGACTAATGGGATAGTTATAGTGTCAAATGATCAAGAAGTTGCAAGTGATCGGACCTCATCTTCCAATTGGTTCCAAGATATGGTAAGATATCTATAGGATGGTATTTATCCTTCTCATATAACTCCTTCAAAGAGAAGATATTTTAGATTGCAGTCAATTCCTTTTCTTCTTGTTGATAATACATTTTTCAAAAAGGATATCAATGCCATACTGTTAAGATATATAGAACTAGGTCAAACATAGAGGTTACTTGAGTAGTTCTATGATGGACATAGTGGTGGACATTACTCAGCAAGGATCACAGCCCACAAGATCATGAGAGGTGGATTTTATTGGCTAAGTTTATTTGGTGATTGTCATGCATGGACTAGGAAATACAGACAATGTGCCATGTTTGTTGGAAAGGTGAAGCTTGCAGCATTACCTCTCTAAACAATTTTAGTAAATCAACCCTTTGTCCAATGGGGATTGGACTTTATTGGTCTCATCAACCCCCCTTCAAGCTCAGGACACAAGTGGATCCTAGATGCCAAAAATTATTTTACCAGATGGACAAAGGTAGTAGCATTAAAAAAAGCCAATGAAACTAGTGTTTTGGACTTTTATGAAGGTTTGCTTACCAAATTTGGGGTCCCTTCAACTATAATTTATGAAAATTCTATAGATTTTCTAGGATCTAAGATCAGTGAGTGGGAAGTTCACCATAGTGTTTTTCTCAATACCTCATCAAACTATTATCCACAAGGTAATGACCTTGTTGAATCCACTAACAAGAATTTGTTAAAGATCATCAAGAGGACTATTGAAGACAATCAAAGATTATGGCATCTCAAATTGAAGTCAGCTCTATGGGCTGATAGGATCACTTATAAAAGGTTCATAGCCAATTCTCCATACAAGCTAGTATATGGTAAGGAAGCAAAAATGCCTATTTCTCTTGAATTTCCTACTTTGGAATTGATGCATTAGCTTGAGCTTTTAGATAATAAGCCAATATAAATAAGATATTATAAGCTCATGAAGATAAAAGAGACAAGGCATTGATTAATGTTGGCTATGGAAGCCCATCAATCAATGACAAAGACATATTTTGACAAAGGAACTTCTTCAAGAAGTTTTCAAGAAGGAAATTCAGTCCTCAAGTGCATTGAGTATAGAGCTAACCTAGGAAAGCACATAAAATTTTATTTTATCCAAAGTGGTCAATATACAGTCTCCAACTACAAGTCCCATAATGCTTTCTAGCTCATAAGGATGAATGGTGGAGAGCTTCCTATCCCAGTCAATGGGATACATCTAAAGCATTGTTATTAAGGAAGCTAAGTTCTTTGTACATAGTTATTTTTTATTTTTTCTCTAACTGTTTTTTTAACACATTAGTTTCCTCTATTTTATCCCAAATAAGTGTTTTTGTTTGCACAGTTGTTTAGTAGTTAACTGCCTTTATTTTTTAGGTTAGTCTCCCTTTCAATTTGTTTATTTCCCTATTTATTGTAATTATTTTATCTTTTCAAGTCAAGGGGTTATCTTGCAATCATTTAAATGGCCATGTATTATATATTATGAGTTATAAGTCATGTAAATGGTTCGAGTTCTCAAGCATAGCAGCCATGCTGCCCAATCCAGTCGCCAAATATGTTGACCAAATTTGGTCTACATACTAAAAATATTCCTAGTCTAAGAGTTCAGTGGAAGGAATAGGATCATGATTGAAGAGTGGTCTAATGATTCGATATGAGTAGGCTTCATGGTGAAACCAAATAGTTCAAAGTCATGGAACAGGTCTACACAAGATTCAGATTTTCATAATTCTTTCAGGCCTTCAAGGATCAACCAACAGTTCAAATACAAGTTCAGAAGGGCTTACAGACCTTGAAAAAGCTAAGTACAAAACCTTTTTGAGCTAAGTCTTTACTTGGTAATTATTTTAGACCTTTTATTTGACTAAGTGTTTATTCTCTCGAGCAAATGCTTTTAGGCCTTTACTTTGCTAAGCTAATTTCTTTTGGGACTCTTTTTTGGCTAAGTTTTTAATTCTTTCGAATAAATTGTCCAAGACACAATTTTCAAAGGCATGAATTATTTTGGACAAATTATTCAAAGTAAAAGACAAAGACCTATTTATTTTTGGAAATTGTTCTATAATAATTTTCTCAAAGACCTATTTCTTTTGGAGAAATTGTCCACATCAAAAAAGGCTAAGTGTAAATTCTTTCAAACATTTTGTCCGTAGTAAAAATCCTAAGGGTCATTTACTTCAGGAAAATTATCTAAACAATTTTCTTGAAGGGTCATTCTATAGAAAAGTGGATAGAAACAAAAATCTTGAAGGGTATTTTGTCAAGCAAAGTATCCCAAACACTTTTTTCGAAGGATATCTTTTTCAAGGAAAGTGAACCAAATAGAAATTTTGAAGGTTCATTCTATAGGAAAATGGTCCTATACATTTTCCCCAAAAGATCATTTCTCAAAGAAATGGTCCTACATATTTTTTATGAAGGGTATTTTCTTCAGATAAATGGTCTATTTTCAAAGTCCCGAAGGATCTTTTTTAGCAAAGTGTCCCTAGATAATTTTTGCAAAGGGTCTTTTCTTGGGAAAATGGTCAAGTTCAAGGATTTTGAAGGGTCATTTTTCAAAGAAGGTACCCCAAACAAAGCCCACAGATAAAGATCTGAAGGAAATATCTCATGGAATTTATGATCCAAATAGTTATGCAAATGTCAATTTTAAGCAATAGGAAATAGCCATTTGAATTCAAAAAGTTTAGGACAGCCCTACAAGTGTCAAATTCAAGCACAAAAGATGACCATTGGTTTTCAAATATGAAATGATGATTACACATAAATCAAATGCGTTCACCTAGATGTCATAGTTCAAGCCATAATAAATAGTCATTTATATTCAAATGGGTTTAAGATTGATGATCTACATTCAATCCAAGCAAAGATCTAGTGACATATGTGAAGTCAAGAAGTTAATAAGACATTCATACAAATGTCAAATTCAAGCCATGACAAGTAATTGTTTGGTTTAAAAAGGTCCTTAAAGGGTTTTAATTTGGTCAAAATATAATGATCCATAAGATCCCTCATACTGACACATGAGATATAACGATATGTGCTGGAGTCAAACAGGTCAAAATGTCCTCAGGTTAAAGTCTTTAAAGATCTACAAGTTAGACATGATCCAATGGTGCAGGTTCATCAAGCCAAGATCAAATGGTGCATGTTCACTAATAAAGGGATGGGTTCAAGCTTAATCAATGATCTACATTCAATTTTATAGAAGATCCAATGGTGAGTGGTGCTTGGCAAGTTAATGGGCCTAGGCATATCAATGACATGCATTCAATCAGGAAAAGGTGATCAATAGAGCAAGAAGAGTCAATATGTCAGTAGAATCTATAGGATCAATAATAATAAAGATAATGGGGCACAATGAAATAGGTTGAGTCAATTTTTGATGGCCAATCAAATAAAGGTGAACCCAAACATTTTTAATGGAAGTTGATGGGGAATTTTTTGACTCGGGCATGTAAATGCAAAAAAGAATTAGATCTTGGATATGATCCAGATGGAACTAGTAGGATCAAGAATTACCAACAAAGCTCCATATAGCTAAAATAGGTCATTTAAACTTGATATAGAGACCAATGATTATGAAGTAAGGTCAAGCAATTTGCAAATTTTCTATGAATATTGTAATTATGTGAAAACCAATGATCTGAGATTGGTTTTCTATCTATAGAATGGACCCAAGTTCAAGTTAGAACAAATGCAGATGAAAATTTGGTCATAGGGAGATATGTCTCACCTATCATCAAGGTCACTTTTCAATGAGTAGAGACAATTTTCCACCCAAAGCAGATGTGGCATAATTCTACCAATTCCAAGACATGATCCTTATCAATAAATAATTAGATGATATCATGGAGTTCTAAGAAGAGACTTGGCGATTGGATAAGGATAATGAGCATTCAATTCTTTTATATAATTTGTTCCTTGTTAATAAGTTCATGACTCAGCATCCTCGAGAATGTTAATCCATTAAAAGTGGTTGGGCCTTTTTCAATGCACAACTCTCTTTCTTTCTCTTTCCTACAAATATAGGGTTCCAAGACTTAAAATGGATCCCGCTTTTTGATATGATTAGACTCTACCAAAATTTATACTATGACACCTTTTTGATGCAATAAAGACTGAATTTCATCCGTTTTTAAGCTAGATTGAAGTCCGTTCCATGAAGTCATGTTCTATGGTTAAATGAATGTATGTTCCTTGCTTATGTCTGAGTTTTTCTCACCTTCAATAAGTGCTTAGTAGTTATTACAGGGCATTTTAAGTCCAATTTATAGTTTATTGTCTAGCTTAAAATTGGATATTTTCCCTCTCTTACTGATTTAATAACCAATTCATGCCTTATTCTAAAATATCTATGTGAGATTGATATTATTTGGTCTTGAAAGTGTCTCATAGTGTGTATTATGTGAGTTTGAGTGATCAAATCATTGGTGCATCAACTCTTTTACATGCTTTATAAGTTATTGTCAAAATATCTTTCCCTTTTCTAAGCAAGTACTAGTCTAGGTTTAGTTTAGGTGATAGATCCATAAGGAAGCCAACCTTGTCTAAAGGTCTGATCCATTATTAGGATACCCATAGCTTAAGACCAGTCCCATATTGGAATAGATTTGAGTAGGAAGATCTGAACAATCTCCTCAGCCAGGGTGCAAATCTAAAACACCAATAGTAAATCTTTTAAATTTTAATTGCTTGAAAAGTTTGTTGAGGTCTCTATAGACATTTAACACTATACAATTTTATTTTATTTCCTTAGAGGCATTTATTTTAAAAATGACTTTTATAGACATACATGTCAGGTTTGGGAGGATACTAGGGGTTGGAAAATCAAATATGTGAGGAGGTTAGGCAAATGATATGTCTTTTTTTATTTTTTATTCCTCTAATTTTTCCTAGGCAACCCTTCAATATGACGCATGGGTTATTTGTGTCTAGGTATTCTATCTTTAGGGATGAAAGCTCAACTTTCACCTGAAGGGCCATTGTACTCATAATATCCCATGTGGGTTGAATTTCCATTTCTTAACCTAGATGTTAGACCCTTTCTTCATGAATTAGGTAGTTATAAAGTGATAAAGATAAATTTTTAGGCCTCTAAAATCATCTTGGAGTCTACATTGAAATAGACCTTTCACAACCACCGCCTACTTCAATTTAGCTTCTTGCTCAAGGTTTTACCCAACTCCAACCTATTTTTTGCCTCAACAAACCTAACACATGTTTTTATTATCAGGAAGATGGCCATTTAATCTAAAACTACTCTAAACACAAGCTTAAACAACAAAGGTTAGAAGAGTTTTCTACTAGGAGTTTTACCACCCACCCCTTGGTTCCACCAAAAACACCCTCTCCTCCCTTAAATTTCCCTAACTCCCTTGCTACCAACCCTAACACATAGAATAATGACACTCAGCTTCTATTTGTTAACCCAACTCTCAGCTTGTTCTAGAAACTCAAGCCAATGATATTCACCTTCCTAAAAACTATAAGGCTATTGTAAAAATAGTTATATCTTCCTCAAAAGTAGTGTCCCCACATAGGTCCCTAATAATAAAGGAATTGAGTCCAATTTTGGGTATTCACACAAAGTGACTAAGGGAAAATCTGATGCTAAGGAGAGATATCAATTAATAAAATGTGTTGGAATAAATGCATCTCTATCCCCTATCTCAATTCTTGATTCTAATTGTTTCACCTTACTAATAATGAGGTTGAGTAGCCTTCCTTTGGTGGTGCCCCATAAAGCTCTTCCTTTCCTCATGGAATGTTTAGTTTCACCCTCCTTAAACAAAAATTCCATGTCAAAAAGGTATTATAATATCATCCTTATGAATTTACCTTCCTTTAGGAGGTTAAAGTTGGGGGTCCAACTCTGTTGTTCAACCTACATTTGATAAACACATGTCATCATATTAAACCTCTCATGAACGCAGATGAGGAGGTCTAGTTCTACTCATACCTATAGAATAGGAATCCAAATAAGGTTAGATCATTGTTAGTGACATGAAATCAAAAACAACTTGAATACTAATCCTATCCACTAGGATTGAACAAGATCAAACAAGAGGTGAATCAAATGAAAAAGCACACAAACACATTATACCTTCCTTGGAGACTCCTTTGCTTTCTAGTTTAGAGAATATTGTGCTCAGCTTATATATTATATATTTTTGGTAATGTTAACTCCATGCGTGAGAATTTCCCCTTGTCTACACTTGATTTAGCTTAGCAATGGCATGAGAATTGTGAATCTCTAATATGATTTTAGTATAGTGAGTTTAGTTCAAGAGAGCATGTTTATAATGGCCAAAGGCCCTTGCATTTATAGACTTTTAGTTTGAATTAGATCCATTGATCTAAGATCAAGATCAATGGTGGAGAGGGAGTCCTCAAAATCATGATTGCACACATGGAGTGTGGAAGGAACTCCATTTGCTTTTTGGAGTGTCGAAATAATTTTGAAAGAAAAGTGTAATGATTGGTCCTCTTGGAGTGTGTCATATACCATATAAGAGAGTGGTGTGTAAGAGGGTCTATCATAGGTATAAGAGAGTTTTTAAGTGACCATGTCATAAGCCACCTTGCTTGCACTCCACTCCCTATTCCATTGACTTTCTAATTGATGTCATTAATGTGAGGTAATATTATAATTTGTGCATTTAGAAAATAGATAATTCCAAATCCACAAAAAAAATTATTAGAATAAAATTATATTGACTAAGTAGGATTAATACTTAATCATAAGAATAGCAAATTTTTTTAATGTTATTTTACCAATCAAATATTCATTTAATTATCCTATAATAACACGTGTAAAGGACTGATTTGATTCATAATGCTGATGTTGAATTAAATGTTGTGATATGGTGCTTTGCCTCAATCAAGGATGTGTCATTAAAATTTTGGATTAAATAATTAATTATGTGAATAATTGGCTTAATTGATTATTTTTTACTAGATTTGTGAATTATTTTGATAATTTTGTTCTAATTGTAATTTAAACACAGAAGTGATGAAAATGAAGTGTCTACATTTTTCCCTTGTTTGAGAAGGTGTTGTGAGATAGACAAAGTAAAATCTTTTAAAAGAATGAAAATTCGTTAAGAAAAAATTGAAAAAATAGGTGAATAAATAATTAGTGACCCATAATGTCCCCTTAAGAGGGTATGCAAGGATGAAAGAGATGGATGGCTCTCAAAAACGTTAAGAAAAAATTGAAAAAATAGGTGAATAAATAATTAGTGACCCATAATGTCCCCTTAAGAGGGTATGCAAGGATGAAAGAGATGGATGGCTCTCAAAAAAGAGAGGACTAAACAAGAAGAAGAGTGAAATTAATGCATGGATGAGTTAATCCAAATGAGATCATTTTTACACACTTTGATTTCCAAGGTTTGATAATAATATTATTAAAATGGACACAAAGTAGAGGAAATGGGTAGGATGCATCCCAAAATAAATAACACACTTTAACTTACCCCAAATAGGGTAAAAGTTGTAGGCTTAGAATTAGAAGAAAGACTGAATAATAGAATTTCTCCAAAGAGGGGAGAATAACTGACTAATAATTTTCCCAGTAGGGTGGATTTGATCAATGATTAGATGAAATCAGTTTTTCCTAGTAGGGCATTTAGATTGGTAGATGAGGATATTTATTATTGTGACATTACTTGTTAGACATCTAGTACTTTATTTTTTATTTTTATTTTGACATTATGCACCATAATTATAAAAGAATCATGATGACATTAGATGTCATAAGCATAATAACTTGATTTAAATGCATAAGTAAACAACCTAGGGTTAAGATATTGAGAACCAAGACCTAAGTGTAAAACATAATGCAATAAACTAAAAGGCAATTGAGTAAAACAAAATAAATTCACCAATGACAATCAAAAAGTAAAAAACTAACAAACACCAAATTAGAGATAAATAAGTAAGTAATTAGTTGACCATTTTTGCATGTGTGGAAAGAAGGCATTCCTCTTGAGCACTACCCCAAGGGTAAGAGACATGTCAATCAAGACTTTTGACAATGTTGGGATAGGGGACATAGAAGAAGAGGAAGGAAATCATTGAGCTAATGCAAGAGGCCAAATGTAGCTCTCCCATAGAATAGGATAAGAAGAATGGTAATGTTAAGAGATAAGTATCAATTTACTAGAAGAAAAGGGGATGGACTCGTAAAATGGTGAGAGAGTTTGAATGGTAAGAGTGGTTGAGCTGACCTGAGATGTCCCATGCATCTAAGCATTGCCTACATGGTTCTTTTAGACCTCAGGCCAGTGTATTTCCCCTAGGAAATGAGAGGATAATGAAGGAATGACACTATGAATGATCATGGCAAGATAAGAAGTTCCACCCAAGAAGACAAGGCCACCCAGATCAAGACTAAGGGTGACTCTGTGAATAGGATGACATGATGTACAAAATATTTTGTGTATTTATACCTCTCATGAATATTTTAAGCCTATTTTTTTGAATTTTCTATTTTTTTTAGTTTTTTTAAAGTTTTTAGGGTTTTTTTGTGGCTTTATATCTCTTATGGATATTTTAGGCCATTTTTTAGAATAAGGTATTTATAGGATATTTGGTGAGTAGGATGCACAAATGGAAATAATCAAATGTACAATGAAACCATATAACAAAGGAAAAAGCAACCTTGGGTAGGGTTCAAATGGCTAACTCATAAAACAATGAGAGTGTGACTTGAGATGCTCATAAAATGGTTAGAGTGTGGCTTAAATTATTCATAAATGGTGAGAGTGTGGATTAAAATGCTCATAAAATGGTGAGAATGTGGCTTAAAATGCTTAAAATTTGGTGAGATTGTATCATTAAAATGCTCGTAAAATGGTGAGAGTGTGGCTTAAAATCCTTGAAAAATAGTCGGATTGTGGCTTAAAATGCTTGTAAAACAGTGAGAGTATGACTTAAAATGCTCATAAAATGGTGAGAGCATGGCTTAAATTAATAAAAAAATGGTGAGATCTTAGCATAAGAGTGATCGAGTTGACCTTAGAGATTGAGCACTACTTACATAGTCCAAATAGACCTCAAGTCATTGTAGTTCAACCTAAAGTGAGATACTACTAATCAACAACAAGTTGAGGTAGGAAAATGGCAAAGTGGTATTAATGGCATAATATTTGTAACAAATCTAAAATATGCAATTTCAAGGACCACTATATATAAAAACTACTTTGAAGTGCTCTAAGATACTACTTTGAAGGATGTGTTGATGATGATCAAATCTACATTGTCTGTTGAATCTTGCTCTAAATTTGGCATCTGAATCTGTCTGTTCTACTTATGAACTAGAATCAAGACCAGGATGGTAATGGGATAGGGGAATGAGAAGTATTGACACAATAATGAAAATGGCATGAAGGGAATATGATAAGACATGACCCTATATAGGGGTTCTTGTAGATAAAGTTCAAGAAAATCAAATGTAAAAGTGATTGAGATGCATAATATTCATGGGCTCATCTAGATCTTGCCCATCTGGTGTATCCAACTTGCATGTTCCATATCCATAGTCAATTGTAATAATGAATGGTCCTAGCCAATTAGGCTCAAATTTTCCCTTCTTTTCATGTATTACATTTGTATTTTTCTTATTCCCTTTCAGCACAAGATCACCAAGTGCAAACTCTCTAGGCTTGATATGTGTGTTATAGTTATAGTGTAACATGTTCTAATATGCTTGGAGATTATTCAAGGTGGCTATCATTTTTCATCAAGTAGTTCTAGTTCTTACAGTTGAGATACTCTATACTCTTCATCGTTAATGATATCTTGCAATGAAGTGCACAAAGAAGGCAACTCGATCTCGATAGGGAGAATAACTCTAGTGTCACAAAGTAGGGAGTATGGTGTGATTCATGTGGAGGTTATGGTATTGGTACAATAGGGCCAAAGGGCAAGAAATAATTGTAAGTGCCAATCATGACCAACAACATTAACAATATTTTTAAGGAATTGGACTAGGATCTTGTTAGATGGCTCAGCTTGGCCATTGCTTTGGGAAAAATAAGGAGTGAAAAACCATTGTTTGATATGATACTTAAAATAGAGGGATTTGATGTCCTTATTTTTAAAGGATCTACCATTATCATAAATGATGTCATAAATATTGTTAAATTGATAGATAAGGTGGTTCAAAATGAATTTTAAAATTTGCTTACCAGTTACATATGTGAGGGGAATGGATTTAACCCACTTCGTAAATTACTCAGTGGTAGTGAGAATGTGTTTTTGGTACTATGAAGAAGTAGGGTTGATTTTTTCCATAATATCAATTCCCCATGTGGAAAATGGCCAAGGAGTAGTAATCGACTGAAGTGTTCAGGTTGGAGCATGAATGAGATTAGCATGTTCCTAACATGGCACACACTTCTTAACATAAGCACATGCATCTACTTCCATAGTGGGCCAATAATACCCTATACATAGGAGTTTCTTGGCAAGGACCATTCCAGTGGTGTGGGCCCCATAAATCCCTTTGTTTATTTCTTTAAGGATTAATCTAGATTTTTTCAAAGTTAAATAATGAAGTAGAGTTCTATCATATCCTCTATGATAGAGTGTAACATTGAGTAAGATATAATGAGAGGCATTATGAATAAAGGCTTTTTTCTATTGCAAGAAAGGTTATCAAGAAGAATGTGGCCGTGGAGATAGTCATATAAGTCATGGTACCAAGGTGAGCTAGACTAACAATATCACATACCATTTTATATGTTGAACATCTATGAGGTGGTTTCAAAATATGATCAATAAGGAACTGGTAATCTAGAATGTGATTTGTGATTGATATCAATGAGCCAATTGATGTCATTACATCTATAGTATTGTTAGTGGCTCTTAGTATATGCTCACATTGGATATGTTCAAAGTTCTACTTAAGATTTTCCACCATGTTTTTATAATGTATAAACTTGTCATATTTGGTCTGGAATTACTTTATCACCTAGTTAATAATCAACTGGGAATCCTTGTGAACATGTAATTACTTAATATTCCATTGTACTACTAGGTGAAGCCCTACAATGAATGCTTCACACTCTTCTATATTATTGGTACAAGTGAAACTAATGTGTAAGGCTTTGGGAATAATATCCCCTATGGTATTATGAACATAATTATAGATCCAGATCCATGAGATGTGTATGAACCATCAAAGTAGAGTGTTTAGTGTTTTGATTCAGAAGAGGTTTCATCCAAAGTCAAGATGGATTCATTAGGGAAACCAAACATGAGTGGCTTGATATCTGATAAGGGTACTTCAACAAGTTGATCTGAAAGTACTTGACCCTTAATTGGTTTTTGATGTACATATTCAATCTCAAACTCACTCAAGAGTATGACCCATTTGGCTATGTGGCCAGTCAAAGCTACCTTGAAAAGTAGATATTTTAATGGGTTCACTTTGGTAATAACAATGGTTTTATTATTGAGCATGTAATGTCACAAATTTTAGGATGTGAATACCATTGTTAAGAAAGCTTTTTCATTTTGTGTATAGTTGTGCTCATAGGCAACCAATGTTCTACTTAAATAATACACATTATTTCCATTGATCATCATGTCGGGCAATAAGTGCACCCAAGGCATGTTCTGTTACTAAAATATAGAAGAGTAGTGGCTTCATAACTATTAGTGAAACTAAGATAGGTGGATTTTCCAAATATCCTTTCAGATGCTCAAATGATTGTTGATAGACTATGTTCCATGAAAAGGTGTGGCCCTTCTTCAATAGGTGAGTGAAAGGATGACATTTATCTACCATTTATGAAATGCATCAAATAAATTGAATTTTACGCTATAAACTATGAAACTACTTTATATTAGATGGAGGAGGAATTTTTGTAATGGACTTAGCCTTGGCTGGATCAACTTCAATGCCCCTATGAGAGATAATGAAGCCTAAAATTTTTCTAGAAACAATGCCAACTATGTACTTTTTAGGTTTAAGATGCACCTTGTATTCATGAAGCCTTTCAAAGATCCTATGTAACACTTCTGGATGGCCTGCCCTGGTTTTGGATTTGCTCATAATTTTAACAACACAATCTTCTACAATATCATGCATCATGTGATAGAAGATGATAGTCATTGCATGTTGGTAAGTAACACCAACATTCTTGAGGCCAAAAGGCATCACTTGATAACATAATGTTCTCCATAGAGTGGTGAATGTTATTTTGTGTTAGCCTTCAAGTGATATTTTTATCTGATTATATACTGAGAAGACATCCATAAGAGATAACATCTCATTCCCTACTATATAATCTATGATCATATCAATGTTTATCAAAGGAAAATCATCCTTTGGGTATGCTTTATTGATATCTATAAAATATGTACATATGTGGATTCCTTGTGGCTTTTTGCTGACTGGGATGATGTTTGATATCCATTATGTATAGTCTATGGGATGAATACATCATGCCTCCAATAATGTCTAATTCCTTTTTTATTAGTATGGCAATGCAAGGATGCATTTTTATTTGCTTCTATTTGTTTGGCTTTGCACTTGGGTATACAACAAGGTCATGTAAAACTAGAGAAGGATCCAAGAAAGGCATATCTAAATAGGACTAGGCAAAAATATCAATAAAATCCTAAAGGAAGGCAATAAGAAGCTCATGTTTCTCTTTATTGAGGAACGCTCCAAGCTTGATCCATTTGGGATCGTCTGGGGTTCTAATGTTTAATTATGTGGTGTCTTCCATGAGTAGTGTAGAACCATTATCTAAAATAATAGGCAATGAGGTGCATTGATCTTATTCATCATCTTGTGGCTTAATTGGCTCGTTAATTTCCCCCATGTATGAAGATTATAAATCACCAAAGGCTAGTAAAGGCCACTTAGTAAAGGTATGTGGGAAATATTGAACTAATTATTCAAATATTTTTTGATCTTCTAAACTAATTTCTAACTGGCATGAGGTTCTAGGACTGGAGTCACCCTATGCTTCATTTTAAAGAGGGTGAACTTCCCTATCTAATGGTTCTTGAAATAGGTTTTCACCATGGGACTCATCTTTTTCTTTACTATTTCCCTAGTTCAAAAGTGCCTCAAAGAAGTTTTCACTTTGGGACCTTAATGTTTCATTTTCAATTTTTTATTTTTATTTTTTACCAAGGAAGTTCACCCACTCCCCAAAATAGGTGGCAGGGTCTAATGTAATAGTGAATCCTTATCATCACCAATCATAAAAATATCTTTGAGACCCATGAATTCGAAATTTGCCTCATCATTATGGAAAGCATCTTATAGTATATGTGCATCTTATTGGTCCCAGTCAATCAATTGGGGTAATAGAGCAAATGAGGGTAATTAGAGGTAATAGGGGCAATGGTACAAATGGTATTGGTATTGAAAAGGTTGGTGTCATCTAACTCATTGTATATGCTATAATAGGACTTTGCATCACTACTGGTATCTTCATCATTAGATGATAAATTGATATCACTCTCAAGATATAACGGATCACCCCCAAGTGGTTTTTATCCAATACCTCAAGTTCATTTGTGTCTGGTATCAGACACTAGCTCAATAGGACCTTGTTACTTTGCTCATAGGTCTTTGCCTTCATAAGCTTGGTTATCCATTATTTTGTTTGGAATATGATAATTTTTACTTTTTTAGCAAGTAACAAAGTCATCATTGTACAACCATGAGTAATCATCACCTTTGATCTATTCTTGTTCTTATGTAATAGTCTTAACAAAATCTATAAGTACTTTCTGGCCAGAGTCATCATTCTTATGCCATTCCATTATGACAGTCTTCACTTTGGGTCGACCATGTGATTTAGGTGTTTTAGGTAATTTAGCTATACAAAAAGCATTACCAATTTGATATTCACCATGGAATTTATTTGTAATGATAAAATAAGAAGATATTTGAGGAGGTGGTGCAATGAAGTAGATGCGAGAGTACTTGGATCCACATAATTTGACTTGAAAAGTTGAACAACTACCTCTTTGCCATTTTTAGGGACATGCTCTAACCCGAGATGATAATTGTAGCTTTCATACCTTACTTCAAGATATTTACAATATTAATACAATTACAAAAAACTAGGTATGGTGACATCCAAGCCTAAATGAGGGAATTTGATGCATTGATGCAGATTATAAGGTACTTTACATACTTCATATATCCAAGGTCACCCAAGGAGTAAGTTGTATGACAACTCTAGGTCAAGGACATGGCAAAGGGTATTATGGCTTAAAGGCTCAATGATAATAGGCATGTAAATGGTGCCATATGATTTTATCTCCTAATTTTCAGAGGCCTTGATGGTAATATTATCTAGTTGAAGATTCGTTGTTGTGTAGCCCAAATGTTTGACCAACTTTAAAGTTACAATATTCAAACCTGAACCATTATCTATGAGGATGTGCTTGATCTTTTGATTGGAAATGATTGCCTTTATATAAAGTAGGTTATTGTGAAGAGGATCGAGGGGTGACATGTCACTTTGGTCAAAATTAAGTTGTTGGCCTAAGGCCAAATGACTCACAAACATTTGTAATTTGTTAGGAGTAATGTCATTTGGGACCTTGGATTGGCTCAAAATCTCATTTAATATGTTTTTGTGGATGTTTAATGCACACAAAATATCTAAGATAGAAATTTACACTGGTGCTTTTTGTAATTGTTCCATAATATCATATGGCTTGTCATTAGTAGAATCAATTGGTTTAGATTTTTTATCCAAAGGGCCTTGAATAGATTATTAGAGGAATAAGGTATGGGACCTCGAATGGTAACCCTAGAACATCGAGTTATGATTGCACAATCTTGAGTTGGTAAGTGGTTACTATAATTATAAAAAGGGTTTGGGATGGTAACTCTTGGTTGTTGGTTGGCATGAATGTCATTTCAAACCAAAGGAGGATGATCGATATATAGGGGAGGAGGTCCTAAAATGGATGATGGTGGATGTCAAGTATTGTTGGATATTGGCTTAGAATTGATCTTAATAGTGGCTATATGTCTGCCAGTAATCCCTACAATATTGCCATAGTCATAAGGGACATTATTATAGCTAACTTATTTAGAATGGGTGTCCTAACCTTGATTTTGAATAGTTTACTACTACTGATTTGGTTTTTTATTCTAACTATTGGGAGGCCTATTCTTATTCAGATTGTTGGCTTGACATTGATTCTAATTCTAGTTGTTAAAGTTGTGCTATGGAAAAGGGTTTTGGTAAATTCTTAGATTATGATTAGACATTCAAGCAACGTTGTCAAAATCTATTTCACCATTTTATAGAAAATCTTGGATGAAGTGGTGAAGTTGCACAAATCTATGAATGGAATGTCCTTTAACCCAATGATAATCATATAACTCATTTTCCTTGTACCATTTAGGTTTAGGTTGGTCTTTTAGAAATGGCTTTAGAATTGGCCAAATAATCATATTAGTTACAACTATCTTCTGAAACCCTACATAAATAGTTTCGGCAAGATCATTGAAAAATATGTTTTGGTATTGACCTCTTCTTATAGGTGGTAATTACAAGGTAAGTGGCTAAGTAGGTGGGGTTGCTTGAGTAGGCGGTGGTTGCACCATTTGCACATGTCTACATTTGATTACCCATCACCTACAATATTTTTGTTCTTGTTGAATAGTTTAGGCTTTTCAAGTGTACTTGTTTGAGCTTGCATTGGAGTTGGCATCTAAACCTTGTTATAAATTTGGTTTTGAGAATAGACTTTGATCACCCCTTTATCAATGAGGGCTTGTTTAATTCATAGTCCTTTAGCAATAATATATTCAAATGTGTTTGCACAATGAAATTTGAGCTTATAAGGTATGTTTAGTTACAAATTGGTGGTAAAGAATGTGACCAATTATTTTTTGGGGAGATTGCATGGGAATTGGCTAGTCAATGCACACCACCATTGTAAACAACTATCAAAACTCTCTCCCCCTCTCTATTTGGCATGACACAAGTCAACCTTAGTCACCTCATGTTCTACATTGTAGGAAAAGTATTGTAAATTATTTTTAGATAAGTCATCAAATTTATCAACATAATTTTTGAGAAGATGGAGAAACCACTCCAAAGCTTTCCAAAATAAACTACGAGTAAACAAATAAACAAGTACATGCTCTTGTATGCAACCTATTGACAAGCAATGAAGAACTCTTTCAAGTGTTTTCTTGGATCACCCTTCCCTTTGTAATTGTTGAATTTAGGCATCTTAAAATGATACAGGAGTAGGATCTAAAGATAGCTCATATCAAAGGGATAAAAGTATATATCATCCAACTTGAACTTTATACTCTAGTTTTTGGCTTGGATAGTAGAAACTACATATTTTAACTTTTGCAAGTCTATAAAAGTGGGAATGTATTGACAGGGTTTGTGAACATGTTGTTGGGTGTTCAGGGGTGGGTTACCTTAACCTGTATAAAGTGGTGGTATGAGGTATTGGGGAATTTGTACCTAATTGGTTATACCAAGAATGTTCAGCCTTTGATTGGGTTTATATTGTTGATATAACACATTGGTAAAGTACTTATTGTTGAGTACGATGTTGATTTGAAGGGAACTGTGGCCTAAATAGAGGAATGGTTTTTTTGGGATTAAACAATATTTATTGGGAATATAAGGGAACCTATTATTGACTTGCAAGGATCTATTGTACAAAAGTAACTCATTGTTGGTTAGGTGGAATGCATTGTTGGCTTGAAGAGGCATATTATTGACTAGAAGTGATATGTGGTTGACAAGTAAGAATGTGTTGTTGGTTAGACAATGTATGTTAAGGATTAATTGCCACTTATTAAGGTGCAGGATTAGTCACCACCTATTGGGGTGGAAGATCATTCGTCACCTATTGAGGTGGGGGATTGGTCACCACTTATTGGGGTGGAAGATTAGTCACCACCTATTGAGGTGGGGGATTGGTCAACACTTTTTAAAGTGGATGGGTATTAATAACTTGATGTTATAGATTAGGTGTGTTTGAAACTTATTGTTGTAAAGTGTTAGGAATGTTGGAATAAGGGATTTGTTGGTGAGTTGGATGAATGTTTTGTTGGATTTTGGATAACGCTTGATGTGTATTGGAATGCATTAGTTGATAAGTATCAACCATATACTAGGATGAATCCATGAGGGAATCAGGATCAAAATTAGCCAATGGATTGCTTTTGGATATTAATGTGTTAATTAAATCTGAGACTAATGTGTTACTATCAAACATATCGATATTTGGTATTGGATGGGCTATCAACTTTGGTTGCAATTCAATTGGGAATTTAGCTCTATAAGTGGCAACTTATAAATATCAAGAACAATCAGGTAGTAAGCTAAAGTGGCCAAGACCTTACTAGCCTATTGTATTTGAGAGGCAATGAATTGGATTTGTGAAGGTGAGTTAACAAGTTGACATTTTCCTTTGCTAGATGTTGTAAGGGATTGACTAGAGGTCAATATAAGGGTCTGGCTTTGGTTAGAAGTGGCTTGATTATCTGGTAATGCAAGGGGTGTCTCTTCAGGAGCTATAACCAAATAACATAATTTTTTCCATATAAATCCAACTAGAAATTTAGCATCAAGTTCTAATAGTTTGACAAGGTGTTTATCTTTGTTATCAAATAAATATGTAAATTGGTCTTGTCCACAGTCAACACTAGACTATGTGTTTAAAAAGTATTATTGGTTTTGTCTATGTTCAACACTAGAAGGTACACTTGGGAGGTATTGTTGATTTTATCCATGTTCAACACCAGATGGTACACTTTGGAGGTATTATTAATATTGCCTAGGTTTGAAATTAGATGACATGTTAGGGAGATATTATTACTCTTGTCCTTGGTTGGTACTAGATGGCATATTTATGAGGTATTGTTGATTTACCTCTTGTTTGACATAATTGTCATATATATATGGATTGTGAATTACTTCCTCATCAAAAAAGGGGTTATAAATTATTTCACTGCAAGTATACTTAAGCATGTTTGGGTTTGCAATCTTCTTCTTGGAAAAATTTTAGATGTTTGCATTTTTTTTGGAATGGGAACATGGTTTTGATCAAGCTAAAACTTTGGAATAAGTTTTTTCAATGTGAGTGTCCAATGTAATGTGTTTTTCTTATGTTAAGGAGAATGTCACAATAAAATGATTCAATCAAAGTTATGTCAATGTAAGTAGTCAAGAAAAATAAGGGTGTGTGAACCAAATAAGTTTAGGTATATCAATTTTTTTCAAATATTCATGTCTTATAAAGGGTGAAAATGCTTAATATTTGGATTTTGGAAGGGTTTTAACTTAAACTTGACCTTGAATTGCTTATCTTGGAAGCCCAACTAGTGAATGTAAAAAATAAACTTGATTGTTTGGGAACTTTTAAACTGGGGATGTTTGTCGTAGACTGTTTGATTAGGTTGAAAAAACTTGACCTTAGGTTTTGAATAAGTGTGTTATGGAAAATTGGCTCGGTTTGAAGTTGGCTTTAGACAATGTTTGACCATAATTAAACTAGGTATTTGACTTTCTATGAATAAGACTTTGACTTTTGACTTTGGAACTAGAAATTGATGATGTTTAACTTTGGAATTAGTATTAGAATTGGAATTTGGATTAGGTTTGAAACCAAATGGACAACATAATAACAATTTTTTTAATGGGAAATTGGACCTCAGCTTTGGAATTGATTTAAAATTTGAAATTATAATTCACTTGGGACTAGAACTTGGTTCAAATTGGATAGCTTAACGACGTGGTTTAAACAAGAATGGCATGTATTTTGATAAGGTTTGACATGGCATCGAGAAAAAGCGATTTTTGGTTTGGAATATAGACATAGTAATGCCTCTTTGTATACGTGTGTATAGACTATGTTTTGGACTTGACTTGTTTGTTGGATCTGGTTTTGAATACAAATGGGTTTTTGACATAACAATCAAGCATCAACACACAAGTCTTACAAGTCTATTTTAATAATTGATACATGTTTACAGTACATCCACTAAACCTTCAATATACTCACCTTTGATAGGATTAAAAATTTAAGGGTTTATTAAATAATTAAATGTAATTATGGTAATGTTTTAATCCCACCCATCTCTCAAAGGTTCATACATGTAAGAAAATCTTTGAGGGCTATTAATTTTGCACCCCTGCATTGGTGAATGTACCATGATAAAAAAAGGTTTTTATGAAGCAATAAAAAAATTAGGTTATTCATGGGAGGGTCTAGCCCCTTCATGACCACTTCATATGTTGGATTTTAGTGAAGTGCTACTAGATTTTTTGGAATACTTAAAGTTTTACTTAGATTTTTAGATGGTCCCTAAAGGGAATAATCTATTGAAGAAGAGATCTAGGCTTTAGGTTGTTCATAAGGGATACATCACCTATTGAAGAAACCTTAGATTCTTTAATGGTGAGGTATAATGGCTTAACATTGGGAGTTAACCCATTGCTTTCATGAAACCCTTTATGGAGAATTTTGCTAAGCCTTAATGACACATGCCAATAATTTATTTCCATCATCAGATGTACAAGATTGGTATGAATGTTGGGGGGTGAAATCCTAGTCACCACGCCCTAAAGACCCATGAGAAGGCAATGACACCCTAATTATATAGACTAAAATAAAAAGGAAATGTATAGTTATTCTAATTCATAAGAATCCCACTAAGTGTAAACAAATAGCATAATAGGCAAATCTCTCAAAATAAAACAAGTGATCACCTTAACATTTTTAGGTCACCCTATTGAGGAAAGAGCATACACATAAAGTAAAAGAATAACACACAATGAAAACAAGATGAATGTGAGTAAATAAGTGACTTACGAAAGAACAAGTTTTAAGCCCAAATCAAAATTATGTGTTCTTTTTAAGCCCAAATTTAAAAAGTTTGTGAAAAGAAATGCTTGTTTCTAATTATGAATTCACTTCTTGGACCAAGGACCTACAATAAAGTGGTTATAAGTTTTCAATGTGGCATTCAGTAAGCAAAACTTGTGGCCAACATGTTAAAATCCTAATATGCTCTTTTTGATGGGTGACCTACAAGAAAACATATTATTACCCTCATGTTTTCTATTTTGTGAAACATATATACAACATAAAGCTAAATTAACTGAAAAATAAGAAAATTTGTGAGAAAATGCATGGTTTTAAAAAACATCACTTGAAATGAAGTCTATATGAGCAAGGATAGACCTATGAAAGTAAGGCTACATATTCATAGTCCAAGCTATGAATTATCAAACAAAATTGGTAGACTTAGGGGAAGACAGGCCGCAGGTTAACGACCTAGGCCACAAGTTTTATAGTCTGTGACAAGAAAATGTAAAACAAAAAAATGCCTACAAATCTTATGATTTTCTTAACTCAAAATGATTCAAAAACCTACAAATTAAATGTTAACAATGTAATCTTCCTTGTCACTTGAAAAATTAAGGGATTGCAAGTCCCACCGGGTGTGCCATTATGTAGAACATGAATCCAAAGAAGGTTAGATTATTGTTAGCGACATGAAATCAAAAATAACTTGAAGAACATAACATTTTAAGCCTATCCACTAGGATTGCGGAAGGTAAAACAAGAGGTAAATCAATTGGAAAAGCACACAAACACATTATACCTTTTTTGGAGACTCCTTTGATTATCGGTTCAAAGAGGCTTGTGCTTGGCTTGTAGACTAGAGATATTTGGCAATGTTGAATCCACATGTGGGCATCATTTCCCCTTGTCTACACTTGATTTGGCTTGTAAATGACATGAGAATTGTGAATCTCTAATATGATTTTGGCATAATAAGTTTAGTTCAAGAGGGATTGCCTATAATGGCCAAAGGCCCTTGCATGTATAGACTTTCGATTTGAATGTGATGCATTGATATAAGATCAAGATCAATGGTGGAGAGACAATCTTCAAAATCATGATTGCACACATAGAGTGTAGAAGAAACTCCATTTAAGACCTTTTTGGAGTGTGGAAGGAAGTTTAGAAGAAAAGTGCAATGATTGATCCTCTTAGAGTGTGTCATAGGCCATGTAAGAGAGAAGTCTATAAGAGGATCTATCATAAGTGTAAGAGTGTGTAAGTGACCATATCATAAGCCATCTTTCTTGAATTCTAATCTCTTTTCCATTGACTTTCCAAATGACGTCACTAATGTGAAATAATGTTATAATTTGTGCATTTAGAAAATAGATAATTCCAAATCCATATAATTTTATATTATTATAAGATTAGATTGATTAAGTAGGATTAATACTTAATTAGAAGAATAATGGCCTTTTGCAATGTAATTTTGCCAATAAAATATTTATTTAATTATCTTGTAATAACACTTGTAAAGGACTGATTTGATTTGAAATGCTAATGTTGAATTAAATGTTGTGATACAATGCATTACCCCAATCAAGGATGTGTCATTGCAATCTTGGATTAAATCAGCAATTGTGTGAATAATTAGCTTAATTGAGGATTTTTGACTAGATTTATGCGTTATTACGAAAAGTCATTCCAATCAAAATTTTGACACAAAAGTGATGAAAATGAAGTGTCTACATTATAAACCCCACTTTCTTCCAAGGTTATTACTACCAACGAAGACCTTGTTCATATATTTGTTTGGGTTATAACTTATGTCGAGGAGTGAACCATTGGTTTTTGCTTGATTTATGCTCTAAATATAAGAGTAAAACACATTAATTTTTGGAACTAGATGAGCTCCAATATTCTTCATGTAGATTGGATCTTAAGAGGTGATTTCAACATGGTTGAGCACAAAAGAGATCAACTAGTCTCAATCATCTCCCCTCTCTACCAAATAATTTTCAGCATGGTTACATTGTCACAACTCCTTGGGAGTATTTGACCCACTTTTTGGATGTTCGACTTCATGAATAGGCAATTGGCTCACTTGGTCCAATAATTAAGTTGTATATCAAAGGTGACTTAGTAGACTTGATAGGTTCTATGTTAGTACATTTGTGAAGTCACTCCTTGCCTTTCCTCATGTTGTCACTCTCAATGATATTGTTTTATCTGACCATCTCATTATTTCTCGCTCCTTCAATTTGGCACCTTCTCTGCCTTCTCACACCAACTCCCTTTTAAGCTAAATATTTCCCATCTCTCTTCCCCACGTTATATTTCCAAGATTTTTATTATTTGAAAACTACAACCTTGACCCACTTCATCTATTGGATGGATCTTATGATGGGAATTTGTTATGGTGAGATCGATCAAGTTTCTAAGAGGACATGTAAAGCTTATGGCCAAAGAGAGATGGAAGAAAGAACATTCACCGAAACATAAGCTTAGTCAACAATGCCTTGATCTTGAAGGTCCCTCATGACATCTCCATACAAGATGTTGTTTCCCAAATAGAATTTGATTTAAGAAAATTTGAGGTTTATAGGGGCTAAGGTGCTAAAATTCAAGCTCATCCTTTATGGATTAAACATGGTGACCATGGATCTAAATACTTATTTAAATATTATAATATAAACATCACCATGAACACATTTCAACCATTATTGTTGAGGACAAAATGGATGCCTCATCACCTGATGATATTAAGGGTGTTTTCTTCCAACATTTTAGTGAACTCTTTTAGGAAGAACACTACCTTAAGGAATATGAATTGTTTCTAGAAGAATGGTTGCAGCAATGTATTGTTTGAAAGTTGGATCACACTACCAACCACCTTCTTGAGAAACATCTCACTTTAGTAGATCTTGAAACAACCCTTTGGACAATGAAGACTAAAAAATCCCTTAGCTTGGATGAGCTTTTTGTTGAATTCTTCTAAGCTCTATGGCCCATCCTCAAGATGGATTTATTTAATGTTGAAAAGGAGGTGGATGCCAATGGATCCTTGGGGGTTGTAATTAACCATGGTCTGATCAAATTAATCCTTAAAGCTAGAAACAAAAATAGGATATGCAATTGGCATCCCATTACTCTTCTTAATGTTTCCTACAAAATTATTGCAAAGGCTATTACTATGAAACTAAAACCTGTCTAATAAGATATTGTTCACCCTAAGCAAACTGAGTTCTTAAAAGGTAGATGCATTTTTTATAATCTTCTCTATGCTTTGAAAATTGCTCAAGGGGTTGTGGATTTTGATCAATATGAATTATTGGTTAAAATGGATTTTGACAAGGCTTACAATCAGATTTGTTGGTGATTTCTTCTCTAGATGCTTGAGTGGCTAGGATTTAGTCCTTGTTTCAGACATCACATCTAAATGCTCTTTGTTAAAGCATTGGCTCAGGTCATGATCAATGATAGCATCACAACATCCTTTGACCTCCAACACTCCATTTGTCAAGGTTGTCCACTCACCCCTTTTTTCTATGTGTTGGTTATTGATGCCCTTGGATATATGCTCCAACGAGCTCACCACCAAGGAGATTTAAAAGGAATAACTCTTCCACAGGGTTTTTATGCTCTTAACTCCCATTTTATTAATGATTATCTCCTCTTTCTACAAAATACTAAATAGGTAATTGGTGATGCCTAGTTTATTCTTGATGTATAATGTGATTTTTTTAGATCCAAGTTGTGTAGCCACAAAATATAAGCCATCTTCATCAAAAGTGCTCCAAATTTGGCTTGGATCCCTTCAGCTTGGAATGTCATCCCCCATAGAAATATTACCCATTACCTGGGCATTTCGTTTGGCATTCACCTTTCCCCTCGAGACATGTGGGATTGGGTACTTAATAAAATTAAAAAAAAGGTGGAAAATTGGTCTTGTAAATTTTTGTCCCTAGGAGGCAAGCTGATTGTTATCAACCACATTTTTTTGGCCAACCATGCATGCTACTCATCTTGTTGGTTTCCTTCTACATCAACTTATGACAAACTTATAAGTTGGTCTATAGTTTCCTATGGAGTAACAACTTTGGTATGAAAGGTATGCAAACCATCTCATGGAAGCTTTGAACTCGACATAAATTTGTAGGTGGGCTTGGAATCATTAATCCACTACAACAAAGAAAATGTCTTGTCACTAAAGCGGTTTTCAAGAGCCACTCAAGGTACTGGCCCCTGAAAGATCTTTGTTAGGGAATGAGTTCAATCTGCATCTCATATAGGCTCTTGGACCTCTATTCTTTAGGAAGACAAATCCTAAAAACATATTTTTTGATATTTTTTGGTTCTCTTCCTCTCATATGCAATTGGGTAGCTTGGCAGGAAATGACCCCACTTCTCCAATGGCACCACCAATCCTTTCAACATGGATTGAGTATCCCCAACTCCAATCTTTGGTGGAATCAGGTTATTCAATGTAATAATCTTCCTCTTGTTGCCCAACCAAAATTTAGTGCAAAATCATTTGCAAAACTAGGCATTAATACAATTAAGGATATTTGGGATAAAGTCACCTACAACTGGTTCTCTTGGAACTCACTGCATCATACATTTGGTTTCCCTACAAAACACAATCATGTATATGCTTCTCTTATACAGTTAATCTCACCTAAAGTCCTCTTTAAAATTATCATCAATCCTACAACCCCTAGAAATATTGGCGTTCGCCAAACCAAGGGACCATTACCACAACCTCACCAAGGTTTTTGTATCATCTCATTCAACCCTTGTTCTCTCTAGATGAATCTTTTAATACCAAGTGATTTTTGTCCTTATCTAACTCTCAATGCCAATGCATGGTGAATATGATTTGGCAATCCCCTGTTGAGGCCAAATGACAATCATTAGGCTGACACATTCTCTAAATGAAACTTCCTATTGGCCACACTTTGTCCAAGCTTAGGTTTGTTGCAGGAAAATGAGCCTTTTGCCTCACCCGTGAAACTATTCCTCACCTCTTTCAGGACTGCCCATCCTCCTCTTAACTCTGGTCCTCCCTTCTCTCCTCTCTTCAAGATCTCTTTCATAACAATTTTAATTAAAAAATATAGATTTATTTCCCGATGATGAATCACAAAAGGTGATTCAAAACATGTCAATCTAAAATCATAGACACAGTTACTTCTCCCAAAAATCATTTTGTTAAATCTTATGGACTGTGAAAGTGTTAAAGTTCTTAATAAAAAAATTGCCTTGCCATGCATTCTTTTCCCCTCCACTCTCTTAGTTATTTGAAACACTTGTTAGTTGGTTATCCTCTTTCATAATTGAGGAAATCATTGTTAATAACTGTACTTTGAGAAATGAATTGTATTAGCTAATCAACAAACTCATATTATGTCTTCTATTTATTTGTAGTTGGAACAAATCAACAGTGGGAATCTCGAGTTACATATTACACTCAAGAACACTGTGAAACAACTCAAAGTGCTACAAAAGCGATAGGTTCTGGATCTCTGATCATCAATAATCTTGATTACATACCTTGAGGCTTAGTTTTATTTATTTATTCTATTGTTACAACACGTTTCATTTTATGGAGGTTGTTTAGTAATATTAGTTGGCCTTTTTCCCATCATAAGGCGTTTATATTTTGAACTTATTTTAACCTCTGATTATTATATTCTTTCTTAAGAAATATTAGTAGAATTTTCAATTAAAAAATAAATAAAAACGTAATATCTTGATTATATAGTGGTATTTGGAATCCTTATTTTTCTTAAAAATATTTTTTGAGCTCAACACAAAATCCAACATAAAAACCTTAAGATTCATATCTGTCACCAATCTTTTAAATAAAAATTACAAAGATCTTAGAAATTGATCTCTCACATTATTTGTAATATTATAAAGATTAAAAAAAAAGTTTATAGTTTGAAGGCGCAAGATTAATCATTATTTAAATGGGGGGATCTCAATATATCTCGAGGAATAATAAACCCTCTTACTCGGTCGCGATTAGGTTATGGAAGCGGAAGCATTGCATTTATATGATCCACAGTAGGTTTCCTGTTAAAGTCCCTCGAGCTTCAATACAAGCTCAAAAAATTTCTGTGTTTGGCAATGGAAGAATGTAGGCAGAAGGTAGGGTTTGCGAAGCAGCTAGCGTCCTGCGACAAAAGAACGCGGGACAGAGCAGTAAGGGCGCTGGAATCATGGCTGATGGCGCAGTCGAGACAAGTGTCGGATGAAGAGCTTAAAAAAATCTGGAAGGGCCTCTTTTACTGCGTGTGGCACGCCGACAAGCGGGACGTCCAGGCCGACGTCATCGAGAAGCTGGCCTCCCTCATCCGAACCCTCAACCTCCCCCTCGCCAGGGACTACTTGCAGGTATTTCTCTTAACCATGAGGCGCGAGTGGAGTGGAATAGACCATCTCCGCCTTGACAAGTTTTATCTCATGCTCAACCGTGTTTTGCATTTTGTATTTCTTCGCTTAGACGCCCACGGCTGGGCAACAGATGTAACACAGGGTTTTATGAGGGTTTTCGCGGAGGGGTCCTTTTTGGCCGTGGATAAGTTTTCTGCACGGGGGATAAATTTGCATTTTGTGGACGTTTATCTTAACGAAATAGCCGAGTTTTTGCCCCTGAAAGAAGAAACGTTGGGTTTGGCTTTTGAGCCGTTTTACAGTGTTTTGGCTAGGGTTTCCGATAGGGTTTTGGTGGATAGGGTTAGGTGTAATGTGTTTGAGCGGCTTGTGGAGAAGGGCAGAGAGCTTGTGAAGCGTAGACGGGATGAGGAGGAGGAGGATGAAAATGTGGAGAAATTTGGGCGTCTTGCGCTGACGATGAGTATTGGTAAGAGGCTCTTAGAGCTGGCTAAGGAGGAAAGTAGTCTGCAGGCTAATAGGAAAGTTTTGTATGGTCTGTACGAGGAGTTTGGTAAGTTGGAGAAGGCCTTTTTGGCGTCTGGGGTAGTGGCCTTTTCGAAAAAGGTTAAGAGGCCTAAGGTTTATGTTGAGAAAGAGATGGCCATGGTTTCTGCAGACGAAGAGGAGGCATCAGGTAATGGAAGTCAGCATGTCGAGGATAAAATGGAATTGGAAGAGCAAGGCAGGTTGACCACTACAGGTGATAAGATGAAGGTTAAGAAGAAGAAGCTGAAGAAATCCTCCGATGACGGGAGTCAGAAAGCAGATGATAAAACGAAGGTTGTTGAGGAAGGCATGTTGGACACAGGCAGTGCGATAAAGGTAGTCAGGAAGGGGAAGCAGAAGAAGGCAGTGGATGATGAGAATAATATTGTCATTGTTGAGGGAGGTGTGATGTTTACAGGCAATGGGGTGGGGAAGGCTCAGAAAGGTAAATCAAAGAAGGTTAAGAAGGAAGCCAAATCCGCTACTGTAGAAGGTGGCACAGATAACAGTTTTGGATTGCTGGTAAAGAAAAGGAAGTTAAAGGGCAACTCTGAGCTTTGTGAAAAGCCATCCAAGACCCAGCTGAAAGAGCGGATGAGTGTAGCAGATGCAGCAGTGACCGATAATGGTGTGCATAAGGAGCAGAGTGTTGGCTCCCTGGATGTGAGTACAGGAGATTCATTTGAATTTGGGGATTCACTGATCTCCAACCTACAGAAAGAGTTTGAGAAGGTTGCAGCAGAACTGGGCGAAAATATTGACAATTGTACTTCCCCTGATGCAACCCTGGCAGCACCTGCATCTCCTGGTTTTAAAAAGCGGAAAAGAGTAAAGAATGTTTTGAAGGAGGTTAGTGGTTCAAGTTTAGGTCAGTATAATTGGGGAAGCACAGCTGGCTCTGTTCATCCTAATGGAATCAGTTCTTGTGGTAAAAGTGGCGAGAAAACTGCTAAGAGGGTTAGGTTTTCTATGAAAAGAAATCTTGTTTGGAAGCCTACCAGCCCACTTCCACCTGAGAACTTGAGGATGCCTCCATCTGCTACACCAAGGGGCAGTGCACTGAAGAAGGGGGTACCTCCAGGTCCTATTCGCATTGTGAAAGAGTCACCTAGTCCCCAAAAAAGAATGCTTTTGTCTCTGTCTGCACGGAAGGGCAGAAAGAAGTTGAAAAACATATCCAGTACCAAGCTGGTTCGGAAACAACAGTCTAATGTTTGGAAAATAAATTCAGTTTAATTTTTGTGGAGGTATAATCAGTGATGTCACAGTGCATGTGACTATAGACAGTCGAAGGATTTTCAACCATTTTATGCTTAAGAACACGATTGTTTGCTGTTTGCAGCTGTTGTCAGAACATCGTGTTCTCATTCTGCTTTTCAAAATCCCCTTAACATTTGAGATGGAGATGGTTGAACAAAGCTCATTTGGAGTCTCATTTTCCCCTGTACCAGGAAGACAAAATTTAGGCTATCTGAAGTAAAGTTTTGGTTATCCTTTTTCGCATTATAAAGTAAATAATGAATGATTTCATACCTAATCACAAAGGATGAATCGGTTGATCTGGAACTAAAAACTACAAACGATTTATCATCATTAGAGCATCACTCCGATGATGCATCTATCAGACCGAGATAAACAAGCGATTCTATAATGAAATACCTGATGATTCATTCCATAGGTTATGTGCTTACTACGTTTCAATCAAGTTTATTTTCAGCATATAGATAAAATGAATTTTTATTGTTTCAGTGGATGCTATGGAGAATGAATATTGTTTCTGCCTGATAAGAATACCAAAATAAAATAAGGGCAAGTGATACCTTGATGCTTCTACTTTTGTCTGTTTAGGCTTGTCCTGCCAATAATCCTGTATATCTACCCAGTTTTCTCTGCATCTACTAAACAAATTTTCCAATATGCCCGTTTTTCTCAATGAAACTCTTCATAGATTGATCAGTCTTTCTCCTTCCCACAGTTTATTCCGTTACATTAATGCTGTGTTGGTAAATCATTCGTATACTGTAATCCAGGTGATTCACTTTGATTAAGTTGATTCATTTTCACACTGCTTGTTGGGCTGTGGTTAGCTAGCTGATTTCTGTCTTCTATCTCAGCTTCATATTTCAAATAAGCAGTTCCGTTATTACTTGAATCCAATATGGCATGTCTCACAAACTAAGGACAGCTATTGCCAAGACTCCAAAAGGAACTGCAATTGTCAAGTAAAGCAACTGTTTTTATAAGAACACTTTACAGGTCGTAAAATTAAAATTGTGTGACATACTTTTCTAGCCTTAATACAAAATGCCATCAAAAGTTTGAAGATGTGGCACAATAATAAAGAACTTGTAGATTGAGCATTTTGTGTTGTACGTCCTCCCGTTTCAATCAAGTTTGAAATATTTCCACTTTTACAAGGGCGTGTCCAGTGAACACTGAAATAATTGTAATTTCAGGATGCTTCCATCTTTATTAGCTGTTCCAGAACCTAGTTCACAATAGAACTGTTTCAAGGTTGTTTGCTGTCATTTCCATGGTGTGGGTTGAACCTTTTTGGTGTATTCATAGAGAAAGAAAGTTTTTATATCTCCTTGTGTGTTTCCATTTGATTAAGGCATCTTAGTGCTTCACTCCGGATCTGCTTCCTTTTAATTTTGCAGTTCTGGAAGCTCATGTCTTACCGTGAAGGTCTGCTAAAATTGACTAAGAGTAGCATCCATAGTTGCTAATCTAGTATGATGAAACACTATTGAGGTTCCTTACTCTTCCATCTTATCCACAGTATAGTACTAGTACCCTTCCTTGAGGATATTCCTCAAACTACACAATTTTCGTTGCACATGTTTATGCCATTTTGATTTTGATTTCAGGTTGTTTGGTTTTTAAATTGGGCAACGTTGGGTGCTTTTAAAACATAACTCTAGTTGTTGGGAATGCATGGCTGGGGCCACCAGCCATGATATAGCAAATATATCGTTGGGTATTCTGCATTGGAGAGCGACCATGATATGCTCATGCTTCTGCACCTAGCCTTTGTCCTGTGAGATTGTGTCCTGTGGCATGGGATCATACTTGGCAATTTTTCTGGACAAGTTTCAAAGAATAAATAAATAAAAATAGTATTTAATAGTGAGTTTAAAATCGCTCAACAGGACAAGCAAAAAAATATAGTGCATCAGGTGAGGCTAAAGAAATAGGTACATCATCGTCTCTTATGTAATCATATGTGAACAAATGGATTAAATGCAGAATTGGTAGATTAAAGTTTTTACAATTTGGATGCTCTTAAGCACAAATTAGTTCTCCAGGCTGTGTCAACAGGCTGTTGTCTATTTGGAATATATGATTCAGATCAAGAATTACAGGCTATTCTGACAATTTATACCAATTACATTAACTCATGTGTGTGCCTACCGACTCTGTAGCCACATGTGTGATAAATAATCAACTTTGAAAAACTGAATTCTGCAACAGAGGCTTCTAATTTATCATCTAAGACTTAAGAGAATGTCACTGGACGTCATATCTACATAAACAATATGTGGCGTGCATTTTCTATGAATGGGCCAGGCCCCTGCATCGTGGAGCAAGCTATATTGCGTTGAGTGGGTCATCTGAGATTGAGCCTCCAACTTACTTTTTGAGCAACAAATAATCTAAGCTCCCATATTCAATGCAGGTGAAAATGAGCAACCTGGAGCTCCCATATCTGCAATATCCTAGCAAGGATGCAACATTCATATGCAGGGCTCGACAAAGCTTTTACTTCTGGCTTGAGTTAACCCACCTGGGCACAATCGCTTGAGTCTCTAAATGCTTTATTTATGCTCTCTCCAAGGGTGGCTTCATGTACCACTCGAACCGCCTACACTAACACGATGTTGGATTGACCAAAGTTGTTTTTAGCTTTCAAGAGATAGGCAAGGGTAATTCCCTTGATGTCGTTACCATGAAGCAAGCATAAGTACCATAAATGATCTTAAAATATCATCTTAGGATATATCATAATCTCTCTCATTCTCATCCACAAGGTTTCTATGAATCTCTTTGATAGGCTTCCCTGTGGCACAGTTGGAGAGCAATACCATCTCCAACATTATTGCTCTATCCAAGATCGTGTATCTGCTAAATCTTTTGACTCGGTTTTATGTAAGGTCCTCAAATGGTACGATTTCATCAAAAATGGGTTTTCTCCTAAATCCCAAAATTCTGAAAATGAAATTAGCGAACTCTAGTTTGCAAAATAAGCTTCAAAAACCTTTGTCAAGCCTTAGAAATCCTAGATGCCACAATAATAGGGTTTTGTAGATGATTTCTAGCCAATAACTTGCCCCAAAATTAAATGAATATTTGCAAAAATAAACAGAAAATTAAATGCATGAAATACGTATTATTTTGCTAAATTATTGAAGTTCAAATGTCATTTTATGATGGTTGAAAATCTGAATTAATTTCAAAAATATAGTTGTTCAGAGTATTTTTCCGCTTCAAACTTTTGTCAAAAATCGTTACAAGTGCCCAAAAAATATTAGAAAATTTTGGCGAACCTTTTTGGGCATACAAATGGCTAAAAAATGTCTTTCAAGTCAATCATCCAAGTTATTAAGTGTAGGGAAATTAGGAGAGCAAGATCTTGTCTTTTGCAAAAGAAAAAGATTTCAAAATCTATCAAAAAATTTAAATAATAATATTGAAAATTATTATTAAATTTTTTATTGAATTAGGGTTTTAGACTTTTCACGAAACTTCTTCAAAATTTCACGCCAACATGAAAAGTCTCACACGAACTTTTCAAACAAATCGTCCCACTTCTAAGGTAAGAACAAGATTTCTTTAGCAAAGGTGGTGTCAAAAGACACATTTTATAGATTGATCAACACCGAAACAACGAACTCTTATTGGACATGCATCTCGATAGTTTTTTCAAATATGAAAAACAATATTCAAATTCAGTATGTTTTCAATTGTGATCTTCACTTTGTATTTGTACCTTCCAAAAGGGGGTGAACTACTTTGAAGAGGTAAAATACTTCACAAATCTCACTTGCTATTTTTAAAATATCTTTTCTTTTATTTGTTTTAACCCATGTTGGTGTTCTAGATTTGCACCTTGGTTGAGTACGGGGATTGTTCAAATCTTCTTACTCAAATATAGTTCAACAGGGGACTAATCCTAGGCTGTGGATATCCTAATAATGGATTAGACTTCCGAAGAAGGCCGACTTTCCTCTGGATTTATCAGCTATGCTAAACTAGCACTTGCTTGGAATTGGAAAAGAGATTTCGACAATAACTTATAAAACATATAAAAGAGTTGATGCACTAATGATTTGATCAGTCAAACTCACACAATACACACTATGAGCCACTTTCAAGACCAAAGAATATTAATCTCACATAGATATTTTAGATTAAGACATTAATCAGTTATCAAATTAGCAAGAGGCAAATATCCACTTTCAAGCTAGACAATAAATTGTAAATTACACTTATAATGACTTGTAAGAACTACTAAGCACTCCTTGAAGGTGAGAAAAACTCACACATAAGCAAGGAATGTACATTCACATAACCACAGTAATGGATTCATGGAACACACTTCAATCTGGGTTAGAAAAAAGATGAAATTTAGTCTTTATTGCATAAAAAAAGTGTCACAATACAAATTTTGACAGAGTCTGGTCATATCAAAAAGAGGGATCTATTTTAAGGCTTGGAAGCCTATATTTATAGGAAAGAGAAAGAGAGAGAGAGCGTTGTGCATGGGAAAATGCCCAACCCCTTTCGATGGATTAACACTCTCGAGGATGTTCACTCAAGGTCTTATTAAGAAGGAACAAATTCTGTAAAAGAATTGAATGCTCTTTATCTGTCCATCCAGAGTCCTTGGAACTCCATGTCATTATCTAATGATCTGTGGACGAGGAGCAAACTTCTCATGCCTTGGCACTGACAATATTATGCTACATCTGCTTTGAGTGGCCATCATGATGACATTTACATCTGTATTCATTCCAACTTGAACTTGGGTCCATTCTATAGATGGAAAACCAATCTCAAAGCATTGGTTTTCACAGTCATAACATTCATGTAAACTTGCAAATTGCTTGACCTTGCTTCACAAACACTAGTCCATTTTCTATCTCTGTATCTGGTCCAACATCGAACCCCTGTTCTTCATTTAGAACCTTGTGAGCGCTGAGAGGCTATTGTGTACGAGGATCCTTCATCTTGAAGTAATGAACATGTCAATGGATTGGCATTGCAACAGGGTCGGCAAGTTCCAAGCTATCAACCATAGGTCTTGTTTAAACTTCAATGGCGATGGAGCCTTTTCCCTGACCATCTTCTCTGTATGAAAATGTTTACTGCGGATCGAACTCTAATGGTGATGTGGGTCCTTAAGATTTTGTTACCCTGGGTCGAAGACTGGTTCATCGACCTTCAATGGAAGTTTTTTGTATTTGCTCTTTGTTCATTGGTCGTCGATTGCCAACTCGGACCATTTACATTGTGCCCAACTATCCTCATGCTTATTGGTCTCGCAGAGACGTTGACTTATTGACTTTGCTCTCACTGTTAGATCTGGGTGTACGAATGCATGCGAGTATTCAATCTTTTGCCAGGGCCCACTGACTTTTGACACTTGTCTTCTTTGTATTCATCATCAAGATTCTCTGACCCTTTTTGACTTATCTCACTCCGTTGATCTCAATGTATGATTAAATGCGCTTCATTGATCTTCTAGGGACCCACTGACACTATCACGTTGTCTCGCTCCATCAGATCAAGGTGTATGGTTGAACGCAATCCATTGATCTTGGACCTATTTGAAACCCCAATGACTCCTATTATTTGATCAACTTTGAAGATTTATATCTTGAAGAACAGGAATCATGGAGGGGCCAAATTTGTTGGAGATGTTCTTAATGTCAAAAGGATTATGTCCACTCGATCCGTTGGTCCGGCGAGCTTTCTAAGTGGAGATAAAAAATGCTCAAACAAGTTGGTCTATGTGTTTCTGCATGACGTTCGTGCGAACGTATCCCATTTGGTCATTTGAATTTCAATGGCTATTCACCGAGCCTTGAATTTGACACTTGCGCAACTGTCTTGCTCTACATGACCAACTTTGGAACTCTATAACTTAAGTTGGGAAGCTTGCGCGAACTAGAAACTTGCAGGATATGTTTTTGGCATGTAAAACTACAATTGTGCTTGATCTGTTGGTCGCGCAAGATTTCTAAGTGGAGATAAAAATTGCACAAGTTGATTGGTCCGTTTGCTCTTGTGTGACGTCCGCGTACATGTTATGGTCGAAAATGGCGAAGTATGGAAACTTAACAGATTCTGTCTAAGGAGCCAACTTTGAATATGCATAACTTTTGTCGTCCTTAGATCCATACCCTGTAACTTAGCACATTGCAATTAGGGACTAAGCTGAACAAACCCATGTGACCATCTTCTCTTGAGACTGCCATACGTGCGAGATATAGCATTATCAAACTGTCCACTCGGCTCTATTTGAGCTTCTTTGCAAAATGGCTAAGTATGGAAACTTAGCGAAACTACGTGAGAGACCAGCTTTGCGCTTTCATATCTTTTGATGTGTTTCGTTGGACAACTTGAAATTTGGCGTATATGTTCTTGGGACTAATGTGAACAGACCCATATGACCAATTCTTCTTGACTTGTCCACACGTGGTAATGATGGCGTTAGCAAATTGCCTACTCAGAATTTTTGCCACTAGACTCAAAATGTCTAGATGAACACAAAGAAGACCCAGATGAATGTTATGCATTCCCACACTCATTCCAAGCACTCTTAACATCTCATAGGGTCTCTACAACACTTTAGACTTGTCCCTTAGAAATTAACAACTTACACTTTAAGTGAACTTAAAGTGTTTTAAAAGCTTCATTGGTAAAATGAGATCTTTGAACCACTCATTCCATCCAGAACTTTTGTTTATCTGCGCATCCATTAACAACATGGTCTATCTGGGCACAAGTTTGGTGTGTGGACCAAAAAATAGTCAACAGCGCTTAAGTCGACATTCATTTTAATTTCATTTTAGGTCTTTTTGAATTAATTAAATAACTTGCCTTAATAAATTAGTAGTTAAAATTACTTTTTGACAAATTAAATAATTAGATCCTCACCTTAAATAATTAATTAAATTGCTTTAATAATTAAAGTGATAAAAATCACTATTCATGTAATTTAATAATTATAAAGTCCTTTAGAATAGTCATTAAAATTACTTTAATTTTTTAAATGGTTAAAACCACTTTTTCGATAATTTGAATAATTATTCAAGATAATTTTATTCTAATAACTAATTAATTGTCTTATATTTTAGAATGATTAAAATCACTATTTGAGCAATTTTATTAATTATTAAAATTATACGAAAATGGGACATCACAGTCCTCCTTTCCCAAATTTGCTTGTTCTCAAGCAAATCCCAGCGCATATGCTCAATTATCATGTCCAAATAGTAAAGCCTGTTGTAGTGCTCAAAAAATTTTGTCCTTGTACTTGTTAAGTGGAATAACTTTTGCTAAAAAGCTTAGTGTGACATCCCTCAAATGGGTATTGAATGCCATTCCACCTTGCCAACACGTCCCATAATGCAAACAAAATATGTGTTTGCTTCCCAAGAAATGGTAGTTCTTAACAAAGCCATGAACTTGTTGTACCTATACTTTGGGAGCTGCCCCCAAGTGCTAGATGTGTCATCATAGTCTTCCAAAGGCTCCACATGTTTCCAGCGAAACACCCCTTTCAATATTAAGTGGTGGATGACGAAACTCCTTTTCCTTATACCTCCCAAATGGGTGAGATATGACTCAAAGTGGTTATGCAAATCACAAGTGAATCAAACCACCTTGCTACCTTGTATGCAAAATTTCCTCATGTGCTGGTCCATATCCCACAAAATATGCAAAGAGAAATTAGAACTGTAACGTCTATGAGAAAAGGCCTTCAAGACATATTCGCCACCATGTATGGACATCTTAGTGTGAAATTTGCACCCAACAAGAGGATACCCCTTGTTACTTACCTCCAACATGCATAAAATTTCCTTCATACTTCCTAAAAGCTCTCCAACATTCTTACAAGGAGCTCGTACCTTCTTAGTGAGGAGGTTTTTTATCTCACCTTCACGTGATGGCAACAATATTACATTTTCATAATCTTGTGCAAACTGTTTTGTATGAAATAAATCAGTTTTCCCTTCATGTTGAAATGGTTGTATATGCAAGTAAATTTCTAATTTTTCATGTAGACAAATGTATAATTGATTGCACATATATCTCTTATGTCCCAAGTGTTGGAATGCATCATAAAACTCAAAATTTTCCTCTTTGAAGTAAAGTTGAATTTGCTTTTGCAAACGTGATTTTTTTGAGTAATGAACTTCATAAGTTGTACATACCTTTATTCTTCCTATCAAGTGTTGTTAAAGTGCCACAAGGATCGGATTTCTTCCTTTAATCATGGTTGCCATGTGTGATCAAATAGATATCAGAGGAATGCTTAAACTGAATCCGAATGTATTGTTGTTCCGTGTCCTCACACTTCCTCTTTTTTCTATGCAAACCATGACCCTGATCATTGATATTTTCAAAATTTATGGACAACTGAAAGTATATAACTATATCAAACTTATTCCCCATGTGAAAGTGTTGTGATAGCATAGAAACTGAGTTTTCTGATTGTACTAAATCAAAATTACACCTAGCAACATTTTCCCTTGTCACAAGTGTTAGAATGCTCACATAGTGTCCATTCCGAGGTGTGCTAGGACCTTCTTTATACCCTATCAATCCTTCTTCATTTTGAAAATGTAGTCCTATTTGTAAAAAGAAAGCAAGCTTAACCAAATTGGAAATCATACCTTGCAAGTGCATATTATAATCATCTAAACCCATTGGTAGGGATCTCCTTATGTAAGGTGTATATCCTTCCCTTGGTTGCCCTTTGCTAGCATCTTCACACATGTATGCATCACAAAACAAGCTCCACCAATACTAGACTTTATTGCTTTTTATATATTGTTGTACCAATTGTTTTGTAACATCTCCTCTTTTGCAAGCATATGGCTTTCGTGATGTCTCATAACAACCCTATCATTGTTCCTTTCATTTTTCTTCCTCCTACTCATCAAATACCCTCTTATCATGTTGATTGATGAAGATGAAGGAGCCTTTGTGTCATTCAAACCATGCAAAATATCCTTATTATCTTCCGCCTTAAACTCTAGATCCAATGTTAACTTGTGCATGCCTATATTCCTCCATGCCCCAAACGATTTTGGTTCTTGCTTTATTCCCATGGAATTAGTCATAAAGAAATTAAAATCAAAATTGAGAACCTTTGCAAAACTTAGAAAATTACTAGGATCCCATACCTCTTGGTGCCAATAATTGTGAACTCGAGTCAAGGAATCCTCATGCCTTAATTTGCAAGCCATATCTTTCATTTTATCATCTTTGGTAACTTCACTGTCATGTATACAATCATTAGAAGATAAATAGACATCTTCTATCAATAAATGATCCTTACCTTGCACTTCTTTTATTTCACGCTCCTTGATTTCCTCTCCTCTTTTATCATCATTTTGCACCCCTATGGGTTGCCCATCAAATTCTGATATTTTTGCTTCATTGGCTCCCTCATAGGAGTCCCCATAAAGCGATGTCCTTTCATTTTTTCCTTCCAATTCTCCATGTAGTTCGATCCTTTCTTCCTTGATAACTCCTTGCCTTTCCCTTTGATGCAAGTGTCTACGGGGCTGCATGCTTGGTACTCTTAGTTTTGATCTATCCTTCATCTCACAATAATCACAAAATGACAAGAGTGTTTGTGTGTCAAAGTTTAGGACTACATACTCTTGTTGACGTGTATTAAGTGAATCATACATCGATGTCTCAATCTCAACCACTGGTTCTCTCTGCAAAAATGTAGCATTGAAAAATTTATGAAAGGGGTTGATAGAAACCTTCTCATTGCCATTCGAACTTCCTTTTCCATTGAGGTGATGGCTCTTGTTTGGATCTAGTGTAGTCTTCAACATCGCTATAATTTGCATACTTACCATATGTGGAAGATCACTTTAGCTCTTCTTGATCAAATCTTGCAAAAACTTTACTTGCTCTAAAGTAAACCCTTAATCACCTATGGCTTTTTCCTTTGTTGATAACACAAGATCTCTAAACATGCTTGCATCCAACAACCAAACTCACAAGTAGACAAGATTGATGCTCTGATACTACTGTAATGTCCCAAAATGGGACAATTTCATTAAAAAAAGTTTTCTCCTGAATCCCAAAATTTTAAAAATGAAATCAACAAACTTAGTTTGCAAAATAAGCTCCAAAAACTCTTGTCAAGCCCTATAAATCCTAAACACCACAATAGTAAGGTTTTGTAGATGATTTCCAGCGAATAACTTGTCTCAAAATTAACTGAATACGTGCAAAAATAAAATAAAAATTAAATGCATGAAACAAGTACTTTTTGCCAAATTATTGAAGCTCAAATGCTATTTTATGATCATTGAAAAATTTGATTTAATTCCAAAAATACCACTGTTGTTTTGAATATTTTTCCGCATCAAACCCTTGCTAAAAATCACCAAAGTGCGCAAAAAATATCATAAAATTATAGCAAGTTTTTTTTGCCATAAAAATGGTCAAAAAGTGCTTTCCAAGCCAATCGTCCAAGTTGCCTAGTGCAGAGAAATTAACAGAAAATTAGGAGAGTGAAATCTTGCCTTCTGTAAGTGAAAAAGACTTCAAAATCTATCAAAAAATTTAAATAATAATTCTAAAAAATATTATTTAATTTTTTATTGAATTAGGGCTTCAAACCCTCCATGAAACCCCTTTAAAACCTCACGTTAACACGAAAAACTTCACACAAACTCCTCAAGCAAATCACCCTACTTCTAGGGCAAGAACAAGATATCCTTAGCAAAAGTGATGACAAAAGACACCTTTTGTAAATTGATCAACACCAAAATAACAAACCCTTGTTGAACATGTATCCCAATAGTTTTTTCAAGCATGAAGAACAATTATCAAATTCAACATGTTTTCAATTGTGATTTTCACCTTGTATTTGTATATTTTAAAAGGGGGCAAACCATCTTGGGGAGGTAAAATACCTCATAAATCTCACTTACCTTTTTCAAAATATATTTTCATTTATTTGCTTTAGCTCCCAAGCATACATTCCTTTTAATCTCACTTTAAGTCTTTTTGAATTAATTAAATAACTTGTCTTAATAAATTAATAATTACAATTACTTTTTGACATTAAATAATTAGATTCTCACTTAACTAATTAATTAAATTGCTTTAATAATTAAAATGATAAGCCTCTTAGAATAATCATTTAACTTTAATTTTCTAAATGGTTAAAACCACTTTTTTAATTTGAATAAATATCTAACATAGTTCTATTTTAATAATTAATTGTCAATTTTATTAATTATTAAAACTATATGAAAAGGGGACATCACATTTTAACCTTTTGATATTTGAAAGTGCCGTCTCAGGTGGGCATAGGAGGTCCACAAAGACCACGGTTGACCACATAATTAGATTTTGGAAAGGTGTTGGGACTGCCTTCCTAAAGCAGCGAGATCCCTTCCAAATCACTGATAGCCACATTAAATATTGATAAGATGTGATTTTTTGAAGACTTATAACTATTCTTTACTTACACTGGGGTCTGTTGAGTCTAAGATTGATAAATTTATTGTATAAGAGACAACCAGGGATGGAGCTTATTTAATTGTTACTTATAAGATCTAAATTGCAAAGTAGTGTGAGGAGGAAACTTAGTATTGCAGCCTTGCTGCACTTTCTTTGTGCTCAACAATTTTTTTCTCTCCAAATGAAGCTCTTGACAATATTACTATATATTATTGTTAAGATTTGAGATTGGACAACCTTGGTTACTTTGTATTAAGTTAAGACGTGAGATTGGGCAACCTTGTATGCTCTCTATCAATCACTCACATTGTTTGCAACACCATGTAAAAGCCATACTAGAAGGTAAACCTTTTTTGCGATCAAAATTTGCCACTAACGTTGTTTGCTTAGGGAGGAGTGTTTACACTAATTTCATTCGAGGGTTCCATCCCCTGCAATTTTCCATACTACTTCAACCAATTGGTAAATTTTTTAAAATAACACAATTTTCTCTAAGATTCCCTAAAATCCAAGTAAAAATGAATTGTTTCTTTATAGTCAGCGTACATAAAATCCAATGGCTAGTTGCATTACTCATTCACACGAATACATAAGATCAATCATAAATGGTACATCAAAAGTACAAGTCACTAATGTCACATAAAGTACATTACAATTTAACACCGACAGGTGTTAAATACAGTGGGCCAAGCTTACCTATCCTTATGCATTCGATCTCTGTCAATTAATATAGGAGTTTTGACAATGGTAGGATCAATCTCTCCTAGCAAATGGCCAAATGGTTTAAGGTGTGAAGCAAATGGTCTTGAAGCTTCTTGTAGAATGATTCGAATCTAAGCTGATTTTTTTAGCTCGTACATACAAATATGTAGAGTAGGAACTGGTTGATAACAATAAGCCCCTCTCCATCTTGTCTCCCATGACAAGTCACGACTAAAATTTGCAAAAAAAGACCAAATATATGCTGATCATCTCTCCGATGGGGGGAATGATCCCTTTCTCTATCATTAAGTAAATGTAAGACACCCAACTCTTGTTTACATAAGTGATTGAAGGGGCTCCAAAGATTCCATTTAACAGGGTCATGATTACCCTAACCCCTTCTCTGAATTGGGCAACCGAGATGTTGTCGACAGGGTCTCGAATCACATGGCTCCCTTGGATCAACCATGGCCTAAAGATGTTGTCTAGATCATTCTTGCCAGTCCATTCCTTAAATAGTGGGTAAATCCATTTGGGGTTTGGAAGCTTGTAATAACTCAAAGGCCAATGGGGAAATGAACGCAATTCTTCTAAAGGTCCTATATGTTGGATGCCTTACTAGCCTCCACCCAGATCCCTCATATCAAAAATTGGTCACCTGAGGGCAGATTTATAGTCTCCCACCACTATTCAAAGCTACACATATTCAAATATAGGCATAATATCCAATTCATCTGTGACTGTGTGTATCCAGCCTCGGTGGAAGCCATCACAAGGATCCCTATGCCCAAGATAAGCTCTTTAATCAAAAAATATGTGGAGCTAATGGGAGACATCTAGTTGTATCCAGATTGTACAGTGATCAAAATTGAAGGGATTTTGATCCAACCTTACAGATTGCCTATTTATGTTCCCATCAAGCTAGCAAAACAAGAGATTACATTCCAACTTCTTAATGGTGTGGATAGAGTGTGTAAAGACAAGAGGAAAGACCTCCTCTATCCCTTTCCTTTGACCATTGGCCGTTGTGTTACAGAATTAGGATCAATGGAATACTATGGCCAAGCATAGAGATTCTTTCAAATTGCAACTTGATGCGCTGAAGATGTGGGACCCCAATGGCATGGTCTCCACACACTTGAAATCCAAGCAATTACCCAAGTTAGTGTATGTGCACCAACTCGATGTCCATGACACCATATATATCAAAGAAAACAATTTTGAAGAAATATTGGCTAGGCTTAAGGGACATAACATTAGACTTGAGCATAGATTAACCAATGATGAGAAGACCCCTTGAGACATATGGCAAATTGGACCTCTACAATACCATTTGCTGCCTGGACCTTCAAGCCCCCCTCAAGAGCAACCACAAGTAGAAGGGCACTAGCCCCAAGCACAGATTACACAAGGTCTCGACAAGGACAAGTTGGAAGAGAAAGGGCCCATCATCCTCAGTCCCTCCCCAAAGACCAGAGTCTCCAGTGGAATACTTGGACATGATTGCCTTGGAGCCAAATGAAACAGTGGAGGATGCCCTCAGGGTTCTTGCTGAGGCATATGGATCTGATGAGGAGGAGGAGCATGTTGAAGAAGCACAAGCCCAAACAGAGGAGGCTGAGAAAGAAAAAGGGAAAGAAGTTGTCCTAGACCTAGTTCCTAGTGGCACCATTGAAGAAGAGAGGCATAATTGGCAATGGTCCCAGTCAGATCAAAGACGCCAAAGTTGACTCTCACTCACACCATGAGTGAGGTTAACTTATTTAGTGATGAGTATCCCATCCATGGACCAATCATCTCTGATTGGTTTATCTATGGAAAAATGCAGAAGATCCCCTCTTTATCCCACTCATGGGCCCTGACCAAAACTGTTAACATTGATGTGCATGATAATATCAAGCCATGGATAAGGGCTTTGATGGAGGAAGAAAAAGAATAGTGACCACTGCAGGATCAAATAACAAGTATATGGATGCTCTAGGAGCATCAAGCAATACCCAGATGGAGGCCCCTGAACCTCCAAAGTTTATTAAATCAACTACTACTGTGCAATTCAATCTAGAGATTGCTAGATTAGAGAGAGTGACAACCAGAAAAACCATGGTGGGGATGGAAGAGTTCACATTCCAAAAGGTTGAGCCATTTGCAGGGTTAACCCCAGTTGGGGGACAACCTGGTGAACTACCCATCCAAGAAGAGGACGTTGAAAGCCTAGCTGAGGCTCATTCAGCGCAGGTCAGCACTGGCATTAGGGGGATGAAACAAAGAATAGCCAACCTGAAGAAGCAAAATGAGGATTTGAAGGCAAGGGTTGTCTTGTCAGTGCTTGAGGCAATGATTAAAATGTTTGATGAATCCTTCTATGATATGTTTGAGGCCTTGAAATAATGATGCTAAGGCAAAGTGCGCTGGCACAACATAATACAGTGGATAAGGGTTTAATAACCCAATGGCAAGCTTCAAAGGATCAAATAATAGCGCTGATCAACATTCAGGTTGGAAAGCAGATTCATGGTTTCAAAACAATTAGTTTGGGACACTTGAATGCAATTATGGGAATTGTTATTGACAAGGACTAGAGTTTGAATGCATGGTTACAGGATTTGGAGAGGCTCTTGAAAGATGGTGAGGAGCTAATAGAAAGGATTGAAACAATGCTTAAAGACCCTGCATAGCCTACTGTCCTAGGCATCATCAAGGATGATGAGTTCAACACAGGGTTACTTTGATAACTTAGGAAATAAAAAGTAAAAGTCAAGCCCAGTCTGGGGAGGACAATAGTAGGATCCTAGACATGATCCTTAATGTAGGGGAAATGATAGTTGAGGCAAGAAGCATCAAAGAAGTCATGGCCAAAAATGATAGGGAATTGAATGAGCTTGCTGACAAAGAGGAATAATGTCTCTTGAAACTCGTTGTGGGCTTATAACCAAGAGGCTATGAACATCCTCCAACAACAACAAGAAAGTTCTCAAGAGCAGGGCCCATCAACCAACTAGCTGAATGATATTCTATTTTGTGAAAACTTCGTAATATTTTGAAAATAGAATATCATTTTGTAAAAGCATATGCTAGTTTGTTAGTGTATTGCCTCTACGTCAGTTTAGTTTGAAAAATCAATTGTATTCTAGAACTTTTTAGAAAAAGAACAGTCGTCCTTCTTGTACATTTGTATCTTGTAACTGATCGGTATACGGCCTTGTCCTCCTATAAAAAGCAGTACTACCATTTTGTAAAAGAGAGAATTTTGAGCAAAATTTGTATACTTTGAGCAGTTAATACAATCAAAGAATTCTGCAAAGATTGTCCAAATTTGTGTGTCAATTGTTACATGGCTTTTCTCTCAATTGCTAGTCTTAAGTCTTAAATTTGAATAGTTTCTATGAATGCTGAGTGCATCTTTGATTATAAGGTTGCTAATTTGTGCTTATGCTAGATTAGTTGAATGATATTGAATTTGCTTCATCTTATTTTCTCTGCATTAGAATGTGCTAATGTTATTTGATTGTGGTAGTAAATCTTTAAAGTAAATTCGGTTCTTACTTGTACTTCTTTATATCATCTTTGGAGGTTTGCCTGGGGTGTAGTGAGATTTAAGCTTTTGTTATTTTGCACTATATGTTGGTTAAATGTATACTTAGTTGAAATTAGAATTTTGTCATAATGTTTGAGGCTAAGATCAGTGATCACTTATTTTCTTTCTGCCTTACCCTTCTCTTTTGCTTCTTTTTTAACCATATCACTTTAGTTTAGACTGCATTATGAATATCCATTTAGATTAGTCCATAGTTTAAGCTTTGATCATAATTCACTAGTATTAGCACATATACTTACACTTTGCAAAGATTTGGTCCATGGTGGCTCCCAACCACCAATCAATGTAAATTTTGTGGAATAGTTAAATATTGCTCTGCTGCTATTTCACCATAGGTAACATAAGTTGCCAAAACCTGCTACTCGTGCTCTGAATTCCCATAATTCTAAAATGAGAAGAGTTCTTTGAACACTAAGGACATCTATGATAGACATAGAGGCATCAACAAGTCCCGCTAGCGCTAGGAGGCTTTCAAAACATGAATCTCATATAGAGTTAATATGTAATCATAAGTTCAGATTTGGCGTAAAATGCAAAATGTAACTGTCACATGGCTTGTTATGTGGATTCAAAGAAGATGTGTTTTACAATTTTTTTTTGAACATATAGTCATTATAGATGCCCTTATTGTGCAGTGTAGTTGGAAGACAATATTTTTTGAATTTAACTATTTGAAGAAAGTGTAACAAACGAAATTGCAAATATGAACTAGAACTCGGTTCTTTTGAGTTTGGCATTCACTTATCGAAAGGTGTCTCCCTTACGATTCTAAGAATAATTTCACATACATGTTAGTTGCGACTTTCGATGTTATTGTGACAATAAAGAACTTCACGAGTCTAAGCTTTATAAATTTAACATCATACAAAGAGGGCATGCATTGAGTAAGACCAAAGAATCATGTTACAACAGTTTATATGATGTCAAAGAATACTCATTTAGTGAAACGTCAGAGGGCATAACAGAGTACAATGTGCAGTGTATTTCCCAAACATCTACAATTCTTAGTAGATAATGGCATACCTCAATTCTCTTCTTACTCAAAATCTATGGGAAATTAAACATAAGTATCTTGTCGCATCAATAAAAAACAATAAATAATGCATGCAAAGCCTTAAGCAATCATACCATTTGTTTTTTTAGTTCTCTAATGAGTCATCTATATGCAATGTGGTTGCATGGTATAGTTATCTCAGTGCATAGATGCAAATGGAGGTAGCAAGGGGCTGAAATAGAGGGAGATTCTATAACTTAAGCATTGTCCTTAATTCTACCTTAAATTTCAGACACAACCTCCTCAATCCCATAGATGCCCACATTGCCTCTTGGGCATCACTCTTACCCTTATTAACATCAATTTCTCTAAATCTAAATTTTGTCATTATCATTCTATTTCAGCTATCTATTTCTCTAAGCCAAATTTCTATCGTTTTCATTCTCTTTCTGTGTTCTATTTCTCTAAGTCTAATTTATGTCATCATCATTTTGTTTCTTTTTGCTTCAATCTATGTTGCCATGAATTAGGAAAACACAACATCATGTCCTTTTAGATGAATAACTAGGCCTCTACATGGTATATTTTGGAATCCTTGGAATCACTTGCTTGCATGTATTCTCAATTTATACAATCAATTTGCATGCTCTGGACTCGACCTCTTCATGCAAGGGATTCACCATTACATGCAAAGGTTGCATGTCTTGGAACATACTTATTATTATTTTTGCCTTGTTCTTGTTTACCTTAGCCACTCTCACATTCATTTTATCAAAAGCAAACAACATTAACACACTTACCTTTCGTTGCATATACATAGTTATCTCTCGTTGCATATTACCTCATTGCACATTTACTCTCTCACCTTCATTTTTCCAATTTCTCAAGGTTGAAATTCCATTCTTTTGCATTGAATTATCAATAGTGTTTTGTTGTGCATTAGTTTCCATCATTTTCCTTTATTTCTCTATTGGCGTACCCATTGCATCTTTGGGTGCAATTGCTAGTTTATTTTAGATTTGCCTTCATTATATTTTTGGCAATTACATAGATTGGTGGGTTGTTGTGAAACCACCCAATTATTCATACAACCATGGAACTTACAATGATTCCAATTATAAATCATGAGTGTAAGTTGGTCGAGTACATTACATTTTCACACGATCCAAAAGTATTTGTGTAATTAAAAGTATATATACTACATAATCCCATTGCGCAAGATAGCTAAAAATTCTCATCAAAAGTATCATCCACCGTTGAAGTATTGTTTATGCATCTACAAGTTCACTCCTTACACTCAAAGCCTGAGATAGAAGGGAGAGTATCATCACCAACAAAGTATAGTTTATGCATCTCCAACCTCACTCCTTACACTCGAAACCCAAAATAGAAGGGAGAGGAAGAAATCTTCTAGCCTCCCTCCCTCCGCACCCCATTTTTTTTTCCTAACCACCCCAACCAATGGTGAAACATATTACAAAAAAGTGTACATTGGGGAATCAACCCGCTAGAAACCAATGCTTACTCATTCATAATGCATACATATCAAATCACATTCCATGTTAAAGATTCAATAATAAGTACATCATACCAAATGCAATTGCAACATCCCATCACATAGCATATATATCCTATCAATAATATAACATGGATATGTACAACATTTATAATGAAGAGTATATTCACCCATATAAGTAAATGTCATCATAAAGATGCCTCATGCATCAAACCAGTGTATACCATAGCCATCATGGTGATAAGTATATTATTTATGATAAAGAGCACACCCACCAATGAATAGTTGTCATCATACATTACCTAAGTCCCATGTGCTATCAACAAACCAAAAAAGGGTCCAAATATACTTCTACCCTTATTTGAATATACACCTACCTCCATATGAACATTTATCTATCATCTTGTGGAGGTACAACATGTATTGGCTAGAACACAAAGCTAAAGGTATATGAAATCTTAGATGTTGATACAAAGGCCAATGATGTCACTAAGAATTCCATCATACAAAATAGTGTTGATACATCATCATAATGAATAACATACTTATTGATATAATTAACCATCAAAATGAGTTGCATAGTTATGTGCCACCAACACCACATACTAGTCAATACATGTCCCAAATACATGTACCACATATGAATATACAACGATCTATTGGTATAAATCATAGTCTGCATAGAGAAAGAGTCGAACAAAGAGTACACACAGAAATATAATATAATTGATATGTTATATTGCACACTATGAATTTCTTCTATTACTCTCTTACATTGACTCGTAGGTAGAGACTAATATATAGGCAAACAATAGTCTATAAATGGAGATACTACAATCTCTATAAAATCTCAATTATCTAACTATATTAATACGAGATATATTGTTAATTATTAACAATATATTCTTGTAACAAACTAACTCATAATACAAACCTATTAACATATTATTGTTTATCAAACAATAATTACGTTATAGATTAATAATGTGAACACCACACCCTAACATTCACCCCCTTGTGAACATTATTAATCATGGTCTACACCCCCTTAATGTGAGCATGGGGAGAATATACATATTCAAAAAATGCCTAAACAGAATCGCATGCCAACACATACTTTTAAGTTTGCATATTATTGTCTAAATCTTGCTCTTTGGATCTTGCTACACATCACCACTACTATGTGAATGAACACATCCCATATTTACTCCATGTGACTACAACAAACGTGTCACTGGCTGATCATCTCCATAAAGAAGTAACACAGTCAAAGGATCTCTGTAATCAGAGGATTTTTGCAATTAGCTGCCCTCCTATACAATTGTTGCTACATTCCATTATATCTACATTTTCCATTTTCTCCAAATAGGGGAATGAAAACACACAATACTAAGAAAATAAAATATAATGATGAATAAATCATCATTGTCATCTTATGCAACGTCTATTAATGTTTGTTGCCACCTAAACAAAAACAACATAGATAGTTTCCACTGCCATTGAAGAACTATCATTGGCATTAGCCGATTTGGTGTAAAGCACATCACACTAATAAAATGAAAAAACACACCACATATGAACAAGAATGCCCTTCTGTTTTTGCACAAATGTCACTAAATCATCTGAGGCCTCGTTGTTGGTGACTTACGAAAGGCTTTGGAACCTCCAACCTTCGTTTCCTCTTTCCTTCAGTGGATGAAGCTACTTCACTTAGCAGAAGAAGTCGTGAAGCTCAATTGCATGAATTTTTCGAGGAGAAACCATCCAATAATTTGGATGTCGCATACAAGCGATAATGCGTCCTTATACTTTTGAACATTTTTTGACATTTTGACAATATTAACAAAATGACTAAAAAGACACAAAATAAGGATAACTTTTGATAATAATGACTTGACGACTTTTAAGATTTTTGATGAATTTTTGACACTTAAAAAATATTGACACAACCAATAAAACACTATTAACATGGACCCAAATCACTTCAATAACATGACTATTACTTTTATTTTTGACATATGACCCATTATATTGACTAATTCATGGATAACAAGTTATAATTAAAAAATTGATCAAAAAAGCTTAAAATTTAAAAAGTAATCTTACTTTATTACTTTTTAAATTATACTAAACCTATACGAAAGACAAATAACCTATTAAATTTTAATACTTATAAATAATAAAAAATAAACCTTATCTTTAAACATATGACTATTGACAAGCCTATACAAACTTTTAATTAAAACTAAATGCACAAGACTCTTTTATTTATATAAATTCTAACATACCTGAACAGGTGCACTAATAGACTGAAGACTCGATACAAGAAGGTCGAGCAGTTTCCCTATAATCCACTACAAAAGTAAATTGTAGACTTTGTCAAAAACCTACATGCAGAATTTTGATAACATGTGTCGAGCATAACATGAATCATAACACAATAATATCATTTGGATGAGAGACTGATGCCCCTGATGAATCTCAATGTGTTTGGTTGTTGGTAGAATGCTAAAATATCCAAAAACCGAATAGAAAGTTATAATGCAAAAGTCGATGCGACATCCTTCACAACCAAATTTGATGTGAATCTCGTAGTTTATTGAAGCTATAGTAGATAAGAACTACAATGATGCATGCAATAATTGCTTCAAGTCTTGGGCAATCCAACAATGTATTAACTCCAATGAGTTTTGCCTAATTTTGCGTTGAAGATCAAGCTCTACTGATGCTGTGGACTGTGATAATGTCACACTGATTTGATGCAGATCAAAACAGGTGCAATGATGGACAAGGCAGGTGGCTTGGCATGGAGGCTCCTAAGAACTAATCTTTCATCAACAAGGGGTGAAGAACAATACAAATGCCCCTCCAAAACACTTAATCTACCATCATCTCGCCTGCTCTGCTACCAGATATTGGTATAAATCAGAGTTTGCACAGAGAAAGAGCCGAACAAAGAGTACACACAAAATTATAATATAACTAATATATTATATTACACACTATGAATTTCTTCTATTACTCTCTTACATTGACCCATAGGTAGAGACTAATATATAGGCAAACAATAGCCTATAAATGGGGATAATACAATCCCTATAAAATCTCAATTATCTAACTATATTAATACGAGATATATTGTTAACTATTAACAATATATGTGTGTAACAAACTAACCCATAATACAAACCTATTAACATATTATTGTTTAATCAAACAATAATTACATTCTACACTAATAATATGAACACCAAACCTCAACACTATAATCAAGTGGAAATACAACACCCCTACAATGTAAGGTATCCTATAGCCTACTTGGTATTGTTTGTGGCCAAAAGCACTGGGTACCTCTCTCTATAACCTCTTGAAACATCTTGAAATCTATACAACTTTTTAAATAATATAACTGAAGAATATAATACACTGATTATGTGCCTCATTTTAAGGTGAGATATGTCCCTGCATATCACTCATCTCAAAAGAAAAAGATTACATGCAACATAGATAAAAACAAAATTTACAATAATAATGAAAGCTAATGTACAACATAGTTTGATATATACACATAAAAAATATATGATCCTGAAAGCTCAACCCTAGTATGTAACCCAATACTAATATGCCAATGTAGAAACAATGTAAGCAATGTGTATCACATTGTAACAAGATTCCCTAATATCGATAAGATATAATAATGTGTTTTACCTTAGTTTGGATTAATTATCTAAACAAGCATAAAACTTAGGATGATTTAGATTGTCTATGATATGTCTAAATTAAGTAAATGTGAATGCTATAAGCAAATTTTTAATTGTAATTTACTATATATAGAAAACACTTAGATGACTAGGGTACTTAGCTATTTACTGATATGTTCTAGTCTAAGAATATGTGCAGGTGATAGAGAACATTGAAAATGAACATCACTCAAAGCAGGTAATTGGATACTAGGGTCTATATGCCTAACATTTCCCTTCTGTTGAATTTGTCTTTGTAAACTAACCCTTATTGTTTTGGATTAGGTTGTTGTACCTATTTGTAAACTGTCTTCATGTGTTAATATCAAGTGCTTATTGTGTGCGCAATATCTATAATATTGTCTCCTTCACTTCAAAACCATAGTTTTCCTTTAGACAATAGGTTAACCTATATAAATGAGGAAGAGTGATGGGTTGAGCTAACTAACCACTCCCTAATGAATCGTTGACTGCTGCCTAAGTATCTAATACTCATAGGATGGAAATAAAATAGTACATAGTTCTTCCCTTTAAGTGTGTGTGTATGTAACAATGCTCCTTTTATGATTTCAACCTATGATCTAGCTTTAGACAATTTACAATGGAAAACTTGACTTGGCTTAGGTGCTTGGTTAGGCCCTGCGTCTTGTGACTAATTTTTGACTTAAGAGATTTAAGGTAGTCCCTCTCAATGTTTAAGTGATAGAATAGATTTGAACCTATTGTGTATAAATAGATGATTCTTTGGGTAACTTTTCAAGCCATTAACATGCGAAACATAAGATCCGACCTATAAAGATGATTGAGATTTGAAAAATGACCATTGCTTGGCATGTGAATGAGTCCGATAAAGGTGGATGGTTTCAAAAATCCAAAACCATTTAAATACGACTAGAGATGTTTAGAAAGCATTACTTGTATCTTCATACATATGGATTGAAGCTTATGATCAATCATTTGAATTGCCTAAGAGCATTGTAGTATATATTGTTTTTCATACTATAAAAGTGAACATTGTCCACCCGAGGTGCTCAAATCTACAAAGGGTTCATGCATATATGCAAAATTTTTTTTCTCACTTTGAAACTTTGTTCATGACTTTTCAAGCACAATGCCAGGGATATCAACCTAATGGAAAACTCATGTATGTGAAGTGAAAAGAGTAGGTCGAAACTAGTTCAAAGGCAAAAATGCAATTTTAATGCATCATAGGCATATGTGCTCAAGATACGATAATTTTATACTAATTAATATGTTTGGGGTGGGAAATACCATAATGCATGTACTTACTACTATTGATAAAAGTCTAATACTTAATAGGTAAGTCATGTCGACCATAGTAGTAGAACGTGCAATTTAAATGTGATTAACCATGATTAATTTTTATACTTGGCCTAAAATAGTTTTTTCAACCTGGTTTTTTGGTGCTTTTTCTAGTAAACTAATCCACAAAGCCTTGTATGATGGGGCAATTTGAAATTCTGTCTATAGTTTAAAAAACCTTAAATACACCCAAAACTTTAAAAAAACTAAACCTAACCCTAACTAGTAAACCTAAACAATTGAAATGCCTAATATGTATCTCTATGCCTTTAAATTTTAAAAAATAGTTTTTTCTCCTTTTTCCACATTTTTTCAATTGTTTTATGTTTTTCCGACTTTTTCCTGGTTAATCACTATTATTTTGAAAAACACTTACACTTTTGAAAAAACAATTTTTTTCCCTATGACGTTGACTATAGGGAATCTTGCCTCATAATGTTGACTGTGATGTCATTCTTCCAAGAAAGAATATGTGACTATAAAGTGTGTGTTAACATCATTAGAGAAGCTTGTCAATATGAATGGATGACAAGATTGGAACAAGGAATCCATGTCCACAATTTTGAAAATCATTCAAATTATTGAAGAAGCCTAAGTCTAAAGACTGGTCAATGTAATGCTTGGACCTTTTGTATTTACCATCATGGTTCCATAAGAGTAATGTTGTCCATTTAGTATGCCTAGAAGTGTTCAGAAAGATATTCTAATGAAGTTATTTTGGTTAAGTTGTCTTTATCTAGAAAGATAGATTGTTGCTTAACACGTAGATGAGTCCCACATAGGTGGATAGTTTCAAAATTTTGGAGCCATCTGAGTATGGTTGGAGATGTCTGGAAAGATATCCAAATCACGCATAATTGTGGAATGTTATATTTCAGGAAGTTGGGCGCTACATTAGGGTTACTTAATGATGATCCAAACACGTTTGCCATCTTACTTTAACTTTACCAATATCTGATAACAATCATATTTTTATTATACATCATTCTAAAGAACATATAACATGAAAAACTATTGTAAACAAGTGTGCATAGCGCCAAGTCCCTGCAGGAGGAGTGAGTTAGCAATGGCAACAACATTAGGAAAATGGCAACAAAGAAGAGCAGGAAAAGGCATTGCATAGCAAAGATAAATCTATCAAAACTTGCAGTCTCAGATCACAAAATAATGAAAGAAATTAAAACATCCATGAGTGAAAGAAGCATACTAACTCAAGAATTTTCTCACGGAGGTTGAATAATATAATCAAATACACTGATTGTTTCTTGAAAGCTATATACAAAATAACAAATACATAAAAGTATAAATAACCCATGAAGGCAAGTCAGTGCAAGGATCTGGGGAAAAAAAAAAAGCAAAAAAGAGTGTATAATGTTTAGACTTACATATCACTAAGATAAATATTATAGTAGAGGAGATTTAATGTGGAACATTTCCTCTAATCTGTGAATGGGATTATTATTATGTTGGAATTGCTTACAAGGGTTATAATTCTAGCTATTAATCTCTACCATGTTTTATAATAGAAATGGCTTTCATCGCTGATAGTTCATGCCACACCATATCAGAGTTAGGTCCCATCAACTTTAAACTTAAGGAAAGCATCATGTCAATTGAGGCTGGAATTCAAACTGCATTCTCAATATTGATATTCTTAGCAATATCTTGTAGATACAATCTGCTTTGTTTACTGAAGGTTGAAACTTCGGTGTTCTGACGAATCTGATATACTTTGAGCAAGATTCGAACCTACCATAAAGCAAAACATGTCAGTACATATCCAACTACCTGAAAAAAGTTCTTACTATTTGTTACATTTTGAGTCGCCCTTATTCAATTTTTCGTGAATTTTACCATTAAAGAAGTTCACCCGCTTATCGTCTTTTGTGTGTGAAATTTATAAAGAATTGAACCTTTGAACTTGAACCATTCTCGGATTCAAGCATTCAATAGGTTCAATGGCTCAATGTTTCTCAAAGCGAACTGTTTGTCCTTTTGTGTATTTCAATTATGACTTTGAACCTTCCGGTTGAATTTGAACCATTTTTCATTGGTTCAAGAGTACAATGGTTCAAGAGTTCAACAGTTCAAATAATTCAATACTCGATGTTTTGTAAAAAGTCGTGTTCACTCAACTCCCTTGTATAAATTAATATATCGTTGAACCTCCTGCTTGAACCTCATAGCAGAGTTTAAGAATTCAACGGTTCACTATTTTAAAGTTCAAAGATTCTGGAAAGGTCATGCGACTGTTGGTCGGTCTGTGTAGTTCATTTCATATCTTTGAACCTCGAAGTTGAACCACATTTCTAAAAGTTCAAAGGTTCAATGGTTCAATTATTATACTCTCATCTCGCCCTGAGGCTTTCTCTAAGTTAAAATTAGCAGGAGATTTAGAGGAGAATATATTCGAAACTCATTATAAAGCAAAAAATTTTGAATTTTTACGAGGTTACAGATAATCATTGCTCATCAAAATCTTACATAAAAAATGGTTGCCATTAATGCATATGTCAAAGTGCGTGTCTTATCAAGCATGTTTAACATGTATTGTTTCGGTTTAATTTTCGATCTGGTTAATATCTGTGTCAAGAGAGAACAAGTCAAATTTAGCAAACAAGCATACTGGGCGATACAAAGGAGAACAACACAGGTGGTATAAGATATTTGATTGCTCAAATTTGTAGCGATTTCAGATACATTTAAGGTGATTTTTACTCTTACTATAAGCCATTTCCATTACTTGGTTGGAAAGAAGAATCATTTTGAGTTTATGATATTATTTAAGAAGTTCAAAACATTTTATTTTCATTATATCCTCCAATCTATAGCCATGAAATCTATATGTCTTGATTACGAGCATGGTCCTGGTCTCATATGTTTTCCTCCTGAAATTGGGGATACCTCTCTGGTCCAATATGACTTGGCAAATTATAAAGAAAGAGCTAGAAATCCTATGTCAAATCTTATGATGCAGAAGATAGTATAAAGTGGCTTGGTTGAAGATGAAACCTTTCCCATGGCTGTAAAATGCCTCAAATTAGTTCTAGAATGCATGAATAGATATGAACCTCAAAACAAGTGCATAAAAACTGCCGATGGTAATGTTTTACTTTATATCAACAGACAAATCCTAATGTCTGTGACAAGAATTTCTCTCAAAGAACCATATTCTGACCTCAATATTACTTCTTCTTATGGTTATTTTTCACTAAAGAAAGTAATTTACAAGAGCGTGATTGCAAGAAATTAGCTTTTGAAATTCTAAAAAGGGGGTTCAAGACTACCCAGACCATTAACAAGAAATCACATGATTCCAAAAGTACCAAGATATTATAGTGTTACTACATAGGCTAAAGGGCAATGCTCAAGCATATTATTGGGAAGACTGAATGTACTTTTTCATATAGGTGATCCTCCAAGGAGAACAATATTTGGATTGGACGAAAATTGTAGCTGAATGTTTGCATATAGGTTTAAGTAATTATTTAGGAAACAAAGATTTTTATGTCTTCATACCTCTTCTATTGTCTGGATTCTACAAGACAATGGGTAGGGTTACCTCATGCACCCTTGGCTGAAGACAACAAAATTTATGACTATTACTCACAATTGCAAATGCATAATTGCTGAGGATTACAAGAGGGTTAATGATGTTTTTATTGGAAGAATGACTTTTGAATTAACAAACAACATCAATAAGAGGTTATCTGATGAAGCTATGCAACTGATCAAACATTTAAGCTAGTTTCTTTATTCAGTTTTTCAAGTTCACCTATATCAGAGTTGGGGGTTTTGACCGTGAACCTTTGAGGTTACCTAGGTATGTTTTTGACCGATTTGTGTTAATGGAACTCTACAGACAATTAGCACATGTAGATACAAAATTCTCAATAAAAAAAAAATTGGTATATCTTTTCCTATTGAACTTGGACGTTATTCATGCCAATCAACATTTGATGCTTTGAATTTAGAATTGGATCTTAAAAAATTCAATTTTCAGTACTTCACGGTCAGATCCCAATTTGACAACAAAAGTTTTGTCAGGGATAACATAGATCTTGGAACAGAGTTGTCACATATTCCTCAATTAGAGGATTATTGGGAGGATTGTTCAGATGAATTTGAGGTCAGAAGAAGACTGTGGTCCAGGTTCTCCCTAGGGCAAATAATTACCCTTAATTTAAATATGGACATTTTTAGAATTTTTGATTATGAAGAACAAGTGACTGATCTGCAATTTAAACAGATAAAGTAATCATCTATTCCAGAAATTGACTGGGATAAAAATGAAGAAGATAAAATTGAGATTAAGATCCTCCCGATGATAAGAAGAACTGAAAAATGGTTGAGAGAGCAAAAAATGGGGGGAGCTCAAAACAAAGCTTCCTAATAATGTACATCAATAATTGAATCACCATCCCCGATAAACTCCTTTAACCATCTTATTGATATCTGTGATGCAGGTACTTTCAAGTCAAAAACTAGAAGGGATCCTATCATTAAAGGATCTGAGAAGGCCCTTATAACTACTCCGCCTCCTCGTGCCACCAGATCAAGGACTCAAAGCAAGAGAAAGAGTCAGATTTATGAAAAAGTAATTGTGGATTTAAATTTTGAAGAGGATTCAAGAGAAGCAATAGGTGATAAAGAATCTAATTCACCAATGGCAGAGGAGGTTAGTACAAATCAACAAACAAATATTGCTTCTGATTCTGCCGACCTGATGATTATTTCAAATGTGCCTTTCGATCAATCAAATCTTGATAAAGAAGTCTCAACGTCTATACCTAAGTGGCTGAAAAGCTCAATCAGCAACAAAAAGAAAATAGTACCTTTTTCTTTGCCGTTGGAGGATATGGTAAGTGTTTAGGAAAAACTCTTAAATCTAAGAAATTAAAAACAACATCCAGGGTAGACGTTGGCCTTTAACACAGGGAACTGGAATGCAAAAATATCCTGGCCAAAAACCAATGAAGAAGTTCAAGATCTTTCAGTTAAGGATTTTACAATTGAAAAGATAGATCTTGGGACTGTATCACGTGCCATGGAGGTGCATCACCTTGAAGCATCCACCAAAAGGATAGTCAATAAAACTTGGAAGGATGAAAAAGATAAAAGGGAGTTAAAACAGATCGTGCGATCAATCACTGAATACATCGACGCCATTCATAATCTAGATCCACAACCAATTGCCCAACCACCCTTGTCTTTTGATCCAAAATCACCTGTCAATCAAAAGATGTTGGATCAGATACACAGAAGCAAAATGGTTACCAAAATATTTGATAATTGGTTGGATGGCATCATCCAGAAAGGTACGGAATACATTCATTCATAAATTGAAGAATGTATATGATTTAACCACAATTATTGTTGAAGATTTGAAAACACAAAATGCTTTGTGGATAAAAGATGAAGGAAAATGGATGAGTGTGATGAACCAAATTGATGAAGTACAAAAGTATGGAATAACAAAGTTTTTATCAAAAAAAATTTGACAGGACTGGATGAAGATGTATTATATGTAAGTAAGAAAACTATTGAATGGAGGAATTCAGTATCCCGATAAGGGCGAATTGAAATCATAAAAATGATCAAAAAAATAATTGAATTCATTCAGTCATTACAGCATGATCTACAGTATATTGATGTGAAATACATAAAGGCTGATGGAAAACCAAAAAAGGACATCAATACTGTGATTCAATCTTTTAGGGAAAAGATCAACATCGTTAAAGAAAGTGACAACTTATCAACTGAAAATTTCTCTCAGATTTCAAAGGTAGAGTCACTTCTTTGTCACTGCATCACATTGTCGGAACATGCAAAAAAGATGGAAAAAAATCGGAGGGAAGAAAACATCTAGAAGGCAAGAATAAAGCATGTCAGCATTCTCATTCTCTTGAAAATTCAAGAGTTTGTTACAACATTTCAGTAGTGAAAAGCTCAACGCACCTACCCAATCAAACACAACAAATCTGGAGATCCTAATCCGTCACTTCAACAATGATTTTACTTACATAGTTTCTTTTATTCAGTTATTCAGTTGATTTTCTATTCAAAACTTGATCTTTAAATGAATTTGTAAAAAAAACTAAATCTCGGATGGGTCAGATTTACTTTAACTCTGGTTTAGTTTGAAAGATTGATTAATTAGGGCGTGCGCACGCACACACACACACACACACACACACACACACACACACACACACACATATTTGGCTAAAAAAAGAGAGGAGAATATAGAAAAGAGCAAGGAGATAGGATTTTTCAGGGATGGACCACTGTTGTTTACAATATATATGATGTTTGTCTGAAATATTTTTCATCTATGAATGAAAAAGAGAATCAATTACTACATACTTAGATCTGTGCATTTGAGTATTTGAAATTGGATTTTCTGTGTGAAATCTTCTTTCATATAGTAATTACTCTTCAATTAGACAATTCATTGTACATGTTTTATCATTTATTGGTTTAGTAATATATATATATATATATATATATATATATATATATATATATATATATATATATATATATATATGATTGTTATTGAAAATAGAATCTGTGTATTTTATTACCCATTGATGTTATAAAATCTCGCATTTATAGCATGATGATGTATGGATGTTAGTTTACCTTTAAACACTTTCTGGTTAAAAGTGTATCTGAAATCATTGAAAATCTTAAAGGGCGTTGTACCTTAATTCAGAGGGGAACTAGTCTTGATAGTTCACCTATTTATTATTTAACTTATTTGTTCTTGAAAGAAGAAGGGTATGGAGTCAAAATAAAATATTTTTAGATATGGACAAATCTGTTAGCCAACAATTTTTGGTGACTCCGTTGGGGAATCGAAATTGAAATCTTTACTGAAAGACTAGTCGCCTTAATATGAGGCAACAATGGTGCTTCCACATGAAAATATAATTCCTATTTTTCAACTTAATCTTGGTTTTCAAGATGATCAGAAAGATATAATTAGTCAATTAAATACTCTTGCTTGGCGTTCTCATCGAAATATTGATGATTATAGGATAGCAAGCAAAATATTAGAAAAAAATAAGAATTGACTGATAATATAATATTGTTGTTACTCAAGCAAAGGAGGCAAGCAAAAAATGCAACAAAGAATTAAATCCCCTGAAGTGTGAAGAGATTAAGAACAATATAGAAGTTAATAATTATAATATCATAAGTTGGATTCCAGAAGATACACAAGGTTTTTGAGAAGAGAAGGAATTAAGGATTCTATTTTTCAAACATTGCAAAGCTTAAATTTTCCTTATATTCATACCCACGTTAGAAAAGCTGGAAGTAGACCTCCTAGCCCTCCTAAATCCTCTACATCCTCTGTCTATCAAGTCTTAAGTCTTTCTGGTACTATCTTTCCTTCTGCCATAAATTTTTTCCCAATAGCCCAACCTTGGGGTGCAGCCATAGGACCTCTAAATTTAGGGGTCAATCTGAATCCTTTGCCTAAAAATGCAAGAGAAAATTTACTCAAATTTAATGGAGATGAAAGACAATCACCAGAGGAACATCTGAGTGCCTTTGCAGTAGCATATAGTGTGTTAGGCGTGCAACATCAAGATGTAGCCATAAGGCTTTTTGTGCAAACTCTAACTGATATTACAACATAATGATTTTATGATCTAACTGATTCCTCAATCACAAACTGGAATGATATGAAAACTACATTTAAAAATAGGTTCAAAAGCGCAGAAGATGAACATTCCATTCTTACTCAATTGACTCAACTCAAGAAGGAGATACATGAACCCATGAGGGAATTTATAGCCAAATTCAATAGAATTGTGCACAAGATTCCTACTACTAAAACGCTGACTACTAAGAATTAGAAATATTTCTTTATTGATTTTATGCCTCTTGATATAAGTTTTCATCTCAGAAGAGGTGCAATTATCGATTTAACAGATGCATAATCATTGGTAGTTGAGTTAGAGGATGATCTTATTATGATCGAAAAATGGAAGAAAGAAGTCCAAGTACCTAATGCTCATCTCTCATCCTCTACGGATCTTGTAGTTCAAAGGCTATTCAATGATATGATTGCCCTAAAAAGACAATTACCCAAGGCTAGTGCTTCATTCCAACAACCATATCAAGATATTGGCAAAAGAAATCAACAAATAAATGTTGGTAAGACATTATCACTTGCATCAACACAATCAAGATTGACTATTGAAGCCCCTCCTAAAAGAAGTAGCATGTGTGTCTTTCATTTGACTATTGATCATGACAGAAATTCTTGTCCAGAGATGCTTAGATATACTCAAATGACTGTTACTCAAGATGTCTTAGGAGAGATTACTGAAGAAGAAAGGAGCTTTGAGGGACCTGGCGACTCTGAAATACACTTCCTAGAATATGATTCAGATTTAGAAAAAGGAGGTGAAATATTTGTTACTCTTGAAGATCCTTTATGTGTTGTGCTTACTAGAAGTCAAAAGAATCCGAGATATTCTAATACTCAAGAAGTACCCGTTAAAGGTAATGAACCTTTTACTAAAACCTCTGATGCTAATTTGAAGACCCAAGAAAGTCAATTGTTACATAGAAATGATTGTGAGACTTTTTTTGATATTTTAGAATTTTTTAAGTCTACAAAAATTCAAATATCCCCTGTTGAATACCTCAGGTTGAAACCCAAAGAACTTGATAAATTGGTTAAATATGTCAAAAATAGCCCTACACAAGTTGAACCTGAAAGTCAATTAAACGTTAATACTGAGTCTCCCATTGCCCAATTATTTATTTCTCCACCTAAATCACCCACTCATACTTCTAGAATGACCCTCAATTCATCTAATGATACTCCTTATATGACTGACATGAAACCCAGCCTATTTTATGTTTCTTTGTTCATAAATGGTCATAAACTCAGTAATTGTATCATAGACTCAGGGGCTTCTGATAATATAATACACTTTCTGTAGCCAAACCCTTAGGCTTATCCCTTACAAAAACATTCGGTAGATGTTACTCCATGGATGTCAAACAGATTTTTTTGCTTGGACAAATTAAAGATGCACGAGTTACTCTTGTAGCCTATCCTGATAAAAATGTGAAGTTGATTATCTTGATAGTGGATATCCCTGCTAGTTATGGGATGTTGTTGAGTAGAAATTTTTACAAAGATTTGGGTGGGAAGATTAAATTAGATTGGTTAGAAGCTACAATTTTAGTGGAAAAGCAGAAAGTTAAGTTGGAATCTGAACCTAAATGCAAGTTTACGGTATATCTTTTTGATGATCCTAAGTCTCAGATTCTATTTGAAGAATGTGAATTTGGTAACTATTTTCTCTCTAAATATTTAAAGGAAGAATCTGTCCTAAATTCTATTCATTCAGATGATCTATGGATCATGGAATTTGATGGTAGTTGTGCTACCGCTGGTTCAGGAGCAGGGGTTGTGTTGATCTCACCTGAAGGTGAAACTTTTCCTTACTCTTTCAAATTAGAATTTAAAAACACTAATAACACTGCAGAATATGAAGCTTTATTGCTTGGGTTAAATGAAGCTAAAGGAAAGGGTATAGAAACACTCAAGACAAGAAGAGATGCTGAATTAATTGTCAAACAAGTGAGAGGCATTTTTTCAGTTAAAAATGACAGATTAAGACATTACAGAAACATAGTTTGGGATGAGATAGAATGTTTTGAAGCTTTTTCTATTGAAGCAATTCTCAAAGACCAGGACACTCGGGCAGATTCTCTAGCAGTATCAACTTCTCTTCTTCTCCCACACCCCGATTTTGAAAGGGATTCATATAGAATATAACTAATCTATCGTCCTAATGTCCCGGATAATGCTGAAAATTAGCAAGTTTTTGAGAGTAATAAACATATTAGAAATTTTTTAGAGAATGTTGATATGTTCCTGGGGACTTATTTTGAAGGTTCTGAAACAAAATGTAAAGAATTCAGTCCTGATTCAGGGATCAATCCAAAAGATGATGTAATTCAATTAAAAGGAAACAAAATCTCTAAAAGATTGGTCTCTCTAGAACATTTGTTCACTAGACAAGATGAATATACTAAAAGTAAACCTGTCCAGAATCCTAACAAAATAGAGGATTATGAGAAAATCAACATTGGAAGTGAGGCTGATCCCAAATGGATCTCCATTGGTAGGTGTTGTTCATTGGAGGAGAAAAATGAATTAATTAATTTATTAAGTATAAAGATGTCTTTGCTTGGTGTTATGATGATCTTAAAGATTTTAGACATGGGCAGTTTCAACATCATATTCCTTTGAAAGCAAATACAATTCTATTCAAGTAGAAGCTAAGAAATTATAACCCAAAAATTGTTGAGGCTATCATTAAAGAGATTGATAAGATGTTGAAGGCCAAGATTATTTATCTAATTCATCACTCCACCTAGGTGGTGAACATTGTTCCAGTGCGTAAAAAGAATGGAGAAATAATAATTTGTGTTGACTTCAGGAATTTGAACCAAGCCAATTTAAAAGCTAATTATCCCTTGCCTATGATGGATCACATCTTGCAAACTATAGCTGGGTCAAAAATGATGTCCATGTTAGATGGGTTCTCAAGTTATAATCAGATAAGTGTGGCTGCAGTTGACCAACATAAAATTGCTTTCACTACACCTCGAGGAACTTTTGCTTATAACTGTATGCCTTCTGTTTGATAATGCTGGTGCAACTTTTCAATGGGCGATGGATTCATCTATTAAAGATTCGAAAGATAAAATTATTCTCATTTATCTTGATGATTTGACTATTTTCCCTAAAAAAAGAAAAGATCATCTGAAGGATCTAGAGACCATTTTACAAAGATGCATGAGTCATGGGATATCTCTTAACCCTAAGAAGTCAGTTTTCTGTGTTATAGAAGGGAAGTTATTGAGACACCTAGTTTCAAAATGTGGAATCAAGATTGACCCAGAAAGAGTTAGAGCAATACAATAGCTAAGTCTTCCTTCTAATAGGACTGGAGTTAAATCTTTCTTTGGTCAGATTAATTTTCTCAGAAGGTTCATTCCTGATTTTACTGAGATTACAAAACATATTGTGGGGATGATGAGTGAAAAACAAGCATTCAGATGGAATGAAGCTGCTAAGGAAGCATTTGAAGATATTAAAGAGGTAATTGCACAAACATGTACTTTGATAAATCCTGATTTCCAAAAAAAAATTGTTATTTACTGTTATGCTTCAGAACATACCATGTCTGGTATCTTGTTACAGAAAAATGAATTAAATATAGAAGCCCCAATAGCCTTTATGAGTGTTCCTCTCAAGAAGCATAAACTTAAATATTCTTTGGCTGAGAAACAAGCTTTTGTTGTAGTAAACGCTGTTAAACAATTCAGATATTATATACTTCATTTTCATTCAGTTGTATTTGTTCCTAGTTCAGCTGTGAAAAACATTCTGATTTAATAAGATGTTCGGATGAACAATAGAACAATATGGGTTGCTAAAATTCAAGAGAATGCCCAGAGATTAGGCCAACCAAATTAGTTAGAGGTCAAGGTTTGTGTAAATTGATAGCCAGAAGTAAAGAAGAAGAACTTCCTACTGTCCTATTGGTGAGCTTAAAAGATCCATGGTTCCTAAACATGGCACACTATCTTACTTATGGAGACTGTCCCAATCACCTATCCCTGAAGGAGAAAAAAATCTGAAGTTAAAATCAACAAAATATGTGATTTGGAGTGATGTCCTATACAAAAAGGGACTAGATGGAACCTTTCTGAGGTGTGTAAATAAGGAACAACAATACAAACTGTTGGAACTTTTTTATAATGAAGTATGTGGTGGATATTTCTCTTCTTCGATCACAACATTCAAAATCCTTAGAAATTATTATTGGCTAGGTAGTTCAAAGATGCATATAAATGGGTAGCTAACTGTGAAAAATGCAAATTGTTTTCAGGAAGATCACAACTTGTAATATTACCTCTGAGGCCTGTCGTTATTGAAGAACCTTTCAAACAATGGGGATTAGACTTCATTGGGCCTCTTTCACCTCCTTCAAGTGTTGGTCATACACACATTTTAACAATAACTGATTATTTTATGAAATGGGTTGAAGCAGCCCTTGTGAAGAGAACCACTTTAGAAGTGGTATGTAATTTTCTCAAAGAAAATATACTGGTACGTTCTGGTGTTCTTCAAAAGATTGTGGCAGATAACGCTACTAGTTTTTCTTCAATGAAACTTACTTCATTCTGCGATGAACATAGTATCTCTCTTTCTCAGCCATCAGATTATTACCCTCAAGGGAATGGATAAGCGGAGTTCAGTATTAAAAATTTGATAGCCATCATGAAAAAATTCGTGAGTGATAACCCCAGATATTGGCATAAGAAATTATACGAAGCACTTTGGGTTGACAGGGTAACCCCAAAAAGAACAATAGGAATGGCACCTTTTGAGCTAGTTTATGGGATAGAAGCACAGTTATCATTACCTCTGGAATTATCTGTAGCTAAATTACAAAATATTATTGAAGATCAGTATTTTCAAGATTCTTTAGAGAAAAGAGTTATGTACTTAACTAATATTGAGGAGGAGAGGAATGAACTAGTTGATCATATTACTGCTCATCAAACCAGGGTTAAAAAGATTTTTTATCAAAAAACTAGACCTAAAAAGTTCATGGAAGGAGATGAAGTATTGCTATGGGATAGAAGGAGATAACCTAAAGGAGCACATGGAAAATTTGATTCACTTTGGAAAGGGTCTTTCAAAATTCATTAGGTACTTGGCCCTAATTCTTTTAAATTGAAATATCTGGATGGAGCTGTTTTACCCATGTCCTATAATGGACAGGATCTTAAGTTGTATCGACTGTGAAACAAGTGTCCCCTATTTTGTACATAGCCTTTCCCTTGTTGAATTTTGTGTTTTCTTTTCTCATTTTTAGTTTGTCTTTCTCCTTTTCTTCCATTTCTATGTCTCTGCTTATGCGTAACTAGAATTTCTGAGTTATCTGTATTTTGCCATAAAATACAGTCCCCATCAAAGCCAATGTTACCTTTTGAGTTGCCCTTATTCAAATTTTCATGAATTTTACTATTAAATAAGTTCATCTGCTTATCATCTTTTGTTTGTGAAATTTCTAAAAAATTAAACCTTTGAACTTGAACCATTCTCGGAGTTCAAGAGTTCAATAGGTTCAATGGTTCAATGTTTTCAAAGCGAACTATTTGTCCTTTTGTGTATTTCAATTATGACTTTGAACCTTCCGATTGAATTTAAACCTTTTTTCATTGGTTCAAGAGTTCAATGGTGTAAGAGTTCAATGGTTCAAAGATTTCAATACTCGATGTTTTGTAAAGAGTCATGTTCACTCAGTTCCCTTGTATAAATTAATATATCGTTGAACCTACCGCTTGAACCTCATAGCGAAGTTCAAGAGTTCAATGATTCACTGTTTTAAAGTTCAAAGTTTCTGGAAAGGTCATGCGACTATTGGTCAGTCTATGTAGTTCATCTCGTATCTTTGAACCTCAAAGTTGAACCACATTTCTAAAAGTTCAAAGGTTCAATGGTTCAATGACTATACTCTCATCTCGCCTTGAGGCTTTCTCTAAATTAAAATTAGTGAGAGATTTAGAGGAGAATATATCTGAAACTCATTATAAAGCATAAAATTTTAAATTTTCATGAGGTTACAGATAATCATTACTCATCAAAATTATGCATAAAAAATGCTTGCCATTAATGCATATGTCAGAGTGTGTGTCGTATCAAGCATGTTTAGCACGTATTGTTTTGGCTTAATTATTCGATCTGGTTAATATCTATATCAAGAGAGAACAAGTCAAATTTAGCAAACAAGCATACTAGGTGATACAAAGGAGAACATCACAGGTGGTATAAGATATTTGATTTCTCAAATTCGCAGTGATTTCATATATATTGAAGGTGAATTTTATTCTTACTCTAAGCCATTTCCATTACTTGGTTGGAAAGAAGAATCCTTTTGAGTTTACGACATTATTTAAGAAGTTCCAAACATTTTATTTTCATTATATCTTCCAACTTGTAGCCATAAAATCTGCATGTCTTGATTACAAGCATGGTCCTGGTCTCATATGTTCTCCTCTTGAACTTGGGGATACCTCTCTGGTCCAATATGACTTGGAACATTTTAAAAAAAGAGTAAGAAATTTTGTGTCAAATCTTATGATGCAAAAGATAGTAACCTTTCTCATGGCTGTACAATGCCTCGAATTAGTTCTAGAATGCATGAATAGATATGAACCTCAAAATAGGTGCATCAGAACTGTCAATGGTAATGTTTTTCTTTATATCAACAGACAAACCCTAATGTCTGTGATGAGAATTCCTCTCAAGGAACCATATTCTGACCTTAGTATTACTTCTCTTATGGTTATTTTTCACTAAAGAAAACAATTTATAAGAGCATGATTGCAAGAAATTGGCTTTTGAAATTTTAAAAAGGGGGTTCAAGACTACCCAGACCATTAACAAGAAATCACATGATTCTAGAAGTAAAAGATATTATAGTGTTACTACACAGGCTAAAGGGCAATGCTCAGGCATATTATTGGGAAGACTAAATGCACTTTTTCATACAGGGGATCCTCCAAGGAGAACAATATTTGGATTGGGCAGAAATTGTAGCTGAATGTTTGCATCTAGGTTTAAGTAATTGTTTGGGAAATAAAGATTTTTATGTCTTCGTACCTCTTCTATTGCCTGGCTTCTACAAGACAATGGGTAGGGTTATCTCATGCACCCTTGGCTGAAAACAACAAAATTTATGACTATTACTCACAATTACAAATGCATAATTTCTATGAGGATTACATGAGGGTTAATGATGTTTTTACTAAGAGAATGACTTTTGAATTAACAAATAACATCAATAAGAGGTTTTTTGATGAAGCTATGCAACTGATCAACATTTATGGTAGTTTCTTTATTCAGGTTTCCAAGTTCACCTATATTAGAGTTGGGGGTTTTGACGGTGAACCTTTGAGGTTACTTAGGTATGTTTTTGACCAATTTATGTTAATAGAAGTTTCCAGACAATTAGCACATGTAGATAAAAAATTCTCAATTAAAAAAATCTGGTATATATTTTCCTATTAAACTTGGACGTTATTCATGCCAATCGGTATCTGATGCTTTTAATTTAGAATTGGATCTTAAAAAATTCAATTTTCAGTACTTCATGACCAGATCTCAATTTGACAACAAAGGTTTTACCAGGGATAACTTGGATCTTAGAACATGGTTGTCACATATTCCTCAATTAGAGGATTATTGTGAGGATTGTTCAGATGAATTTGAGGTCAAAAGAAGACTGTGGTCTAGGTTCTCCTTAGGGCAAATAATTACCCTTAATTTAAATATGGACATTTCTAGAATTTTTGATAATGAAGAACAGGTGATTGATCTGCAATTTAAGCAGATAAAGCAATCACCTATTCTAGAAATTGAATGGGATGAAAATGAAGAAGATAGAATTGAGGTTAAGACCCTCCCGGTGATACGAAGAACTAAGAAATGGTTGAGAAAGCAAAAAATGGGGGGAGCTCAAAACAAAGCTTTCCAACAATGTATATCAATAATTGAATCACCATCCCCAATAAGCTCCTCTAACCAGCTTATTGCTATATGTAATGCAAGTACTTCCAAGTCAAAAATTGAAAAGGATCTTGTCATCAAAGGGTCTGAAAAGGCCATTATAACTACTATGCCTCCTCGTGCCACCAGATCAAGGACTCAAAGCAAGAGAAAGAGTCAAATTTCTAAAAAAATTATTATGGATTTGAATTCTGAAGAGGATTCAAGAGAAGCAATAGGTGATAAAGAATCTGATTCACCAATGGTGGAGGAGATTAGTGCAGATCAATAGACAAAGATTGTTTCTGATTCCATCGACCTAATGATTATTTCAAATGTGCCTTTTAATCAACCAAATCCTGATAAAGAAGTCTCAGGGTCTGCATCTAAGTGGCTAGAAAGCTCAATCAACAATAAAAAGAAAATAGTATATTTTTCTTTGCCTTTGGAGGATATGGTAAGTGTTTAGGAAAAAATCCTAAATCTAAGAAATTAAAAGCATCTAGGGTAGACATTGACCCTAACACAAGGAATTAAAATGCAGAAATAGCCCGGTCAAGAACCAATAAAGAAGTTCAAGATCCTTCAGTTCAAGATTTTACAATTGAAAAGATAGATCTTAAGACTGCATCCCATGTCGCGGATGTGCATCACCTTAAAGAATCCACCAAAAGAATAGTAAGCAGAACCTGAAGGATGAAAAAAATAAAAGAGAGTTAAAACAGATCATGCGGTCAATGGTTGAATACATCGACGCCATTCATAATCCAGATCCACAACCAATTGCCCAACTACCCCTATCTTTTGATCCAAAATCGTCTGTCAATCAAAATATGCTGGATCAAATACATAGAAGCAAAATGGTTACCAAGATATTTGATAATTGGTTGGATGGCATCATCCAAAAAGGTACATAATACATTCATAAATTAAAGAATGTATATGATCTAACCAAAATTACTGTTGAAGATTTGAAAACATAAAATGCTTTGTGGATAAAAGATGAAGGAAAATGGATGAGTGTGATGAACCAAATTGATGAGGTATAAAAATAAGGAATAACAAAAAATTTGTCAAAAAAGAATTTGACAGGACTAGATGAAGATGTATTATATGTAAGTAAGAAAAATATTGAATGGAGGAATTCAGTATCCCGACAAAGGTGAATTGAAATCATAAAAATGATCAAAGAAATAACTGAATTCATTTAATCATTACAACATGATCTACAATATATTGATGTGAAATACATAAAGGATGATGGAAAACCAAAAAAAGACATCAATACTGTGATTCAATCTTTTAGGGAAAAGATCAACATCGTCAAAGAAAGTGACAACTTATCAACTGAAAATTTCTCTCAGATTTCAAAAGTAGAGTCACTTCTTTGTCACTACATCGACACACTCTCAGAGCACGCAAAAAAGATGGGAAAAATTTAGAGGGAAGAAAATATTTGAAAGGCAAGAATAAAGCACATCAGTATTATCAATCTCTCAAAAATTCAGGAGTTTGTTACAACATTTCAGGGGTGGAAAGCTCAATGTACCTACCCAACTAAACACAACAAATATGGAGATCCTAATATGTCACTTTAGCAATGATTTTACTTACATAATTTCTCTTATTCAGTTGCTTTTCTATTCAAAACTTGATCTTTAAATGAATTTGTAAAAAAGACTAAATCCCGAATGGGTCAGAGTTACTTTAACTCTAGTTTAGTTTGAAAGATTGATTAATTAGGGCAAATATATATATAGAGAGGAGATTATAAAAAAGAGCAAGGAGATAGGATTTTTCAGGGCTGGACCATTGTTGTTTACAATATATATGATGTTTTTCTGAAACACTTTTCATCTATGAATGAAAAGGAGAATCAATTACTGCATACTTAGATCTGTGTGTTTGAGTATTTGAAATTTGATTTTCTGTGTGAAATATTCTTTCATATAGTAATTACTCTTCAATTAGACAATTCATTGTACGTGTTTTATCATTTATTGGTTCAACAATGTGTGTGTGTGTGTGTGTTTATCTATTTGATTGTTATTGAAAATAGAATATGTGTATTTTATTACCCATTGATGTTATAAAATCTCGGATTCATAGCATGATGATGTATGGATGTCAGTTTACCTATAAACACTTTCTGGTTAAAAGTGTATCTAAATATTTGAAATCATTGAAAATCTGAAAGGGAGTTGTACCTTAATTCAGAGGGGAACTAGTCTTGATAATTCACCCATTTTTTTTTAATTTATTTGTTCTTCAAAGAAGAAGGGTATGGAGTCAAAATAAAACATTTTTAGATAAGGACAAATCTGTTAGCCAACACTATTGAAGGTTGCTAACAAGACAATGATATTAGGTACAACTCAATATGTTTGAGAGCATGAGCTAAGACAAAAGAATCTAAAAATCAAATGAGATTGGAAAACCTTGAAAATATATAAATGCTATATCTATGAACACCAAGCTGGAAATTTTGTGTGCAAGATAGAGAAAAGGCGTTTCAAAAAACCAATTACTTGTGGCAAATATATTAGAACACTAAAGATTTTTTTTGCGATGAAAAGTGACTTGTTTGGCTTAGGCTTGCCCATTCTGTACATTAATCTTGTTTTGACGAAGAATAATAGGGATATTTGTTCAAACCCTATATGTAGGCAATAAGTATTAGGAAAATAAACAAAGTAGTAAAATTATATATTAAAGGTGTATGCCTCTCACTAAAGAACTTTATTACTTGCCTGCAAAAATCTCTATACAAGTTGGGACATTTTTGTATGTCAAATGTGTAGTTTCATTGAACACAATAATGGCATACCAATCATGAATGTTGGTTAAACAAGTCACACAAATATATCAATAAACAAATAATTCAGGGTCATATATTTGATGTTAACAATAAGAATAAGAACTAGTATGGCATAAAAATTATTCTTATGCAATGAATGAAAGAATAGTCAAGGAATGAGATAGAAACTAATACAATTTGGTTTGTTTGCTGAAGGTTGAAGCTTTGGCTATTTAAGAAATATGAGATAGTTTCAGCAATGATTGAACTGTCATAGATTAAAACACGTTAGTTATCAAAAAAAAAAATAGAGCCAAAAAAAAGTGCATGCCATCGATTGCTAGATTATATAGATTACTCCTATTTAGTAGACAATGCAAGATGCATGACTACATACAACATAAGAGCAAAGAAACAATGAATTATATAATAGGTATTCCAAATCATATGCTAGCCATTCCGGATCATAGATAATATAAGGGCTTAAAAGACAAATTTGTTGAAGGTTTCATGGTCATGATAAACTATCAAAAGAGACATGAAATAAAAAGTGTTAATCAATTTTTTTATCAAAAGATATCAATGCTTGTTAACTTGCATATTTGTAATATCATTTATTAAAAAATCAAGAAAAAAACATTGAAAATGTAATGAAACCACATCTTTTTATCTGCCAAACTAGGCTTGTTCATAGCATTGAAATAAAGCAAACCACGTGGAAATAACAAGGTTGTTGAGTGCATTGTTTAAAAACATATGAAAGGCTTTGAGAATCGCATAAGAAATACCTTGTACAAGATGAAGAGATGGATCAATGTTAGACATATACAATCACACACGGCAAATATTATGATAAATAAAGTTTAGTCTGTAATCAAAAATGTTTTGGTTAGTCAATTTATTAATAACATTTTCATGGCAATGACTGAATATGTAAAGGAATAAAGGCGTAGGTGTGTGGAGAGCTTTGTGGTTATGTCTAGAGCCTTTTCTTTTGATAGGACCAGAAGAAGTGGCCATAGAATGTTCAAGTTATTTTTTTCAGTAAACCATTTTTCATTCCATAGAGCTTTATCAACAATTATAGTGTTACAAAATACCTGAACTAATAGCTCATGTTAGTTCAAGTTGAATGCAATTTTTTTTTACCAAAACTAAACTAGTGAATCCCCAAAATCCAAACTTTAGGTCATAAAGAGACAATGGTCTGTTAATGCATGATCAGGGTAACAAAATTTACCATGTAATCAGTGTTAGCTTCTGCAAGTCATCCAACATTAAATTTATTTTCATTAATGATCTTAAATAAAGCCTTGATCTCCAAATTTGAAGCTTGTTTGAAACCCTAATTTACACAAAGGATATGATTTAGAAACCTAGAAATGGGTTTCTAGACTACTAGAGTCAATTTCTAGATTTTTAAGATTTAGATGTAAAATCTTAGCAAGGACACAACTCAAATTTAACGCTAGTAATAGAGTGCAAGAAAATCAAAATGATGAGCAAGTAGACTATGTGTATCTTCTTGATTCTAACTTGTTATGAGATGATGTGCTAAAAATAAAATATCGAGTTAGTAATGAATACTTACTTCCTTTCAATCAACTGTTTTACATCGAAGATCATCCTATCAGGATTCAAAGCTACTTGGTTTTTAGCCGCTTCCCTGATAAGTCTTTCTAAATCAATGAATGCAACCCATGATGGGGTAATCCTATTTCCTTGGTCATTTGCTATGATTTCAACATGTCAAAGAAAAAGCACCCTGTTGAAACAAAATGTGATGCTTTAATCTTTGTTATAATGACATGATGATTTGCTATGATTTCAACATGTCAAAGAGAAAACACCCTGTTGAAACAAAATGCCATGCTTTAATCTTTGTTATAATGACATGCAATTAATAAATATAATAATATCATCGGTTAAATAGAATATATTCCCCACTAGCTTAGATGTCATGTTGTTCTCTTCCATGATATAATCGTAACTCTTATCAAAATGCTAGTAATGTCTTCGCCTAAAAGCTCATCACAACAAGATGCTCGGTACGGTTTACATTTTTAACTTTATAATTTTTTTAAGTTTTATGGTGGGCTAGGTCATGGCAAAATAGCAATAGCTTTACTATCACTGTCAAAAGTAGATTCTCATCATTGTAAAAAGGATTCAGAAACTAACACATTAATGTTTATCAAATCTTCATACGGACCCTCATTAATAGAATTCATTTTCTAGCTTTTCATTCACCTATTATTAGTACATGTCAATAGGCATGACACCAAATCATATAATCTATGTTAAAACTTCATGTAGATCAACAATAAAAATAAAGAAAGAGAAAATACAGACTAAAAACAATTGTCATATGCGAAAGTAGTTAGATACATGTAATATGGCTTGTAACTAAATTGGCAATGAAACTATTTTGTGTAACGCAAAATACAATTTTTTTCCACTATAGAATGGTAAATCCATAAGCAATATTCATAAGTTTGGTTAAAGTTAATACACAATGTTAAATCACTAAACAAGAGTATTGTCTATTTTTTGTTGATGGTCGCTTGTCCTAAATCTACTAATTTTTTTGTTGTTCTAGATTGAGAAGTAGATTGAGGTAGGTACTTTGTCTTTAAGAACTGTTCTTCTGATATCTGTTGCAAATAAAATATTTATTAAAACTATTCTATAAAAAGCATTTTGATATAACATTTAGTGACAAAACATGTTTCAATCAAGTGAACATGGTAATTTTTGGGCTTAGAGGTTGCCTATGACAATTCCATTCAAACAACAAGAGAAAAAATATTAACCTAGTTGAACATTGGCCATTGAATTAAACTTGAATAGCTTAGTATGATGATTCTTTTGAGCAATAACAAATGCAACGTTAATTCCATAATGATTTTGATTCTGATTGCACGCCTAATATGTGTTCCATATGAGAAACAATCAAAATTTGACTTCACATGTAGTTGAGAAGGCAAGGGGAAAAAAATTGCATAAAATAATTCATATATCTTTGATATAGATTTGAATTAAAAATTCAATACCTAATGAAATTATGTACAAATATTTTGTGCAATGCATCAAGGTCTTCCATTTCACTATGTTGAAAATCACAGAACAAATTGCCATGCAAGCAAAATCAGCAAACATGAACCTAGGACATATTTTGTCATGCATTTGAAATTTACAAGCATACCTAACTAAAAAGTTATGCAAGCAAAATAATTTTGGAAACTATTTGCTAAACCTAAGTTTATGCAGTAAAATGCCACCTAATCATCTTCTTTATAGACTTATATGTTTAAACATTCTCGATAAACGAAAATGGAGCTTATAAGCAGTTCAAACCAAAGAATGGTTATGGCTTGTGTTCAACATTTTGTATAATTTTGCAAGTTTTATATAAATCTATTAACATGTCACTAGACAAACAAAATAAATGAAACATGAAAACATTATTATTTAAGAAAGAGACACTCAGAAAAACTATCATATACATTTTCATTGAATGCATAATATATTTTACAAATTGTTTGGTAAAGAAATACTGGAAAAGGGTTTGAACAATGAAATTGACTGTGTTTGAAGTGAAATAGTGAAAATGCAATGGAATCACATCTTTTGTAGTTATTAAGCAAGGCTTCTTACGATGAAGTTGTTGAGTGTTTTTTTCACAGAGATGTAGAAGGCTTTGAGAATTGCATCATAAACAACCTGCACAAGTAGAATAGATCAATCAGTCCTGAACATATACAAGTGCACAGGGCAAAAAATACAAGATATCAAGTATAGTCTACAGCAAGGCATGTTTTGGTTAGTCGATTTATTAACAACATTCTGGTGGCAATGAATGAATATGCAAAGGTATAGAATCTCATTACTAAGTATTTCACTTGCAAATTCATTTTAAATTTGTGAATCAATTTGCATTGTCTTAGTTGTTGGGGCTTTTGCAGGACTAGAAGTGTTGGCATAGGTTACTTGATAGAGCTTTACCAGTGGTTCTAGTGGTAAAAAATCCCTGAATTGGTCCAAGTTATGGTTTTTTGTAGCCTAGATCTCGTATTTGAGCAAATGCAATCCTCAATGTAAAAAGCCTTTATTCAAGGTTTGTCAACATAAGCACATTTTTTGAGTGCTTGTTTAGTCTATATTAATAAGTGTTGCAAATCTGGGAAGAATTCTATTTTTCAATGATTAATTACAATTTGTGCATATTTATTTTCTATGTATAGTTGTATTTTTTTCTAGCAACTATTGTGATGTGTCTTTCTTAGCCTAGCTAAATAAATTGATATTAAGCTTGAAATGTAGTTGTTTATACATGGCACAAGCATGTATCGAAGTGTCTTATTTTTTCTGTTGAAAGTCTCTATTGCCCTTTTTGCAAGGTTTTTACCAAGTTTTATGTTTATAGTTTTTTACATGCAAATTTCAATGTTTGTAGCAAAGACAATATTTTTTTGCTACATGAATTGTTTTTGCACTTAGCAAAATCATCCATCTACTCTTTAGTATGGTCTTGCATTGTGTCAGCAATTGTTATTCCAAAAGTTTTTCTTGCCTTTTTTATATGTTTTTTTTTATAGTTTTCATGTTTACATTCTTTCCACGAGCAAGCTTCAACATTTGTAGTAAAGATCATCTATTCATTTTTGTTGGTTTGGCAATGCACTTAGCAAAAGCATTCACTTTGTGTTACAAAAATGGCTCATAATGCACATGTTCGGTATCTGTTTCAAAAAATATAATGTTGTATGTAAAATGTGATTTAACACATTCATTATAGACTTTGACAATTTGTTGACTTGTTGATGACCATAGACAAATTCTTACTTGTAGCAAGTATAAAATCCATTGAACAACAAACTTTCCACCTTTTATTCCACCTTCATCAGCTATTGAACCTAACTTAATAATATATCCTTGCCAATTCGTAATAGTTGGTATGTTCTTGATAACATTTTTTGTCAAGTTTTGCTCTAAATAGGCATATGCTTTCACATGTTTGGAAACAAATGCATTACTAAAAGACTGCCACATAATGCCACAAGGACTGTACATTAAAAACATTATCTGATAAATGATAGATATAACTGAATATGATATCACCACAATAAGATGTGTCTTGTAACATTCTAGACAATCCACATAGTTGCGTCTTTACAGTATTTGTTTCCCAATAAGTAGAAAGCATAACACAAGTTGTTGATAAAGATCTTTGTCTTGAGGGACCTTGATAATTGTTTAATTTCTTATAGTACAATGGTTCATAATGGCTACACATTTGATTTGCATCATAAAAAAGTATGCAATATAGTGGCGAATGTATATTTGCATCAAAGTGAAACTATTGTTTCTTTCTTATCAAAGACCAAACAAAAATGGAAATTTTTAGCCATTTAGAGAGCCAATTTATACAAAAATTATCACCCCACAGCTCAAGATCACCAATGATTATTCTTGAAGTTGTTGAAATCTACATACAATGGAAGTACATGTATATGTCCTACACTCAGTGCAGTTTATATAGCTCTTCAAGGTCTAATTCTAGTTGTAAAGATTTTAGTGCATCATGGTCCAATTCTAGTTGTAAAGATTTTATCACATCAGGGTCTTTTTTCTATAAGAAATTCTAAATTTTTTGTATAATTCCAATGCAGAGTTTTGCAGATGTGTATAGAAAATATAACAAGACTTGAAACGTATCAAACAAGTAATCACCAACATTTTATTAAAAAAAAAATAGTTTTAAAAAGTTCTCTTTCTAAAAGCATCATCAATGCTATGAGAACTAGTTTGTGTCAATGGTATGTATTACTCTACAAAAATTAATTGTCGATCACTATTTAAATGTGTTGTTTTTTTATTTGCATATATGCACTTCATTTTTCGCAATGGTCATTAATCTAGCATTGAATTTTTTTTGAAAAAAAAACATTTGCATTTACATATAGATATGGTAAAAAATATATATTTACATTTTTTTCTTTTCAAATAGAGACTGATTTTTTAATTTATTGCATTGCAAGCATAGAAATCAATTTTTCAATTGCATAGTGCTAGAATAGAATTATTTATGCTAGTAATACTATTGCGAATGAAATTATAGGACTTTTCAATGGAAATAGCATATGTCTTGGCACCAAAAAATTCAAGGGATTGCTTCCATGTTTGAATGTTGTATAGAATTAGATTAGTGATCATGACTATTGTATGCAAAACATTGTGAATATGCTCTTCATCAAGTTTTTCACTTATACCATGATTCAAGCTCTTTTTTAAAGGTCAAGTCATGAAATATGAAATGTAGTAAAACATAGGTCATACTAAGCTAAACAACAATCCTTTATAAAACCTTGACTCTAGGAGCTGAAACTATTAAATAACATATTTATAATTAATAGCAATTGTCTAAAATGCCAAAACAAAGCTATTAGAACATGCAACCAATACCATGAAAAATAAACGTAAAGTTTTACTCAGTGCTACATTACAAGGTTTCTAGTGTTTTATTTGTCAAATATAGGTCAAGTCATTAAACACAATAATAGACAATTAGCATTGGTTAAGATGCCAAAACAAAGTAGTTAAAACAAGGAACTAACAATATTCAAAATAAACATAATCTTTTACTTAGTTCTATAGAGTAAGGTTTCCAGCATTGTACTTGTCAAATAAATGCCAGGTAACCAAACACAATAATTGACAATCATTAATCTCTTTTAGAAAAATCCATAAAAATAAGTCAACCTACAAATAAATAAGACACATGGATCAACTATGGACAAATATGGTTAGAAATGAAAGAAAATAAAAACATGTTCATTTATATAAAAAATATTTTCTTAACACAAACATTACAAGTTTACATGCCATTATTACTTGTAAACGAATTGAATCAAATCAAGCATAAAAAAATCAATTGAAATGCAATCAAATCACAATGTTGACCTATTCTGATCATTGCTTTGAGGCTCAAGCATGCTTTTCCCCTTAAAACTATTCCAACATATCTATCAATCCAAATCATGCCAAGCAACTATATCAAACAATGATTGAATATGCCAATCTCTATAAACATTACGAAATTATAATACAATTTATAGACAAATGTCATAATTGAAGTCAAGATTCAATGGCAAAGAATAAAATGTAATTATGCACTCTACTTAGATAAATGCATCATTGAATCGTGAATAAAATCCATGTTATGTGCAATTTATAGGCATTAAAAACAATTCACTAATGTTATGTCCTTGTGCATAGAATGATAGTTATTATCTTAAACAATCTGATGTTTGTAATAACATAGAAAATTAAACATTGTCGTGTGACTATCAATGAAAAATGAATGCAAAATGAAACTAATATCTTGTTGTTGTTGAAAGAAATTTTGCAAGCATTAAGAACAATTCACTAAAGCTATATCCTTGTGCATAAAATGACAACTATTGTCTTAAACAATATGATGTTTGCAATAACATAGAAAATAAAACATTATCATATGACTGGTAATGAAAAATAAATACAAAATCAAACTAATATTTGGTTGTTGTCGTAAGCTTTGTGCAAATCAAGATAGTGTTAACATTTTGCATACAAAGTCATCGAAATAGCTAACATTCAGAGTTCATAAATCTTTATTCCATACTTGATTTCAGCAATCGAGATGAACAAACTATTATTAAAAAGTGGCTAGTTTTACAACTGAGCATCATGCAACACAAGAAAATGTTGTTCTTGTTCTTTTCCTTGCCAATTCAAGGTTTCAAGTTGTCGAAAAAACCCATGTAAGAGATTTGAACATGACCCATATCCAACTACATTAAAAATTATATCCAACATGCATCATCTCAATACCAAACCAAAGCTAGGCCCAACAAAAATCTTAAATAAAATATTATAAAGCAACATGCAGGAAAAAAACAAATTATTGCTCTGAACATAAATCCCAAACACAAATGTCCTAGGTTGTAAAACAAATCTTCATAACAAAACTCTTGGACTGGATTTCTTTGTCAATTCAAGGATCCAAGTTTTTTTTGTGAAAACCTTTGTAAGAAAAAAAATATGGCATACAAAAATTAAACAAAATTTTCAAACATTGATTTATAATGCTAGACTCTAGTAATCAAAAAAACAAATTACTACAATGCAATGGTCTGTCCAAATCAATCACGAAACCATAAATTTCAATATCATAGCAACCCATTTTATGCCTTGAGTATTCAAATTCCACCTACAAACCAAAATAAATAGTTACTGAATACGCCACTATCTGAAAACATTATGCAAATTGTACCCTTTTTTATAACAAAATGCCATGGAAAAGAATCCGACATTCAATGACAAACAATAAAGTGCATTAATAAACATGGTCTCTATAAATATTACATCTCGATTCCTCACCAAGCAAACTATCTGATTATCCGTGGACATTTATAGTTAACAAATTAGATTTGGTTATTTTTTACTAAGCTTTGAGATATAATTTGTTATGGGGCAGTAGGATATTGCTTAGTTACATGTTTACATTGATATGAGCTAGCTATAGTGTATATGCTTACATTACGAACATGTTGATTTGTTGTTTCAGTTATATTTTATCATGTAAGTTTATCATGTTGTTATGATCTAACTACATGCTTGTTGTGAGGTTGACACAGGAGAACTCATCTCTCAGAGTGTGATGGAGGGAGAGCATTAACGGAGATAGTGATGTAGATCGAGATGTCAGAGGATGACAAAAAAATTGGTTAGAACCCTGCACACACCACATTAGCCAACACATGATTAGATGTATAATTAATTGCTAGCATAACATGTTTTGATGTTGTTTGTATTAGCTAGTTTAACATGGTTGCTAGCATAGTTTAAAGGTTTTATAAAATTTGTCTTGCATGATTTACTTAATTAGACTAAATACGAGTTATTGATTAATGCATGTGTATTTAAAATTGTCATGGCATCTGGAGATGTTAATTTAATTAATAAATATTCAAAATATTGTAACTAGAATAAAATATAATAAATTCTAATTAAGTGGAAAAAAGGAAAAGAAAAATAAAATAAATAAAATAGGAAAGGTCTAAATTTAATAAAACAAAAAGAAAGATGAAATAAAAATAAAGAAAAAGATAAAAAGATTAAAAAAAAAAAGGGAAAAGCCATAAAGTAAATGAAAGAAGTATGCTTTAAAAAAAAGGATAAATCTTTTAAAGTAGAGTCTACGCCTTCTTATTATGGGATCATGGAAAGGTAAAAGTGCGTGTAAGTTGGGCAGGAGAAGGTATGGAGGAGAAAAGAGGAAGGGAAGGTAGCACAGAAGACATGTCGTTCCAAACTACCAGGTAGGCATCCTATTCATAAATGATTTTTTGAATTTGTAGATAGCAATTAAATGAAAATTCATAGATCTACATATTATTATCAAATATTTATTCATCATAAAACTGTTGACTTAAAAAAATCCATGAATTAGCTAAATGGAATAAATGGTTACCACATAACCCTACTTTCTTTATCAGGGTAGTCTACTTCTGTAGATCATTGTAAATTAAGGAACTAAATAGCACATAAATTATGTAAATGGACTAGGTAATGATTCATACTATTAATGCAGTGACTCATATCATTAATGCAGCAATAAGTGAATCCTAGTGAAAGTTATACAGTTATGCATGATATGTTAGGTGATATGTTTTATAACTAGTCTGCTAGGCGATTAGATATAGTAGTATGGAGACTTAATGGTGACAAATTTTTAATGCAACCGATCAACATAATACAAAGTTTTGTCAATGCAATTTGTAGTGTGTAACGGGTGTGTTTCATGATTATAAATTTTATTAACTTGATCTGTGGTATGTATTGTCTATCGATACCATAGGTCATGAGCTGTATAAGCTAATCATAAATGCAGGCATCAACCCTATAATTTTTATGACTGTGTATCAGGGATCAATCTGTAAGTATAGAGTAAGTTTCTTATGGAAAATTAAACTGAGCGATGTGAGTTAAAAAAAAAAAAAAACCACCAGTGGTAGAATAACGCCCCCACTATTCTCAGAGTCGACATATGATTTATTTTTAAAATTATGGCTATTATGTAATGATTGTATAATGACTAGGTGATTACTAATATATTGAATATTAATACAATGTCATGTTAGCATTCTAATGACTGCTCTATAATTGTTTAGTAGGCAATTGGGAAAATATTAGATAGTTGGAAAATTCTTTAAATTCAATATCTATATATCATATCCTATCTGTAGATATTTAAGCAATTGTATAAATTAAACCGTAGTATATTCAATATCCAATATTTCAGTCATAATTCTGTAAATTCAATATTTATATCTGGGGATAATTTTGGGGCAATTTGACCAACAGTGGAGTTGTAGGATCCAACTCTCAAGCACAATTTTCATTAGATTTCTGGTAATTGATATGTTAGAGAATAATCACCACTTACACAGAATTTGATGGGCAATAGGAGAATTTTTGAAAGTTTGTCATATACCTTTTTGTTAGGAAGATAGACGCTTTATACTTATTAGTTTAAAAAGGGGATATCCTATGAAGTTGTGTTTACCATTATATGTGGTATCGTATGAGGAAAGTTTTAACCATTGTATCTCAAGGGTATGTTTGAGACAGAAACGTCAGCCTAGATTATGCCATACATGTTATGTAAAATTTAGCCATATGAATTATGTAAAATTTTCAATATCCATGAATCTGAGCTAAATATATTTTGAGAGATTATTACATATAGTTTTAACAAATATGACATTATAATTTACATAAAGATGGATATTTACATAGCTTAATCAATATCGTAATATAGTCTAGGTTAGAGAGAGATTATTCTGCACATCTCTCTAACAATTGTATTCATATGGCATAATGATATTATTTAATACATGTGAACCATAGTTTTTATAAATAATCATGTAAATTAATAAATAAATAAATTTTTATACCATTATACCATGACATGTGTCAAAAAACTTATTATAAATCCGTCAACTATAAATATCATGACATATCATGTTGATAACTAAGTTTAGAGCCTGGTATTGGGCATATTTTCTTATATATGAATTGAATCTGACACATTTATTCTATTATGATTTTTTGGTGTCTTATATATAGAGTTTTGTGTCATATATCTATGTATATATCTAGATAGAGTAGGGTATATGTACATAGTTACATGTATTTATGCATTGGAGGGTGTGGCCATTTGTATAAATTTTGCCTAGAATAATGTCATGGTTTTAGTGGTTGTATATTTACAAAAGCTTTAGTGTATTATATAAGATCAATTTCTATACTTTTGAATACTTTTATGTGAACCATGATACGAAAGACTATTTTTTCTTGAGAACATGCATGCATAAAAATGTACATTTTGGATATGTCAAATTTGGAAACCTATTTGGGTAAGGGTAAAATTATAAAGGAGTATTAGGTTATTGAATTCATTATCTTTTAAAATTGTCAAAATAATATGTGGTCAAGAATGTATAATGATTTTTAAGATCACATGGAGCTTTTGACTTAGATATATAGTGTCCCCTTGATATAGTATTTGTATATCATTATCATTTCTATATACAATTCATATTATGTAGTACAATTATATATATATATATATATATATATATATATATATATATATGTCTTGGTCATATGCCTAAGCTTGTAGCTAAATAGATGTTTCTTTTGAGTCTTAAGGTGTTCGAGGGATTGGAACTATAACCATAAAAAAATAGTCTCTAAAAATAAAATTAAGTTATTTAAAAAAAAGATTAGGTTATAACTTAGTTGTGAGTTATTTGACTCTTGAAAATAACATGACTGAGTTGTTGAAATATACTTACATATATTAATGAATACTTGTTTGGAGTACATGTTATGAGAGTGTTAATATGTATAAGTGCTTAGACATATTTAACATATAATAATTCATCATTATGTGTGCCTATAAGTTATAGTAAAATGCAGTTTAACCATAAGGTATATTCAGGTGGTATAAACCCATACTTGCTAGATTATTATTTATGATTATGGATTGGTTGTTTCTTGAAATTATAAGACTGATTAATCATAATTATGTTATGTTCACAAACAAAGAACTATGATATTATGGGATGTCATAGAGTGTATTGTGTTTGAAATCTACAGTCTAAACATATGTTATACCAGGTGGTGCGACTATGATTGTTATGTCTAAACATATTCATATGTTTGACAGACTAAGTGAATACATGTTGGTTATTTATATGAGTGATATGTTTTATGATAGTTAGTAGGGATTTATGCATGCATACAACCCCTAAGATTTTAATGAATGCTATGATAGAATATTATTGTGTTCCATGAGAACTGTGACTTGCTTTATTATATCTAGTTGTTTGTATAGAAACTTATAATTTCCATGGACTTATGACTATTTTATATGATTAATTATGAAAAATTAGTAGTTATATTTTTAGAACACTAGACTATGATAATATGGGTTATCATAAGGTGTATTATGTTGAAAATTAATTATGGTAGTCAAAATTTGCAATTGAATGTGTATTTTACCCGAGTGGTATAAATTATAGTCATTATTTCTCATATGGGATAGATAATAATGTAAGATTCATTCTTATATTTGATAGAATAAATGTATACTTCATTACTCCTATGCTTAGCATGTTATGTGATATGATCAATATTAAAAAGTAAATTGTATGAATCTTGTGGTTAAATTATGTTTGAACAATCTTGATTTACTGATATTGAGTAAGGAGTGAGATAGACTTTACTAACTCACCAGCATCAGAATACCAGATGAAGGCAATCTGATCGAGTGGTGTGTATAATTTTGATTGATCAAATGATTACTATTATTTATTATTCTTAAAACTTTAGCTAAAGTATGTTTAGTGAGATATTGTCATTTCATGAGTATGATTTATATGTTTGTGCGATATCTTTCAATAGAATGGGTCTTTTATGATACACTTCATGTTTAATTTTAGAGATCATACAACAAACAAGGACTTGCTCGTCTCTCTGAATTCCTGCATCATCACTATCTACTCATCCTTGAAGTGAGGGTCATTTCCTCATAAGTTTAGTGTGAGGGATTGTTGGTCCATGGTTAGTGTGGAAGAGTGCTCAGATGATGTTCCCCCTTCCCATAATAGTACTACTACTAAGATGACAGTTAAGATTGCCACATATATTTGAGTTCGAGAACTATCCTTCGAGGAAACCATATATCTTATTTATGTACATTGTATTATATTGCATTTATTATTAGAAACATTATCATGAATAATTGTAATATCTATTTATTGTGGATTAATAGCAGTGGCTTTGTATTGTACCAACAGTGGTTGGCTATTTGTATTTACTTTCTATGATTGTATTATGATACATTTTCATATATTGATAGTGATCAGTGACTGCTAGATGTCATATACTTATTTGCAGTTATCACACTTAGAGTATTTTGTATGATCGTTGCTTAGATTCATATGGTGTAATCTATTTATAGTATATGTGTTTAGTTTTTAAAAAAACTCATATTTCTAGTTAGCTCTCAGCAGGGTTGTTACATGTGGTATTAGAGTTGTGGCTCAAACTCTAAGACTTAATGAGTCTATTGGCATTTTCATGTCCTTCTGTTCACCAGTGTATTGCACTGATATTTTGGATTTGTAGTGCCTCAGTGTAAAAACATGTTACACCATGATTGAAGTTTTGAGACTTGGTAGATCCTCCTATATGGCTTGGTGATTGTTGGTTTGGAAACATTGAGTGTGTACCCTAAGATCATTCATACCCTCTTAAAGTTGTTAAAGGGTTAATTTTTCAAGTGTCATAATGGTGATGGTTGTATACAAGGTTTTGGTAGGTGAGTACATAACATAGTTCATGAGTTGTGAATAAGAAATCCTTTCCATAATTTGATCATTTAGATCGAACACTTAGAATATGATTACATCTTTCTTGGTAATCAAGTTACCTTTTCCATTTATGTTTTGTGTTGTGAGAGTTTAAAAAATGGGATGTTTCTCACTTAAGTATATATGCATTAGTTTTGTGTCTTATATACACAGATCTTAAAAGTGGGAAATCTTTTACGACCATTTTTAGTTTGGTACCACCAAGTGCGGTGGGAATTTTATTGTAATAGAGTGTTGATGTCTTGGTTGGGAATTCATTTGTGCTATATGAGTTTGTTTATGAATTGGCATCCTTATGTTATGTGGATTAGGAAAAAATGTTATCTCTCATAACTAACATAGAGGTGAGTTGTTATTCTCTCACTTTCTTTTGACCACATTACAATCCCACAGAGAGGATGCATATTTTTCATGATGTTGACTTAATGTTTTCTTTAAATATAAACTTAATTTTGAAATGTTATTTTGGACCATATTCTTTGGAGTTCATGGAATAGTGTCCCCTACTTATTGTTAGGATAGAATTTTTAGGATTGGTTGGATTTATGCAACTTTATGGTTAGTATTTTTCTTTTCGATTGTGGAAATAGGTTGTGATACTACCTTTACAAGATAGGTAAGTGAGTAGAGTTTTGGAAACTTGGGTTGTGATGTTTTATTTATACCATGTGAGGGTATTTAAGAATTTTGTTGTTGAGATGCTAGTTCTCTAATTTCCACTTGTGACCTCTTAGATTCACACTTTCTACTGCTACTTGTGAACTTTGTCCATGAGGAGTGGCAAACCTTGAATTTATATTGATTCTAGATTAAAGTTTATAAGTTGATATAATTGTTATGTTATTATAACCTTGATTAGATTGATATTATTATGTTTTTCTTAAAGCATGTTGTTTAAAAAGATATTTATGTACCTTTGTTGGAAGCAAGTAGGGTATGGGATGTGCGAAACATCTTGGTAGTCTAACAGGGTTGAAATAAAATTTTAAATTATTATGTGTTAGTCGTGCAAGAAAGGAGACATTATCTCACTTATTTATTTTATAAAGTTGTACAGACAGTGGGATCCTTGACCTTTGTACATTCTGTTAATTTTTATAATATTTCCTCTTAACTATGAATATAATATTATATGTTAAGCTGTGAAATATGATACTAGTTATTTTTTGCTAGTGGTAACTTAATACAATTATGGAACGATTGTATGATTTTTATTGTATGTTGGTACATCTGAAGTTATTTAACATATATTATTATTTTCTATGATCTGTTAATATAGAATTGTGATTCAGTGAATACTATATACATTGTGGATATTATTAGGTCATGGAGACTTAAGGGACGAGTGGTGAATTAGAAACGTGAGTATTAAGTGATAGGAGTGGATCCTACTTAGCCTCACATTGACTCAACCATTATCGAGTTTGGATCCGATAGATGGACTTGTCAAATTCAAGAGTTAACAGATAAAATTTTCAAATTCAGTCGTAAGGTCATATGCATATATACGATGAAATATTTATTCCTTAATGTTGTATACATTAGAAACGTAGTATTTCAAGCTCTTATTCATCTTCATACTTGCCAATATATCCGTGGAGTAGTGGTAGTATTGGCATGTTATACTTATCAGGAACTACATGGAGTAGTGATGGTATTAATTTATACACATCATTCTTGCCAAGTTCCCTAAATACTTTTCTTTGGAATGAGAAAAACACTCTCTAAGTTAAAGAGGTGTAGAGAGGTTGAAATATTTTGTGGAACTCTCCCATGCCATTTGAATTTAATTTTTATGATGATCTCATGTGCTTTTGAAATTTTAGTGAAATTTTCACTAAGATATGTGGGACCCTTCAATGTAATAGAAGTGTTTAATCCTATAGTTTATAGGCTTGAATTGCTAGTTCTAAACCCTGGGGTGATCATGATAGAACCATTTAGAATAAGTGACACACGCAAATTTTATTTTCATATAAGGGAGATGTCATAATACAGGGTCTTGTGGGACCAATATTATGAGATTAGTGCTAGTTGAAAAACTTTGACGAAATTCTTAGGCAAATTTCACATTTATTTGCTTAATTAGATATTGTATACCATGTTATTGCTTTGATGAATAGTGTTTTTAATTCAAGACTTATATTTGAATCAGAGTCATCTGAGACGATGACTAGCTTTAGGGGGAAGGATGTTACATCCTGATTCCTCACTAAATAAACTATCTGATTATCCATAGATATTTATAGTTGAAAAATTGAAATTAGTTATTTTTTACGAAGCTTTGAGATATATATTGTTATAGGACAATAGAATATTGCTTAGATTACATGTTTACATTTCTCTAAGCTAATTGTAGTGTATATGTTTATATTACAAACATGTTGATTTTTAATTTTAGTTATGTTTTATTATGTAAGTGTATCATGCTATTATGATCTAAGTACTTGTTTGTTGTAATGTTGACACAGGAGAACTCATCCCTCAGAGCATGAGGGAAGGAGCACATCATCAGATAGGGTGATGTAGATCGAGATGTTAGAGGACAACAGAAAAACTAAATAGAACCCTACACACACCACATTATCTAACACATGATTAGATGCATAATTAATGGTTAACATAACATGGTTTGATGTTGTTTGCATTAATTAATTTAACATGGTTGGTAGCATAATTTAAAGGTTCTACAAAATTTATTTTACGTGATTTTATTAATTAGACTAAATATGAGTTATTGATTAATGGATATATATTTAAAATCGTCATGACATCTGAAGATGTTAATTTAATTAGTAAATATTTTAATTATTATAATTAGAATAAAAGAAATAAAATATAATAAAATCCAATTAAGTGGGAAAACAAGGAAAAGAAAAATAAATAAATAAAATAAGAAAGGCTTAAATTTAATAAAACAAAAAGAAAGAGAAAATATAAATAAATAAAAAGATTAAAAAAAGGGAAAAGCCATAAAGTAAATGAAAGAAGTGTGTTTTAATAAGAAAAGAAAAAATATTTAAAGCAGAGATTATGCCTTCTTATTATGGGATCATGTAAAAGAAAAAGGGGGCACAATTTGGGCAAGAGAAGGTAAAATGTGGAGGAGAAAAGAGGAAGAGAAGGTAACACAGAAGATGTGTCCTTCCAAACTACCAGATAGGCATCCTATTCACAAATGAATTTTTGAATTTGCAGATAGTAATTAAATAAAGATTCATAGATCTACATGTTATTAGCAAAGATTTATTCATCAAAAAACTGTTGACTTAAAAAAAAACATGAAATAGCTAAATGGAATAAATGGTTTCCACATAAGCCTATTTTATTTATCAAGTTAGTCTACTTATGTAGATTGTTGTAAATTACAGAACTAAATAGCACAGAAATTATGTAAACGGACTAGGCAACAATTCATAGTACTAATGCAACGACTCATATCACTAATGCAAAAATAAATGAAGCCTAGTGAAAGTTATACGGTTATGTATGCTATGCTAGGTGATCTATTTTATAATTGGTATGCCGGGCGATTAGATATATAGTATGGCGACTTAATGGTAATATAATTTTAATGTAATCGATCAACATAATATAAAGTTTTATCAATGCAATCTATAGTGCGTAATGGGTGTGTTTCATGATTAAAATTTTTATTAACTCAATCTGTGGTATGTATTTTCTATCGATACCATAGGTCATGAGCTGTATAAGCTCATCATAAAGCTAGGCATTGACCCTATAGTGTCTATGACTGTGTGCCAAGCGTCAATACACAAGTATAGAATAAGTTTATTATGGAAAATTAAATTGAGTGATTTGAGTTTAAAAGAAAATAAAAAAAGAAACCACTAGTGGTAGATTAGCACTTCACTATTCTCAGAGTCATCATATGAGTTATTTTCAAAATTATCGTTGTTATGTAGCGATTGTATAGCGATTGGGCAGTTGTTAATATATTGAATATTAATACAATGACTTGCTAGCAATATGATGATTGCTCTATAACTATTTAGAAAGCAATTGGGAAAATATTAGATAGTTATAAAATTTTGTAAATTCAATATTTATATATCCTATCCATAGATATTTAAACAATTTTATAAATTGAACTGTAGTATATTCAATATCTAATATTTCAGTCGTAGTTCTGTAAATTTGATATTTATATCTGGGGATAATTTTGGGGCAATCTGAACAATAGTGGTATTGTAAGCTCCAACTCTCCAGTGAAATTATCATTAGATTTCTAGCAATTGATATGTTGGAGAATAATTGCCACTTACACAAAATTTGATGGGCGATAGGAGAATTTTTGAAAGTTTATCATATACCTTTTTGTTAGAAAGATGCTTTATACTTATTAGTTTAAAAAGGGGATATCCTAGGAAGTCATTGTGTATACCATTATATGTGGTATCGTATGAGAAAATTTTTAACCATTATATTTAAAGGAAATGTTTGAAACAAAAAAGTTAGCCTAGATTATACCCTATATGTTATGTAAAATTTAGCCATATGAATATAAATATTGGTTATGTAAAATTATCAATATTCATGAATCTAGGTTAAATATATTTTGAGAGATTATTAAATATATATGTAACAAATATTACATTATAATTTACATAAAGATGGATATTTACATATGCTTAATCAATATCGTAATATAATTTAGGTTAGAGAGAGATTATTCTGCACATCTCTCTAACCATTGTATTCATATGGCATAATGATATTATTTAGTACATATGAACCATAGTTTTTATAAATAACCATGCAAATAAATAAATAAAGTTGTATACCATTATACCACATGTGTCAAAGAACTTATTATACAATTTGTCAATTATAAATATCACGACATATCATGTTGGTAACTAAGTTCAGACCCTGGTACTAGACGTATTTTCTTATATATGAATTGAATCTAACACAAATATTTTATTATGATTTTCTAGTGTTTTATATATAGAGTTTTATGTCATATATCTATATAAAACAGGGTATTTATGCATAGTTACATGTATTTATGTATTGGAGTGTGTAGCCATTTGTATAAATTCTGACTAGAATAATGTCATGGTTTTAGTGGTTGTATATTTAAAGAAGCTTTAGTGTATTATATAAGATCAATGTTTATACTATCGAATATTTTTATACGAACTATGATACAAAAGACTATTTTGTCTTGAGAATTTGTGTACGAAAAATGTACATTTTGGATGTCAGATTTGGAAACCTATTTGGGTTGTTACAACCCCTCAAATTGTACTTAGAATAATGTAGTATTTCTTTTTAAACTAATTGCTTTACATACCACAAAAATAACTTAACAACTTAACCATACAATAACTTAATATCATAATAGTTTCAAAATTTTAATTCTTAATACAACTCATGTATCTCAGAATCTCAAGTGTAGTCTCCAGGTAAGTAGCACTGTTGCAGAGAGGGAGAGCATCATCCAAGTGTTCTTCCACACCAACCATAGACTAATGATCCCCCACACAATCCCCTATCAAGGAATGGCCCTCCCTTCATGAATAGGTAGGTAGAACGGTGTAAAAATCCAGAGAACAAGCTAGTACCCTTGTGTGTATGATTTCTAAAACTAAACATGCAGTGCATCATAGAAAACTCATTCTATTACAAGATATCTCACTGACATATAAATCATATATACTAAGATAATTTCTTACTACACATAATTTAACCACAAGATTATATTATTTACATTATCATATCAATAATATCACATTGCATGTTATACATAGGAGTAACCAAAGTATTCATCTATTTCATCAATGTATGAATAAATCTTACATTATTATCTATCTCATACTAGAAATAATGCCTAAAATTTATATCACCTGAGTAAAATTCACATTAACTGTAGTTTTTTAATTACTACGATAAGATCCAAGCAACTACACCCCCATGACAACCCATATTATCATAGTCTAATATTCTAAGACATAACTACTAGTTTTTCTATATTCGATCATACAAAGTAGTCATAAATACTTATCATAAACTTTTATTCAAAAAAGTTTATATATATATATATATATATATATATATATATATATATATATATATATATATCAAGTCATATAAATACATAAAAGTCTATCTAACATTTGTTTACTCTCTCTCTCAAAGTTATATACATGCATACATGATGTCCTACTAATTGTTACAAAATAATGATCAAGTAATAATTAACACATACATTTAATCAGTCAATGTAGGTGAGAGTCTAGACATACAGTTAAAGTATGCACAATCTAACCATATACATTTAAACTGAAGTATTCTATGATAATTCATACTATCATAACTCATTGTGCATTAGTACCCCACTCAAACATGAACAATCAAATTTATATTATAATTATTAAATAAGCAAGTATAAAAATATACCATCCGGGTATACTCTAGATTATACTACATAATAATAATCAGATAAAAACATAAACTATAGGGACACATCATGATACACTATTTTATTCTAAAAATATCTAATCACTTGCACATATTAATATTCTCACAAAATATATATTGCACATAAATTTTTATCTTTATAAAAAATTATAAATATGACCCTATCGACATGTTTTCATAACACTTTTTTATATCAACATTCATTTATAACACTAATCAAGAACTCTGATACATAAGCTCTCTTGACCACATTTTTTTTATAAGTATTCAACAATATCTTGAAAATTACTCTTCCTTAATTCAAATTATATGGATATTCAAATTACTAATTCATGATAATAACCAAATCTACTCCATACAATACATTAGAGTATATAAATCTGACTATGCTTAAATCATATACATAATCAGTATACTTAAATCAAAACCCTATTTAAAAGATGAGATTCTTAATGTATTTTTCCTCAACACAACACTATATAGTGGTAATTTATATATGTAGCATTAATCCCTACAATTAGCATAAACAATATTTATCTCGAAAGATATTGAGTTGTGAGGGTCTAGCTATCAGATTTCAATTATTCTAGAGCGATTTTATTAAGATCTGACTCATCAATTAATAAATCTTTTAAGAGAAGGAAGATATATATATTGATGTGTGCATACAATAAGCCTATATGAATATATCTCATTATTTTAAAAAACACACTAACTGAGACTATAAATCATCATTCAGTGATATACACTAGCCCTTGTGATAATTATGCTCATTCTTTTGAGCTGCAACTTAGGTTAATCATAATACGAAAATCTGAGCTAAAGAGTAAAGTTTCACTGAACATTCGATATTGCATTAAAGAGGAAACATAGTTTATTTTTCAAATATTATTCCTCTTGGGAATATACACTGAGCATTTCACTTTTTAATATTTATTATTTTAATAAAGCACTACTATTAACAATTATAACTCAGCATTATTTTCTTATAACTCAACTTTATATATATTTTTTAAACTCAACATTCAATTTTAGTATACACAATGCTAAATTTAGCACTTATTTATTTTCTCAACTCAACATTTAATATATAAAACTCAACATTTTATTAAATTGACTCACCGTTCAACTTTATATATACTCCACATTTACCTAAATACCCACTATTATATTTATGATTGGACGTTATATTATGGCTGGGCGTTTTGATAATTGGTTGGGAATTATTATATACACTTGGTGTTTCACTTTTACGCATGGTTTTTTAATGTTATACTTAGCATTCCAATAAATGGTTCAACATTCAACATTAGACACAACTATTTATCTTTTAAATACTCAGCAATTTCCACATTACACTACTATACTTGGCATACCAATTAACTAACCTGAGTTACCAATTAAATATGCAAATCAATTTGAATTGGAATGTAGTCATACAAACAATACTCAACTATATATTTATATTATTCAGTTTTTCTATTAAATGGCTCAGCGCTCCACATGGTAACTCAGTGCTTCAACATATACTAGGCATTTTCAGTTATAAATCTGACATTTCCAATTGGTGACATGGCTTCTTACAAAAAAAAACTTGGCATTTAGAATGAGTGACTCAACATTTATTTAAGGCTTGGCATTCCTATAATATACTTAGTGCTTTAATAATAGATGCACAGTGATTTAAAATATATATATATTCAACACTTTACACTAGTGATTTGACATAATATCCATATGACTCAGTTTATAATCTAAAATCTATTCATTGAAATATGGCACTAGGGTTTGAGATAGATTGTTTTAAAATGCAGACTTAAGTATGTGAAATGTAGGTCTAAATAAAAGAAACATAAATCCAAAAATATGAGGAACACAACCAAATAGTAATTAAAAACATAGATGAGAGAGGAATTGAGCAGTTCAAGAATAAAACCTAGATATCTTGACTATATTATGCTGCCATTTATAATAATTACTCAGCTTGCTTTCATACCAAAATTCGTCTCATATTAAAAAACGTAAACCTACAGGGATATTTGATGCCACTAAGGTAATGCACAACCCAAATATTCTTAATATATAAAAAAGATGTTGGCCAAACATAATTAAATAAGATTCTACCTAAGCATTTATGACATTGATAATTAAATAGGGACACTGGCCATTACAAGGTATGCACAGTCCAATAAAAGAATCTTAATAATTTACTCGGTTTCTTTTCTTCATGTAAATTGTACATAAGAAAATAAAATATAGAACCTACCTAGTGGAAATTTGCTTGTGAATAGACTTGGATGAGATATACCCCTATTTTTTTTTCAATTCTCTTACCTCTTTTATCTCTTAAATTTTTCCTCTTTTTATCCTCCCCGTGTATATCTATTTATAATTTTTTATCTTTTTTCATTTATCAAACTATTTTTCCATCATTATGCTGCGCCATTCACTTTGCATGTATTTTCTCTTCTAGTTTACCATCCATGCATAGCATTCTTTTATTTTCACTTTTATTAACTTAACTTTCTTAATTAATATTTAAATCTCTTAATTTGTTCAATAAAAAACATTACGTCACTTTTTTCAAGTTGTCTAAAATAATAGACTAAGCTGACTAATATTAAATAAAGATATCTAAATTTATCTTTCAATGCAATCTCATGCATGCTTTTAAATGACTAAATTTAGATCAACTTACTCTTAACTTAGTATTTTTAAGATTAGTTTAATTTTTTTAAAATAATTAAAATAAAGGTAGTTATTTATCCAATAGATAAATCAATTTTCAATAGTTTTCAATAATAAGATAACTGCATAATTGATTACCAATCATATATAGCAATTAAATATTTATTTCTGGATTTATTCTTGAAAATTAAGATAATTACTTAAAAGAATCTAATGCATATTAAGAACTAAATGTACATACTAATATAATCACATACAAGATTTTTTTATTATGTACTAGCATTTAAAACATATTACGCATTAAAAATTTTAAATCTAATGTGTGTGTGTAGAGTTACTAGCAATTTCTTTGTCATCATCTAATCATCCCATCTAACTCATCTTATCTGATTATGTTCTCTCTCATCCAAATATGAGGGTAAGATCTATTTTGAATCCACCTTGCAACAAATAGATAGTTAGTCCGAATCATCATCTAATCAACTAATGATGTAAAAATAATAAATATATATCAACAATATACATAATAATTAAAATACGACTGTTATATTATGTATATTAATCTATAATATCCTCAATTCATACTAGTATATGTCATAAAGCTAAAGTCAAAGTAAAGATAATCAGATACTAACCATATTAATCTACAGATTTAAAGGTTATTAATTATAAGGTAAAATCAGGGGTGACATTTTTCCCCCTAAAAACTGGTCATCACCCCAATGAATCTTATTCAAACAATAATTTTGACTAAAAAATAAATTTTAACAACATGAAAATATAGTCTTAAGTATTATATCATGTAAATAAATGCAAAATTTATCTAAAAAACTCATCATAGTTCTCTCATTTAACACTATTCTTAGAGTATTGGTCCCATAAGACCCTGCTCTATGACATTTCATATTATATAAACAAATTTTGTGAATGTCACTTGCATTTTTTTGGCAGGAATCCTATGCCTAAATTAGATAGAGAAAAGGCTTAAAAAGAAAAAATTGTTGAATCAAACCCAAAAGCTAATTACATTGACTCAGATAGTTTAACCTCTACCTCTACCACACCTCCACCAAAAATTTCCAACCACTTATATATCACTAACAAAGGTATTCAAAAATATAACACCCATAATGCATTTCATATTGCCAAATTTCTTAAAAAATTTAAAGTTTATGGCAGAATTAAGGCTAAAACTACTCATATGGAGTGGAAAACCAAAGAAAAATCTCAACTGAACAAGCCCATTGTTTATAAACCAATCTCTGACCTAGAATAGGACCCATTGGCAAAAGATGATTCATGGCTCTACATTGATGAGTTAGTTGATTTTTACCAAAGTGCAAAGCATCTTATCCCTAACTAGATTATGGATCACCTAGCTTACAAAGGCAAAGGCCTCAGGTTAGATCAACAAAGCATGATCGAACCAATCTCAATGACTAAATATAATGAAACCCATGGTATCAGATTTAAACTACTTGGGGGTAACCTTGCATACCTTATTCTTGTTCCAACACTAATGACTAGAGATTACAATGTCAGTAAGAACATAGGGTTTGATTATAGCATTTATAATGACCTTGTCACTGTAAATTTATTTGATCCCCATGCCATTTACACTATTAGCCTTTTTTATCAACCTTCACATTTACCCCTTTACCATCCAAAATTGATAGACTAGGACCAACAACAGTCAATAATTCCATTAGACAAGTTTGAAAATGATGAGGCCATATATAAATTTCTAGGATTGAGGACTCACATGCCTCTTAGAGACCACAAATAAGAATTTGTTATTAGATTAAATCTTATTACTTATTTTAGAGAGTGGGTAAAATTCCCTAATAACTCGATAAAAGTTTTACTAACTTCTCCAACAACACATGAGATCATCATAATAGCCAAAACAAATGACTAAGAAGAGTTCCACAAAACCTATTAGCCCCTATACACATCTCTCTAACTTAGAGAGTGTACTTCTCATACCAGAGAAAAGTATTTAGGGAACCTGACAAAAATGATGTGTATATTTTAATACTATCGCTACTCCACATAGATTCAGATAAGTATAACATGTTAATAATGTCACTAAGCAATCAGACCTCCTGACAAGTACAATGATGAATATGAACTAATAATAATGTAAATAAAATCATGGGATACCTATCGACAATATACTTGTGTATGGTCATACAATTGAATTTGGCAAGTTCTATTTTTCAAATCCTAGATTCAACAAGTTCATCTGTCATATATAACTCAATACCAATCTCAGTCAATATGACGTTATTTAGGATACTGTCCTGTTGTTTAAAACTCACGTTCCTAATTCACCACTTTCACTTAGGTCTTCACAAGCTGACAATTTTATTAATGTGACATGGTTCTATGAAACACAAATATTACTAATAGATCATAAAAAACAATATTATATGCTAAATAATTCTATATGTCCTAACATACATACAAGAAAAATCATACAATAATTCTTAGATTGTATCAAGTTACTACTAGCCAGATATAACTAGTATCATAATTCATAACTTAACCTATAATATTATATTCATAGTTAAGTGGAAATAATGTCAAAATTAGCATAACATACAAAGGCCAAGGATTGTACCATCTTTACAACCATATTAGCAAGACAACGTCTCCTTGCTTGCATGACTAGCACACAATTTAAGTTTTATCTAAACCTTTTAGATTAAGAAGATGTTCCACACATCTTATACCTTACTTTCTATCAAAAAAAGGTACACTTATATCTCTTCAAAATAAAATGCTTCAAAAAGAGAATAATATCAACCTAAACAAAGGTATATAATAACATAATAATTATAATCAATTAGAATTAATTCAAAGTTTGTAATTCCTTGAGGTCAAGTTAATAAGTTAGATAAAATAATGATCTTAAAAGTCACAAAATGAAAATTAGATAACTAACATCTCATAAGCAAAACTTCTGACATACCCTCATATGATAGAAGAAAATATTGCAATCCACGTTTTCAAAACATTATTCACTTACCAAAACTGTAAGTGTAATATTATAACCTACCTCTACACCAGAAGGAAAATACTAACCTTAAGTATGAATCAATCCATCTAATCCTAAAACTCTCTCAACAAGAAGTAGAAAACACTATCCCATGAACTCAAGGGGATAATATAAAAACAACAATTTAGAAACAATTTTTTTTTAAAAAAACATTAAATCAACATCCTATAATTATGAATCTTATCAATAGCTTAAAATGATGTGAGAGGAGAGTGAGAGAATAACAACTCACCTCTAAGCTAACTACGAAACATGACACTTATTTTTAAATCTATATAAATACAAGGATGATAATCTACATAACAAACTCTTAACACAAAGGAATATCAACAAAGACATCTATATTCAACTACAAAAAAATTTCCACCGCACTAGGTCGTGTCAATCTAGAATGGCCTTATAGGATTTCTTACTCCTAAAATTTGTGTAAGACACAAAAATAATGCATATATACTTAAGTGAGAAACACTACATACTTTTAAAAACACTCACAACACAAAACATAAATGGTGAAGGTGATTTAATAAAGACATGATCACACTCGAGGTGTTCAATCTAAAGATCAAAAATATGATAAGAAATTCTTGCTCACAACTTAAGAACTAAGTTATGTACTCTCCTACCCACACACCTTAAATAACCATCACCTAGAAGAGACTCGATGAACCAACCCTTTAACAACTCTAAGGGGATACGAATGCTCTTATGGTACACACTCAATCTACCATATATACATTCACATTTATCTTCTTTTCTAAATAAAAAGGTAATAAAATGCTAATGGACTCATGAGGTCCCAGAGTTCAAACCACAACTCTAATACCATATGTTACAACCCCTCATATTGTGCTTAGAATAATGTAGTAATTTTTTTTAACTAATTACTTTACATGCACATAAACAACTTAATAGTTTAACCATATAATAACCTAGTATCATAACAGTTCTAAAATTCCAATTCTGAATGCAATTTAATACATTATAATTATAAAGAAAGTAAATACATTATGACACATCTATGATTAGATCATTGATACAAAAATATTGTTCGTGTATATATAAATAAAATACAATTACATTTGCATTAGGTATTTAGCTTTAATATAATAAATAGATACCAAGTCTATCGGAGTTTGAGTTGAACCAACTCATGTATCTCAGAATCTCAAGTGTAGTCTCCAGATAAGTAACACTACTAAGAGAAAGAAGAGTATCATTCAATAACTTTTTCACACCAATCATGAACCAACAATCCTCCATATAATCTTCTATCAAAGAATGGCCCTCCCTTCACGAATAGGTAGGTAGAACGGTGTAGCAATTCAAAGAATAAGCTAGTACCCTTGTGTGTATGATTTATAAAACTAAATATGCAGTGCATCATAGAAAACTCATTCTATTGCAAGATATCGTACTGACATGTAAATCATATACACCAAGATAATTTATCACTACACATAATTTAACTACAAGATTATACTATTTACATCCTCCTAGCAATAATATCATATCACATGCTATACATAAGAGTGAGCAAAGTATTCATTTATTCCATCAATGTATGAATAAATATTATATTATTATCTATCTTATACTAGAAATAATACTTACAGTTTACACCACTCAGATAAAATTCATATTAAACTGTAATTTCTCAACTACTACAAAAATATTTAAGCAACTACACCCCATGACAACCCATATTATCATATTTTAGTGTTCTAAAAATAACTACTAATTTTTTCACAATCAATTATACAAAATAGTCATAAATACTTGAAATCATAAGCTTTTATTCAAGCAAATATATGTGTGTGTATGTGTATATAACAAAATAAGTCATAAATACATAAAAATCTACCTAACATTCGTTTACACTCTCTCAAAATTATATGCACATTTACATGATGACCTACTAACTGTTATAAAATAATGATCAAGTAATAACCAACATATACATTTAATTAATAAATGTAGGTGAGAGTCTAGACATACGACTATAGTATGTACCATCCAGACATATACATTTAAGTTCAAGTATTCTATGATATTTCATACTATCATAACTTATTGTGCATTAGTACCCTACTTAAACATGAACAATCAACTTACATTATAATTATGAAATAAATAAGTACAGATTTATATCACCCAGGTATACCATAGATTATACTACATAAAAATAATTACATGAAAACATAATCTTCATTGACACATCACGATGCATTATTTTATTTTAAAAATGTCTAATCACTTACACATTAATATTCTCACAAAATATATACTGCACATAATTTTTTATCTTTACAAAACGTTACAAATATGAATATGCCAACATATTTTCATAACACTATTGTATACTAGCAATTATTTATAGCTCTAATCAAGAACTTTGATATACAAGCTCTTTAAACTACATAGACTTGAATAAGTAATAGACAATATCCTAAAAAGTATTGTTCCTTAATTCAAATTATATGAATATACAAATTACTAATCTACGATAATAACTAGATCTACTCCATATAATACATTATAGTATATAAACCTAACTATGCTTAAATCATATACATAATCAATATACTTAGATCACAACCATATTTAAAGGACGGGATCCTTACTGTATATTTTCTTAGCACAACACTATATAGTGGTAATTTATATATGTAGCATTAATCTCCATAATTAGCATAAATAATATTTATCTTGAAAGATATCGAGTTGTGAGGGTCTAGCTATCAGATTTCAACTATTTTAGTGTGATTTTATTAAGATCTGACTCATCAATTAATAAAGCTTTTTAGAGAAAGAAAATATATATAGAGATGTTTGCATACAATAATCCCATATAAATATATCTCATTATTTTAACAAATACACCAACTGAGACCATAAATTATCATTCAATGAAATACACTAACTTTTGTGATAATTACGCTCATTCTTTTGAGTTGCAACTCAGGGTAACCACAATACAGAAATCCAAACCAAAGAGTAAAGTTCCACCAAACATTTGATCTTGCATTAAATAGAAAACATAGTTTCTTTTACAAATTTCATTCCTCTCGAGCATATACACTAAGCATTTCACTTTTTAATATTTATTATTTTAACAAAGCATTACTATTAATAATTATAACTCGGAGTTATTTTCTTATAACTCAGCGTTATTTTTTTTAAAAAACTCAACATTCAATTTTAGTATACACAATGCTAAACTCAACACTTATTTATTTTCTCAACTCAACATTTAATATATAAAACTTGACATTTTGTTAAATTGATTCATCATTTAACTTTATATATACTTAGCATTTACTTAAATACCCACCATTATATGTATGACTGGGCATTATATCATGGTTGAGCGTTTTGATAATTGGTTGGACATTATAATATACACTTGACATTTCACTTTTATGCATGGCATTTTAATGTTATACTCAGCATTTCAATATATGATTCAACATTTCAAAATTAAATACAGTGATTTATTTTTTAAATACTCAACAATTTCCATCTTAAACTCAATGTTACACTACTATACTTAGTGTACCAATTAACTAATTTGAGTTCCTAATTAAATATATAGCTCAAATTGAGTGGAAAGCAGTCATTCAAATAATACTCAGTTATCTATTTATATTAATTAACATTTTTATTAAATGGCTCGACGCTCCACATGGTGACTCATCACTTCAACATATACTAGGTGTTTTGAGTTATAAACCTAGCATTTCCAATTGGTGACATGGATTCTTATAAAAAAGACTTGGAATTTAAAATGAATGACTTAGAATTTATTTGAGACTTGGTATTCGTATAAGATACCCAACGCTTTAACAATATATATACATTTAAAATATATATATTCAGCGCTTTACACTAGTGACTCGATGTCATATCCATATGACTCAGTTTATAATCTAAAATCTATTCATTGAAATATGGCATTGGGGTTTGAGGCAAATGATTTTAAAATGTAGACCTAAGTATGTGAAACACATGTTTAAATAAAAGAAACACAAATCCAAAAATATGAGGAACGTAGATAAATAGTAATTAAAAACATAGATGAGAGAGGAATTAAGTAGTTTAAGAATAAAACCTATATATCTTGACTATATTGCGCTGCCATTTATAATAATTACTTAGCTTGATTTCATATCAAAATTTGTCTCATATTACAAAGCATGTACGTACAGGGATATTCGATGCCACTAAGGTAATGCACAACCTAGATACTTCTGATATATAAAAAAGATGTTAGCCAAACATAATTAAATAAGATGTTACCTAAGCAATTCTGATGTTGATAATTAAATGGATGCTGGCCATTATAGGTTTTATGTATTCCAATGAAAAAATCCTAATAATTTACTAGGTTCTTTTTTTCACATAAATTATACACAGAAAAATAAATTACAGAACCTACTTGACAAAAATTTGCTTGTGAAGATACATGGATGAGGTATATGCCTCTTTTCTCCCAATTCTCCTCATCGTATGTATCTCTTTCTAATTTTTATCTTCTTTTATTTATAAAACTTTTTTCCCATCATTATGCTAGCCATTCACTTTGCATGTTTTTTCTCTTCTAGTTTGCCATCCATGTGCAGCATTCTTTTATTTTCTTTAATTTTTACTTTTATTAACTTAAATTTCTTAATTAATATTTAAATCTCTTAATTTATTCAATAAAAAACATTACGCTAATTTTATCAAGTTATCTAAAATAATAGACTAAGTTGACTAATATTATATAAAAATATTTAAATTTATCTTTCAATGTAATATTATGCATGTTTTAAAATGACTAAATTTAGATCATCTTACTCTTAATTTAGTATTTTTAGGATTAGTTCAACTTCTTAAAAACAATTATAATAAAAAAAGTTATTTATATAATAGATAAATATTTTTTTAATAGTTTTTAATAATAAGATAACTGCATAATTGATTACTAATCATATGTAGTAATTAAATATTTATTTCTTGATTTATTCTTGAAAATCAAAATAATTAATTAAAGGAATCTAATGTATATTAAGAACTAAATCTATATACTAATATAATCACATACAATATTTACTTAATTACATACTAGCATTTAAAACATGTTACACATTAACATTTCTAAATATAATATGTGTGTGTATGGTCACTAGTAATTTATCTGTCATCGTTCAATCGTCCTCTCTAATGATATTCTCCCTCATTAATTTTTGAGGGTAGGATCTATTATGCATTCACCTCGTAAAAAATAGCTAGTCAGTCTAAGTCATCATCTAATCAACCAATGATACAAAACTAACAAATGCATATCTATAATGTATAAAATAATTAAAATATAATTCACATTATATATACTGATCAACAATACCACTGTCTCATATCAATATGTGTCATAAAATTCAAGTTAAAGCAATGATAATCAGATAATAATCATATTAATATATGGATTTAAAAGTTATTAATTATAGGGTGAAATTGAGACGTGACATCGATAGAGATAAAATTATAAAGGAGTATTAGGTTATTGAATTCTTTATCTTTTAAAATCTTCAAAATATTTTTTGATCAAGAATATATAATGATTGTTAAGATCACATTGAGCTTTTGACTTAGATATATAGTGGTCCCTTGATATAGTATTTGTATATCATTAACGTGTCTATATATGGTTTATATTATATAGTATAATTATTTGTATATATATGTAGAGAGTCACATGTCTAAGCTTGTAGTTACATGAGTGGTTATATTGAGTCTTAAGGTGTTCAAGGGATCATAACTATAACTATAAGAAAGCAGTCTTTATAAATGAAATTAAATTATTTAAATAAAAAATTATAGTATAACTTAATTATGAATCATCTGACTCTCGAGAATAACATGAATGAGTTATTTAAATATACTTACATACAGTAATAAATACTTGTTTAGAGCACATATTATGAGAGTCTTAATATGTACAAGTGCTTAAACATATTTAGCATATAATAGTGCATCCTGATGTATACCTATAAGTTATAGTAGAATACAATTTAATCATAAGATATACTCATGTGGTATAAATCATACTTATTAGATTATTATTTATGATTATGGATCAATTATTTTTTAGAATTATAAGACTGGTTAATCATAATTGTGTTATGTTCATAAATAAATAACTATAATATTATGAGATGTCATAGAGAGTATTATGTTTGAAATTTACAGTCTAAATGTATGCTATATCAGATGGTGCAACTATAATTTTTGTGTCTAGATACATTCACATGTTTGACATACTAAGTGAATACATGTTAGTTATTTATATGAATGGTATTTTTTATAATAGTTAGTAAGGCTTTATGTGTGCATACAATCCCTAAAATTTTTAAAGAAAGCTATGATAGAATATTATTGTGTTTCATGAGAACTATGACTTGCTTTGTTATATCTAACTGCTTGTATAAAAATTTATAGTTTCCATAGACTTTTGACTACTTTATATGATTGATTATGAAAAAATAGTAGTTATATTTTTAGAACACTAGATTATGATAATATGGGTTATCATAAGATGTATTATACTAAAAATTATTTATGGTAGTTAGAATCTATAGTTGAATGTGTATTTTATCTAGGTGATATAAACTGTAGTCATTATTTTTAGTATGGGATAGATAATAATGTAAGGTTCATTTATACATTTGATGAAATAAATATATGCTTGATTACTCCTATGTTTAACATGTTATGTTATATGATTGCTAGTAAGATGTAGATTTATGAATATTGTGATTAATTTACATTTGACCAATCTCGCTTTGTTGATACTGAGTAAGAAGTGAAATAAATTTTACTGACTTATGAGCATCACAATGTCAAATTAAGGCACTCTGATCAAGTGGTGTGTATGAATTTGATTGATCTATAGATCACTAGTCTTTATTATTCTTAAAACTTTAGTTAAAGTATGTTCAATGAGACATTATCATTTTATGAGTATGATTTACATATTTATAAGATATTTTTCAATAGAATGGGTCTTCTATGATACACTACATATTTAGTTTTAGAAATCATAGAACACACAGGTACTTGTTTGTCTCTCTGAATTCTTGTGCCACAACTATCTATTCATCCGTGTAGAGAGGGTCATTTTCTAATGGAATTAGTATGGGAGATCATTGGTCTGTGATTAATGTGGAAGAGCGCTCGGATGTTGCTCTCCCTCTCCACAATAGTACTACTACTGAGACAACACTTGAAATTGCCATAAATACTTGAGTTCAAAAACTATGCTCTAGGGAAGCCATGTATCATATTTATGTACATTGTATTATATTGTATTTATTATTGAAAACATTATCATGAATAATTATAATTATCTATTTATTGTGGATTGACAATAATGGTTGTGTATTATACTAGCAATGGTTGGCTATTTATAATTAATTTTTATGATTATATTATGATGCATTTTCATATATTGATAGTGATCAGGGATTGTTAAATGTTGTGTACTTATTTATAGTTATCACACTTAAAGTATTTTATATGATCACTTCTTAGATTCTTGTGGTGTAATTTATTTATAGTATATGTGCTTAATTTTTTTTTAAATCTTGTATTTCTAGTTAGCTCTCAGTGGGGTTGTTATAATAAATCCAACATTCAATACCAAATAAGATTCATACCTTACGTAGTTAAAGCACAACATCTTCATCATGTCAGTGTTCCCTCTTACCAAATGAAGCTTATAATAAGATGTAAATGTTTTGACCGATTAGATTACATGAAATAATAGTATTTTATACTATCTTTTAAACAATGTGTAAGTCGACCTTGGACAAGAACCATATTTTTGACTTGCACGTAAAATAATGTCATCTGATTGGCCACCAAGATGGATTAATTCTACGTTAAATAAAAATTATGCCTATAGTCCCTACGAGGGATAAACCCTCTGGGACTATTTTATACCATATGTTAAATGTAGTGCAAGCAAACCTTGCATATGAAGGATGAACTATATGGCAGTAACAAGACAATGATTAATTGCAAGTTAAAGAAAGACAAACCTATAGTCCTAGAAATGGATACATTGATTTAATTAGAAATGGTTCAAGACACACACCGTTTTCAAAGAATGCTTAGATAGGGCTTGGTAAAGGTTTCTACTCAGACAATTTTTAATTCAATGTTAAGACGATTTAAGCTAAATAAGATTTTCAATGTTTTTTATTTACAGGGCATTTGTATTGCATGTTTTTTGCTTATGCAAAGAAAAGTGCATGTCCCAACTAAAGATCAAAAACTTTTTGTGTCATTGCCTTCCTAATTTATAAACTGAAAGAAACTAAAAACATTCGATGCTTGGTACCAACAAGTTATTATTTAGACTGGGGTTCATTTTTTTTTTTTTTTCCTTCTCATTTGCAATTATATGGATGGCATGTTTTCACATTATATCCAGTCTCACATTGCTCAACACTGATATTTGAATAAGTACTTAAACATATATGCATAACTAATATTTATAAAAAAAAATTATTGCCATTAATCTATGAATTGAACACAACGCTCGCCTACTTGTGAAAATTGAAACCAATCACATAATAAATTTTGCTAACTTGGCCATGCATTTAAAAATCGTTGTCTATTTCTAGTCTAAAGTCTCAATCTTTGAGATTTATTATGATTAGTTTCCATAATGTGAGCATTGTGAAAGACCTTTTTTTATTTCACTGGAAATCAATATGCTAGTTTAGTTATGGGCAAAGAAAATTTGAGTTCAAATTCAAAGAGCATGAACTCGTCAAAATATGAAACAACAACAATTGGTTGAATAATTTAGCATTGTATACAAGCTTCTAAGCAATCTTATGAATCTTACTTATTGATTTATCATTCTATTATTGAAAAACTTGCAACTTGTCTTGCACAAAGCACTATGAATTATCAATTTAGTTATAAGACATACTACATGTATCTAACTACCATTACATGTGACATTTAGTTTTAATCTCTATCAAAATCTATGAAATGAACAGAACTCGTCTCCTTATAACATATATTAGTTCGGGTATTTTGCAACACTAGAATTGTTGGCAAAGCTTTGTCAGTTAAACAATAGTTCACTGAAAAAAATTAAAAGAACACTTTTTAGACAAAACCACAAAGCTTTCCACACACCTATGTCAACACTTCCAGCATTACAAAAGGCTCAACATGTAAGACAATGCAAATCATCTTGTAAATTTGAAACAAGTTTGCAAGTAAAATACTTGGCAAGAAGATTCTATATCTTTGTGTATTCAATCACTGCAATGGAAATAATGTTAATAAATTGACTAACCAAAACATGCCTCAATGTAAACTAGAATTTAATTCTAATTATAATTTACCTTGTGAAATTATATATGTCAAGTACTTATCCATATTTTTTCCCTTGTGCAGGCTATAATAAGCCTTAACAGCTTCATTATACGAAGCTTAGTTTGATAGCTAAACAAGTTTTGATTCTACAATATTTTCAATATTTTTTTCACCTAGAAAAAAATTCATTGAACATTTTTATTTTCATGTCTCTTTTGCAAATCCATCTTACACAACCTACCGTGACCAACCAAACTCCAATCTTTTTGCAGTCCTTCATGCAATCTATAACCATAACTGATCATCATCCCATGTTTTAATTAATACAAGGCATCCATAACTACATATAGATGTTTATCATTCTAAAACTACTAGACATGCAAATGCCCTATAACATATTCTCCAAACACAACATCACAACAAACAAGTATTCAAGTTTTGAATATGTGCACTATAAACAACTTACAAAAACACAAGCACAACATTGGCAATCTATTCTAACATTGCTATGACAAAATAAGCAAACAATCATAGATCAAGACATATGCAACCTAGCTTTAACTATACTTAAAAATACTCTCAAATTTATATCGTTTTAACAGTAAATTAAAAGTGGCCTCAATAGAAACTATAAACAAAATCTTGAAAAAATAGCATGCAAAAAATACTCAAAGTTGAGCCATGTTAAACATGCTCCACCTTTGTTTGTGTTTATAGCAAACCATTCTCAGTACACGTATTCAAGTCTTGTACCATTATCAAATATTTGAAATTTTTGCATATGTCTAAGAGTTTTGTTATAATGATATCTTTTTAAAAATATTGCATATCTTATCATGTTTTTTATTGTTACATGCACTATTTAAAAAATCTAAAAGATTGACTTCAAAACAAAACACAGTCAAAAAGATTTGTTGCAGATATTATTTTTCAAAACATTAAACATCTATGTTTAGAGTTACATTGAACTTCTATGTTTGAATCAAAAAATTGTATGTACTATTGCTCATAATATTACATTTTCAATTTACAAAGTTAAAGAAACTAAGAATATTCAACCCTTAGTGTGATACAATCTACAATGACTACTAATCAGCTTAGGATAAGCTAGTTGCAAGGACATGAAAATGTTTATCATTCTAAAACTATCAAACATGCAAATGCTCTGTAACATTATCTCCAAACACAACACTACACTGGACAAGTATATAAACTTTGAATATGCATACTACAAATAGATTGCAATAAACACAAGCACAACATTAGTAATCTACTATAGCATTGTTAAGCATAGCATTAGCAATCAACTCCAACATTGTTATAACATAACAAACAAAGAATCATAAATCAAGACATGCAATCTAGTTGCAACTATATTCAAATAACATCATCTCAACACCAGATTAAAGGTGGGCTCAATAGAAACTATAAACAAACCCTTAGAAAATAGCATGCAAAAATTGTCAAAATTGAGTGATGCTAAAAATATTAAACCTTTGTATTTTTTGTAGGCCATTCCTAGTACATATATCCAAGTATTGTATAAATGTCAAATGATTTAAATCTTTGGATATGTCTAAGATTTTTTGTTATTAAAATATCTTTTTAAAAACATTTCACATCTTGCCATGTTATTTTGTACTTACATGCATTATTTCAAAAATATGAAACATTGATCTGGAAAAAACCACAATCTAACAGTGTTGTTTCAAAGATATTTTTTCAAAAAATATTGAACATCTATATTTAGAGTCACATTAAACATCTATGTTTAGAATCTTTTTTTAATGACAGCGCCTAGTGAACTCTACTAAGCATTGCCATAATAGTAAATAAAAATTGCATTGGCAAACTTTATAAGAGTTTAAATGCCTTGTCTGAAAGATGATGTTCAAGCTCGTAAAATAAAACAACAGACAAGTATACAAGCATACAAAAACAAAGCATTAACAATCTATTCTAACATTGTTATAACATAATCAGCAACTAATCATAGACCAAGACATATGCAACCCCCATCAGAAACCCTATATAAACCCTTGCAAAATAATATGCAATGACCCATCATAAATTATAAATAGACTTTTGCCTAAAAGATAATACCCAACTTTGCAAAATAGAACAACACACAAGTATATGTGCATTGAATACGTGCATTGTAAACTCCTAGAAAACAATAAGAAAAAAATAGTCGAAGCTATGTCATGTTAAAAAAAATGCTCAACCCTTGTTCCTTTTTTTCCAAGCCATTTCTAGTACATGTACTCAAGTCTTGCAAACAGGTTAAATGCTTCAAATCTTTGCATACCCCTGAGAGTTTTGTTATAAAGATATATTTTTATAAATATTTCACATCTTGTTATGTTATTCTCTTCTTACCTACACTATTTCTAAAATCTGAAATATTGACTTGACAAAAAAGAATACAACTTAAAATTTGTCACAATTTTTTTTTTAAAAACATCGAATATCTATGTTTAGAGTTACATTTTTTTGTTTCAATGCCTAGTATTAACAAGCTAACATTTTAGACTTCTAATTTTTTTTTGTCATTTGAAATTAGATATGTCCATAATTGATTTATGCATAGCAAATAAAAATTTGATAGGAAAAGAATATAAGGACTTAGATGCCTTTCTTGAAACATGATGCTCAGCCTCATAAAAGAGACCAACAAACAAGTATACAAGCCTTGAATACGTGCACTACAAATGAATTACCAAAAATAGAAGCAAATCATTAATAATTTATTCTAGCATTGTTATAACATGAGCAAAAAACCATAAATCAAGACACATACAACCCCCAATACAAACCCTTGGAAAATAATACGCAATGACCCAACAAAAACTTTAAACAAATCTTTAAAAATAAAACAAGTGAAAAACACCACTAAGCATTGCCATAATAGTGAATGGAAATTGTATAGGAAAATATTACAATAACTTGAACGCGTTGCCTGAAAGACAATGACCATATTTGTAAATTAGGAAAACAAACAAGTATACAATAGTACATAAATAAAGCATCAACAATCTATTTTAACATAATCAATATAGAATCACAGATCAAGACATATGCAACCCCCACCATAAACCTCTAATAAACCCTTGAAAATAGTATGCAATCACCCAACATAAATCCTAAATAGACCCTTGCTTGAAGGACAATGCCCAACGTCATAAAATAGAACAACAAACACATATATAGGCCTTGAATATATGTATTGCAAACAACTTGCAAAAAATAAAGGCATGGTTAGCACAAACCATAAACAAACTCTCGAAAACTAGCATGCAAAAAAAGTCAAAGTTGGGCCATGTTAAAAAATGCTCAACCTTTGTTTGCATTTTTTCTAGGTTATTTCCAGTACACATTCAATTATTGTAACCTTGTCAAATGCTTCAAATCTATGCATATGCCTAAGAATTTTGTTACAAAGATATATTTTTAAAAACATTGCACATCTTGTTATATTGTTTTTTTTTATGTGCACAATTTCAAAAATCTCAAACAATGACCCAAAAAAATAATAGCCTAAAATTTTTGTTACAAAGATATTTTTTAAAACATCGAACATCTATATCTAGAGTCACATTTGTTTTTTTATTTATTTCAATACTTAGTATTAAGAAGCTAACATTCTAGAGTTCTATTTTTTTATTGTCATTTGAAATTATATTTGTCCATAGTTGATCTTGTAGAGAGGATTACAAAGCAAGTTAGGCAAGAATTAGTCCATAAATAATGAAACATGCATAAAGAACTAACTAACCAAGCCTATCTATTCCTATGAGAATTACAAATGATAGCAAGAAAAAAATGAAAGAAATAAACACCATATTACATTTCCAAATGGATTCACCATACCGATGTGGTTCAAAAACATGTTCTCCTTAGATCAAGCATCCTTGTCTTTGTCAACAATGGTGGTAAGCTCCTCCAATGCCTCAAGAACACTCCATAAAACCTAGGCTCTTGATTGTAAATCACTAAACTAGCCTATCAATGAAGCTTTGTGGAAACAATCTAGCATTATAACTTTGTAATATTTAATTTTTGAAGATATTTGAGCATAATAACCTTACACCAAAATAGATTAAAAATGATGTTCATGGCCTCTCTATTTATAGATTTTTGAGATTGGTCAAGATCAACCTAAACCGTCCATCTCGAGATGAAGATGTGTGGTTGAAGATAATCCTAATATTTAGAATTAAATCTATAATTATCTTCATCATGACCTTGGAAGAAGGGGCATTGAAGAGGCATGAGAAGCATTAACTAGGCATGGGTGACCCATAAACCTAATATTTTATGCACTTATGGCTTGATGGATGCCACCCCATAAATGATGTCTTTAGGTGATACAGATAATATGAATCAATTTTGAAAAATAAATATTCAACAACTCTCATAAAAAAATCTACTTAAGCTCTTGATTTGGATTAATTAGCCTTAAACAAAGTTAATCAATATTTGTGCAATTATTTGAAAATTAGTCCTCAATTAATCAAAATGGTTAGAAAGTCTTATTATTGGGTCGTAATTTGACTAGAGAAGAAAAATAAGGTGACGTTGGATGTGTTGGAACCGTATTCCCATTTAAGATGTTTCCAACAACAAATAACAAAGGTACATGACATGTACCAATGAATTGAAAGAAAAGAGTGATCCAGAACACTAAATGGTGAAATAATCATTTTGACTCAAAATGATCTGATCAAAGTTAGCTGGCCCATAAAATGCATTTCCCTATTTAGGGATATTTTTACCTAACATGGCACTTGTAAATGACAAGTTCAAATCATTTAACACGTTTTATAGATTTTGACCTAAAATGTGCATTTGAGTACAATTCGAGTAAGATTGACAATTTCAACACAAATAATGTTACGAATTGGATGTCTACATTTTGCCCCTATTTGAGAAGGCGTAGCGAGACATTCAACCAAAGCAATGTCTTTTCAAAGAAAAGATTTTGTCAAGAAATTAGAATAGACCCATGATGCCCCCTCGATAAGACATACTAGGATGCAAGAAAAGGATGAACTCTCAAAAAGAGAGAGAAAGTGAGAGATTAACCCATGGAATAGATCACATCTAGTTGAGTTAATGCTTGCACAAGTGATTACCATCAATGATCAAAATATAATTAGAGGCATAATAGGCCCCAGAGACGAGGAGAATGGAAAAGATATAATCCATAAATGTAAGGGACACACTATAAACGTACCCAATTTAAGAGTACAAGTTGTGCGCTTATGACATTGATCAATCCTGAGACAAGTTACACACTAAAATATTGTCATCATGGGCTTTAATGTGGAGAGCTTGGAATTAGAAAAAAAGGGATAACGTTCTACTTCAGGAAGGGAAGCACCACTAGAATGAGGTCTCCAAAGAGAAGATAATAAGAAGTGCCACCGTATAGCAAATGTGATCATGATAAAATAGTTGTGCCCTACTAGGGAGAATCTTCATCATTGATAAAGAATAAATAATGATTTTTCCCTTGTAGAGTTGATTTGATTCGGACCTGGTTCAAAATTTGTGCCCCAGCATGGGTAATTGGCAAGAAAAAATAGCTCAAGGATATAACCGAAAAGATAGGTTAAAGCAAGCCATGTGATGGTGCAATGGCTTAGAAAGCCATATAAAGCCAAGCATATGAGAATGCACAAATTGATGAGAAAGATGAAAAGAAGAATGGAGATAGTTGAGCTGACCTCAATAAAAATTAAGCGATGCCTACATAGTTCCATGGACTCATGTTTTAACATAAACTTTAGGTCAATGTAGTTCACCCAAGTTTAGAAGGGAACGGAATGAAGAATGATGAAAAATGACCAAGAATTGATTAGACTCACAATGTATGTGAAGAGATGCACATCTAAGCATAGACAAAGACGCCTAAAATGCATGTTACCTAGAAGCCTAATTCCATATCATGAGCCTAGGTTTTGCAAAGTGTTCTTGAAAATCGTTCATTGGAGCTGATGTTGATGTTTAAGATGTTGAGACCTGAGCACAAAGTGCTTGCTATAGCAAAATAAATTAGGCATCATAATTATGAATAACATATAATGACATAAGATTCCAATTATGCTGAGCTAGTTCAAATGTGAATATCTATAACTAAGGATAATGGTAAAATAAGGACCAAAACCAAAGTTATAGCGATTTACATTTTAAATAAAAAAACAAAAATAAAGAAAAAGATAAACATAAACATAAACATAAATGAACCCAACTTGAAATCAAGATATGATCTATCAAGATTTAAGTAGGAACAAAAATGTTTAAAAATAAAAATCAAGAACATCTTAACAACATGAGACCAAGATATGAATAATCAAAATCCATGTGGACCATCAAGGTATTCTTGAACACAAAAGAGAAAATCAAAATCAAACAAAAAAATAAGACACCAACAACAATCAAATAAACAAAATGGTCCAAGAACAACATAATAACATAGGATCAAGATATAAACAATTGGGATGCATGTGAATCATCAAGATGTTCTAAAACACAAAAGAGACAAGCAAAAAAAATAATCAAGAAAACATAAGACCAAGATGAGATAAGAAGTAAGAAAAGGAGAAGAAATAAAAGGAGATGTGCGAAAACACAACAAAACACCAAGAAAACTCAAATAAACACACAAACAAAAACCCAATTAGTACGGTTTAAATCCAAATGTTCATGCATGTGCGGTAGAGGCGTTACTTTCCACCACATCATAACAAAGAACAATGACATGACAATTATTCCCTAATTAAAGAGGAACAATAACAAAAGAAATGGGAGAAGAGAAAAAATGAAGGGGTTGGTCGAGCTGACTCCAGATGTATAAGATAAGTGGACGCTACCTACATAATTTCATGGACTCATGTTCCAACATAAACTTCGGGCCAAATGTAGTTCTCCCAGGAAATAGGCTAGAATAAAAATGATGATCAGACCAACATGATTAATGTTATAGAAGAAATGAAAGATACAACAAACAAATGAGAATGATATGGCAAACAAGAAGCTGATGAGATGAGAAAGAATGATCTTGAAAAACAACAAGGGCGTGGGATAAGATGAAATGAATTGGTGTTTCTATGCTTGCAAAATGGTAAGAGAGTTTTTTCTTAACAGTTGCTCGTAAAATAGTGAGAGCATTCAAACTTAATAGTTGCTCTCAACATGATGAGAGCATTCAAACTTAACAGTTACTCATAAAATGGTGAGGGTGTTCAAACTTAACAATTACTCACAAAATGATGAGAGCATTCTTTCTTAACATTTGCTCACAAAATAGTGAGAGCATGGGATGGTAAAATGGGAATGTACAAATGTATATAAGTGTGAGACAATGTTGTTGTTCTTTTATGGATCATGTTTTGATTTTTTTAATATTTTCAAAGTATTTTTAATATGTTTGGTGTTTTTGGGATAAAATATGCACAAGGTGGGACCATCTAGTTGAGGAGACGCATGTCTTAAGAGTAGAGGTTCCAATAAGACAGCTAAACTGGCTGCAATGGCCCATGCTCATAAATCTATGAGAGTGAGGTTCTTGATAAATCAAGAAAGTTGTAAAGGCTTGTACTTAGAAGATACGACTATTCACCTGTCAGAAACTGTACAAGATTGTCCTAGTTGAACTGCTTTGTAGGACTGTTGTTGAAGATGTCCATAATGCTCATGAGACATAATCAATATCATAATTGGTCAAGGGACAAAAAGTGTTCAAGCTTATAACATGTCCTAGACATAACAAAGAATATGCATCTCAAAGAGAGCAATCCAAAATGGGATGAAAAATGTGTTCAGAGTGCCAAGAGTTTAAAGCCTTTACTATTGAGATTCATGAAAAGTGGACCAGGGTAGTATAAAAATGTGTTTAAGGTGAGATAAAAGGGTGGGATAAAATTATGACAGCAAAAGTTGCCCCCAATTCAGAGATCTTATAGACAATGGTTCAAAGTTGTTCATGTGTATAATCTCTTAAGGTGCATGATGTTCATGGGATCTGAAAGTTCTTCACTATTAGGTTTAGCTAGTCATTATGCTCTTGATCCGTAGTTCGCTATGAAAATATATGGTCTTAACCAATTAGGCTGAAATTTGCCTTTCTTTTTTGGTTCAACATTTGTGTTCTTCTGGTTCTCTTTCAAAATTGAGTCACCAATCTCAAATTCTCAAGGAAGAATGTGTTTGTTCTAGCTTCTCTACAATATATTCTTATAGGCTTGCAAGTTTTCTAGGGAAGCCAAATGCTTACCATCAAGTTCTAGTTCTTGCAGTCATGAGGCTCTATAGTCATCATCATCTTCAATCTGCTCCAATGATATTCTTAATTATGAGATCTCAATCTTGATCAGGATGATAGCTTCAATGCCAAAAATAAGGGAGTATGGAAAAATTTGGGGTGCGATGATTGGTTCTATAAGCCCAGAGAACAGGAAAAAGTTGTAAATGCCAATTACAGCTAGCATCATTGATAATATTTTTTAAGATGGCTAGAGTGGTTTTATTTGATGCCTCAGCTTGTCCGTTGCCTTGTGGGTTATATGAAGTGGATTTTTTGTTCTTGATCTTGAATTTTGCATAAAGAGATTTCACATCTTGGTTTACAAAGGATCCACCATTATTGGATATAATACGAGCTAGGATGCCATATTGACAAATGATATGGTAATGAATGAATTTGGCTATTTGTTTCTCAATAACATAAGCGAGAGGAATGGCCTCAATTCACTTGGTAAAGTATTCGGTTGCAATCAAAATGTGCTTATGTCCATCTGAAGATGTTGGGTTAATTTTTCCAATGAGATCAAGACCCCATGTGGAGAACAGCCATGGTGTTGTAATTAGTTGCAATGGTAAGGAAGGTGCATGTATCAAGTTGCCATGTTTCTGACAAAAAACACACTTCTTTACATAATTACAAGCATTTATCTCCATGTTGGGCCAATAATAACCTGTTCTGAGAAGTTTCTTTGCTAGGACAACATCATTGGTATGGGCCCCACACATTCCTTCATGAACCTCCTTTAGTGCCAACTTGGATTCTCCCAAAGATAAATAATGAAGAAGCGTTCCATCATAGACTTCTTGATAAAGCGTGTTTCTAGGGAGGATATAACATGTTAAGCGGTGAAGGAATAGTTTTCGTTGGTTATTGGAAAGGTTTGTAGGAAAGACATGGCTATGGAAATAGTTATAAAAATCTTGGTACCCTGGTAGCTCAGGTGAGAGATTAGGATCAGCAATGGTGCATATCCTCTCTGAATATGACAGAATATGTGTCGGCTAAAGAAGATTTTCAATCAAAAACTGATACTCTTTAGCACTGTTATGTATTTGAATCATGAAACCAATTGTTGCCATGGCATCGGCAAATCTGTTGTTGACTCATGATACTTGCCCAAACTATAGAGATTTAAAATGTGTTTTAAGGTTATCAAAAAAATTCTTGTAAGGAACAAGCTTATCATCTCTTGTTTGATACTAATTAGTTGTCTGATTTATGATTAGCTATGAATCTCCATAGACATTTAAACTTTGAATATCCCACTATATGGCAAGACGGAGCCTTGCAACCAGTGCCTCATATTCGATCATATTATTTGTACACTAAAATTGTATATGGAACGTTTCAGGGATCAAATCCCCCTGTGGGGTGATCAATAATATGCCAGCTCTAGATCCTCAAGATGTGAAGGAGCCATAAAAATAGAGTGTCCATTATTCAAGTTCTTATGATGCTTGTTCTATTGTCATGATAGAATCATCTGAAAGGTCAAAGTTGAGAAGTTGAGTGGTCATAATAGGAGCTTCCGCAAGTTGGTCCACAAGAATCTACCCTTTGATTGCCTTTTGATTATGGTATTCAATATCAAACTCACTAAGGATCATAATCCATTTAGCCATGCATTCTTGAAGAGTTACTTTAGATAAGAGGAACTTGAGAGGATCTACCTTGGCAATAATAATAGTTTTGTTATTTATCATATAATGTCACAATTTCTGAGTGGTGAACACCATAGATAAACATGCCTTCTCAATAGGCATATAATTGTGTTCATAGGCTACCAATGTGCGGCTTAATTAATAAACCATGTGTCCCTTACCATGATCATCATGCTAAGCTAAAAGTGCTCCTAGTGCATGTTATGTGGTTGATATATAAAAAAATAGTGGCTTTCCTTATGTTGGAGGTCGTAAGATCGGTGGATTGGCCAAGTATGTTTTATGCTTTGCAAATGCTATATGACAATCTTCATCCCACTGAAATGTTACCCCTTTCTTTAAGAGATGGGTAAATGGGTGGCACTTATCTTCTAGTTGAGAAATGAACCTGCGTATAGACTAGATCATGCCTTGTAGACCTCACAACTGTTTAAGATTGTTTGGTGGAGGCATTTCCATAATAGCGGTGACCTTTGCAGGGTCAAATTCAATCCCTCATTGTGATACAATGAACCCTAGTGATTTTCTTGATGTGGCCCCAAAGACACATTTATTAGGATTCGAGCGAACTTTATATGCACGAAGCCTCTCAAATATTCTTCATAGAATGTCAGGGTGTCCTGCTCTTGTTCTTGATTTTGTGAGTATATCATCAACATAGTCCTCGATAATGTCATGCATCATGTCATGGAAGATGATAGTCATTACACGCTAATATGTGGCTCTAGCATTCTTCAAACCAAATGGCATGACTTGGTAATAGAATGTCCCCCATAGAGTGGTGAATGTGGTCTTATATTGATCTTCAGGGGCTATATTGATCTGATTGTAACCAAAAAATCCATCCATTAAGGATAGATTCTCGTACCCAGCAATTGAGTCAACAATAATGTCAATATTGGGCAGAGAAAAATCATCTTTGGGATATGCCTTGTTGATATCATGAAAATTAGTACAAACCCATATGCCTAGGGTTTTTTTACTTACTAGCACTATGTTAGAAATCCATTTAGAGTAGTCCAATAGTCTGATAAAATTGGCTCCTAACAACTTTTCCAACTCGACCTTAACCAAAAGGATGATGCGTGGATGCATCTTTCTCAACTTTTGATTGACTGGTTTAGCATCAAAGTGAACAACAAGATGATGCACAACTAAATCTGGATCCAAGCCTGCCATGTCAGAATATGCCCATGCAAATATGTCTATATAATCCTTAAGAATGGATATAATATGTTCAGGTTCCACTTCAGTAAGGGAAGATCCAAGATAAATATTTTTGGGATCCTCATGGGTTCCCAAATTCAATTTTATTGTGCTCTCCATAAGGAGTGTGGATTCATCTTCTAGAATTGTAGGCAATGTATGGTCATGATCCTTTGTTATATCTTCTTGTTGTTCTTCCCAAAGATTTGAATAATATGAAGAGTCAGAATCTGCCTTCTCAGGTAAAGGCCAATTGGCAAAGACCTCTAGAAACTCAAGAGAAAGATGCTCAAATATTTGATGTTGTTCTAAAGAGATGTTTGTCCTAGCTATGGAACTTGGGCTAGATGGATTTTCTATGTCCTGAGGGGATGAGTAAACTTTCCCATCTAGGAGCGCCTGAGACAGGTTTTCACTCAAAGGCTTGTCTTTCTCTTTACTTTTTCTCTAATCAACAAGTGCCTCAAAGAGGTTTTCACCTAAATATCTTGATGTTTGTTCTTTATTATGACCAAGAAAGTTTGTCTGGTCTCCAAATTAGGTAGAAGAATTCAATGAAAAATCAAAACCCTATTTATGATCACCAACGGGGAATGCATCTCGTAGGCCCATGTATTCTACAATTGATTCTTCATTTTGAAATGCATTGAGGCATATAACCAAATTTTACTAATCCCAATCTATGAGTTCAGGATGGCAAAGGCATAGGTTACAATGAGGGTTTGCTTCAAGATGGGAAGCACCAATGGTAAAGATATAATGTCCTGCTTCAGGAAGGGAAGCACCAGTAGGATGATTTTTTGCTTCAAGATGGGAATCTCTAATAGGTGTTATTGTCAATATGGCATTTGAATCAACAAATTTGAGTCAATAAGTTCATTAAAAAGGCTATAATGGGATGTTGCATTGTTGCTAGGAGTCTCGTTACCAATCACTTCGGAAGAGTCACTACCAAATTTCATGAGGTCATCCTCTAGTGGTTTAAATCTAAGACCATGATTCCAATTGACAACTCCAACTAATAAGGGATCTAAAATTCCTTACACCTGTGGGCCAAGGCATTTCCCTGTATATTCAATATGATCCATTATCCTGTTAGCAATAGGATACTTTAGATTCTGAAAATAATCTGCAAGGCCTTCAGAATATAACCAATCTCCCTCGATAATAGCCTCTCAATCTTTCCTCGGTGCAATTGCAAGTACAAAAACCACAAGAGGTCTTGGTTGCTTCTTATTTAGTTGCCAAATATGATCAGCTCTGTTAAGAGTCTAGATAGTTTTAGGCTTACCAAATGTTTTAGGGCATTTTGGTAATTTTTTAATATGGAGGACGTCCTTTAGATGGTACATGGAAATGCTTGTGTTTTTAATAATAATCTACTTGGTCAGAGCTGCAGGAAATGGTTTAGTTGAAGTGAACGCGAGACAACTAGGATCTATATAATTAGATGGAGATGGATGAGAAATGATGGCTTTGTTCTTTTTTGTAATGAATTTAGAACCTGGGAAATAGTTATAATCATGAAACTTTGCTTCAAGATGTTTGCAGTATTAGTATGGCTATTGATTAGTGAGAATAGTAACCTTGATCCTATTATGGAGAAACTTAAGGCATTGGTGAAGAGTAGATGGAAATGTATGTACTTCATGGATCTAAGGATGACCAAGAAGAATGTTATAAGGAAGCTCAATATCCACAATATGGAATAATGTGTGATGAGAAATAGACCCAACCATGACTGGCAACCAAATTGTATCAGATGACTCCCTCTCGACATTATCATAAGCCTTGATTGTAATAGTCTATGTTTGAATGTCTTTATGCATGTAACCCAATCATCGCACCAATTTAAGAGATATGATGTTCAGACTTGAACCATTATATATAAGAACCCGCTTGATCTTGTGATCCGCAATGATTATCTCAATGTATAGTGGATTATTGTGGTTTGGACCAAGGGTGGACATGTCCTTTTGATCAAATGTGATTTGTCAAAATGAAGACAAATGTCCAACTAGGTTCTAGAATTGATCAAGGTTTATATCATTAGACACAATAGACTCTTGTAAAATTTTGTTGAAGATGGTTCTATGGACATCAAATGTCTACAAGAGTTCTAATATGAAAATTTGCATAGGGGTTTTATCTAATTTATCTGTTATACTATAAGGCCTTTGAATTGTGGATTGAATTAGTTTGGTCTTTGTTGAGACAGTATTCGGCTTTGGAACCATTGGCACAATGTTATCATTGGGTTTATGGAAAGCCTTTGCCTTAGATGGTAACTCATGGGTGTCTAGTTGTAATTACATAACCTAGAGGTGGCAAGGAGTCATTATAATTAGAAGAGTGAGGCAAAGGGCCTCGGATGGTGATTCATGGGTGATTAATGGTATTGCTATAATTTTGGGTTAGTGAGGAGCCTTTACAAGGATGGTACTATTGTTCAAGATTAGTAACCCATGAAAATGGAGTAGCAACATGATGATGCAAACTCGACATGGTATTATTAGGGGGAGAGGGTGTTGACCTTATAATGATGGGTCTCGTGTTGTGAGGAACACAAGATTGGCCACGTGGCATCACAGTAACAGTGGCAATGTGGGTTGTAGAAATGCATCCCACAGTGTTATTGTAGTCATAAAATACATTATTATAAGCCACATTATTAGTGTGGGGATCATGATCTCAATTCTATTCATTACGATTCTGACTTTGTTGTTGGTTTTGATTCTACCTCTGTCCTTGATTGTGACCATTTTGATTGTTCCTTGGTGGTGGTGGATCATGTCAAGGACAGGGGTCTTTATAGATTCCCATAACCTAATTTGTATCCTGATTAGGAGCCAACTTAATTTTCAGCTCACCATTTTCAATAAAGTCTTCAATAATATGTCACAATTGAACACAACGATATGCACCATGACCAGCAATGTGATGAAAGTTACACCATTTGTTCTCTTTGTACCAGTCTAGTTTTGGTTGATTTCGAGGAAATGGCCTCGAAATCGACCATATATTTAAATTAGCTACAATGAGATTTTGTAACACTATTTCAATTGATTTTCCCAACTTGCTAAAGACTCTAAAATTTTTATGAGATGCCCTCCATGGAGGTTGTCTTTACAAAGTAGATAGTGGATTTGAGGGAGTTAATTGTATATTTGGAGGAGGCATACCCTGTACCGTTTGTACATGTCTTATTTTTGTCACCCCATTTCCAACCATATTCTTATTTTTACTAAAGCCCTTAGGCTTATCCTGCATAACTGTCTGAGGAGTCAGTGATTTAGTCTAATTAAATGCTTGACCTTGTGCAAAGATCTTAACAAGGCCCCTAGCAATAAGAGCTTTCTAAATATGCACTCCTTTGTCAATAATTTCTTCAAATGAATTAGCACAAGCTAACTGTAGATTATGTGCAACTTCAAGATGCAAATTTTATGCAAAGATATCAACGAATTGTTTGTCTAGTAAATTGTGTTGAAAGTGGCCTGCCAATGCTCTCCACCTTTGTAGATATACAGCAAAACTTTCACCATCACGTTGCTTGGATTTGCATAAGTCAACAATAGTCAATTCATGTCCTATGTTATATGAGAAATGGTTAAGAAACTTTTTTTGATAAGTCATTCCAATCTGCAACTGATCCCTTGGGTAGTTTAAGTAGCCAATCAAGAGCTTGTCCTACTAAACTTCACAGAAACAGTCGTAATAAGTACTCGCTACTATAAGCAACCTATTGACACAACACGAAGAATGATTGTATGTGTTCGCATAGATCTCCTTTCCCTTTGTATTTGTCAAATTTGGGTGCCTCAAAGTGAGGTGAAAAGGGGTTTTGCAGAATAGATAACTCAAATGGATATGGGCATATCTCATTGAATCTGTACTTTTTGACTATATTATTCATCTCTAATCTTTGGACAATTTCCTTCATAGAATTCCATTCTTGCATGTTTGGTGTATTTATGGATTGGATAAGATGTTGGGGTGGAATGTGCCCCTAGTTTTGTTGTTGTTGGAGTGGAATGTGCCCTTGAATTTATTGTTGGGGTGGAATGTGCCCCTATTTTTGTTGTTGGGGTGGAATGTGCCCCTGATTTTGTTGCTATTAGGGTGAAATGTGCCCCTAATTTTCTTGTTGTTGGGGTGGAATGTGCCCCGGGTTTTATATGGATCTATAAGGAGCGTATACCTTTTAATCCATGATTTGGTTCTAATTTGTTGCTTGAGATGAGACTATATGCCATTGATTCTTAGATTATGAAACATTCTTTGAATCTAGTTGTTTTGCACTTTGTTGATTTTGGAAATTTTTATGTTTATTTACCAATCGTTGATTTTTTTGAGGGATTTCCTCTATTCAAACTAGATATTTGGGTTTATGAGTTTGTAAAGTAACAAGAGGTTCTTGATGATTGAAGAATGTATATTCTATGTCAAATGGAACATCTTGTAAGGTCTCTTGTGACTTTCACTGTTCATTTAGATTACCTTAATCCACTATGGTAATGTTCTCATCCAATACTTGTTGCGTACTTTCCACCATATCTCCACGTTCTTTTGAAGCATTATTGTGAATTGAAGTGGCAACTAAGGAGTCAGTTAAGTTTACGACAAGTTGATATGAATATCATTGACTTATTATCTTGATCTTAGCTAGAAGATCTAGATTTGTGGGTTTTTACTCTGTTTGTATTTCATTCCTTTGTTAAAACAAGAAGGTAAGTCTATTTGTGCAAAAGCTTGCTCTTGCCGTCATTTTTCTCCTTCTCTAACTAAGGTATGTAATTATTTTGTAGAAAAATCAGAAGGCAGTCTAGCCCCTGATTCTATCAATCTAAGAAGGGCTTCATCTTGATCTTCTTGGTGTTGATATTCATTGTAATCATCTTCGAATCCTATTGTTGCGGGGATATCATCAAAAACAATGAGGTTATCTTGACCATCGTAAAATTGCTCATCCTCTTAACTAAGGCCATAAGAGGCCCACTACAGTGAACCTTTGAATCATGTCTAAAAAAAGTTGTTCTATGTTTTTGACTAACAAATAACCAAGGTACCATTGAGACTATAAGGGAGGGTGGTTTTGAAACCATGCACAATTTAGAAGATTCGGTTCATGAGTTTACTCAACCTTTGGTAAAGTTAAAATTGTATAGATCAGAAGAGAGTAAGGTAACTCAAAGACCCAAGGTGAAAACTAGTACACCAAAGCCTAGATCCTTGTGATACACCCACACTACAAAAACTAGCTTCAACTTTGACAAGTTGACCCTAAAAGTTTAGAGGAAAGCTCTCTAAATTAAGAAGAAGATAAAATGAACAAAGCAAATCAAGATGTAAAAATATACGTGAATCACTAAGTATGAAGCTAGCACCAAATAAGTAGCACAATGTCGCCACATGATTCTAGTAGGATAAAATATGTTCTAGAACCCAAAGCATGAGAGATACGCAAGATGACTTGAGTCCACCAAGATGATAATATGATTTGAGTCTTAATTGTTAGGTTGTGGAGCTAAAAGCTTCACTGATGCAGACATGGAAGAGGTTGCGGAGGTTGTTGAGTTGCAGAACAAGTTCCAGGGCAACCGACGTCGGTTTGATCAATCGACGTCGGTCATATTACAGTGCAGAAGCAACCGACATCGATTATGAGTCGATCGACATCGGTCAGGAAGGAGCCGACGTTGGCAACATGTGTGTATATGCAGTTTGCATGCGTGTTTCGGACTAGTCTATTTTTGGACAGGCAGTTTGCATGTAAAGACTATTTTTGGTCTTGAGTTGCGAGTCTAATTATTGTAATTAAAAAAGTCTAATTATTGTATGCATGAGATCTATATAATAGACTCATGGGCTGTATTGTAAAATTTTACTAGAGTGAGAGAGCAAGAGTGCTAGATAGCCAGTGCTTGTAGAGAGAGCAAGAGTAGCTCCTAGTTCCAAAGGGGCGCCGAGTGTGTATGATCAAAGAGAGTTGCAGGTTGTGGAAGTTCTAGTAGAAGATCCACCGGGGTACTTGTTGAAGAATCATAAGGACTTGGTGAGGCAAGGACAAGGGTTTTTCAGGGTGTAGAGACATCTACGTGGTAAGTAAGGTCTGGTGATTTGTAGGTTGTTGCAAGAGCAGGGAGATCTACTTGGAGTATGATTGTGTACTTGGTGTACAGACAACATTGTTACTGACTAGTGGAGGTGAACAACTCTATGTTTGAGTTGATTGTTGTGACCGTAATTAAGAGAGTGAATTGTATAAGGAGAATTTCAGGTGAACCCTAGAAGTGTGGGAGCTCTAGAGGTGTGGGAAGAAGAAGTGTGGCATCTTCTTTATTGTATTTTCTTCTGATTGAGTATTAATACAATTTGGTATTGTCTCTCATATCTTGTGTTGTTTCATATTTCTAGTTACTTATCATTCTGGTTAAATTCTGTATTTAGTTGCTAATACAAAGGTAATCAAGTGTGCCCTTAGTGGGCAGTAGGATCTTGACAGTTGGTATCAGAGTTAAGGTTGCAGAGAGCAAGTTTGTGTTTGATTATAGGTCACTCTCAGGTGTTTCAGATTGAGTGGTAGTATAGCAATGGCAGAAGAAAGTAAGCTACGAATAGAGAAATTGAATAGCACGAATGGTCTGATTGATGGAAAGAAAGAGCAGGTAAAAAAAGATTGTTGGTTGGTAGCAAATCAATATGAAGAACCAGATGTTGCAGGTGTTGTTGCACAGGTTACTCTGGATAAAGTAAAATCTTGATTTATAGATTATGTTGCCTCTTTCCATGCAGCCTGAAATAGAGCATCTTTTCATGGGTATGTCCAGAGAGACTTTGCAGAGATTTATTTAGGGGTTGGTGAGCCTTGTCAGATTATTGGCAAAAGGAAAGTGAAGCTGAAATTGCAGACGGATAACACACGGGTGTTGAAGGAGGTCATGCAGGTCTTAATCTTGGAGATGAGTATAATTTTTTCAAAAAAATTGGGTGATGAGAGATGCACAGTAACATTCACAGTGGATGCACTTGAATTAGATGGTGGTAAAAAAGTAGGTATCCTTTATCTATCTACTTATATTACTTATTCACCTTCTGTTGCAGAGATGTGGGTTTGTAGGCTTGGTCACATATGTAAGAAGAAAATGCATGCTCTGAAGCAAAAGACAGATGTCTTTGATAAACTTAAGAACTAAAAAGCCTTGGTGTTCATGGAGGAGATGACGAACAGAGATCAACTGAGGAGACTAAATTATTCTGAGCAGGGCTGTGTTGATTTGGACAGGGTTTCGATCCAAGGGAGCTCGTAGATAAAAAAATCATCACTCACAAGAGAACACAGGTATCGACGTCAGTCAGTAGAAACCAACGTCGAATAGTCAGGTACTGACGTCGGTCATGTGTAGACCAGCAGAGTCGGTAGTGTCGGGCAAGTGGTAACTGACGTCGGTCAAGGGGAACCGATGTCGACAGTAAGAGTCAGTCGCAGGGAACTGACGTCGGTTGGGTGCAGATTGGGAGATGGCCGAGATTAGTCACTGAAACAAATGTTGGGCGGATAGCAAGCTGTCAAGGAGTCTCAAACGCCCATATGGAGGACTGAAAGGGTAAGTGGAACTCATATTCGTTGTTCACCTTCTTACTTATTGCTCACTGATGGTCAAGAACCAGGAAGACATGAAGAGGCAATGCAAGTAAAATTTAGGTTATAATGAGAGCATGGCATGAATTCTTTGAAAGAGAACCAAGCAAGAGATTTGGTAGAGTTGAAAGCACTGACAAATGAATGGACCCCCAAGTTAAAGAAGAGAGTGGATGGATACGTGAGACGGAAGGCCAGTGTATATGGTTTTGAGAAAGTTGCAAGACAGTGGTACATGTTTTGACAGGTGGATGACGAAGTAGGGCTTTAGTAAATGTCAGTGTAACTATTGTGTTTATCTTTATCGGGTTGGATGATGATTGCAACATTATTTTGTTACTTTTGTGTGGTTGCTTATTGTAGGGTTACACATGCAGGGAGATTCTGAGCTAAAGGTAAAGTTAGTTCAGATGTATGTCATAAAAAATTTGGGTGCAGTGAAATTTTTTGGCATAAGAGACATGGAAGATCACATGTTCATTTTGTCTCTAGTGAGAGCTGATGTGAAGAAGGTGTTGGCGAGGTTCAATTTACAGGATGCAAAATCGGTCAGCACACCAAGGGCTAGACAGCTTAGAATAGTGTTCGAAATCACATGAGGTCAAGTGTAGACTTGAGTTTTTCCAAGCAGTGGGAGTTGTCAGAGAGTTTGGAGCCAATTCGGGGAAGGTGGATTCTCAGTTATCTGAGAGGGACTAACAGCAGGTTAACATGTTATGCAGGGTCAAGGTCTTCACTACATGGGTTTGTAGGTTCGGATGTGGCAGGTTACTTGGATGACAAGAGGTGCACCACATGTTGTGTGGTGGTTGGTCTTTAAGATTGAACTTGAAGAGGGATACAAGCCAAGAAATAAATTAGACGGTGTACATGTACAGGTACAGTGCAACTTTTTATCTCCAAGTGGGAGATTGTTAGGTTGTGGAGCTAAAAGCTTCATTGATGTAGACATAGAAGAGGTTGCGGAGGTTGTTGAGTTGCAGAACAAGTTGCAGGGCAACCGATGTCGGTCTGGTCAATCGACGTCGATCATATTACAGTGTAGAAGCAACCGACGTCGGTTATTAGTTGGCCGACATCGGTCAAGAAGGAGTCGACATCGGCAACTTGTGTGTGCATGTAGTTTGCATGCGGGTTTCGGATTGGTCTATTTTTGGATAGGCAGTTTACATGTAAAGATTATTTTTGGTCTTGAGTTGCGAGTCTAATTATTATAATTAAAAAAGTCTAATTATTGTATGCATGAGACCTATATAATAAATGTCAGGATCTTGCTCCACCAATAGAGCACATATATGATTACTTCTTTATTAGCAACTAAACACAAAATTTAACCAGAATCAATAAGTAACTAGAAATATGAAACAACACAGAAATTGAGAGACAATACACAATTGTATTAATAATCACTTAGAAGAATATACAATAAGGAAGATGCCACTTCTTCCTCCACCTCAAAGGCTCGCCACACCTCAAGACATTCTTCCCTCTCTCTCTTGGTCCCAACAATCTACTCTAATACAGAATTGATGTTCACCTCTCCAACTAGTCAGTAACATGCTGCCAGTACGTCAAGTACACAATCGTACTCCAAGTAGATCTCCTGCTCTCTGCTGCTACCTGCAAATCACTAGACCTTACTCACCATTGTAGATCTCCAAAAGAATCCATGCTATCCTGCTGACTAAGATCATACAAATATGAAGAACCCTGTTGATTCTCCAATCCAGTACCCACCTTGGTACTGTGACACTAGGAGGAACACACCATTGCTCTCTTCTCTCAGAAGGAGCTTATTGCTCTCTTACTTCCCAGTTACAATTGTACAATATAGCCCATGAGTCCATATATAGATCTCATGCGTACAATAATTAGACTATCTTAATTACAATAATTGGACGTGCAACTCAAGACTACGACTAGCCTCTAACATGCAAACTAGCAGTCCAAAAATAGACTCTCCGAAATCAACATGCAAATTGCATGTTCACGTACAGGCTGTCGACATTGGCTCCTCCATAACCGATGTTGGCCGACTGGTAACCGACGCCGATTGATTCTTTGCTACTATCTAACCGACATCGGCCGATTAGACCGACGTCGATTTCCCTGTAACTGATTCTGCAACTCTCTGCAACCTTCGCAATCTCCGTGACTTCTCCTGTTCGCAACCTGGTAAAGCTTTTAGCTCCACAACCTAACAATCTCTCACTTGGAGATAAACAGCTACACTTGTACCTATAGCTGTACACCATCTAAATTATTCCTTGGCTTGTATCCCTCTTCAAGATCAATCCTAAAGACCAACCACCACACAAATTGTGATGCCATACCTGTCATTCAAGTAACCTGTCATATTTGAATCTACATATCCATGTAGTAAAGACCTTGACCCTGCATAACAAGAATCATTGCTGTTGATCCCTCTCAGATACCTGAGAATCCACTAAACTGCCCTCCAGTACTCTTTCCCCGAATTGGCTCCATACTTTCTGACAACTCCCACTACTTGAGAAAACTCAGGTCTACACTAAACCTCATGTGATTTCAAACCCTGTTTCAAGTTAAGCTTGAACTATCCAGCCCTTGGTGTGCTTTTTGATTCTGCATCCTACATCATGAACCCCGCCAACACCGTCTTCACACCACTCCCACTGGAGATAAAATCTCCATGTCTCTTATGCCAAAAAATTTTGCTACTCTAAATTCTTCATAACACACCTCTGAACTAACCTTATCTATAGCTCAGCAAATCCCTGTATGTACAAACCTGCTAAAAAATCACCCACATACAGTAACAAAATAATGTTGCAATCATTATCCACTTGGTAAGATAAACACAATAGTTACACTGACATTGACTAAAGCCATGCTTAGTCATCCTCCTGTCAAAACCTGTACCACTGTCCTGCAGCTTTCTCAAGACCATATACCTTGGTCTTTCATCTCACGTATCCATCCACTCTCTTCTTTACTTGGAAATCCATTCCGTCTCTCAGTGCTTACTTCCAGCTGAAAACTCTACCAACAAATCCCTGTTTGGTTCTTCTCTAAGGACTCACACTCCTCATCTATGCCAAGTTTTCACTGTATCTGGATTTTACCTGCATTGTCTCTTCACATCTTCCTGGTTCTTGACCATCAATAAGCAATATAAAGAAAGTGAACAACGAATATGAGGTTCACTTACCCTTTCTGACCTCAATATGAGCGTTTGAGACTTGTTGATAGCTTGTTGTCCGCTCAATATCCGTTCCAGTGACCGATCTCAGCCATCTCTCAGTTTGCTCCCAATCGATGTCGGTTCCCTGCACTGACTGTGACTACTGACGTCGTCTCCCTGGCCGACGCTGGTATCCCTTCCTATCGACATCAGTTCTTTCATGACCGACGTCGGTCTTCCTGCTATCGACGTCGATTACTGTCTGATCGACGTCAGTACCTGTGTTCGCCTGTGAGTGATAACTTTTTACCTACGAGCTCTCTATGGATCAAAATCCTGTTCAAATCAACATAGCCCTGCTCAAAATAATTTAGTTCCATCACCTGATCTTTTTCCGTCATCTCCTCCATGAACACCAAGGCTTTCCAGTTCTTTATCTTGTCAAAAACATCTATCTTTTGCTTGAGAACCTGCATTTCCCTCCTACATATGTGACCAAGCCCATGAAGCCACATCTCTGCAACAGAAGGTGAATTAATAATATAAGTAGATAGATAAAGGATACCTACTTTATTACCACCATCTAATTCAAGTGCATCCGCTATGAGAGTTACAGTGCATCTTCCATCACCCAAATTTCTTGAAAAAATTAGACTCATCTCCAAGACTGGTACCTGCATGACTTCCTTCAACCACTGTGTATCATCCGTCTGCAATTTCAGCTTCATTTTCCCTTCATCAATAATCTGACAAGGCTCTCCAACCCATAAATAAATCTCTCTAAAGTCTCCAAAGACATACCCATGAAAAGATGCTCTATTTCGGGCTGCATGGAAAGAGGCAAAAGAATCTGTAAACAAATATTCTACTTTATCTAGAGCAACATGTGCAATGACCCATGCAACATCTGCTTCTACACGTTGATCTTCTACCGATCAACAATCCCTTTTTATCTGCTCTTTCTTTCTATCAATCTGACCATTCATGCTATTCAGTTTTTCCATTCGTAGCTTACTTTCTTCTGTCATTGCTATACTCCCACTCAATCTGAAACCCTTGCGAGTGACCTGTAATCAAAAACACTATCAAATCTGAACTACCTATTAGTCAACCCAACCAAAAGATCTGATACCACTTGTCAAGATCTTGCTCTACCAATAGAGCACATATATGATTACTTCTTGTATTAGCAACTAAACACGGAATTTAATCAGAATCAATAAGTAATTAGAAATATGAAATAACACAGGAATTGAGAGACAATACACAATTGTATTAATAATCACTTAGAAGAATATACAATAAAGAAGATGCCACTTCTTCCTCCACCTCAAAGGCTCGCCACACCTCAAAACCTTCTTCCCTCTCTCTCTTGGTCCCAACAATCTATTCCAATACAGAATTGATGTTCACCTCTCCAACTAGTCAGTAACACGCTGCCAGTACGTCAAGTACACAACCGTACTCCAAGTAGATCTCATGCTCTCTGTTGCTACCTGCAAATCACTAGACCTTACTCACCATTGTAGATCTCCAAAAGAAGCCATGCTATCCTACTGACTAAGATCATACAATTATGAAGAACCCTGCTGATTCTCCAATCCAATACCCACCTTGGTACTGTGGCACTAGGAGGAACACACCATTGCTCTCTTCTCTCAAAAGGAGCTTATTGCTCTCTTACTCCCCAGTTACAATTTTACAATACAGCCCATGATTCCATATATAGATCTCATGCTTACAATAATTAGATCTTAATTACAATAATTGGACATGCAACTCAAGACTACGACTAGCCTTTAACATGCAAATTGGCAGTCCAAAAATAGACTCTCTGGAATCAACATGGAAACTACATGTTCACGTACAGACTGCCGACATCGGCTCCTCTATGATCGATGTCGATCGACTGGTAACCGACGTCGATTGGTTCTTCGCTGCTATCTGATCGACGTCAGCTGATCAGACCGACGTTGGTTTCTCTGTAACTGATTCTGCAACTCTCTACAACTTTCACAAGCTCCGTGACTTCTCCTGTTTGCATCCTGGTGAAGCTTTTAGCTCCATAACCTAACAATAAACTCATGGGATGTATTATAAAATTGTACTAGAGTGAGAGAGCAAAAGTGTTAGTTAGCCATTGTGCGTGTAGAGAGAGCAAGAGTAGCTCCTCCTAGTTCCAAAGGGCTGCCGAGTGTGTATGATCAAAGAGAGTTGCAGGTTATGCAAATTCTGGTAGAAGATCCACTGGGGTACTGGTTGAAGAATCATAAAGACTTGGTGAGGCAAAGACAAGGGTTCTTTAGGGTGTAGAGACATCTACGTGGTAAGTAAGGTCTGGTGATTTGCAAGTTATTGCAAGAGCAGGGAGATCTACTTGGAGTACGGTTGTGTACTTGGTGTATTGACAGCATTGTTACTGACTGATGGAGGTGAACAACAACTCTATGTTTGAGTTGATTTTTGTGACCGTAATTGAGAGAGTGAACTGTAAAAGGAGAATTACAGGTGAACTCTAAAAGTGTGGGAGCTCTAGAGGTGTGAGAAGAATAAGTGTGGCATCTTCTTTATTGTATTTTCTTCTGATTGAGTATTAATACAATTTGGTATTGTCTCTCATATCCTGTGTTGTTTCATATTTCTAGTTACTTATCTTTCTGGTTAAATTTTGTGTTTAATTGCTAATACAAAGGTAATCAAGTGTGCCCTTAGTGGGCAGTAAGATCCTGACAGTTGGTATCAGAGCTAAGGTTGTAGAGAGCAAGTTTGTGTTTAATTACAGGTCACTCTCAACTGTTTCAGATTGAGTGGGAGTATAGCAATGGTAGAAAAAAGTAAGCTACGAATGGAGAAACTGAATAGCACGAATGGTCTGATTGATGGAAAGAAAGAACAGGTAAAAAAAAATTGTTGGTTGGTAGTAGATCAACATAAAAAAGCAGGTGTTGTTGCACAGGTTGCTCTGAATAAAGTAGAATCCTATATTATAAATTATGTTGCCTCTTTCCATGCAGCCCGAAATAGAGCATATTTTCATGGGTATGTCCAAAGAGACTTTGGAGAGATTTATTTAGGGGTTAGTGAGCCTTGTCAGATTATTAGCAAAACAGAAGTGAAGCTAAAATTGCAGACGGGTAACACACGGGTGTTGAAGGAGGTCATGCAAGTCCTAATCTTAGAGATGAATATAATTTTTTCAAGAAAGTTGGGTGATGAGAGATGCACAGTGACTTTCAATTTCAAAGCGGATGCACTTGAATTAGATGATGGTAAGAAAGTAGGTATCCTTTATCTATCTATTTATATTACTTATTCACCTTCTGTTGTAGAGATGTGGGTTTGTAGGCTTGGACACATATGTAAGAAGGAAATGCATGTTCTGAAGCGGAAGATAGATGTATTTGATAAACTTAAGAACTAAAAATCCTTGGTGTTCATGGAAGAGATGACGAACAGAGATCAATTGAGAGGACTTAATTATTTTGAGCAGGACTGTGTTGACTTGGACAGGGTTTTGATCTAAGGGAGCTCGCGGGTAAAAAGATCATCACTCACAGGATAAAATTGGTACCGACATCGATCAATAGAAATCAACGTGGAACAGACAGGTATCGATGTTAGTCATGTGTAGACCAACAGAGTCGGTAGTGTCGAGCAAGTGGTAATCGACGTCGATCAAGAGAAATTGACGTCGACAGTAACGCTCAATCGCAGGGAACTAACGTCAGTCGAGTGCAGATTAGGAGATGGTCGAGATCAGTCACTAGAACAGATGTTGGGCGAACAGCAAGCTGTCAAGGAGTCTCAAATGCCTATATGGAGGACTAAAAGGGTAAGTGGACCTCATATTCATTGTTCACTTTCTTACTTATTTCTCACTAATGGTCAAGAATCAGGAAGACATGAAGAGACAATGCAGGTAAAATCAAGGAAATAGTGGGAGCATGACATGAATTCTTCATAAGAGAACCAAGCAGGAGATTTGGTAGAGTTGAAAGCACTGACAGATGAATAGACTCCCAAGTTAAAGAAGAGAGTGGATGGATACATGAGATGGAAGGCCAGTGTATATGGTCTTGAAGAAGCTGTAGGACAGTGATACAAGTTTTGACAAGTAGATGACGAAGCAGGGCTTTAATCAATGTCAGTGTAACTATTGTGTTTGTCTTTACCAAGTTAGATGATGATTGCAACATTATCTTGTTACTTTTGTGTGGTTTTTTGTTGCAGGGTTACAGATAAGAGGAGTTTCTGAGCTAAAGGTAAAGTAAGTTCAGATGTATGTCATAAAGAATTTTGGTGCAATAAAATTCTTTGACATAAGAGACATGAAAGATCACAGGTTCATTTTGTCTCTAGTGGGTGCTGATATGAATAAGGTGTTGCCAGGGTGTTAGGATGTGGAGCTAAAACCTTCAACTAGTGCAAACAGGGAGGAGGTTGCTGAGTTCCAGGGAGACCGGCGTCGACAGAGTACAGTGCACAAGGCAACCGACGACGGCAGGATGGACAGAAAGAAAATTGACATCGGCAGGAGGTCGACCGATGTCGGTCACCTCCAGGCAGACAGGGACCGACGTCGGTCGCCTGTGGCAGTTTTAGAACTGCTTGTTCCACGGACAGTTAGTTTGTTGAATCGAGTGTTTGCATGTAAAAGCTATTTTTGGTCTTGAGTTGCCTGTCTAATTATTGTAATTAAGATAGTCTAATTATTGTATGCATGAGATTTATATAATAGACTCATAGGATGTAGTGTAAACTTGTAGCTAAGGAGTAAGAGAGCAATAAGCTCTTTCTAATAGAAGAGAGCAATGGTGTGTTCCTCCTAGTGCCATAGTACCAAGGTGGGTACTAGATTGGAGAATCAATAGGGTTTTTTATATTCGTATGATCTTAGTCAGCAGATGAGCATGGCTTCTTTTGGAGATCTACAATGGTAAGGTCTAGTGATTTACAGGTAGCAGCAGAGAGCAAGAGATCTACTTGAAGTACGGTTGTGTACTTGACGTACTGGTAGCGTATTACTGACTGGTTGGAGAGGTGAACATCAATTTTGTATTAGAGTTGATTGTTGGGACCAAGAGAGAGAGGAAAGAACGTCTTGAGGTGTGGCGAACCTTTGAAGTGGAGGAAGAAGTGTCATCTTCCTTATTGTATATTCTTCTGAGTGATTATTAATACAATTGTGTATTGTCTCTCAATTTTTGTGTTGTTTCATATTTCTAGTTACTTATTGATTCTAGTTAAATTCTGTGTTTAGTTGCTAATACAAGAAGTAATCATATGTGCTCTATTGTTGGAGCAAGATCCTAACACGTGGTATCAGAGCCTTGGTTGTAAGTTCAAGAGCTGATACCAACTATTGGTATCAGAGCTTTTGGTTGAGTTGACTAACAGGTGGTTCAGATCTCGTAGTGTTTTTTATTACAGGTCACTCACAGGGGTTTCAGATTGAGTGGGAGTATAGCAATGACAGAAGATAGTAAGCTACGAATGGAGAAACTGAATAGCACGAATGGTCTGATTGATGGAAAGAAAGAGCAGGTAAAAAGAGATTGTTGGTCGGTAGAAGATCAGTGTGTAGAAGCAGATGTTGTAGGGGTCGTTGCACAAGTTGCTATGGATAAAGTAGAATCTTTGTTTACAGATTTTTTTGCCTCTTTTCATGCAGCTCGAAATAGAGCATCTTTTCATGGGTATGTCTTTGGAGACTTTGGAGAGATTTATTTAGGGGTTAGAGAGCCTTGTCAGATTATTGACAAAGGAGAAGTGAAGCTGAAATTGCAGACGGATGACACACAGTGGTTGAAAGAAGTCATGCAGGTACCAGTCTTGGAGATGAGTCTAATCTCTTCAAAAAAATTGAGTGATGGGAGATGCACTGTAACTCACACAGTGGATACACTTGAATTATATGGTGGTAAAAAAGTAGGTATCCTTATCTATCTACTTATATTATTGATTCACCTTTTGTTACAAAGATGTGGCTTCATAGGCTTAATCACATATGTAGAAGGAGAATGCAAGTTTTGAAGCGGAAGTTAGATGTCTTTGACAAGCTAAAAAATTGGAAAGCCTTAGTTTTCATGGAGAAGATAACGAACAGAGATCAGGTGAAGAAACTGATTTATTCTGAGCAGGGTTGTGTTAATTTTAACAGGGTTTTGACCCAAAAAGAGCTCGCGAATAAAAGTTATCACTCACAAGGAAAACACAGAAACTGACGTCGGTTATAAAATCAACGTCGGCATCCTCACAATGATTGACGTCGAATATGTGCAGACCAACATCAGCAAAATAGGGATAGGTAAAAACTAGTGTCGGTCACGAGGACCGATGTCAGCGAGGAAGCAGTCGCAGGGAACCGACATCGATCGGTTGCAGGTTGGGAGATGGCCGAGATCGGTCACTGGAACGAATGTTGGGCGGACAGCAAGCTGTCAACAAGTCTCAAACGCTCATGTAGAGGTCAGAAATGGTAAGTGAACCTCATATTTGTTGTTCACCTTCTTTATTATTGCTTACTGATGGTTGAGAACCAGGAAGATGTATAAAGGCAATGTAGGTAGAATCCAGAAACATTGGGAGCATGGCATGAATTCTTCAAAAAAGAACCAAGCAAGAGATTTGGTAGATTTGTCAGCTAAGAGAGAGCACTGGGAGAGGAGTGGATTCCCTTATTAGAGAAGAGAGTGAATGGATAAGTGAGACAGAAAGCCAAGGTATATGGTCTTGAAGTAGCTGCAGGACAGTAGTACAAGTTTTGACAGGTGGATGACTAAGCATTGCTTTAGTTAATGTCAGTGTAACTATTATGTTCTTTTCTTTACCAAATAGATGATGAGTCGCGACATCATCTTGTTACTGTATGTGGAGTGGTTGCTTATTGCAGGTTTCCATATGCAGGGAGTTCTCTGAGCTAAAAGGTAAAGTTAGTTTCAGATGTATGTTATGAAGAATTTGGTAGCAGCAAAATTCTTTAGCATAAGAGACATAGAGGATCACAGGTTAATTTTGTCTCAAATAAGAAGCTGATGTGAAGGTGTTGGCAAGGTTCACGATGTAGAATCGAAAAGCACACCAAGGGCTAGACAGTTTAAGCAAAGCTTAGAACAAGTGTTCGAAATCACATGAGGTCTAGTGTAGACCTGAGTTTTCCCAAGCAGTGGGAGTTGTCAGAAAGTATGGAGCCAATTCGAGGAAGAGGTACTGAAGGGCAGTTCAGTGGATTCTTATAGGGATCAGTAGCAGGTTGACATGCTATGCAAGGTCAAGCTATTTTCTACATAGGTTTGTAGATGCGGATGTGGCAGGTTACTTGGATGACAAAGGCACAAAGGTTAGAGCATCACAAGGTGTGGTGGTTAGTCTTTAGGATTGATCTTGAAGAGGGATACAAGCCAGGGTACAAATTAGATAGTGTACAGTTATAGATACAGTTGCAGCTGTTTATCTCCAAGTGAGAGATTGTTAGGATGTGGAGCTAAAAGCTTCAACTGGTGCAAACAGGGAGGAGGTTGCTGAGTTTCAGGGAGATCGACGTCGGCAGAGTGCAGTGCACAAGGCAACCGACGATGGTAGGATGGACAGGAAGAAAACTGACATCGGCAGGAGGTCAGCCGACGTCGGTCACCTTCAGGCAGACAGGGACTGATGTCGGTCGCCTGTGGCAATTTCAGAACTGCTTGTTCCACGGACAGTTAGTTTGTTGAATCAAGTGTTTGCATGCAAAAGCTATTTTTGGTTTTGAGTTGCATGTCTAATTATTGTAATTAAGATAGTCTAATTATTGTATGCATGAGATCTATATAATAGACTCATAAACTGTAGTGTAAACTTGTAACTAAGGAGTAAGAGAGCAATAAGTTATTTCTAAGAGAAGAGAGCAATGGTGTGTTCCTCCTAGTGCCACAGTACCAAGGTGGGTACTAGATTGAAGAATCAACATGGTTCTTTATATTCATATGATCTTAGTCAGCAGATGAGCATGGCTTCTTTTAGAGATCTACAATGGTGAGTAAGGTCTAGTGATTTGCAGGTGGCAGCAAAGAGCAGGAGATCTACTTGGAGTACAATTGTGTACTTGACGTACAGGCAGCGTGTTACTGACTGGTTGAAGAGGTGAACATCAATTCTGTATTGAAGTTGATTGTTGGGACCAAGAGAGAGAGGAAAGAAGGTCTTGAGGTGTGGCGAACCTTTGAGGTGGAGGAAGAAGTGGCATCTTCCTTATTGTATATTCTTCTGAGTGATTATTAATACAATTGTGTATTGTCTCTCAATTCTTGTGTTGTTTCATATTTCTAGTTACTTATTGATTCTGGTTAAATTCCGTGTTTAGTTGCTAATACAAGAAGTAATCATATGTGCTCTATTGTTAGAGCAAGATCCTGACACAGGGTTCAATTTGCAAGATGCAGAATTGGTAAGCACACCAAGGGTTGGACAGCTTAGAACAGTGTTCGAAATCACATGAGGTCGAGTGTACACCTGAGTTTTTTCAAGCAATGAGAGTTGTCAGAGAGTTTGGAGCCAATTCGGAGAAGGTGAATTCTCAATTATCTGAGAGAGACTAGCAGCAGGTTAACATGTTATGCAGGGTCAAGGTATTCACTACATGGGTTTGTAGGTTCAGATGTGGCAAGTTACTTGGATGACAGGAGGTGCACCATAGGTTGTGTGGTGGTTAGTCTTCAAGATTGAACTTAAAGAGGGATACAAGCCAAAAAATAAATTAGACAGTGTACAGGTACAGGTATAGTGTAGCTTTTTATCTCTAAGTGACAGATTGTTAGGTTGTGGAGCTAAAATCATCACTAATGCAGACATGAAGGAGGTTGCAGAGGTTGCTGAGTTGTAGAACAAGTTGGAGGGCAACCGACGTCAGTCTGATCAATTGACGTCGATCATATTACAGTGTAGAAGCAATCGATGTCGGTTATGAGTCGATTGACATCGGTCAGGAAGGACCGACGTCGGCAACCTGTGTATGCATGTAGTTTGCATGCGAGTTTTCGACTGGTCTATTTCTGGACAGGGAGTTTGCATGTAAAGACTATTTTTGGTCTTGAGTTGCGAGTCTAATTATTGTAATTAAGAAAGTCTAATTATTGTATGCATGATATCTATATAATAGACTCATGGGTTGTATTGTAAAAGTGTACTAGAGTGAGAGAGCAAGAGTGCTAGATAGTCATTGTGCTTGTAGAGAGAGCAAGAGTAGCTCCTCCTAGTTCCAAAGGGGTGTCGAGTGTGTATGATCAAGGAGAGTTGTAGATTGTGCAACTTTTGGTAGAAGATCCACCGGAGTACTGGTTGAAGAATCATAAGGACTTGGTGAGGAAAGGACAAGGGTTCCTCAGGGTGTAGAGACATTTGCGTGGTAATTAAGGTCTAGTGATTTGTAGGTTGTTGCAAGAGCAGGGAGATCTACTTGGAGTATAATTGTGTACTTGGTGTACTGGTAGCGTTGTTACTGACTGATGGAGGTGAACAACAACTCTATGTTTGAGTTGATTGTTGTGACCGTAATTGAGAAAGTGAATTGTAGAAAAAAATTACAGGTGAACCTTAGAAGTGTGGGAGCTCTAGAGGTTTGGGAAGAAGTGTGGCATCTTCTTTATTGTATTTTCTTCTGATTGAGTAGTAATACAATTTGGTATTGTCTCTCATATCTTGTGTTGTTTCATATTTCTAGTTACTTATCATTCTAGTTAAATTATGTGTTTAGTTACTAATACAAAAGTAATCAAGTGTGCCCTTAGTGGGCAGTAAGATCCTGACAGTTGGTATCAAAGCTAAAATTATAGAGAGCAGATTTGTGTTTGATTACAGGGCACTCTTAAGAGTTTCAAATTGAGTGGGAGTATAGCAATGGCAGAAAAAAGGAAGCTACGAATGGAAAAATTGAATAGCACAAATGGTCTAATTGATAGAAAGAAAAAGAAGGTAAAGAAAGATTGTTGGTTGGTAGCAGATCAGCATGAAGAATCAGATGTTGCAGCTGTTGTTGCACAAGTTGCTCTGGATAAAGTAGAATCTTGATTTATAGATTATGTTGCCTCTTTCCATGCAGCGCGAAATAGAACATCTTTTCATGGGTATGTCTAAGGAAACTTTGGAGATATTTATTTAGGGGTTGGTGAGCCTTGTCAGATTATTGGCAAAGAGAAAGTGAAGCTGAAATTGCAGACGGATAACACATGAGTGTTGAAGGAGGTCATGCAGGTGCTAATCTTGGAGATGAGTATAATTTTTTCAAAAAAATTGGGTGATAAGAGATGCACATTAACTCTCACAGTGGATGCACTTAGATTAGACGGTGGTAAAAAAGTAGGTATCTTTTACCTATCTACTTATATTACTGATTCACCTTCTGTTGTAGAAATGTGGGTTTATAGGCTTGGTCACATATGTAAGAAGAGAATGCATGTTCTGAAGCGAAAGACAGATGTCTTTGATAAACTTAAGAACTGAAAAGCTTTGGTTTTCATGGAGGAGATGACAGACAGAGATCAGTTGAGGGGACTGAATTATTCTGAGTAGAGTTGTATTGATTTGGACAGGGTTTTGATCCAACGGAGCTCACTGGTAAAAACATCATCACTCACAAGAGAACACAAGTACCGACGTCAATCAGTAGAAACTGACGTCGAACAGACAGGTACTGACGTCGATCATGTGTAGACTAGCAGAGTCAGTAGTGTCGAGCAGGTGGTAACCAACGTTGATCAAGGGGAATCGATGTCGACAGTAACGATCAGTCGCAGGGAACCAACGTCGATCAGGTGCAGATTCAAAGATGGCCGAGATCGATCACTAGAACGGAGGTTGAGCGGATAGCAAGCTATCAAAGAGTCTCAAATGCCCATATGGAGGACTGAAATGGTAAGTGGACCTCATATTCCTTGTTCACCTTCTTACTTATTGCTCACTGATGGTCAAGAACTAGGAAGACGTGAAGAGGCAATGCACGTAGAATTCAAAAAATAGTGGGAGCATGGCATGAATTCTTTTAAAGAGAACCAAGAAAGAGATTTGGTAGAGTTGAAAGCACTAATAGATGAATGGACTCCCAAGTTAAAGAAAAGAGTGGATGGATACGTGAGATGGAAGGCCAGTGTATATGGTTTTGAGGAAGCTGCAGGACAGTGGTACAGGTTTTGATAGGTGGATGACAAAGCAAGGCTTTAGTCAATGTCAGTGTAACTATTGTTTTTATCTTTATCGAGTTAGATGATGATTGTAACATTATCATGTTACTGTTGTGTGGTTGCTTGTTGCAGGGTTACACATGTAAGAAGTTTTTGAGCTAAAGGTAAAGTTAATTCAGATGTATGTCATAAAGAATTTAGGTGCAGCAAAATTATTTGGCATAAGAGACATGAAAGATCACAGGTTGATTTTGTCTCCAGTGAGCGCTGATGTGAAGAAGATGTTGGCGGGGTTCAATTTGCAAGATGAAGAATCGGTAAGCACACCAAGGGCTAGACAGCTTAGAACAGTGTTCGAAATCACATGAGGTTGAGTGTAGACCTGAGTTTTTCCAAGCAATGAGAGTTGTTAGAGAGTTTGGAGCCAATTCGGGGAAGGTGGATTCTTAGTTATTTGAGAGGGACTAGCAGCAGGTTAACATGTTATGCAGGGTCAAGGTCTTCACTACATGGGTTTGTAGGTTCGAATGTGGAAAGTTACTTGGATGAACGGAGGTGCACCACAGGTTGTGTGGTGGTTGGTCTTCAAGATTGAACTTGAAGAGAGATACAAGCCACGAAATAAATTAGACGGTGTACAGGTAAAGGTACAGTGCAGCTATTTATTTCCAAGTGGGAGATTGTTAGGTTGTGAAGCTAAAAGCTTCACTAATGCAGACATGGAAGAGGTTGTGAAGCTTGCTGATTTGCAGAACAAGTTATAGGGCAACCAACGTCGTTCTGATCAACTGACGTTGGTCATATTACAGTGTAGAACCAACCGACATCGGTTATGAGTCGGCTGACATCGGTCAAGAAGGAGCCAACGTCAACAACCTGTGCGTGCATGCAGTTTGCATGCGGGTTCCATACTGGTCTATTTTTGGACAGGCAGTTTGCATGTAAAGACTATTTTTGGTCTTGAGTTGCGAGTCTAATTATTGTAATTAAAAAAGTATAATTATTGTATGCATGAGACCTATATAATAGACTCATGGGTTGTATTGTAAAATTGTACTAGAGTGAGAGAGCAAGAGTTCTAGATAGCCATTGTGCTTGTAGAGAGAGCAAGAGTAACTCCTCCTAGTTCCAAAGGGGTGCCGAGTGTGTATGATCAATGAGAGTTGTAGGTTGTGCAAGTTCTGGTAGAAGATCCACCGAGGTACTGGTTGAAGAATCATAAGGACTTGGTGAGTCAAGGATAAGGGTTCTTCAGATTGTAGAGACATCTACGTGGTAAGTAAGGTCTGGTGATTTGCAGGTTGTTGCAAGAGCAGGGAGATCTACTTAAAGTACGGTTGTGTACTTAGTGTACTGGCAGCGTTGTTACTGACTGTTGGAGGTGAACAACAACTCTATGTTTGAGTTGATTGTTGTGATCGTAATTGAGAAAGTGAACTGTAGAAAGAGAATTACAAGTGAACCCTAGAAGTGTGGGAGCTTTAGAGGTGTGAGAAGAAGAAGTGTGGCATCTTTTTTATTATATTTTTTTTTGATTGAGTATTAATACAATTTGGTATTGTCTCTCATATCTTGTGTTGTTTCATATTTCTAGTTACTTATCATTTTGGTTAAATTCTGTGTTTAGTTGCTAATACAAAGGTAATCAAGTGTGCCCTTAGTGAGCAGTAGGATCCTGACAGTTGGTATCAGAGCTAAAGTTGCAGAGAGCAGGTTTGTGTTTGATTACAGGTCACTCTCAGGGGTTTTAAATTGAGTGAGAGTATAGCAATGGCAAAAAAAAGTAAGCTACGAATAGAGAAATTGAATAGCACGAATGGTCTCATTGATGAAAAGAAAGAGCAGGTAAAAAAAGATTGTTGGTTGGTAGCAGATCAGCATGAAGAAATAGATGTTGCAAGTGTTATTACACAAGTTGCTATGAATAAAATAGAATCTTGTTTTATAGATTTTGTTGCCTCTTTCCATGCAGCCTGAAATAGAGCATCTTTTCATGGGTATGTCCAAGGAGACTTTGGAGAGATTTATTTAGGGGTTGGTGAGCCTTCTCAGATTATTGGAAAAGGAAAAGTGAAGCTAAAATTGCAGACGGATAACACACAGGTGTTGAAGGAGGTCATGCAGTTCCTAATCTTGGAGATGAGTATAATTTATTCAAGAAAGTTGGGTGATGAGAGATGCACAGTAACTCTCACAGCAAATGCACTTGAATTAGACGGTGGTAAGAAAGTAGGTATCTTTTATCTATCTACTTATATTACTGATTCACCTTCTGTTGCAGAGATGTGAGTTTGTAAGCTTGGTCACATATGTAAGAAGAGAATGCATGTTCTGAAGTGAAAGACAGATGTCTTTGATAAACTTAAGAACTGAAAAGCCTTGGTGTTTATGGAGGAGATGACGGACAGAGATCAGTTGAAGGGACTGAATTATTCTGAGCAAGGCTGTGTTGATTTGGACAGGGTTTTGATCTAAGGGAGCTTACGGGTAAAAAGATCATCACTCACAGGAAAACACAAATACCGACGTCGGTCAGTAAAAACTGACGTTAAACAAATAGGTACCGACATCAGTCATGTGTAGACTAGCAGAGTCGATAGTGTCGGGCAGGTGGTAACCGACGTCGATCAAGGGGAATCGACGTCGGCAGTAACGGTCAGTCGTAGGGAACCGACGTCAGTCGGGTGCAGATTGGGAGATGGCTGAGATCGATCACTGAAACAGATGTTGGGCGGATAGCAAGTTGTCAAGTAGTCTCAAACACCCATATGGAGGACTGAAATGGTAAGTGGACCTCATATTCGTTGTTCACCTTCTTACTTATTACTCACTGATGGTCAAGAACCAAGAAGACGTGAAGAGGCAATGTAGGTAGAATCTAGAAAACAGTGAGAGCATGGCATGAATTCTTCGAAAGAGAACCAACCAAGAGATTTGGTAGAGTTGAAAGCACTGACAGATGAATGGACTCCCAAGTTAAAGAAGAGAGTGATTTGATACGTAAGATGGAAGGCCAGTGTATATAGTCTTGAGGAAGCTACAAGATAGTGGTACAGGTTTTGACAGGTGGATGATGAAGCAGAGCTTTAGTCAATGTCAGTGTAACTATTGTGTTTGTCTTTACCGAGTTGGATGATGATTGCAACATTATCCTGTTACTATTGTGTGGTTGCTTGTTGCAAGGTTACACATGCAAAGAGTTTTTAAGCTAAAGGTAAAGTTAGTTCAGATGTATGTCATGAAGAATTTGGGTGCAGTAAAATTTTTTGGCATAAGAGACAAGGAAGATCACAGGTTGATTTTGTCTCCAGTGGGAGCTGATGTGAAGAAAGTGTTGGCAGAGTTCAATTTGTAGGATGCAGAACTGGTAAGCACACCAAGGGCTAGACAACTTAGAACAGTGTTTAAAATCACATGAGGTCGAGTGTAGACCTAAGTTTTCTCAAGCAGTGAGAGTTGTCAGAGAATTTGGAGCTAATTCGAGGAAGGTGGATTCTCTGAGAGAGACTAGCAGCAGGTTAACATATTATGCAGGGTCAAGGTCTTCACTACATGGATTTGTAGGTTTGGATGTGGCAGGTTACTTGGATGACAAGAGGTGCACCATAGGTTGTGTGGTGATTGGTCTTCAAAATTGAACTTGAAGAGGGATACAAGCCAGAAAATAAATTAGACGGTGTATAGGTACAAGTACAGTGCATGTGTTTATCTCCAAGTGGGAGATTGTTAGGTTGTGGAGCTAAAAATTTCACTGATGCAGACATGGAGGAGGTTGCTAAGTTGCAAAACAAGTTGCAGGGCAATCGACGTTGGTCTGATCAATCGACGTCGGTCATATTACAGTGCAAAAGCAACCGACGTCAGTTACGAGTCGGTCGACATCGGTCAAGAAGGAGTCGACGTCGGCAACATCTCTGTGCATGTAGTTTGCATGCGGGTTTCAGACTGGTCTATTTTTAGACAGGCAATTTGTATATAAAGACTATTTTTGGTCTTGAGTTGCGAGTCTAATTATTGTAATTAAGAAAGTCTAATTATTGTATGCATGAGATCTATATAATAGACTCATGGACTGTATTGTAAAATTGTACTAAAGTGAGAGAGCAAGAGTGCTAGATAGCCATTGTGGTTGTAGAGAGAGCAAGAGTAGCTCCTAGTTCCAAAGGGGTGCCGAGTGTGTGTGATCAAAAAGAGTTGCAGGTTGTGTAAGTTCTGGTAGAATATCCATCGGGGTACTGGTTGAAGAATCATAAGAACTTGGTGAGGCAAGGACAAGGGTTCTTCAGGGTGTAGAGACATCTACGTGGTAAGTAAGGTCTGGTGATTTGCAGGTTGTTGCAAGAGCAGGGAGATCTACTTAGAGTACGGTTGTGTACTTGGTGTACTGGCAGCATTATTATTGACTGGTGGAGGTGAACAACAACTCTATGTTTGAGTTGATTATTGTGATCGTAATTGAGAGAGTGAACTGTAGAAGGACAATTACAGGTGAACCCTAGAAGTGTGGGAGCTCTAGAGGTGTGGGAAGAAGAAGTGTGGCATCCTTTTTATTGTATTTTTTTCTGATTGAGTATTAATACAATTTGGTATTGTCTCTCACATCTTGTGTTGTTTCATATTTCTAGTTACTTATCATTCTGATTAAATTTCGTGTTTAGTTGCTAATACAAAGGTAATCAAGTGTGCCCTTAGTGGGCAGTAGGATCCTGACAGTTGGTATCAGAGCTAAGGTTGCAGGGAGCAGGTTTGTGTTTGATTACAGGTCACTCTCAAGGGTTTCAGATTGAGTGAGAATATAGCAATGGTAGAAGAAAGTAAGCTACGAATGGAGAAACTGAATAGCACGAATGGTTTGATTGATGGAAAGAAAGAGCAAGTAAAGAAAGATTGTTGGTTGGTAGCAGATCAGCATGAAGAAGCAGATGTTGCAGGTGTTGTTGCACAAGTTGCTCTGGATAAAATAAAATATTGGTTTATAGATTCTGTTGCCTCTTTTCATGCAGCTTGAAATAGAGCATCTTTTCATGGGTATGTCCAGGGAGACTTTGCAGAGATTTATTTAGGGGTTGGTGAGCCTTGTCAGATTATTGGCAAAGGAGAAGTGAAGCTAAAATTGCAGACGGGTAACTTACGGGTGTTGAAAGAGGTCATGCAGTTCCTAATCTTAGAGATGAGTATAATTTCTTCAAGAAAGTTGGGTGATGAGAGATGCACAATAACTCTCACAGTGGATGCACTTGAATTAGACGGTGGTAAGAAAGTAGGTATCCTTTATCTATCTACTTATATTATTGATTCACCTTCTGTTGCAGAGATGTGGTTTTGTACGCTTGGTCACATATGTAAGAAGGGAATGCATGTTCTGAAGCGAAAGACAGATGTCTTTGATAAACTTAAGAACTGGAAAGCCTTGGTGTTCATGGAGGAGATGATGGACATAGATCAGCTGAGTGGATTGAATTATTCTGAGTAGGGCTGTGTTGATTTGGACAGAGTTTTGATCCAAGGGAGCTCGCGGGTAAAAAGATCATCACTCACAAGAGAACACAGGTACTGACATCAGTCAGTAGAAATCGACGTCGAACAGACAGGTACCGACATTAGTCATGTGTAGACCAGCAGAGTCAGTAGTGTCGGGCAGGTGGTAACCAACGTCGGTCAAGGAGAACCGACGTCGGTAGTAACGGTCAGTCGCAGGGAACACGACGTCGGTCGGGTGCAGATTGAGAGATGGTTGAGATCGGTCACTGGAACGGATGTTGGGCGGACAGCAAGCTGTCAAAGAGTCTCAAACGCCCATATGGATGACTGAAATGGTAAGTGGACCTCATATTCGTTGTTCACCTTCTTACTTATTGCTCACTGATGGTCAAGAACCAGGAAGACGTGAAGAGGCAATGCAGGTAGAATCCAAAAAATAGTGGGAGCATGGCATGAATTCTTCAGAAAATAACCAAGTAGGAGATTTGGTAGATTTGAAAGCACTGACAAATGAATGGACTCTCAAGTTAAAGAAGAGAGTGGATGGATACGTGAGACGGAAGGCCAGTGTATATGGTCTTGAGAAAGCTGCAGGATAGTGGTACAGGGTTTGACAGGTGGATGATGAAGCAGGACTTTAGTCAATGTCAGTGTAACTATTGTGTTTGTCTTTACCGGATTGAATGATGATTGCAACATTATCCTGTTACTGTTGTGTGGTTGCTTGTTGTAGGGTTACACATGCAGAGAGTTTCTGAGCTAAAGGTAAAGTTAGTTCAGATGTATGTCATGAAGAATTTGAGCGCAGTGAAATTCTTTGGCATAAGAGATATGAAAGATCACAGGTTGATTTTATCTCCAGTGGGAGCTGATGTGAAGAAGGTGTTGACAGAGTTCAATTTGCAGGATGTAGAACCGATAAGCACACCAAGGGCTGGACAGCTTAGAACAATGTTGGAAATCACATGAGGTCGAGTGTACACCTGAGTTTTTTCAAGCAGTGAGAGTTGTCAGAGAGTTTGGAGCCAATTCGGAGAAAGTGGATTCTCAGTTATCTGAGAGAGACTAGCAGCAGATTAACATGTTATGCAGGGTCAAGGTCTTCACTACATGGGTTTGTAGGTTCGGATGTGGCAGGTCACTTGGATGACAGGAGGTGCACTACACATTGTGTGGTGGTTGGTCTTCAAGATTGAACTTAAAGAGGGATACAAGCCAGAAAATAAATTAGACGGTGTACAGGTATAGGTACAGTGCAGCTATTTATCTCCAAGTGAGAGATTGTTAGGTTGTGGAGCTAAAAGCTTCACTGATGCAAACATGGAAGAGGTTGCGGAGGTTTCTGAGTTGCAGAATAAGTTGCAGGGCAACCGACATCGGTTTGATCAATCGACGTCAGTTATATTACAGTGCAGAAGCAACCGACGTCGGTTATGAGTCGGCCGACATCGGTTAGGAAGGAGCCGATGTCGGCAACCTCTGTGTGCATGCAGTTTTCATGCGGGTTCTGAACTGGTCTATTTTTGGACAGACAGTTTGCATGTAAAGACTTTTTTTGGTCTTGAGTTGCGAGTCTAATTATTGTATTTTAAAAAGTCTAATTATTGTATGCATGAGATCTATATAATAGACTCATGGGTTGTATTGTAAAATTGTACTAGAGTGAGAGAGCAAGTGTGCTAGATAGCTATTGTGCTTGTATAGAGAGCAAGAGTAGCTCCTCCTAGTTTCAAAGGGGTGCTAAGTGTGTATGATCAAATAGAGTTGCAAGTTGTGCAAGTTCTGGTAGAATATCCACCTGGGTACTAATTGAAGAATCATAAGGACTTGGTGAGGCAAGGACAAGGGTTCTTCAGGGTGTAGAGACATCTATGTGGTAAGTAAGGTCTGGTGATTTGCAGGTTGTTGCAAGCGCAGGGAGATCTACTTGGAGTATAGTTGTGTACTTGGTGTACTGGTAGCGTTGTTACTGACTGGTGGAGGTGAACAACAACTCTATGTTTGAGTTGATTGTTATGACTGTAATTGAGAGAGTGAACTGTACAAAGAGAATTACAGGTGAACCCTAGAAGTGTGGGAGCTCTAGAGGTGTGGGAAGAAGAAGTGTGGCATCTTTTTTATTGTATTTTCTTCTGATTGAGTATTAATACAATTTGGTATTGTCTCTCATATTCTGTGTTGTTTCATATTTCTAGTTACTTATCATTCTGGTTAAATTCTGTGTTTAGTTGCTAATACAAAGGTAATCAAGTGTGCCCTTAGTGGGCAGTAAGATCCTAACATTAATAAATGACCTTCAAACCAAATAAAAAATTGAACCCAAGTTAAAACAAGCTTAGTACACAAATGGCGAACCCACTTTGACACACCAACCCTTAGAACTTAGAAAGGTTTAATTTTGAATGTGTATTATAAATGAAGGATTTAAATAAATTGGGTAAAAGATCTAGACTCAATTGGGTAGCATAACTACGCCAAAATGGATGTCATGCCACAAAGCTTTTGATAACAAATTGAACAAGGAAAAGATGAATTTTCTATTTGGACAACGTAACGCCTCCCTTGCTCAAGAAAATTGAGGACAATGTGTTTTGGTTAAGTTCATTGAGTTAACAAGTAGTTTTAGACACAAATCAAGACCAAGTAAGCTAATGACAAATAACAAACGTCTTAAGTCTAAACTAACAAGGTATGGCATAGTGAGGTCTACTAAACTAGCAAGATTTTGATCATTCTAGGAGAATCAATTGCACAATGACTTTCACGTCAAACAATGCAAAAAAAAGCATGGATTTTGGGTCTGTATCACTTGACTTATTGCAAAAAGGTCTAGTCTTTTTTGCAACCACTACATCTTATTGTTCACTCAGTGTAGTGTGATGTCCAAAGTGCCACTACATCCCATGTGTAACTCCAAAGGAGATAAATGAAGTCAATGTCGGGAGATGAAACCTCAGGTCAAAGCTTCCCTAAAAAACTTGTGGGAGGTGATGAAGTCCCCTTTGCAAGCCAAGTTTGCATTAAAATAAAGAAAGCATAAGATAGAAAGACTTTAGGGTCATTTTTAAAATCACCCAAACTTTAATGAGTTTTTAGGTAGTGATTTAAGTGACATTCTTTCTAAGCCTTAGACTAGGCTATTTGCAATAGGAATGCCACTTTTGATTTCAAGGGTTCCCTATAGGGAACAAATGGAAGAACATACACGCAACATTCCTCTCTTTGCCAAACAAAATCTAATTAAACAACTATTGCAAGTAAAAATTGACAAGTGTATTCAATTTTAAACCCAAATGAAATGTTTGGTGGTGTTCTTTTTAACCCCTTGGTCTTAGTTGTAAACTTTGAAAACATTCACCAAAAAATCTAAGAGTTCTTTGTTAAACACCAAAACAAGGTTCTTAATCAATTTTTAAGCATGCAAAGGTGATTTAAACATGTTTTGAGCAAATTTTAAACTTGGTCCTGCAATAAAATTATTAACATGTCCTTTAGCTTTGAAGCCCTTTTGATTTTGAAACAACAAACTTTGAAAAAGTAGGTCTTGGGTATGTGTTTTTGAAAAAAACACAGTGATCGACGTTGATTATTACCATCAAAGTCGATTACGTCCAACCGAGATCTAACTGATGTCAGTTCTATTAATCGACATTGGTTAAGCTACGTAACTGATGTTGGTATTTCTACCAACGTCGATTATTATGTAAAAACCATGGCAACCAAAAATGGCAAAATGAAGTTAGAAAATCAATTTGTAAGAGTTTTAAAGGCTCAAATAAATATTTTAGAGTTGCAAAGTGATCTTCTTTAGGTGTAGGATGCGTCTAGTCCCATCGGACGTGCCAAGATGTAGAGAGGATTACAAAGCAAGTTAATCAAACATTAATCCATAAATAGTGAAACATGCATAAAGAACTAACTAACCAAGCCTATCTATTCCTATGGGAATTACAAAGGATAGCAAGAAACAAATGAAAGAAAGCAACACTATATTACCTTCCCAAATAGATTCACCATACCCATGTGGCTCAAAAACATGTTCTCCCTTGATCAAGCATCCTTGTCTTTGCCAATAATGGTGGTAAACTCCTTCAATGCCTCAAGAACACTCCATAAAACCTAGGCTCTTGATTGTAAATCATTAAACTAGCATATCAATGAAGCTTTGTGGAAATAATTTAGCATTGTAACTTTGCAATATTCAAGCTTTGAAGATATTTGAGCATGATAATCTTGCACCAAAATAGCTTGGAAATGATGTTCATGGCCTCTCTATTTATAAATTTTTGAGATTGGTCAGGATCAACCTGAACCGTCCATCTTGAGATGATGTGTGGTTGAAGATAATCTTAATATTTAGAATTAAATCTATAATTATCTTCATCATGACCTTAGAAGAAGAGGCATGGGAGGCATTAACTAGGCATGGATGGCCCATAATCCTGATATTTTATGCACTTATGGCTTGATGGATGCCACCCCATAAATGATGTACTAGGTGATGTAGATAATAGAAATTAATTTTCAAAAAGAAATATTCAACAACTCTCATGAAAAATCTACTTAAGCTCTTGATTTGGATTAATTAGCCTTAAATAAAGTTAATCAACATTTGTGCAAGTATTTGAAAATAGGTCATCAATTAATCAAAATGGTCAGAAAGTCATATTACTGGGTCGTATTTTGACTGGAGAGGAAATAGAAGGTGACATTAGATGTGTTGGAACCGCATTCCCATTTAGGATGTTTCCAATAGCAAATAACAAAGGCATATGACATGTACCAATAAATTAGAAGAAAAGAGTGATCCAAAGCACTAAATGGCAAAATGATCATTTTGGCTCGAAATGATCTAATCAAAGTTAGTTGGCTCATAAAATGCATTGCCCTATTTAGAGATATTTTGACCTAAACTGGCACTTGTAAGTGACAAGTTTGAACCATTTAATGTGTTTTATGAATTTTGACCTAAAATGTGTATTTGAGTGCAATTCAAGTAATATTGACAATTTCAACACAAATAGTGTTGGGAATTGGATGTCTACAGAGCCATGCATAGCAAATAATAATTGCATAGGCAAAAATTATAAGAACTTGAATGTTTTACTTGAAATATGATGTACAATCTCACAAATGAGAACAACAAACAAGTATACAAGCCTTGAATACGCATACTAGAAACGACTTGCAAAAAAATAGAACCAAAACATTAATAATTTATTCTAGCATTGTTATTACATAATAAACAAAAAAAATCAAAGCAAGACATATGCAACCCTCAGTGGAAACCCTAATAAATCTTTAGAAAACAACATGCAATGCCCCAATTGAAACCCTAAACAAACCATTGCAACAAAAAATAAATTACCTGGAATGCAAAGCTCCGTCGTAGCAACCCTCTGAATATGTCATTGTACTCGAACCATTTTTTAATAACAAAATGCCATGAAAAAATCCAACATTCAATGACAAACAATAAAATGTATTAATAAACATAGCCTCCACAAATTTAGCATTCAATACCAATAAGATATACACCCTGTGCAATTATCACACATCGTCTTTGTCGCATTAGTGTTGCCTCGAACCACGTGAAACTTGCAGTAAGATGTAAATCTTATGACCAATCAAATTACAGGAAACAATAATGTTTTATATTTGCGTTAAACAACTTGTAATTCGGCCTTAGATAATAACTATATTTTTAGCTTGCATGCAAAAAGGTGTCATCTAATTGGTTACCGAAATAGAGACTAATTCCATGTTAAAAAAAAATGATGCATATAGTCTTTGCGAGAGATAAACCCTCTTAAACTAATAAATGATGTGATGTAATTTTAGTACGCATTTGTAAATGTGTTTGAATAATTTTTAAACTTTTATTCTTAATAAAACACTTAACAAAAATAAAATACAGTATATGATAAATAATAATATTGAATAAGTAACAAACATTAAAATCTGATATGAGATTAATTTATTAATTATAACTAAACAAACATTTATGGTATGGAGATGAGAATATTGGCATGTTCTTTCTATTAAAACAAAATCAAATAAACAATACCTCAACTACAATGTGGCATGGCTCTTCTATTGAAATAGAAATTAAAAAATGATACCCCACTACAATGTGGTACATATCATCCAAATCTTTATATTTTTGTCAGAACAAATAAATTATGACATTGTTCTATGTTTATAGAACAATCTACTACCATACCAAAATTATCTATCATAAATGTTCACTTGGGGAAAGTTTTGTTAGCATTCGGTTTTGGCTTCTGCATCGATATTCCTCACCGCTCAGACCTGCAAATTACCTCTGGTCAAACAAAAACAAAGTTTGTGTTCAAAACCATAAATACATTTATAACATATAATGATGACCTTAACACTAAATAAATAACTTTAAACAGAAAAACTGAACCTAAAATACTAAAAAAGCTTGCCTGCAATGGCAGTTTTAGCGGGCGAGGAAGACGGTGGAGTGCGCCGCCAAAATTGAGCTTAATGTGTCATATGGCGAAAAAAAAAAGGTGGTGTTTGAAGTTTTTTATTTATCACAAGTCAAAAGTGATATTAATGATTTTGAATTAAGAGTCATTTAGGATTATATTTTGTGTTTTAAGTTTAATATAGTTTGTAGTTATAGATTTTGTCTTTTAAGTTATTTTATTTTTAAAGTAGTTTTATTTGTCTTTTCTTCTTGAAGATAGATATATGTATTGTATTTGAAATATTAAAATAATTTTCTCTGTTCTTTTTTTTTAATGATGGATACATATATTATATCGAAAATATTGGATGGAATAAAAATCGATATTGAAGAACCAAAAATTCATTTTCAAAACTCTTTACCTCATGGAAGTCTTAAAAATCTTAAAATCTTATTACTTTCGAGTTAATAAGTTTAAGTATCTTAAGATATCATTTTGAGTCTTAGACCCAAGAGTTTTTAATTAAATAGTCAAAGATTTTTAAAAAATAAATTTTTACTTCAATTATACATGAACGTATTATCGAGATAACCGACGTCTGTTATTTGACAAGTATGTCAAACTTATGAGAGATATTTCCTAAAAAATTCCATGCACATGAACCTCAAAGACAAATTTTCTAAGTAACAACATACAAAAGGATGGAGGCAACGGAGGAATGAGGACTTTCAACAATCTCTTGTTAGCCACTAGCAAAGGGACCGCGTAGTGATTTGGCGGCATGTTTTTCATTTTCAGTATTTTCATGTTTCCGGTGTGTGTTAAATAAAATCATGTTGACATTTGGGAAAGAAACATGTTCCAAAGAAATATTATTTGATAGCACAAGAAGATTTCAAGATAAACTCAACATGGATCGTTGACCAAATAGTTCAGGAGCTCTAATAATCTAGAGGATTCAAAATTCAGGAACTCAGGGGATGGAAACAATCCCACGGAACTCAGTTTAGGAGCTATGCCTTTATAAGGTTTCATTAAACAACTTGATGAGTTGTCTCTGGGCTAAGCACTGTTTTTAGATAGTGGTATGAGAAACAGATGTTTGTCTTTTCCCATGTTCACATTAAAGTAAGGAATGTTGAGGAAAGTCTTGTTAGCATTCACATGGGTGAGTAAATATATTGTAATAAGCTATATAAAATTACTAAGAGTTATAACAAAACTCACATAGATAAACTTGAGAGAGAAGTGGGGAAAAAATTCTGAAGGATAAGACTTGACTTCTACTTCATAGGATCAAAAAATTGTATAAATATCTCTCAAGTAATTGAATAATATAGACCTAAATGTATTGATTATCCTAAATTGAATATCAAATAGGAGAAATTATGTGATTCCCAATAACGTGAACTTATTGCGAAATTGTTATAGTTAAACTCTAACTAATGTTATCAAATCCTCATGACCATCATAATGTCAAAAACTACATATGGTTACTCATGGTCCAATCCATGTGAGCATTTCTAGTATCACAATCATAAGCTCAACTAAAAATATATATAATATTCAACAATATGATGAGTCCAAGTACTAATATTGGACCATCAACTTAATCTATCCAAATTACATTATGAAACATCTTGAATAGCAAAGATTATCACTGAATCAACAAAATTACTAATTTACATAAACATTCCAAATCTTACAATCAAACAAAACATTAAATAAGGTTTTTCCTTATATTATACCCTAATCCACCTTCAAAACAAACTCTTAAAATAAAAACAATGTTATCGATGTGTTTCTCCAATCCATATGCTACCAAACTTTTTTTTTAATTATTTATATTCTACAAATCACTTATGCACGGCCATGTACTTTTTCTCTTTCCATTTCTACATTATTATGGATATAGCTCATCTAGTGAAATCAATATACTTAACAGTTCATACCAAATACAATGATATTTTAATAGTCCTTTTCAAATATTATACTAGTTCATATCAAAAAAAAAAAAATTAATATTAAAATATGAATTAATTACTACAAATTCAATTCTCTACAATATAATGTAGCATATTAACTAACTTAAATATTAAACTCCAACAATAATATAACAATAAAAACTATTCGTTAGCAAATATCTTAAATAAACATGAATTAAACACATTGTGTCCTTGTTTATTTAGAGCCGTACATATCTCTTCTCCTGCGTGTCTTTCCCAAACTCTTTCTTACCCAAAATTTTATAGATGTCTCAAAAAAGGACATGGATTTAAGGATAGATTCAAGCCCATTCACTCTATACCACCATAGAGCCATCCTCACAAATTTTTTCTAGATATAACTCCCTTCAACGTCTCTGGAGAAATGCAACATATTGCATATGGATGAAATAATTTCATGCTTTCTTAAAACAAATTTATTGGATCCATAGTCCTTGAACACTCTTCAAACAACCATCTCCATCTCAATCGCAATCTCAATCTCACACCTTTGTTAATTCTTTGTTGCACACCCACTGCACATGTGCACACCCACTGCACATGTGCACACCACACTTCTCCCCACATTTTCATGCCTTCTGCTACTGCACCTCGTGCCAACAATTTCTATGGATGTCCTCGCAGATATTTAAAACGCTCACGCTTCAATCAAACATGCCAAACATTTGGAGCATCCAACCAACGTATTTTGCACATCCACGTTATTTTATTTTGAAGGATTCCTCTCAATCTTTTGACAAACACGAAAATTGAGCATTTAGATTCAGCACAGAGTATTTGTTGAGGAGCTCCCACAATATTTTATCAAAGCTCTTAAAATACAATTATGTTTTCTTATGTACACTTTGTAGTATAACAATAAAATGGTCTCTCTTAAACCATAAACTCTTAATTCTTTAATCAATTTTAATCAATAATATCTAACAAAAATATTTCTTATTCACAATAGCCCAAAATATTTAAGAAAAGCTTCGTAACAAAAAAAAAAGAATAATGTACAAAACACTAACACTAAATGATATTCATTGAGATAAAGTTTATCTTATAATTAAAGTTCAAACATTATATTTATATGATTAGAAATGTAACAAAGTTACTAAGGTTAGATCTTACCAAACTAATCAAAATGTTGGAAGGTAGTAAGTAAATTTGTATCTTTTATTATTTAAAGTATTTGACAAGAAAGTAATGATATAAATTTTTAGAAGAATTAGTTTATTTGAAAAAAAATTAAATTTAAAAATTGGAAATCCAAAATGCCAAAACCAAAAAAGAAAATTACATGGTGTAAAACACATACATTTTTTCATAAAATAGAATCTACCACATACATTTTCTCATAAAATAGGATCACTTAATGCAAGTTATAAACTTTATGACTTCTTCATAAACTCAACATTGATAGAATTTCAAAAGGAAATCCTAGATCTCAGAATTGGAGAAGAAATTGGAGGAATCATTAAGGATAAAAGGGGATATATCCTAAGTTTGTTTGTAATCAAAATTCCTTAGGCTACTAATAATATGGAAGGATAGGTTTTAGTCCAAAGTCTTAAATTAGTTATTGGTTATGAATAGTGGTATTAAAAAATTGGATGTGGAAGGTGATTTAGTGGTCATTATTGACTAACAATAAATGAATAAAAAATTTCAAAATTCATACTTGATTAAAAATAGATATCTTCTTAAAAAAATTTACTTATTTAATATAATAAATATTAATCAAATAGTGGATTTTTTTAAACTAATATAAAGATTTAATAATTTTTAAGATGGGGATTTATTAATATCTACAAGTAATACCTCTTTTCTTTTCTTGTTTTTAATTAATAAAAAAAATTATAATCTTTCTAATGATTAAGGAGAGATCCCAAAAGCCTTAGCTTTAGTTTGTTTTGCCTTAGTTATAATGGAAGTTCACTTCTCGAGGGGAGAGTCATGTAAAGAAAGAAAAAGGAAAGCAAAGTCCTATTAAAGTTCATGATCGCATGGACCTTAAAAGGAAAGCAAAGCCATGTTAAAGTTCATGATCGCATGGACCTTTTTAATGGTGTAGGAGGTAGCTTATAACATATGAGACTTCATGCTTCCACTATACAAGAAGCATCTAACTATGCTTCAAATATGAAACATACATACCTTACGACATGAAAGGTTTGAAGGGAAGAGACATTCAAACCCTGTCAATCTTACCAATAATGATGACACATTTATGACATATTAAAGCAAGGGAATGCGATTTTCCTTCAAGTTTTTTCTTTCCTCTTTTATCTTTTCTTCACTCATCTGCTCTGTTACGCTCTTTGTTCCTTTGTTCTCCAATGGCAAAATTGACTAGACAAAATAGGAAAAACTGTGTGGTTCTAGCTCCTGCAGAGGGGACAAAAATCAAGAAGAGGGGATTTGAGAAGCCCCCCAAGGAAGATGATCTTCATACCCCTGTTCAGAGTACGATCATTTGGGAGGTTTTCAATACTCCTTATTTCGTGGTGGAATTCATTCAGAGCATGATGGAAGAGGAGTGTATAAAAACTGATGGGAAAACGTGGAATGCAGACAAACTCAGGGCTTTGTGTCAATTGAAAATTAAAGAAGATGGGTATGATGATATGACACAAAAAATTATCATGTTGACAGATGAAAATAGCAAAAAACAAACAATAAGGGCAACACTCAATTTTCTGGTGAGTCAATTGTGCAATAACTTTGTTGTTTTAACGAAAAATATTAATGAAATTATGCATGTGGCTAAAACTTGGTTTAATCATGTGGAAGGTTCTTCTCAACCGAGCCGGGCGAATGTGAAACCTAGTGTTATTGTTTGTCATCCTTGTGTTTATGAAGATGATAATCCTACTCCTAAACATAGGGGATTCATGCACGATTGACTCGATTGCTAAGGTGAATTGGAAAAATACCATGTATGCCTAACGAAACTACCGTATCCAAGTTTCTACAAGGGTAAAACCCCCACTTCCCTATTTAGCAACAACAATCCCTCCAGATTGGGACAACACTAAAAGCCATAATATAACTTTGCTGAAATGGGCAGTTTTAAAGAAATTATTGATGTAAGTTATGAGATTGACTCATCGATGCGCTCGTCCAAATGTTGTAGTAGTTGAAATGAGGTTACGTGTGCGAGTTCCAATGATTTTCAAGGTCACCGATATGATTGGATTGCTGACAGATTTTATGTCCAGAGGATTGACTCTCAAAGATTTCTTACATGTCATTTCTGGAGGACGGGTGGAAAGATAGATGTTAAGTATTTCTGTTTTTTGAAATATTTGTCAATATTATATTTTTTATTTGATAAGGTAAAAGTCACGAGTTTTGAAAATCTCAAAATTTAATACAGAAGAGAGAAAAATGAATCGTTTACACACAAATAGGACGCCTCTACCTGCAGCAATGGGACAAGCATAACAAAAACAAGATCAATATGCCAAAAATAATAAACAAGTTAAACCAGACAATAGTTCTAACCAACCGCTTTTTGTAGATTTTTCAACAAACTTCTACTTTCTTTCTACCTTCAACAACTATCTTCTATGGTTTTGTTCGGAGTCCCTCCGAGCAAGGACTTTCAGCACAAATTCCCCAATCAAAGGGTGATACAGGACTACGGTAACACTACTTTTGTACCTTTTTTCTTTTTCTAACCTTAGTCAAGCCTTCCTTATCTTCTGCAACAACACAGCGCTGAGATTTGTCTTTGCCACTAAGTCCTCGGATGTTTATGCTTTCAATAATTCCATTCCTGGGTTTTTCTCGGAGGAGACAACTGAAGCAAAAGGGACAACCGTGTTGTGGCTTTCCTTGGAGAGATTAGATCTTTCAGTAGAACATCTTCAGATTGAGGGGGACTTTTAAGGTCTTCATTTACAACAAAAGGTTCAAGATCTTCCAAATGTGACATAGAATCACTATCAGAACCATCTGAATCTTCTTCAGCATCCACATGTAGATGGTCAAAGTTGTACTCTTTCCACCAAGAGAATTCCTTCTTTTTCTCTGAGGGAACTGCAGTTTTTTATCAAATGCCCTGTATCAAAATAGCTACGACAACGAAATAATAAACCTTCGTAATCTAAGGGTTAGGACCAAGAGTGATCCCAAACTTGCGAAGTGATATTTTCAAGTAAATTCTTCAAAGTATCAATATTCACTAGAATTCTAGCAAAAGTAATGTGATTAAAATGATCGGTGTCTGGGTGCATTTGCAGGTAATTACCCGATGATTTACCAATAGCCTTTAGATTGGATTCAATCCAAAACTAAAGAAGAAGGACAAGGCAGGGGAACCCAAATGGATTTTATATTAAGTGGTTTTGTGAGAGGGTTGAAAGCAAGGGAGCATGGTTTGATGACCAAGGGGTGGTGATTCAATCCCCAAAAATTGTTTTGAATCTTTTCCTTGTCTTCAATATTGCAAAAGGCAATAATAAAGAAACTTTTTGCACAAAGGTAAATATCAAGAGTCCCTGTTAAGAGGGGTTGCCAATGCTTCAAGATCCAAGCATGCAACGCTTGATATTTTGGCCAGTAATCCATGAATTTGCAAATGAGACCTTTGACTGAGAAGAAGAATTCTGATCTGATCACTTGTTTGACCTCCTCATTAAATATCACAAAGAAGATGTAGGTTTGAGAGGTATGGGCTTTGCTTTTAAAGTTGTCTTATGAGATATTGCCTCAGTGAAGGATATATGCTTTCAAGGATCCACCGCAACTTCCAATGCCATGACATCCAAGACTCTATTGGCAACAGGGATTCTGCGATTGGTTGGGAGGGGAGCAGGGGAAAGCATTTCAAAAAAATTAGTTCTTTCATGGCCGACATGGACAAAGGAACCATTTGCATCACCAAATCTGATAGAAGCTTCCTTCCACTTCAGATTTTGCTCATAGATCTAAGTTGAGTCAATTGTGTGCTCTGCGCCTTCTACAACAATCTTCCGCACATGGTCCATCTTCTGCACAGCGTCCATTTTTCGCGCTACTTCAAACTTATGCGCAACGACAACGTTCTACTCAAAATCCCTAGAAACAAAGGAGCTTCTACCATGAGCAAGAAGAGAAGCGACATCAATATTCTGCGCAACGACGGCCTTCTGCCTAAAATTACCAGACATAAGAGAGTCTTTGCCATGAACGTGAAAAGAAGTAACATAGTCTTCCACACAGTGACGACCTTCTGTCCAAAATCTTCAAACACAGGGGAACTTATGCCACGAGTGAGAAGAGGAGTGGGAGAACTCATTTCAAATATTGCCAATATTGTGATAGCAATTAACTTTTTAAATTTTATTGTTGCTTCTATCAATTTTAGCTTAACATATTTGTTAAACTTTTGTGGCTTTTTAGCTTTTTCGATCTTTTGGGGCCAATCATTGTAATTTATTAACATCTTATCTCTATTTTTTTTGGGCTATCAAGTCTTTCACTGTTATTTATTGACTTGGTAGGTTTGGAACTCTTCAAGGTGAGGACCCCGCATTCCCTTGTGCTTAATATATAAAAGAAATAAAATAAACTAATCAATAATAGATTTTATCTCAACCACTAATTTAACTTCGACTCAAGAATCCGATCACAATATCCACATGAAATCCCTAAAATTCCAGCTAAGGTAACATGCTCCATAATACATTTATTTCAATTACAATTTGTTACATCCAACTTTGGACTGCTCTTACACACGTTTGCAATAGTAAAACTATTATTGAGCGAATTATAAGAATTGTTATAAATCTCTAGTTACATTTGACAATTGGAAAACAATCCTACTCATCTAGTTTCAAGAGAAGACATTAAAACTCATTAAAGCTTTGTACAAAACTAAGCAATATTTAATTATGATTGGCATATTGTGCCTTTACTCATTTTTCAATCATATATATATATTACAGCCCCATATGGAAGAAAAAGCCCAGAAGACAATAAAATGAAAATTTAAAAGAGGGCATACACTTACAAACAAACAATTTTCAACAAAACCAAAGGACAAGCTCCCCCAATTGTCCAAAACCACAAAGTGGAAATAGAACAAAAGAATAAATGCATGATAGTTCTGGTATGGCCTCCTTGATCATGATTCGCTTATCAATCTTTCTAGACTATTGTCCCGAATTATCATATTCATTAATGGTAGGCAGGGTTTTCATTTCAATAAATCCCCAATGGATTTGTATGTGAATTACATGCCTTTTAGAGTCTGGAAAGTAAAAAAGTTCTAGACCAACTTGAGAATTCTATGTAGTGGCATAAAAGCAACTAGAGAACCTTCACAACAAACCTATCTGATATCAAACTGCATACTCATTCTTGATCAACTACATGAAATATGCTAGAGCACAGTTTTTCTATACTAATCAACTACATGAACTAGCATACATATCTTAAATAAATCTATGTAAAATACAATGATATATATCATTCTCGAGGCAAGTCAAAATGTATGCTAGTGCCTCGAAACTGCTATATATTTGTGTATTTTACGTAGATTTATCTAAGATATGTATGCTAGTTTTAATTTTTATCTTATGTTGTTGGCTTTTAAATAATTAAATGCTAAAATTCTCACGCCATTACAACTCCTAACCTCCTCCCCCAAATGCCATTCTAGGAACACCTATCGATGTAATTATAACATACTAGAGAGCAATCCAAATTTTCTAGTCTCTTCTAGGGATAATGCAATTCAACTTTTACAAAACCCCTGTTAAAAAGGAAAATCTAATTCTTTTGCACCAAAATATTTGTAAAGCACTATCATGCCTTTTGTAAATTCAAAGCTTAAGAATTCCAATTTTTCACAATGTTTTTGTTCCCTTTTTTTTTTCGTTAGCATGAACATTGTGAATCTTAATAAAGAAACGAATCCTTGGAATCTTGGTATTGTGGAGAAAGAAAACATGATGCAACAACATATTGTCAATTGATCCAACACTGTTTATCGAGTTAAGTTGGAGTTGCTCGTCTTTAAAAAGGCATAAGCACAATATCATATCCTGTACGATAACAATATCAAAGTTAATATCTCTATTATGTAGAATATTATTGTTAGCCAGGGTCATATATATTGAATGAACGATCAAATATAAGTCAAAATACCTCTCCATAACTATTATTAAGGATCGCGTTGCCCAGTTGCCAACTATGATCTCTTCAATATGTTTTCTTTGTCCTGTAATCCTCTTATAAAATGGACTATTACCTGTTCTAAGATTCTTTAACTAATCCCTTGCAGCATTTTTGTGTCACATTTAATACAAAGTGATATCTGCTGTAAAGCACATATCAGAGTTTTATGCATGGAAGCCTAATACCTCCAGCCCATGTGAAAAGAGAAGATAACCCGTTTAACATCCACAGTTGAAACACAATATCAACGAAAAACTAAGAATATGGAACCAAACCAAATGAAACTAATTCTAGAGATTCAACTTCTCAGAGCAGTGAAATTTTCACGGTCTTTATCCACTGTACTAAATCACCAAACAATCCCAGATCCTTCGTAATATCTGCTGTAAAGCACATATCAGAGTTTTTTGCATAGAAGCCTAATACCTCCAGCCCGTGTGAAAAAGAGAAGACAACCAGTTTAACATCCAAAATTCAAACATGGTATCGACAAAAACGAAGAAAATAGAACCAAACCAAATTAAACCGATTCTAGAAATTCAACTTCTCAGAGCAGTGAAATTTTCATGTTCTCTATCCATTGTACTAAATCACCGAACAATCACTTCCCCAAATCCTCAAGATCAAAACTTTATATAATCAAAAGACAATTTAATAACCAGTAGATTTAATTATTGATTGAACAGACATATACTTCAATCAAAAGCCCTGGAAGCAGGGCTGACACAAATTACTTAAACGCATGCAATTATTCTTCATGTAGCAACCGGCCAAGAATGCAATAGTCCTCTTGACAAGATTGATTGTTGAAGATAACACACAAGAACACTTATTGTGCTCAATAGCTTCAAAGATAAAAATTGAATATCTCTCTTACATCTGTTCATTGGGAACAATTCGAAAATCCAAATGAGAATCCTGAAAGATCAACAGCAAATGAAAGGTGTCATGTTAGTCAAGCCTCAAGGTGTGGGTGTCATTCAACTTTAACATACTCTTGAATGAAAACAAATAATCCTGGTCATAGATTTCAAAATTGCTTACCTTAGGGGAATTTTGAACCTACATTAGCCAAGATAGCATGCACTCGATTTTGAAGGCAACAACCCAAATGACCCCAACAAATGGATAGAACTAGTGCAGATCCATATCAATATGGCTCTGATGTGCACTGAAAGGTATCCAAGAGAAACAGTGCCAATCCCTAGGTTCTTGCCCTAATGTTGTAGTGGGAATGGCACCTCAAGTCTTTTGGATACCCTCTCAGTGCATCTCAGATCCATAATAAGATGAATCTGCACTAGTATATATATGAATAATACAAAAAAATGTTATAATAAACACACATGTAGCCAACGCTATGAATCAAACTTTTCTTAAAATTTGAAATGCACCATCTTCTTGGAAAAGTTTGACTCATAATGTCAGACTGCATGTGTTACCTTTGTGATTTTTTAATTATTGTTAAGAATTACATATCTATTAAAAAAAGTCAGCCGTCAATTTTCCCCAGGCCTCCATCCATTCACCCACACCAAAAGATCAAGTTGATGTGGGATGTAGAATTTGCCTCTCAGCACACATATTAATGCTGTGATAAAAGAAATCAAATAATGCTAGTATCTGGGGCAAGCAATGTGGTGGTCCGGTTAAGGCAATGGCGATTTTCGTTCAAATGATGTGAAAGTGGTACAGATTGCAAGCCGTCCTCACAGAGAGAATCCACTGTGTGTGGTGGAGATTGAAATTGGGTGTAGTTTCAAGTTTTTTCAGTATGTTTTCTTCGTAGATTTGGAAGCTGCTTCATTTCGAGTTGTAAGGAGATGTCTTGATGAGCTGCGGTGAATTGTGAGTTTTGTGAGGGTTGTGGGAACTTACACCGCTCAATTTTTTTCTGTTTCCCACCTCTCATGTTTTTGAATCGTTTCACGTCCTAGCAGCCTGTCTGTCCTTACCAAGCGGGATGCAACCTACTTTTTCCTCCGTCCTTTTGGTCCTCTTCACATCCCTGCATTCGCCACGTCCTTGTTGGACGTGAGCCACGCAATCCTCCAATCTAAATTTCCCCATCCTCTTCACATCTCCGCATCTGCTGCGTAACTGTGCCTGGGTTGGCCCATTCTATTGGACGCGATCCACGCGGTCCTCCAATCTAATCTTTGGAGGAGCATCTATTATCTTTAAAGAAGACGAGAGTTAAGGTAGAGGCTATTCACTCACAGTGAATGCTTTTTTAGCAGAGGTTACAGCAGCTTCAGCCATCTTCTTCTTTTTAAATGGCCTTGCAAAAGTGATCCATTTCATATAGGCTCCCACAAAGGTTGCAGAGATCTGCCCTTTTCCCTGAGGATAGAACCCGTCTGTTTCTCCATTGAAGAGTCTCTGCTTCGCCACATTACTCTCATACTTATCTTGCTTGACCTTTCATCCTTCCTCTTTCACTTTGCCATTCTCAGATCACAGCATAAACTCAAAAGCTGCTATTACACACTAGTGAGAAGGATTTTTTGGGTGGAAAATATGTTTTCATAGAAAACCCTTTGATGGATTTAAATATGGTGGCTGCAACATTTAGTTACAACGGTCAGGTGCTTCTGTAACAATAGCTCGAGTATCTTTTGGTGCACGAGGAAGATAGTTGGGACCTAGGATTGATCACCTTTGAGGCCTCCCATCTAACTTTCTAGCTAGCTTCAAGGCTAATGAGGCGAGCAATGTAGTGGATTTGTGTACGGGTGTGGCCTGAGCGTGGCCCCTAACTCTGAGCACAGTTGTGACTGCTCCAGTTTCGAAGGTATTAGTTTTTGTGTGTGGTCCTCCTCATGAGTTGTCCCTAGGGGATGGATAAAACAGTGTTGTGTTAGCTATGGAGAAGGCAATCTCTACCATGGATAAAGCGGTCTTCGAACAAAAATCTATTTCCCTAATGAACTTGATGCAGCAGATCTGTGAGAACAAGGACATTCAGGCATTGTTCCAAACTTTGATTGAAGAATTGATCCATGATCAGACCAAGAAAGTCCAAAAGGATTCTGAGTAGAGAGAGGTTCTTTCCACTCATACTGAACCTGAAATTCAGAGGGCATCCCGGTCCCATCAAAATCAGGCAAATAACCAGGGCAATTGCTCAGTTGCAAGGATAAAAGCAAGTTCTTGTTTGAAGGCAATCCTGACTAGTCCTACTGTTAGAAAAGTTAACAGTACAGAAATAAATATAATCACAGTGAAAAGCAATAAATTAGACAAATCAGAAGTACACAGTTTTATGTGGAAAACCTGTAAGTGTTCCAGGAAAAACCATGGGGCCAGGGTCTCTCAGTATTTTATTTATATCAGGAATCAATCTGCTGTTACATCAATGGCATAACCACTCTCTAGCTCCAATCACTATCAACCATACTACCATACCTTTCTCCTAATTCATGAGTTCCTTTTATAGAACTCAAATTTAAAATTGCGGTACAAAACTGCGTGTAGTACAAACTGTGTGTCATACAACCATGTAATCCATACATGTACAAAGCCCTAAAAAGATGACGTACAGATGCCAAATTTTCTCCAGCTCGACCTGAACAGTCTAAGGATGTTGCATGGGGGCTACAACGAGCCCCCCTGCAACCCCCTAGGATTTAGGCCTTCGGCCACGAGTGGAACTGGTCGCCAACTGCCATGTCAATGCTGGAAGAATAAAACTGACTTCACATACCAACATTCCAAACTTTGATTGAAAAATTGATCCAAGATCAGACCAAGAAAGTCCAAAAGGATTCTCAGTAGAGAGAGGTTCTTTCCACTCATACCGAACCTGATATTCAGAGGACATCCCGATCCGATCAAAATCAAGGAAATAACCAAGGCAATTGCTCAATTGTGAGGATAAAAGCAGGTTCTTATTTGAAGGTGACCTTGACAAGACCTACCATTATCCTAGATCCCCAAATGATGGACAAGGAAGCAACAGTCTTGGAATCAAGGTCAATTGTTGGGTAATTCAATGGTATTTGGCTATCTTCAGAGGAACCGATTAATTGGGCTTCCACAACTTGGAAAGTGTATCTTCCTTTCTCTTTCTCCTACCTCCCCAAAGGCTTCTTTGTTGTCACGTTCTCTAACAAAGAAGATATAGACAATTTTTTGGGGGGAGGTCCTTGGTTTTTGAAGAATGTTAGTCTTTCTATTTTTAATTGAAAAAAGGATCTTGATGTTTTTTAATTGGATCTTCAGAGCACTCCAATCTGGATCAGACTTTTTGGTCTACCCTTAGAATTCTGGAATGGCTACGCCCTGCGTCATATTGGATATGAATTTGGATCCCATTAGACATTGATCTTGCAACTTTGAATAGATCTAGAGGTGCTTGTGCTAGATTGTGCATCAGTGTTAACTTGAACAATCCTTTGGTCAAAGAAATCAAACTTGTGCTTCGTGACCACACTTAGGCCCAACAAGTTGATTACGCGAAGTTACCCTTCAGGTTTAATGGTTGCCATGCCCAGGGTCATTTATGGGCAGAATGCCCCCTCTTGGCTAATAAAATGTCCTCTTAAGGACAAATTATACATTATAGAAATTCACAGTAAAACCCTAGCCAAACAATTATTTTCTGGTTTCTTCTTTAAACCCTAGAAACTGAAAAATACAGACTACTGCGGTGCCAAAATAGGGCACAAAAATATTATCTTATCCCTCAACAATTATAGAAAAACTAGCAAATATTATAATCAAAGATTCCCACATTTAAAACAGATTTTACGACAAGGTTAGAGCTGGAAAATTAGGATTAAATACCCACTACTGTTTGCCTCTGCCATACATCATTTTCAGGCTTGAGAAAGCCTCAAATACATTCACCACACCTTAAAATTGAGATTGCTGTCTCTATAAATGCTGCATTGTCTTCCCTCACTGTTCGCTGCCCCTTTTTGGGGTCCTTTTTCCACTCACCCAGCTCCTCTATGAGTTCGCCACCCTTGACAGCTCCACCTTGGTGCTGAATCCAATGGTGTTCAAAAAACACCTCTAAACACCTGTAGTTATCCAATACAACCCCTGAATTAGGGCTGCCCAACTGATTAGTAAGGGTTTCTGTCCTTACTAGTTCTCTGATAAGGGTTTCCATCCTCAAAGGTCTGAAGCCTTGCGTTTTCGTGCTAAACTTCTGCTCTTTATTATTTCAAATCAAATTCTCCATGACTTTGCCATTTTCTTTTCTTCCTTTTATATCCTTCCTCTTAAATGTGGCACCCAACTTGGAGGGAGGGTTATGTTAGTAAGAAAAGATAACTCTTTTATAAGAGTACTTTCTCACATGCCCCATAAAAGCCCCTCTTTTAAGGTAGTACTAAAAAGCAATTTTTGAAACTAAACAATTAGAACCCAAACATTTCCCTCTTCTTTCAACTCCCTTAACATTTGGGAAACATGGAAAATTAGGCTAAGGGTCTTCAATGCTTTATCAAAGAGAAGGGGACATTACAGTCCTTCCCTCTCAAAATTGTTTGTCCTCAAGCAATTGCAAGTTTGGGTGCTGCAAAATGGCTGCCCCTTCCCAAGTGAGATCCTCAAGTGACAAATCCTTCCAACGAACTAAGTATTTTGTGATGCTTCAGTCCCTAAGTCTCCTTTCCCGTAATCTTATGATGAAATCTAGAACCAAAATTAACTTCCCTTCATCATCAAGCAGTGGTAACACAGTGGAAGAGGTAATGTGCTGTCCAAGTGCCCTTTTGAGGCATGACACATGGAATACATTGTGAATCCGACTACCCTCAGGGAGCTCCAGCGCTTAAGCCACTTCCCCAATCCTTCTTGGAATCTTGTAAGGACCATAAAAGTGTGGTTTCAGTTTTTCTGCTCCACTTTGCTTGAGGGATGACTGTGTATAGGGCTGAAACCTTAAAAAGACCATGTCACCAACCGCAAACGTCCTCTCTACTCGATGCCGGTCTGAACACTGCTTCTGCTGATTTTGGACCCGCTGAAGGTTTCTTTTAAGCTGCTCTAAAATATCAATGCTCTGTTGTAACAAGTCTACTGCCCCCAAAACTCTGTTATCCAATAAAATCAGATCTACAAAAGAAAAAGCATCATACCCATACGATGCTTTGAAAGGGGACATGCCGATAGACGTGTGGTATGACGAATTGTAGCAATACTCCGCCATGTACAACCACTTATTCCACATTGTTTGTTGTTCTGAAACAAAATTTCTGAGGTACCCTTCCACCCATTTATTCACTGTCTCGACTTGCCCATCAGTTTGTGGGTGGTAACTAGTGCTGGGAGTCAACTTTGTACCCACCAAACGGAAGATTTCTTGCCAGAATAGACTCATAAACTAGCTGTCCCGATCACTTACAATGTTCCTTGGCAGCCCATGAAGTCTAAAAACGTCCTTTAAAAAAATATCAACCATGGTAGGAGCACTGTACTTCGCTGGAAGTGCAAAAAAATGTGCATATTTGGTAAAACTATCCACCACAACAAATATACAATTCTTACCTTGGATCATGGGCAGTCCCGTGATGAAATCTGTTGATATGCTTTCCCATTTTTATGTGGGAATAGGCAAGTGCTGCAAAAGTCCCATTAGAAAGGTATAATCACCTTTATTTTGTTGACAAACCATGCATTCCCACATGTATTGGAGAACCTCCCCTTTGAGACCTTTTCAAAAGAATTTCTCCCACTAGTTTGTATGTTTTGAAGTACCCCTACTGGCCAGCCATTGGGGCATCATGTACAGCGTTCATGATTTGTTGCTTCAGCTTGGATGTAGGTGTTAAAAAGACCCTATGCTTGTACAAAATCAGACCATCAACTATTTTGTACCTTTCGTCCTACACCTTCCCTTCCATGACACCTATAGTGAATTCATTTTTTGCATATTCAACTGTAATTACAGCCTTCCAATCCGCTGTAATCTCGTTTATAGAACACAAAATGAGCCTCCTGGACAATTCAGCAACCACATTGATTTTTCTTTAACATATTCAATATCAAAGTCATAAGATTGCAATTTACTTACCCATTTTTGCTGTCTATCGTTCAACTTTGTTTGGCTAAGTATTTCAAGCTATTGTGGTCCGTTTTTACCACAAACCAAATATTCTTTGAATTTGGCCAAGGCATGCATGATGGCCAACATCTGTTTGTCATAGATTGAGAATTTACACTCCATTTCCTTGAGCTTCCCGCTTTCAAATGCAATAGGATGTTTGTTTTGCATTAAGACAGCCCCTATACCTTCTTCGGAAGCGTCATATTCCAAGATGAATGGAATAGAGAAATTGGGATAGTGAGTACTAGGCATGCACTCATCACCACCTTGAGTTTTTCAAAGGCTTCCATGGCTGTTTTTGACCAGTTGAAAGCTCCCTTCTTTGTCAAATCCGTTAGTGGGGCAGCATGTTGTGAAAACCCTTTCACAAACTGCCTATAGTAGTTGCATAAACCATGAAATGCCCTCACATGTGTCATAGTAGTGGGGGGTGGTCAATCTATGATGGCTTGTACCCCTTGGACATTAATTACACGCCCTAAACACAAAATTTCAGGAACTCCAAACTCACATTTAGATGCCTTGACGAAGAGGGCTTGTTGCTCCAATACTCCCAACACCATGTCCAAGTGTTGTAGGTGCTTCTCTCATGTCTTGTTATAAACCAGAATATCATCAAAGAAGACCAATACAAATTTCCTCAAATATTTCCTGAAAATGTGGTTCATGCAAAATTGAAAGGTGGCTGGTGCGTTTGTCAATCCGAAGGGCATCACCAAAAACTCATAATGTCCAAAATGACATCTAAAAGTTGTTTTCTGAACATCTTCTTCCCTTACTCAAATTTGATGGTACCCTATTTTCAAATCAATTTTAGAAAAATACCTTGCCCCATGGAGCTCATCAATTCTAGTATGGGATACTTATTCTTGATGGTTTTCTTGTTCAACAACCGGTAATCTATGCACATTCGCATAGTCTCATCCTTCTTCACAAGCACCACCAAAAAAGCAAAAGGGCTCGAACTAGGCCTTATATGGCCCATCTCCAAAAGTTCCTTGATGGTTTTCTCAATCTCCTTTTTATAGGCCCTTGGATGGTAGTAGTATGTGGTGATTACTGCTTTAGTACCTAGTTCCAGCTCTATGATATGCTCAAAACCCCTATCCGGAGGTAAACCATAAGGAATGTCACCAAAGATCTTTGCATCTTTATGGAGGATGGGCTGAATATCCTTGTGAAGATGTTGTTCCAAATCAGACTTTTTAATGCTGATAAAATATTCAATTGCCCAAGCAATCTGCCCCTTATAAAAAGCTCTTTCCATTCTTTTTGAAGTTACTACCATGGGAGACCCATTGTTCAACCCAGATAGTACCACCTCCTTCCTAGCTGCCCTGAATTTTAATTCCATAGTTTGGTAATTTTGGGTGAATTCCCCAAGTGAGTGCAACCATTGCACCCCAAGTACCAAATCAGTTTCTCCTATTCCAACAACATAAAAATCATCTTCAATTCTATGCTTACCCAAAGTGAGGCCAAACTTAGGAATCTTCTTGGTGCAAGGGATGGTGAAGCCATCCGCCACAGTCACATTGAAGCCTCTAAATTCAGTAGTTTGCAGCGCACATCTAACTGCCAATTTTTCATCAATAAAGTTGTGGGTGGCCCCACTATCGATGAGCACGGTGACCTTTCTTCTTTGCAAGACCCCTCTCACTCTAAAAGAATGGTATCTAGGAGCTCCTGATAAAGTGGCAAGGGTGCCATCCAAATTATCTTCTTCCACTTTTTCATTTTGTCCCTCCTCATAGGTGGCTGCCTCCACCTCTTCTTCCTCCTCACCATCCAAAACTACCTCTACGTAATGGACTTGTCCTTTTCCAAGGCAACAATGTCCTAGTGTCCATGGGTCTTTGCATGAAAAACACAAATTTTTCCTTAATTCATTTCTTGACTCACCCCAATCTTTATTTCCCTTTGTTAGCTCCTTTGGCTGCCCCAAGCCTTGCTGGAAAGGCTTCCTTTGTTGTCCCATGGGGACTGTCTTAGGCTGTTCAGAACTGGCAATCCTAGGCTGCCACAATATGTTGTTTCTTTGTTGTCACCAAGGTGTTGTTCTTAGCTGTCCAACAGGTGGAAATCTTCCTCTATGAAGACTCCAAATTTAGAGCTCTCTTGATAGCATCTTGAAGAGATCAAGGATCAAAGTCCTTGACCAATCCTTTGAGGGGTTCAACTAACCCTTCAACAAACAAAAATTCAAGTCTTCTTTCACTTGCATCAAACACCATGACTGAAAGTCTTTGAAATTCATAAATATAATCATCCACCGATCACTCTTGTTTGAGTTGAGCTAATTTCCTGAAGTGTATCTCAGGTTCCTCTCTATCAAACCTTTCTATTAGTCTTTGGCTGAATTCATCAAATGTAGTAATGGATTTGTGCCCTTGGGTGATTAACCTATGGTACCACCACTCATGTGCTACACCTTCCAAAAGCAAGGTAAAAAATTTGAGGGCTTCTTCCCCATACATGGGATTCAAGGATAGGTATGTATCCAATTTTTTCCACCATGATCTAGCTGAACATTTATCAGAAACATCATAAGAGGGGAGAGTTATTTTCTCCAATCTTTGTTCTTTCTGTGGCTACTCCTGATGAAATCTTTTATTCCTTCTTTCGGTGCCATTATTGAGGGTTGCATATTCTTCCCCAAATACATCCATGTCTTCCTCTTCATGAGGTTGACCAATCTCACCTTGAAGCTCTTCTCTTTGAAAGAACTTTGTCCTGAAAGTTTTTTTAGGGGGTCTAATGGAAGCCCTGTCAATACCGGAAGAGTCTTCTTCACCATTATTTCTTGTTCCATGATTATTTGACTTGTTTGGATGGAAACCCTACACGATCTTAGCCAAATCTACCATAGATCCTTTCAAAGCATCATGCATCTCTCTTTGGGACTCCTTCAAACACTATTGCGTATCTTTTTGATTCTATGTGAGGTTCTCTTGTGGAAAATTCAACTCCTCTGAAAGAGGGGTTTTCTGATCATAATCCTGTTATCACTAAATCTTGCACCCTAGAAGAGGGTGTTCAAGCCTCTTCCAAATTTGAACATGAGAACATTTCCAAGAATGTGGATGTACCTATATTGAAAATGAGCCTCTAGATTTAAGGGCTAGCTCCCTGAATGTATCTTGATATACTCTTATCTATACCGACTGCTTACTTATGGGGAAAAGAGTTAGAGACTGCATGAATTGGACCTACTCTAAAGGAGGTGATACACCGAATATTCAAGCATCCACTCTCAATATTGACTCATTAGCACACTAATAGGCTATGAATAGAACTAATGCAATGTCTACAACGATTTTCAAACAAAGTGTTTCACCTAAAGGTCAATTTGATGGACTTGGGCTGGAGGGCGATGAGGGTAAGGCTTGATTGAAAGCACTTACAGTGAACTATCCACTCTACACCTAACATCAACCTTAAGACACTCTAGATGAGCTGAAAGAAAGTTTATTAGCACTTAGGTTGAACCTAGACCTGCAAAGGAAAGATGACAACCACTTTTGCATAACAAACAAATACAAAGACTAAGCACATATTAGCAAACAATTGCAAAAATACTCTATGCATCACTACAAGAGGTGCATAATACAAATTCTGACATAGTCTAGTCGTACCAGCCTGAGGGATAGTTAACAATAGCTCCGAAGCTATATTTATAAGAAAGGCGAGCAAGAGGGGGATTTTGGCGCTAAAAAAGGAATCAAATGAGCACAACTCCATTTGAACTGCAATTACAACTGCCTCTGCAAATTATGCTCATTCAGACCTTTTGATTGATCTAGGTCACTTTAGGGGGTTGCACAATTACATTATTCCCTCGTTGATGCTCCCTGACGGTTGCAACAGCGGGATCAAGTTGTTCCGAGTTGGATTCCGACATCAATGCAATTACGACCATCGGATCAACTATTAGAGTTTTGTCTTGGTGCTAAACTGCTCCTGACTGGTTTGTCGTGTCATGCAACAGTGAAGATAAGGGTCCTTTTCATGCAGTTGGTCCTAGAGATGAAACCGTTGGGGTCTACGTGTTCGCCTTGGTGGTGTCCTTCAAAACATTGGCTCTGGTTTAAAATGGACCATGCTCAAACTCGGCTCCATGCTTTTTATTCACCTTGCCCTGTCGAAAATTGCTTTGTCAACCTTCGTCTAAGTCATATGGGCTCGTCTCCGTTTGATTGGCCATCGAAAACTGACTCGAATCATTGATCTTTTGACTCATCTCGCTCTGTTAATCTGCCAGATGCAAATGAACGCAATCTGTAGATCCTCTGCCAATTGGAACCTGCTCATGCCACTTGGCAATTGCAAGTTGATCTCAAGATCCTGTTATCAGCTTGTTGCTTTACGTGCTTACACCACATGGTGGCCTCTTGAGCTCCTTGACCTTTTGACTCATCTCGCACTGTTGGATCAAGATGTACATGTGAACGCTAGTCGTAGATCTCATTGGGCCCCCTTCCTTGCTAGTTGAGCTCGCGTCATTGGTTCATATGTATGATTGAACATTGATCGTTGACCTTGCTTTTTTGAATCCAAACGGCTATTCCACAAGGCTTAAAATTGACGTTTGTGTGCCTGTATTTGACATCTGCACGGACATATTTGACATCCGTGCGACCGTCACTGAGATATTTGAAAACCAACGGTCACTTGCCGTGACTTAAATTTGACGTCTTCGCACCCGTCAATTGACATCTGTAGGAACGTCAATGACGTCTGCGTGACTGTCAATCTTTGGATCCCAATGGATGACTGTTGAGCTTTACTTTGACGTTTGCGCGAATGTCTCTCATTTTTTGACCAACTTTGAAGGCATGGACCTAGAAGCAAAAAGGTCATGGAGGCACCAAATTTGCAGGAGATGTTCTTGATACTAAAAGGATTATGCCCACTTGATCCCTTGGCTCCAGGAGCTTTCTAAGTGCATTTACAAAATGTTCAAGTGAGGTGACTTGCGTGTTTTGCATGACGTCCACGTCCCTGTCACTAATCAATTGAATCTAAACAGTTACTTGGCAAGGCTTGAATTTAACACTTGCGTGAATTTCTTGCTCTACAGGTCCAACTTTGAATGCTCATAACTTGAGCTAGGAAGCTCACGCGAACTTGAAACTTTCAAGATATGATCTAGGCATGAAGAGCTCCATGGCACTACAATCTTTTAGCTCGCACGGCTTTCTGAGGCGCATTTATCAAATGCACAAGTGGGCTGGTCCATTCATTTCTGGATGACATCTTGGACGGCCTAGCCCCTTAGACTCGACAAGTTGAACTTTGAAGGCTTAGATCACGAGATAGAAGACTCATCAGGATATGAAACTTGCAGAGAATGACCTCGACACTAAGGACATTGATCGCGCATGGTTTGATGGTCACGCAAGGCTTCCTAAGCTCATTTATAAAATGCACAAACACGTTGTCCAGTCTAGTTCTTCATGATGTCCTGATGACGGTCTAGTTCATCAGACTTGCCCCCAAGTCATTTTGATTCAATCTTTCAAGGACCTGGTGAGTTTCCGAGATTGTGCCAATCTAGGCCATGTCCCTGCAAGCTTATGAACACTATGAGAACCTACTTGGATCAATTTTGAAGGCTTGGACAAACCATTTCTCCAAAACCTTTCAATTCCATTGGAGCTTTGCATGAGCATATTTCCGCGAACATTTTGTCTCAGACACTTCCTCAAAAGAATTATGTCTGCAAGCCTTTTGTATCGAACAAAATGTCCAAAAGAAATGACTCTTTCGGAAAAATTGTCATGGAAATCCAACTCCGTTTCATCTGCAATGAAAAAATCCGAGGCAAAAATAAAGTTCAACACAACAATCAATCTCGCATTAAAGAGGAAACATGGTTTCCTCCATCCATTTCGAATTTCTTTCCCAACTCGAGTATCCGGAATTGTTTGCGGGTAAAGGGGGGAACAATATATTTCTCGTGTTTTGACTTGTTTTCTTGCAAATATTTTCCCCGAAAGAAATCCATGCCTTAGCCAAATTTCGGAAACATTTTTCCTGAAAGAATTCATGCCCTTGGCCAAATAAACCGGAATATTTTCTCTGAGAGAATTATGCCTTGTACTTTTGTCAAAACTTTTGTGCGGAACAATTTCTCCCAAAAAAAAAAGAATGCCCTCTAATACAGTTAAAATATTTCCTAAGTGTAAACTTAGGCTTTTCCGGACTTGTTCTTGCAACTACTCGATCACCATGAAAATCTGCCACTTGCATATATGATTCAAAAACAACCCTTAAGACGCCAAATGACACAAGGACTAAGCTAGACTATGACCAAAGCTAAAATGGCATATGAAATAACATCAATTGAGCTACAACATACCATATGACATTATAAAAGCCCCTATACAAGATTTTGATTATAGGGGGTTGACCCATTTTGGCCTTTGGTAAAAAATGGTCAACATCTTTGCTGATTTCCCAAGGGTGGCATACTTGCTATGTTATGACCAGTTGCCTAATCCTGTCCATTGGGTTACGGAATCACAAGTATACAGGGTTGACATAAAAACTACCTCTACAACGCACCAAACAACAAAAAACAATAGGAACAAAACACACATGTGCTTCATGAGCACTTATTGGAACACAACACAACAAAAAAGGAAACACGCAGCTAACCTAATATTTAAAAGACTGACCTTCAGTTCTCAATAGCAAGGTTTCAAATGTATCCCATTCACAAGAATAGACAGTGCTTCTCCACTCATCCTTGCTAACTAAAAAGAGTTGCTTTGCTTGCACTTGATGATGACATATGGTCCACTCCATAGGGTATCAAATTTCATATGTCTCCCTAGTTTTGCTCTATTTCATCCCATTTCAATACTATGTCACCTTCTTGAAATGATCTTGGAGTTGCTTTGTCGAAAGACCTCTTCATCAGTATTTGGTGATGGTCCATAGCTTGATAAGCTTTATCTCTAGTCTCTTGCAACTCCATTATTTCTGTCAATCTCACCTCCATTGGAGTGTTCTCAAGCAGCTCTAATTGATGTGTTAACTCTAAGGCAGGTAGCTCTTAAAAGATAGACAACCTAGCTTCCCTTCCATAGACAAGCACAAAAGGAGAATTCCCTATTGACCTCTTGGGAGTTATCTTATCAGCGCATAAGGTTGTTTAATTTGGTGTGTCAAGCTCTTTGGTTATGCTCTAAGGTTCTCTTGATAATTCTGATCAGGTTCTTGTTAGTAGATTCAGCCAACCCATTAACTTTAGGTTAATAGTTGGATGAAGTGCTAAAAAATATGCCATTAGTATTTGCCCAATCAACTATCTTAGCACCCATAAAAGCAAGAGCATTATTTGAAATAATAGAAGTGTCAAACCTTGTTATAATGCTCTCATAGAACTCTAAGATGCCATTCTCATTAGCTTCCTTCAATGCTACCGCCTCAACCTATCTTGTAAAATAGTCAGTTGCTGTGAGTATTCATTTATGACCAGCATTTGATGGGGGATTTATCATGCCAATGAAATCAAGACCACGTTGCATGAAAGGTTGATCAACTTGGATAGGCTTCAATGGAAGAGTTGCAAGCTTCTGTTTTCCCACAAAAAAGGCACATTGTCCACACCTCACCCAAGCATGATGATCCTTGAAGAGGCTAGGCCAATAATAACCAGCCCTCATGATCTTGGCAGCTATGGTTCTTGGGGAGAAATGACCTCCTGCTGTCCCATCATGAAACTTCTCGAACAACACTACTAACTGATCATTATCAATGCATCTCAATAGCACACCATTGATGTCCCTCTTAAACAGTACACCCTCCACAAGACAAAAGGGAATAGATTGCAATCTAAAATATCTCCTTTGTGATATACTCATATTATTAGGATACCATTTTGAAAAATCTGATCACAACCTGTGTCCAACTTTGAGGAGGCAATGAACCAACTAGTTGAGAACAATCATGATTGACTAGAGCCTCTTCCTTTGACTCATGAAGATCTGAAGCTAGAAGTTCACAAAGGCCTTTACCTCTTGTCAATTTGTCGCCTTGATATCAACATCATATTCCATTACCTACGTGATCCACCCTGCCCTCTTTTCACTAAGATCTTTGCTAAAAAGAAACTCTTTGGTGCTAAGATGATAGACCATAACATGAATCTTATTATTTGAAACCATATGTCTGAACTTCTTTAATCCCCTTACAACAGCAAGGAATTGTTTCTCTACAAAGGTGTACTTGACTTCATAATCTTCTGAACCTTGACTAAAGAATGCAATTGGCTGCTCCACACCCTCATCATTCTTTTGCATCAGCATGGCTGAGATAGTATCAAGGTTGGCAAATGAATACAACATGATAGCTTTAGTAAAATTAAGATTCACAAGAGTAAAAGCTTCTGCATTTACTTTCTTTATGGCTTCAAAACTGCGCCTACCCTCTTTGATCCAAGAAAAGACTTGGTTCTTCTTGAGCATAGTTGTGATAGGTTTCACCAAAAATGCAAAACCAGGTATGAACCTCCTTACAAAATTTATCTTGCCTAAGAAACTTTGAAGACCTTTCATATGCAAGGGCAATGATAAGCCTAGAATAGCCTCTATTCTTTCAGAATCAATAATCAAACCATCCTTGGAAACAATGTCCTAAGAGCTTACCTTCATTAACAGTAAAGATGCACTTCGTTGGATTAAGAGATACTCCATACTGCTTACATCTTTCAAACACTTGCCTCAAATGTTGCATGTGTTCATTAGCATCTTTAGAAAACACTGTTATATCATCTAGATAAACTAATAGCATCTCATTGATCAAACCTTTGAAAGCCATGTCCTTTGCTCTTTGAAATGTGGCACCGGCATTAGACAGACCAAAGGGCATCTTCCTATAAGCAAAAGTCCCCCATTTAGTAGTGAAGGATGTCTTGAACTGATCATCTTCATTGACTAGAATTTGATTATAGCCTGAGTATCCATCTAGAAGAGAAAAATGTTGAGAACCTGAAACCATTTGCAAAATCTACTCCATTGAGGGAAGCGGATAGTGATTTTTGAGTGACACTCTATTAAGATCTCTAAAGTCAACACAAAGTCCTATCTCCCCATTCTTCTTTCTAACAGGCACAAGGTTAGCTACCCATGTTGAATGCTTGATGGGAAATATTATCTCATATTCAAGGAGTTTAGTAAGCTCTAACCTCATGAGTTGTTCAACCTTGGGCTTGATGGGTCTTTGCTTCTGTCTAACTGGTTTAACTCCAAGTTCCAACTCAATGGTATAATGTGCTAGGCTAGGATCAAATCCTTTGAGGTCCTTATATTCCCAAGCAAAGATATCATGAAACTCTCTACACAGCTCAATGAATGCTTGTATTTCTAATGTAAAACATACTTTGCCTAGTTTGAGGAGTTTGTCCTTGAAGATCAAGACTCTTTCATAATTCTCCTCTTTTGTATACATACTTTCTCCTTCTTTTGATCATTCTCATTGAAGATACTTTCTAAGGTCGCCAAACCCTTAGGTATCTTGTTGGTTCTTAGTTGCACAATCTAATCACCCAATTGTTCTTGGAGCCTTCTTCGGTTCTTCGAAGAAAACTCAACCTCATTTTGTAAGAAGCATACAATGTGTTTGTCGCTGTCAAACACTTGTTATGACACTTCATTATCAAGGACAGAAGGCCGGACAATAATCTTAATATGAGATTATTTTCCCTCCTCTTTTATGACAATTGGAGTATTAAATTGAGCTCCTATGGCAGCTAGTCTATCAGCATGACTATTCTACTCCCTTGAGGCTGATTGTATATTGAATGCATTGAAGTCTTCAAGCAAATCCCATACCCTATGCTTGTATGACTTGAGCAAAGGGTTCTTGGCAACAACCACATTCCTCCACTGATGCACAACCAATTCAGTGTTTCCATATACTTGCAAGTTCTTGATTCCTTTCCTCTTTGCCCATTGAAGGCCATGAATTAAACCTTCATACTCAACGGTATTACAAGTACAACTAAAATGGAATCCATATGAAGCATAACCCTGTTGTTTAGATGGGGAGACCAACATAACACCAGCGCCTGCACCAACTTCACTTCTTGAACCATCAAAAAACATCTTCACAGCGCATCATCTTCACCCTCTCCCTTCGCAAGTAGAGGCGTTGCTACTCCATGTATACAATACACTCCTAAATCAGTTTCCTCCACAAAAGCATAGGGATCATGTTCATAAGTGTTAGTGCCATATTCATCAAGAAACAAATATGAAATACCCTCAAGCTTGGAAGAAGTGCCATCATTTACAATAGAGTCCTTTTCTTCACGAGCCACACAATTCAGATTGGAACTTGTCTCAATGTAAGGCTCAATATGAAACCTTGTGAGGGGTTGTCTCCTAATTGTCACCTTGGCCCCGTACCTTGTTTTAAAGGCCAAGAAAGCCCAGTGAGCTGAAAGATAGCCACCTATCTTGGCTGTGAAGTCCCTTGATAGGCAGATTGCAAAGTGGGTTGGGAGATCAACCACAACTATGTCTTGCAAGATAGGAAAACTAGGACAATCGTGCAAGAAAACCTTCAAGCTTTTTATCAGTCCTACTGTCTTGGCAGGTGTGCCATCTAATTGAAGGACCCCTTTGCTATGTGGCTCATATTTCAAGCCTAGCTTGTCAACAATAACTTTGGGCATGACAGAAGTAGAATCTCCACTATTGACTATGCAATTGTGTACCAACTTGTCACCTATAATGAGGGTGGGGTAAAATGGTGGAGGTTTCTCAACCTGAGTGGATAGTTCAACAATGGTACTAGGAGCATTTGCAAGAGCAACATGGCCATGACTTTGATCTGAGGGTGAGACACTAGCAAGGATAGCAAATAATTGCTTTTGTGGTTCTTTTTGATCAGGAATATGAAAGACATCCCAAAGAGAAATGGATGTTTTAGTGTTCTTCAAAGAATCTACAATGTTTAAAGAATCCATACCTACTTTCTCTTAGGCTCTTGTAGGCAGAGAATTACTTGGAACTTGAAGAATAGGCACAGACCTTACCATATTTTGACTTGATGGAGATGTAGAAGTTTTCAGAACTGTCACACTTGCAGCTAAGTCATGTTGCCTTGCAGGAGGATTGGACGACCCTGTAAGCATGCTAATGCCACTTCCTAGAGCCTTCCTCTTGGCCCTTGTATTGTTTGAGACAAAGGCTCCTTGATTTGGCACAAAAGTTTTTCAACCAAAAAATTGGTGAAGATCTCTCCTTGAGGTTGCCAGTCCTCATTAACTTGCATCATCACCTCATCCTCATTTGAGAGAAGTGGGGTAACTACTCCTTGAGCCACCAGAGCTTGCTCTCCATTCTCATTGACATCCATGACTTGGTCTTGCCGCCAATCTTCTCCCTACACCAAGTTGCTATGAACTAGCACCATCTCCCTTGCATTGGTGGTAGAGTTAGGACTGTATACATTAACAGGCCTGTTGGTATTACGCTGCCATTGGCCTCTTCCTCTTCCATATTGTTGACCATACTGTTGCTGATAGGGGTAAGGATTCTAATAGGCACCTTGTTGCATATTGGCTTGCTTATTTTGAGCCTCTAAGGCTACGAACTTTGCTTTCCAATCAACATTATTTTCTCCCTGCCTAGGAGCAACCTTAGTTTTGGTATTGGTATTAGGAATTTGAGCCACTTCTGGAGTGCTAGCAGAAGTATGAGACAAAGGAGGCATAGACACCTTAGGAGGCGATCTTCCAGCTTGGATGAATTCTCAGCTTTGATAGCAAGATCATATGCTTCAGGAAGAATGCTTCAAGAAGAGTGGATCCTCCCATAGATTAAAGCATAACAGCAATCTCAGTCCCAATGGCTTTCAAGTAAGTAGGGAACACAAAGCTAGCAGGTGGTCTCATGGGAGGAGGCAATCTATGCCAAGTCTTCTGAAACCTTTCGTTGAAGTCATGCATTGTTTCTTTGAGTCACCTTTTATCACGTTGATCTGATGTATGAGAGAAGCATGGTCACTTTCATTTCCAAATCTGGGAGTCAACAACACTCCAAACCCATCCCATGTTGTGATGCATCCACCTTCTAGAGTCCTATACTAATCAAGAGCTTTCCCTTTAAGGGACATGGCAGGGACTCTGATGGCAATGTTCTCTCGAACAATATTGTGGAAACTGCAAAAGTTAAAAACATCTATAATGTGCTCACTAGGTGTGACATGACTCTCACCATTGAATGTGGCACACCTTTCATGGCATTGGAAGGAATGGCATCATAAATTGAAAGTTGAATTGGATTTTCAGTATTGAAGGCAGGAAAAGCATGGGGTCTAGCCATGTCTTCTTCTTCAAGATCTTCAATTTCTTCAGCATCTTCACCCTCTTCCTCTCTAGCAAAATCTACACATTCTCCAAAGGGCAAATTACGCTGTGGATACTAAGCTTCAAGAGGAATTTCAGGATGAATGGGTGAGTTAAGGAGATTGGTTGTTCTAGCAGAGGATGACCTAGTGAAAACCATGAATTATGAGGGCACGTTTATAATAGAACAATGGCCTTGAACCGGATTTACCATGGAGGAGTCACCAAATGCTAAGTAGTACACCAATTTACCATTGATGTTGTCAAGACCAGCATTCACCTTGACAAGTTGTCTTGAAGACAACGAATCCCACCGAGCGTGCTAGAACTGTTGCCACCAAATCTTACACCCTAGAAGAGGTTGTTTAAGCCTGTTCCAGATTTGGGCAACATGGGAACATTTCTAGGTATGTGGGTGTACCTATATTGGAAATGAGCCTCTAGATTTAAGGGCTAGCTCCCTGAATGTATCTTAAAATACTCTTATCTATATCAACTTCTTCCTTATGGGGAAAAGAGTTAGAGAATGCACGAATTAGACCTACTCTAAAGGAGGTGATGCACCGAATATTCAAGGATCCACTCTCAAGATTGACTCATTAGCACACTGATAGACTATGAATAGAACTAATGCAATGTCTACAACGATTTTCAAGCAATAGTGTTTCACCTAAAGGTCAATTTGATGGACTTGGGCTAGAGGACAATGAGGGTAAGGCTTGATTGAAAGCACTTACAATCAACTATCCACTTTACCCTTGAGACATCAACCTTAAGACACTCTAAATGACCTGCAAGAAAGTTTATTAGCACTTAGGTTGAACCTAAACCTGCAAAGGGAAGATGACAACCACTTTTGCATAACAAACACTAAGCACACATTAGCAAACAACTACAAAAATACTCTATTCATCACTCCAAAAGGTGCAGAATACAAATTCTGACGAAGTCTAGTCCTCCCAGCCTGAGGGATAGTTAACAATAGCTCCGAAGCTATATTTATAGGAAAGGCGAGCAAGAGGGGGATTTTGGCACTGAAAAAGGAATCAAATGAGCACAACTCCATTTGAAACGCAGTTACAACTGCCTCTACAAATTATGTTCATTCAGACCTTTTGATTGATCCAGGGCACTTCAACTGGTTACACAATTAGATTATTCCCTCGTTGATGCTCCCTGATGGTTGCAACGACGAGATCAAGTTGTTCCGAGCTGCATTCCAGCATCAATGCAATTACGACCATCAGACCAATCTGTTAAAGTTTTGACCTAGTGCTAAACTGCTCCTAACTGGTTTTTCGTGGCGTACAACAGTGGAGAGAAGGGTCCTTTTCATGCAGTTGGTCCTGGAGATGAAACCATTGGGGTTTACATGTCTGCCTTGGTGGCATGCTTCGAAACGTTGGCTCTGGTTCAAAATGGACCATGCTCGAACTCAACTCCATGCTTTTTATTCACCTTGCCCTGTCGAAAATTGCTTGGTCGACCTTCGTCTAAGTCACTTGGGCTCGCCTCCATTTGATTGGCCATCGAAAACTAACTCAGATCATTGATCCTTTGACTCATCTCGCTCCGTTGATCTGCCTGATGCGAACAAACGCAATTTGTAGATCCTCTGCCAACTAGAATGTGCTCATGCCACTTGGCAATTGCACGTTGATCTCAGGATCCTATTGTTAATGTGTTGCTTCACATGCTTATGCCACGTGGTGGCCTCTCGAGCTCCTTGACTTTTTGACTCATCTCGCACCGTTGGATCAAGATGTATACGTGAATGCTAGCCATAGATCTCATTGGGCCCCCTTTCTTGCCAGTCGAGCTCACGTCGTTGGATCATCTGTACGATTGAATGCTGATCATTAATCATGTTTTTTTTAATCCAAACGGCTATTCCACAGGGCTTAAAATTGATGTCTATGTGCCTGTATTTGGCATCTGTGCGGACGTATTTGACGTCCGCACGACCGTCACTGAGATATTCAAAAACCAACGATCACTTGCCATGACTTAAATTTGACATCTTCGCACTAGTCAATTGACGTCTGCAAGAACGTCAATGACATCTGCAAGAACGTCAATGACATCTGCGTGACTGTCAATCTTTGGATCCCAATGGATGACTGTTGAGCTTTACTTTGAAATTTGCGCGAACGTTTCTCATTTTTTGATCAACTTTGAAGGCATGGACCTGGAAGTGAAAAGGTCAAGGAGGCACCAAATTTGCAAGAGATGTTCTTGATACTAAAAGGATTATGCCCACTTGATCCGTTGGCTCCGGGAGCTTTCAAAGTGTGTTTAAAAAATGTTCAAGTGAGGTGACCTGCGTGTTTTGCATGATGTCCACGTCCATGTCACTGATCATTTGAATCTAAACGGCTACTTGGCGAGGCTTGAATTTAACACTTGTGTGAATGTCTTGCTCTACAGGTCCAACTTTGAATGCTCATAACTTGAGCTAGGAAGCTCGTGCGGACTTGAAACTTTCAGGATACGATCTAGGCCTGAAGAGCTCCATGGCGCTACAATCTTTTGGCTTGTGCAGCTCTCTGAGGCACATTCATCAAATGCACAAGTGGGTTGGTCCATTCAATTCTGGATGACGTCCTGGATGGCCTTGCCCCTTAGACTCGGCAAGCTGAACTTTGAAGGCTTAGATCTCGAGATAGAAGACTCATCGAGATATGAAACTTGCAGAGAATGATCTCGGCACTAAGGACATTGATTGCTCATGGTCTGATGGTGACGCGAGGCTTCCTAAGCTCATTTATAAAATGCACAAACGCGTTGTCCAGTCTGGTTCTTCATGACGTCCTAATGATGGTCTAGTTCATCAAACTTGCCCAAGTCATTTTGATTCAATCCTTCAAGGTCCTAGTGAGTTTCCGAGATTGTGCCAATCTGGTCCATGTCCTTGCAAGCTTATGAACACTGTGAGATCTTGCTTTGATCAAATTTTGAAGGCTTGGACAAATAATTTCTCCAAAACCTTTCAATTCCATTGGAGCTTTGCACGGATATATTGCCACAGACATTTTGTCTCGAACACTTCCTCCGAAAGAATTACGTCTGCGGGCCTTTTGTATCGACAAAATGTCCGAAAGAGATGACTCTTTCAAAACAATTGTCGAGGAACATTTTCCCCGAAAGAAATCCATGCCTTAGCCAAATTTTGGAAACATTTTTCCCGAAAGAATTTGTGCCCTTGGCCAAATAAACCGGAACAATTTCTCCAAGAGAATTATGCCTTGTACTTTTGTCAGAACTTTTGTGTGGAGCAATTTCTCCAAAAGAAAAAGAATGCACTCTAATACTTAGCCAAAAGTTGAAATATTTCCTAAGTGTTAACTTAAGCTTTTCTGAACTTGTTCTTGCAACTGCTCAGTCACCATGAAAATCTGCCACTTGCATATATGATTCAAAAATAACCTCTAAGACACCAAATAACACAAGGACTAAGCTAGACTATGACCAAAGCTAGAATGGCATATGAAATGACAACAATTGAGCTAAAACATACCCTATGACATTATAAAAAGCCCCTATACAAGATTTTGACTATAGGGGGTTGACCCATTTTGGCCTGTGGTAAAAAATGGTCAACAAGTCCCCCATGGTCTCTTACCCTGTATTAAGAAACCCTCTCACAGGGTGCCAAAATCTTGGCTTTGATACCACTGAAATGTCCTCTTACGGACAGATTATACGATTCTGAAAATTCACAGTAAAACCCTAGCCAAACTATTATTTTTTGGTTTCTTCTTCAAACCCTAGAAACTGAAAAATACAGACTGCTGAGGTGCCAAAATAGGGCACAAAAATATTATCTTATCCCTCAACAATTATAGAAAAATAGCAAATATTATAATCAAAGATTCCCACTTTTAGAACAAATTTTTGGACAAGCTTAGAGCTGGAAAATTAGGATTAAATACCCACTACTGTTTTCTGCTGCCTTACATCATTTTCAGGCTTGAGAAAGCTTCAAACACATTCGCAACAACCTAAAATGTTGATCGCTGCCTCTATAAATGCTGTGTTGTCTTCCCTCACTGTTTACTGCCCCTTTTTGGGGTCCTTTTCCCCTTCGCCCAGCTCCTCTATGAGTTCGTCACCCTTGACAGCTCCTCCACCTTGTTGCTGAATCCAATGGTGTTCAAAAAACACCTCTAAACACCTGTAGTTATCCAATACAACCCCTGAATTAGGGCTGCCCAGCTGATTAGTAAGGGTTTTCATCTTTACTAGTTCTCTGATGAGGGTTTCCATCCTCAAAAGTCTGAAGCCTTACATTTTCATGCTAAACTTTTGTTCTTTATTATTTCAAATCAAATTCTCCGTGACTTTTCCATTTTCTTTTCTTCCTTTTATATCCTTCCTCTTAAAAGTGGCGCCCAACTTGGAGGGAGGGTTATGTTAGTAAGAAAAGATAACTCTTTTATAAGAGTACTTCTCCACATGCCCCTTAAAAGCCCCTCTTTTAAGGTAGAACTAAAAAGCACTTTTTGAAACTCAAAAATTAGAACCCAAACGTTTCCCTCTTCTTTCAACTCCCTTAGCCTGTTGGAAACATGGATAATTAGGCTAAGGGTCTTCAATGCTTTATCAAAGAGAAGGGGACACTACAGCTAATCCATGCATTCCTTCTACTATCCCCCATTCCAAACCCAATCATCCCCGCTAGAATATTTCTTTTAAATGGGTCCGAAAAGCCCCACTTGGCTAATCCATGCATTCCTTCTAATATCCCCCATCCCAAACCCAATCACCCCCCCCCCCCCCCGCCCCACAACAATATTTCTTTTAAACGGATCCGAAAATCCCAATCCCATCCCCCTCCACCCGTTAAGGTTTCGGTTGCGGTTAATCTTTTGGACCCGAAGCTTGTTGTGGATATTCCTCCTTCCCCAGTGGATGTTGTAAACCTAGTCCTAGCCCCCACCCCTTCTCCTTCTCTTTCCTTGGTCAAGTCTACTCCCCTCCCTCTCCCTCATCTTTCTTCTAATCCCCCTCCAAACCCCTTGAGCTCTCTAGCTCAATTTTTTATTTAGATTGCATTCTTGCTACTTTTGGTAAGCCCAAGCAAATATCCATTGATCTTATTAATATAAAATTCCAGACCATTGTCTGAAGGAGGTGTCGATATAAATTACAAAATCATCTATTGAATCAATTTTCACCAAGTAATGATTGGCTTTACCATAAACTCGGTATGGATCTACAAGTTTTGAATCATGCAAAGGTCAAATATTACATTGATATTATCTATTGTCCAGTGTTGCGTCAATTGGGAACTGGAATCTCATGTATTGGTTTTAAAAAAGAAACAAACAGCAGTAAAACAACTGATCAAGGAACTCCAAAGAAAACGACTCTAATAAACAATGAGAAAGATACAGTTCCGTGGGAGGTAGGCTCAAATGGAAAATACACTGCCAACTTGGCATATTATGCACTGTTAGCAAAGTTACAAGCAAGCACTCAAAAGGATATTTCTTAAAAGCTCTGGATGAACGAAGTAGCATAACCACCTTAATCACTGCCTGGCCTAAGTCATCATCTCAATCTGCCAGCATACAACTTCTACATCAACTGATAAAATTTCTTTGTATGTTGGAATATTGGGCTTAATTGGAATAGATGAATATTTGTAGGCTAAAGCAAAGTCACTAACAGCATAATCCATGGCAAATCCCATCTCTGTATATAACACCCAGATTCACCATTCCTCCCATAAATCAATGGAGACTGCCACCTTAACCCTATTATAAGCTTAACTCTGCTGGTGCAAAGTAAGTAGAGGACTCATTTCGGACCAACTAGTAAATACAATCATAAGTTGTAACTTATTAGGCATACATAGGACCATAGTTAGCAGGTAAGATGGGAAGTGAAGTGCAGAAAGGTTTAGAGGTTCAAAAATTAGCTGGCAAAGGGTCAGGACTTCCAAAAAAGATTGGTTCTTTACAGAAAACAAAATCAAAATTTTGAAATCAATTTAAATAATGAGTAAAGCAAAAATAGCATATCTGAGTCAATCCATTGATGAAGACTTCCAGACTCTCACTCGAGAAATGAACAGGCTGCAATTTAACATGGTAACTCCGGTGCCATGATAGATATCCTGGTGGGAATCTCAGTAGAAATCGGCAAGCAAGTGTGTAGATTGGCTCAGTACGGTATCCACAACAACCTGGTAGGAATTGGTAACAAAAATGATGACAAAGCTCCAGAAAATGAAGGGAACAACCCGGAAGCTGATCCAGATGAATAGTCATTGTCATAAGTTTTATTATTAGCATAATAAATAAACGAACATCGATCACTTTCCTGGCTGGATGTAGGTATCTAATAGGTCTTTTGGCTTATGTCCATTCATCAGGGAGGTGAAGTTTAGTTGGATACATATGGAGCATTCACTTGAATTTGTGAATGTTGAAGATTATGCCTCTCTACTTTAAATAAAACTCAACTTTGTGTTAAAAAAATTTACATGAAAAATTTAAAATTATACATATTTCTATGAAGTCAAATAATGAATTACAAAATGTCATGATGCAGGGATAATCAAGCTAAGAAGAATGTCAAATGAATTCCCCCATCTAAGGGGTACCTTAAACTGAATTATGACGTAGCTGCTAAAGGGAGCCTAGGTCTGGCTGGTGGTGGGGGAATATTCAGAGATGAAAACTGTCAGCCCTTAACTATTTTGGCAATAGACATTGGTAAAGATATCAATAACCAAGCTACAGCTACTGCTCTCCTCAAAAGTCTACAAATTGTTGAAATGAAAGGTTGGAAAAGACTGATCGTGGAAGGTGATTCAAAAAAATTTATCTATGTCATGAATGGGGGGAAATGCCAATCTGTGGCATGATGGCATCTCAAAAGTTTGGTCGATCGAAAGGGTTGTAGTTCAACTGGCAAGGATGATGGTTTATTAGACCATCCACCAGGGTACAAAATCCCTCTAGATATCTGACACGAAAACTCAAATGGATAAGGCCAGGATCGTTTCCTAGGTGACTTTGACAGATTGGATGCCCCCTAGTCATGGCTGCTTAGCTGAAGGAAGGCTCCAATTTAGAAATATATTACTCAGCAATTGTAATCTGCTATATGTAATCCCAAACACGGGCAGAGATGCTGATATCTATGTAACTCTGGGCTGATACATCAAATAAATAAATTAAAATAAAATAAAACAAAAATTGGTCGAGAAAGTCTTAAGGTTGGCTAAGTTCAACTCAATAAGATTGTGTCACACTCAATGATCAAAATTGAACACTTCCTAGCCCTTCCAAAGTGTTCAACCTGTCCTAGAAGTGTAAATCAAAAATCACCCATCAAAAGAAAATATTTTTTGAATTCACCTGCCATTTACAAATAGAACAAATTTTATAAAATTTTAAAACAAGGGCTATGACTTGGAAGGAAAGGTCACACTGGTATAGAGTGTTTATTGGTCGAAGATTAATAGCCCTCAAAAGTCAATCTGAAAACTACCTTAATTAATGTGTACTCATAATAATTTAATTTCATAACAATCAATCAATTTGTTGGTTACTCCATTTATTCATAATAGTTTAATTCACAACAATCAATGTCAATGTGAAGAATTGCATATAGAAATTACCCTCTCCACTCCACCATTCCCTATCATTAATTTGATAATTTCAGACCAACCATCTTTTTGTTGTGTAGAGTCGACACAAATAGGGGAAAAAATGATCATCTTGCTGCCTTCCTCCTCTTACCTCTGTATTTCTAGCAAGAAAACTCTCTGTATTCGCTAACATTTTGGTTCATATATTTTAGTAATAGTGGATCAATTGGCATTTAGATGTTGTTTTATGGCTTTGCATTTATTGTACACATTAAAAGTTTGAATACCTCTAGGTGCTACACTCTTTTAGTATTTAATATCATAGAAACTGATGAAACTATAGTTGTAACTTGTAGATGATAGTTTCTATGTCAGCATATGCATTACTTGTAGTCATATTATCATATACAAAAAATATGTATTTCAGTTGCATTGCAATGTAACTAATGTTAAGCCGAATGGAGGTATTTTGTGGGCTATGCTCAGCTAGAATCTTGTTATTTTGCTTGGTGATCTGAGTACTGAATATTTTTACTGTAATACTGTGTTGCCGGAATCAACCCCACCCCCCCAATGTTTCGCGTCTCGATACGCCTCAGGTACCAGTTTGTCCTGGGTACCGATCGGAGACATCCCGGAGGCATCTGGAAAGGTAAACCTAGTCTGAAGTCAACAAAAATTTTAAAAAATTAAACCCAGTCTGAACCAAACAGTATATAAATAAAATAAACATTTCAGTATAAGTTTACATTTTGTAAACTTAAACTTTAAGTTATATTTTATTTATATACTTTCAGGATGTTTGAGAATGGTTTCAGACCTCTAGGAGCTATAATGCAAATTCTAGATTTTGGAGGATCCTATCATATTTCAGACTTAGTCAAATTCCTGGGTTTCAAACTTAGCCATACTTCAGGGTTTCAAGATTTCAAGGAGACATCATAGGAGGTATGAAGGCTGCATGAAGGGATGTAGGTATTATAGAATAGTGTAAGAACATCTCTTGCAAAGTGACCCAAGCCGATCCCACCCCATTCCCTATGCACCCCTTAAGGCATACACTAGGAGATTCAATGAACCAGTGAGCCCTTACGAGAGAAAGAGTCAGTAAATGATAAAGTTGAAAAATAATGGGAGTGGCCTTCATGATTTTGAGGGCAATCGAGATGATTTATTCTAGATTTGAATGTATATTTTGTCTTTGAAGTAATGAATGAATGAATATTATATATTTTCAAGTGTTTTATATTTTATAGACAAATATTTCATACTATGTGGTTTCAAGTGTTTTACTAAATAAATGAGTAATATATATATATATATATATATATAGACGTACCCATGACGTATCCAAATCAAGGTTTTTGAAAAATAGCGTATCCGCGTACCCGAGACGTTCCTATACCCATACCCGTACCCAAACAACATAGTCGTAATATGCTACATTTGTGATTTTTCATGGTAAAACAATGTTTGTGCCAGGATTTATTTTGTTTTTTGTAGGTGAGAGATGCAATTGGGAAAAAGAATACCTTGATGGTGTGACTGCAACTAGAAAGGACAATATCTTGATAGTCTTAATTGGTGAGAGACTAATAGCCCTCAAAAGTCAACCCAGAAGAGTTACTAAACATTCAAAGAGTTTAATGTTATCTTTTAAATTTTTATTGTTTAACGTATTTAATTGTTATACCCAATATATTTGATTGTTTGAATGGAAGAACATAATCCCAATAATAATCTAAACTTATTTTGAATGATGGGAAATGAGGATTGTGAGCCTCCAAATACATGTGGCTCATGTTTCATAAATAATGAAAAAACACTTATTTATTTTGTGAGGAAAAAACATTTTTAAAAGCATTATTTTTCCTAGCATACTTTATTGGATAAGTCCTCATAAGTAGGGATTAAAGTCAGCAATCAGCCCTGCCTGTTGGGTAAAACCTTCATGACAGATATCCATTCAAGATTCCCCTTCAAAAGTTATGACATACAACTTTAAAAAAGGAACCAACAAAGATTAAATATATATTTCTATAATCATTTATAAATACTTATGCAATCCTTCATATTTTTTGCAATGCATCAAAAATTTTCCCTATTATTCCATATGAGCTTCAAAATCTTCCGACTGAATTTTAAGATTAAAGATCAATAATACGCTCATATAGCCGTCATATTTAGCCCATTCAGGTTCCAAGGAGTTCAAACTCGTCGTAAAACTTGTAGTCCATAAAAAATAGAAGATCAATATTTTATTTGACATATTTTTTAATAAAGTGTGTACTTAGTTTACTCTTGACAATTAAAGTGCAGCTATTTTTTGCAACTTTTCATCATGGAAGGGTTAGATGAAAATATACCCTTCAACTTGAAATGAATACAAACCCTTCAAATTTGATCACTGATCACACAATGATAAATGGCAATAAAGTTGTGGACTTAGCTGCTAATTTGCACAGACCTGACGATAAAACAGCTGCTCCTGATAACTTCTGGGTAGCCCCTCTACCCGACAACCTCCAATGTTTAGTCACTTTGGACTCCTGTGATTTTAAACCCCTTATAACTTCCTACTCCCTATATTCTATATTCACATTCCCCTCTTGATCTCACAATCCCACTCCCGTGCTTTTAAAATTAGAAACAGTGTGGTCTTATCATGCACGGTAATCAATACTTTTTCATCTTGTAATTCATGACATAAAAGCCAACGACTATAGACATCATGATGTACAATTGATCCGCATTAGTTCACAGTCTTACTTTGGCAGCTTTGGACACTCTGTGCAGTTCTGCTATTTGCTGTGTGCCAAACCTCAATGAGCCAAAGCCACATCAACCTCAGCTCCAAGTTCGATGATGCAGAGATTCCATGCCGTCACCTAGCACTTCAACACTCATCTTCTCACGATGCCAAACTCAACTAGATCACCCAAAGTTGCTGTGCAGCCACGAAACATAACACAAAGTCCAGGCTAAGTGCCAAACCTTTATAACACATGGAACCTTCCCACCCCGTTGCACCATGTGATCTAAAGGAATAAGAGAACATCCCTATAGAAAAACAACCACTCACATTAAACAAAGTAGAAATTCAATTTAGCATACAAGTTGACAAGGTTGAGGAATCATAGTTGACTGAAGCAATCCTATTAAGCATAGATTTGAGAAAATAGCTCATGTTTTCATAAAAAATGTCTCTTTTGATCAACAATTCTACCATCTTTTGGTTCTATTACTTTTGTTGTACGTGCTTTTTTACTTTTCCTTAATTTACCTTAAAATATGCCATACAATACTCTCCTAGCATGTAGTATCGAATTTGATTATAATACTCTTTACAAACACAAGAATGATTGTTACCCTTGTGCATGTCAATATTATACAGCAAAAGACAATGAGAAGAGATATGCAATCAAACTATTTCATAACCATGATTGATCTGCATAAGAATGCACCTGCCAGAACATAATGGGTCATTGCTGGGCAACTGACGCATGTCTCTCCTAGGGTTTGGGGTGTACCTAGTACTAGTGCATAGCTCCAGTAAAAGACATCTAGATATGCCTATAGATGTCTTCTTGACATATTACAAATGTCGCAGACTTCTCCTAGCACTCCTCGACTTACATGGTATGTTTCCTGCAAGTACCCCCGTGGATACCAAAAAAGGAAGAACACGCGAAAAAGCCTTGAACAAACACAAAAATATAGTATAGCTTTCTGCAAGTTTTCTACAAACACAAAAGAGTGTAGTTTTGTGCACTTTATTTACAAAAGGGCAGTATAAGTAATGAAAATAGCTATGTTGCAGGAAAATGTCCCAGCCCCCTTCACTCATTTTTGCTTAGAAATGTTTCCGGTACCGAAACACTCCAAAAACACCCAGGCATGTGCCAGAAACGTCCTGAAACTTTCAAGTCATTTCTGAGCATTTCCGGCAGAAAAGTTTTTGACTAAGTCATAAAAAAATAAAATAAAAAAAGTTAAAATATTAAAAAAATAATAATAACCCTCATCTTCTAGAATACACTATTATGATGATAATAATCATCTACATATGGATCATTGCTATGAGGAGCAGCTACTTGCATGCAAACAATGCTTTCAATTTTTTCTACAGACATGTATTTTGTTCTGAACTATGACCAGCTACTGTTAATCCTGCTTAATTGACTGTTTGTATCTAGACTCTATTGGTAGTTGCGCTGAATTTGCCTTCCACATTGTATGGATTTGGTATTACATAGATCCCTGAAATCCCCAGCCAAAAGTGCTTCCCTAAATTTGTGGATCATTGATGGAGGAGGGTGCGAATTAAAAACTTGTTGTCTTTGCATGGGTGAAAAATGAGGTACACCACCTTGAGATACCAAACTAGAGATCATTATCCAAGATAAAATTACAAAATATGCTAAATGGTAAAAGTCTGTAAAGAACAGGTAGTTTGCATCAGAAAGGATTCTATCCACAGGAGAAATGCAAGCCCCATAAAGGTGGACTCAAAACTCACAAAATAGCATTTTGGGTTTGAAGAGGACTTTAAAAACAAGGAGCAGCTTGAAGGAGAAAATACATGATTTATTCTAGATTAAAAATATTTTGAATTTACATTTTATCTTTGATGTTTGAACCTGGGCTATAACACATGATTCGTGACCATGTGAAATTTTAAGCATATTGAATGTTTTGAACTTTTATGAAGACTATAAATTTTAAGTGTTTTATCTTTTATGGACTAAAAATAAGTATTATGCATTATTTTTATATATATTTATATTATTTTTATAGTATATTGCACAGACGTTTCCAAGACATTTCCAAACCAAGGGTTTTTTGAAAATCCACATTTCCATGTTACAGACCTGTTTCCGTTTCCATTTCCATTTCTTGGCAACGTTGGAAAATAGTAGATTTAGGTTGCGAACACAATAAAGGAAGGTAAGAATAAAGTTTTGATGCAAAAGGAAGTGAAAGTTAGGAGGAGAAAAAAAAATTGCTAAGGAAAATTTCCTCAACAAAAAAAACAGCAGGATGAAAATTAAGGTATTAGTGAATGCGAGGACAAAATCAGTCAACTTTAAGTGTTTTTCAGGAAGGGGATTCCATACTTTGGAGTAAGGTTTGTTCATATTTTTGGAGAGGGAAAGCAAACTTCAAAGTAAAAATCTATTAGAAACAAAAAGTTCCTCTCATTTCTTAGTTACTTTCCTGCTATTCTGCCATAAATTTTGAATCCTGGCTCTGTTTGGTGGTAGGTGCATTGTCCATTATTAAAGTACCACAAAAGAAAAATTGCACACAAAGTGTTGAAGGGGCAGCCAAAATTGAATTTCAACTGTGTTTTAGATACTGGAAGGGCACTCAGACAAGGATGAAGGCCCAATTGGTAAAACAATATCAACCAAAAAAGCATATTCTCGCATTGGTGGCAAAGGAAAGAGATTCCACATTGTAAGGAAGAAAGAACAATCTCAAGAAAGACTTACTAATACCCTAACCCATGTAATACTCATGCTACAAGTATGCCCTCTACCTCCACAGACCCGAAAAACCAAGATGATTTAGAGATTGGCGACACCTTCACATTCCTTGTGTTTCAGCAAACTGGAGAGCAAATCCCATATAGACAATGAACAAGCTATCTTCTTAGCACGCTTGATGTAAAGGGGGTATCTGTGTGTGTTAAGGATTTTGTTCTTAATGTAACAAGATTTTTATGTGCATGGGGAAATATTTTTATTGCAACCTGCTCCATGTAGATGGTTCATGTCATTAATGACAGACCCATTAGGTATAATCCACCCACGTATATGAAACTCTTCACTAATGGTTGACAAAGACAAATCCCCTTTGGACAAAACCATGGCACCAAGCATGGTGAGATGGAAAAACAAGTAGTGACGTGTTGACAATTGCACTTATGCATGTAACAATCCACTTTTAAACATACTAATGTCTTCTATAGCAAGCCCCTAATTCTTAAGGGCAATATATTGTATCATTGTCCAAGGCAATAGAAAAGCACAGTCTTTCTAAAGGAGAAATTCTATGAAGCCATTGAGGATCTAGGGAAATCTAATATTGTCCAGATAATTACTGATAAAGCTACAAGTTCAATAATTTAAAACAAAGCAATCATTTAATTTGGACCCCATGTTGGGTGCAGACATTGAAAAATGCACTAAAGGACATTGGAGATTTTGATTAGATTGTAGACTTAAGATGGAAGAAAGACCGAGATAACAACCACGAATTGCAAGCCATTTATTGCAAACTTGCAAAGATAGAAACACTTTGATAAGTAAAAATACACTCTGCTTCTTATTTTACTCTTCTTCAATGTCTTTGATGATATGCTTTGCAGATACAGATAGCCCATGTTTGGGTGAGAGTTTTCACATGCACAAGGTGAGTGTGGTACAGTACAAATGTTCTAGGATATGCATGCTTATTGGAACCAGACATTGTGGTAGTCATCTGTAGCATGCATATAAGATAACTTGCTATGAGGTTACTCTTATAAGTAAACAGTTTGTTCCTTGCAAAACTTGTGCCATTTTACTTGTAAATATAAACTCATGCCAAAAGACCAAACCGAAGTCTTTGGTGAGACACTCATATTCATTTGACGATGTACCCGTCTCAAGTGGAGGTTTTAAACTATATTGGCATAGAGCAAACCACTCCAAAGGAATTGGAATTGTATCATTTTACTTACAAGGAACGAGCTCAGTTTTATTCACTCGTTGAAAAGGAACCAACAGGGATCAAATAAGGGTGAGAACTAGGTATATATGCATAGCACACTACAAATTTTTCCCCATATTGATCCAAGGTGCAAGGAAGATCCTTCACTAAAATGGGACCTATTCAGAGATAATGCCTTATGTTTGGGTCAGCATGTTGAATGTTGATCTAAATAGCCTTATTTATATACGTTCAGTTACACACTAGACAGATGAACCAAGCATTAAAGTTGAGAGTCTTCAGCGGATGGAAAGTATCAAAATCACCGACTTAAATCAATATAGTTGATGAGGATGCAGAACGAACGGCAATATGGGCATAGATTACTTTTAGTTGTTGAATCTTGAAACTTGACATAATTCTGTCATTCAAGCACACATACATACGCACATATACCCTCAGACTACCCAAATATTGGAAATGGTATTCCAGTATCTGCACTCATACACATACATTTGTATCCAAGTAATAATTGGTTCATAGTTACTTTACATTTTACCATTCACTATTCAGGGTTTCACGGCTTGTTGTTTCTAGTTCAATTAGTTCTATCTAGTTTGAGTACTCTTCAGCAACAAACTAAATATTACAAGATAAAAGAGTGAAAATTACTTAGTGTTCTTCATCATGTGCATGTGCATGCCCATGACTATGATCATGTCCATGAGACTCCCATGGATGTCGCATCCCCTACAATGAATCAATTTCAAGCTTTAATAGAAGCACGGCTTTGAAAATCAGAAGACTTATAACGCATGTAAATTGTCTGAAACAATGCATACCAGAAGGACAGGGCCATCTTCCTTTGCTCTGTATAAGATCCAAAACCTACAAAATAAAGATTAAATAACAAAAAAACAGGATTAAAAACTCTCTAGTTGGCACACCAATCACAAATCTACTAAGTGGCTTTCAAAAGTTTGTATCTATGGAGATCAGTTGTGACGTCAGTATAATAGCATAACATGCACAAGTTTATTGGTAAGGCCATAAAAAAGAGCTTGATTTCAATTTTTTCATATTAAGCAATACCCAAGAAGTAATGAGGGTCTAATATTGATCATTTTTTCAAGCAAATATGAATATAAGCTAAATTCTGGCATCGACACATTCCCCCTCAAAAGGGTTTTGAGCATACTTCCACCAGGAAATGGACCCCACTTCCCTTTCCCTTTGGCTAAGAGATATACACGTGAAAATAAAATGGTTTCTGCCTTAGTCTGTGAACAACATTCATTAACCTCTGACCCTGCCTACAATTCTAAACATTTGTTTTTAAGTTCAAGACCCGATTTACTATTGCGCTCAGTCAGGAGGTCCAGACCCAGGGAATAAAAATTTTGAATAACACACATACAAGGTAAAGTGAATAGCTCCCTGTGGAATTGGATAAGCTCAAGTGGTGAGTCACAGGGGCTTTCATAGTGGGCTTCAAATCCCCGTGAGACATGTTAAAAATGTACGAATGTTGAATCTTTAAGCAGTAAACTACCACATCTAATTTTAAGCGTGGCGTACCAGAACTGACAAAGTCTTGGGTGAATCTGATGGAAGAGATACCCCTGTTATGGCATCTAAGCCGAAGGACAGCCTGTAAGGAGAAGCCCTAGATTGTGAAATCCACACAGGTGAAGAACGAAAGGGAGAAAGAGTAGGAGAGAGGGATTACCACATGACGGCACACATGAACTTGCCGGTTCTGGCATGCCATTTGTTGGGAGGGTGCATTGTTACCCCCTTGTACGTTATTCCATGTCCTTCATTCCCGTGTCCATGTCCATGGCCTGCCATTTTCTCTCTGCCTCTTCCTTCCACGCAGACAAATAGTTCGGGGCAATTGGTGGTTGTATGCCTATGGCATATTAACTTTTGGTTGGAGTTATAGTTGGTCTGTTACCCCGAGAACTTGCCCGATCAATTCAGCAGTTAATAAATCCACGCCAAAACATTACACACCTCACTTTCAAAAAAAAATTCTAACAAAGTTAGCTCAGTCAAATGTAAAATTTGGCATTTATTTATTTTGCTAGAGCTAGCTTTGTCAATATGTTAAGTTTGGTTTATTAATTTAATATAAATTTTATTTTTTAAATGTTATTTTATTTTGTATTTTATTGGTTAAAAAATATTTTTAAATTGTGGAAATTTGTTTTTAATAAATAAAAATGATTTTTTTTTTTAAATCAAAAATTGTTATATAGGAAAAAAATTAGTTGAATTATAGTTATAAAAGTTCACAAAGTTTGTATAATTATTGTGTTATAGATTTTGCTATACATCTTATGCCTTGCCATTAATAGGATTTGTAAGTGAAAAAATAATTGTTGTTAGTGCAAGTAATATTTTTTATGAGAATGATTGTCCTTATGCCGCCAAATTTTGACAAATACATCGATTTGTATGTCATTTTGTTAGGACTTTTGGGCACACTTTTGTCCTTAACCAAAATAGTCATTATCACTTGTAAAAAGACATCACTACTAATTTAAAAAGAATATTATTAAAATCTCTAAGTATTGTTGCGAATTTATTATGCGAACAAATTATGATGACAGCGGCAGTTTTAATGAAAAATGTTATCATTGTGCCATTTTAAAAATATGGAAAAATAAAAGTTATCCTCTTTTGCTCCATTATCAATCCATTGAATTTGACGCCATCTTGGGTGAAGACATGATAAAATGACTAAAAACACATGTATCCTTCGCATTCTTGCAACATTAATATAAATATATTAGTAATGTCCAATCAAGGGTTAAACGTAATGGTCGTATGAATGTTCTCGTATGAATGTTCTCCCCCTTTGATCACACTTGTCAGTCGAATCGGTGGTCGTCATTAAATTTTATGGAATCTGCAACGTTAAATTCAAATATTTATAATGTTTATGGTTTTAACTTGTTCAATAACGTGGGCGTGTTGTTTATAATGTTTTTCATTTAATATATGTTTATATAATTTATAATTAATCATGCTACCACATTTATTTCCATGTAATTAAATATAAACAATGATTTCTTAGGGTCCATGTGGCCTACGAGGTCTTAATAACCTGTAATTTCCTATTGCAGTGTCTTGAACTTTTTGTGTGGTCCCCACATATATAATAGTTAATGTGACACTCAAATAAACGGCCTTCCATAGACCTCAACTCAAATAAATGGAACTTCATAATTTCATGGGTTTATGCAGGGCACGAAGTTAAACTTGCTCGAGTCTTTTTTCAAGAGACTCCATGTAACGTGACACTTATCATAATCACGAAGTCCTAGTGATCTCGTTGTACACGGAGTGGCCTCAGATTGGTTAATATAAATTGCTTTATATAAATAAGTAATTAGCTAAGACCATATCACACATTTAAGAATAAAGAACATGTAATAGCCGCCAAAATTTATGATGTCCTTTTAATGACTTAACAACACATACACAAGTACTTCCATTAAACGTGTGTGCTCAATAGGCCACCTGTCCCAGTCACGACTCTATGATAGTTATCTTAACCAGACTGTGTGGATAAGCTACCTAACATTGCTAATATTTATTCATAACCTACAAATTGTAATGGCCTCCAAAGGGAAATGCATGTAATAAATAAAAGTGGTCTAGATTCTGAAGCTCGTAATTTTTACTCCATGTGTAGTGGGTATGTTAGGTCGTAGAAAGTTGCTAACTACTAAACTTGTAGGCAATTTAAAAGTTGTATTAATAAATTGAGAAGTATAAAGTTGACACTTTGTGGCCTATCCTCAAGAGCTATGTGCAATACTGTGAAAATGACATGTGTTTTCTATCCTGATGTCACACCCCAATGGACTCTTCATGCCTAACCTTGAGCAAGTTTGCCTCTGTAAGGTCTACAAACACATGACAATAGACACTCCACCAAAAATACTAAAAATTCATGAATAAGCCATAAGGATTATGTCACCTACATGGCCTCCATCGATAACATTAAGACCTTGATCATTCATTTGTTACAATTTATCACCATCCCTTTCTAATTGTCATATTATTGTCATGGTGCATGATTAGAAAGTTGTTCATTGTAAAAGTGGTTGAGCAACAGAAGGCATTTGAGAGTGGACCTTGTCTCATGTCTATTAATGACACTTATTCCAAACCCAGTGCATTACTGCTTGACTCAAGTGCAAGCCTTGTTGGCAAGACCATTAGTTCTACTCCTCTTGATCAAAATAATGCACAAAAAACCTTTTATTATCTTTCCTTGGAATAAGTGTTGGATTTAAGATATTAGACATCCTTGAGGGCACCTTTGATTTTTCATTCTAATAGGTTTGGTAAAATTGGCATTAAATTTGGAACAACCATCACCTATTTAAAACAAGTTTGTTATAATGTTCTCAATAAAGAGTTAGTGTCTTCGATTAATCTTCTATACGCAAAAGGCTCTAATATTGGTTTGGACCTTTGTTATACATTTTCAATTGTTGTTACCAAATTTCTTGGTGTCACATTCCATTTCAAAGGAGTTGATTATGTTTCATTAAAGGAGAATGACTTGATTTAGGACACTAGTGGTGTAATCTACCTTGTATTGTTATCTTCTTCTAGTCTTTCTATATTAGGGAAACTTCAACATAAAAACTTCCATAATTTACATCCACAAAGAATTACCTTGAAGTCTATAGAGCTAGAGTTCTAATATATTTGCATGGTTGTGATGTATCTCTCATAGTTTCAATATATTTTTTATCGTGCTTAGTTCTTATGACTATTCTTTGACAAATGCTTGTACCATGTTCATAGGGTTAAAGAAATTTAAAAATAATATTTTTTTAAAACTACATATACACTTAAATGTCAAAGCAACATCACCATGTTAAACATGGTTAATTTGGAATTTATATAAATAATAAAAAGTATCAATATAGGCATAATGTGTCATCTTCAACTATTTAGTTTTAATTATACATTTTACAGATTAATTATTTGTAAACTATTTTTTAGTGGGTTTATATATCTTAATTTTTTTTTTTAATGATGAGATGTATCAATTTTAAGTTGGTTATTTTTAGAACTAAGGGTGCCAATGCTGTTATTATATGTCAAAGAACTTGTGGAGAGTTACATCATTGAGTGAAAAGGTTAATTTTTTATTTAAATTTACTTAGATTTCAATAGGCATCCATGCATATTGCATGAAGACTTTTATTTTAAATTTAATGTATATCATTTTGATTCATAACTTCATTAATTTCTACAAAAAATATTTTATTGATAAGTAATAAATGGTATCAATTTAATTGCTCTAATTGTGAAAAAATGTTTTTGAGAAAAAAAACTCTAAATTCAAATGTATGGTCAAGAGATTATGATTTTTGAATTATCTTCTAAAAACAAAACAGAAAATCTTCTAAGTGGTAATTAAATGGACATCAAAATTAAGATTAAAATTGGTGTGTTTGTCAAATAAATGTCATAATTAATTATTTATACATGAAAATTACAACCCCACCACTTCCTATAATTGCCATTATTTTCATTAGGGATTTCCATTTCTTAGGCTCCTTATTTTTAAAGTTCCACAATGATAAATATTCAAAGATATTTCATCATAAATTATACATTTAGATGAAAGAATTACATAATTCCATAATGGAATATTTTAGTGTAATATTCGTTGAAGTTTTTTTATATGGTGAAATACAAATATCACCCAATACATTGAATACACCAAAAAAAACTTAATTAAATTTTATTTTTTATTTTTTATTTTTTTCTAAGCCTAGTAAACTTTTTAACGTGATCGGTGGCACTAGCTAGACACGCCTAATATCGGTACCACAGGGCGGGGGGAGACTAGAACTTGAGACCAGCAGAGCCGCAGCGGAAATACTTAGCCAAACAGGCTAGGGCCCCCACCCTAAAAAATTTAATTGTTTTATTATAACTTATGTGGTTAATTAGTTTGTTAATGGTCTACTAAAAGTTTGTGTAAAGGTATTTTTTATCAATAAATTAAATATGGTTAACTAATTTAATACGAACATCCCAAGTGTAGTGGTGTCAAGGTTACATTTATATTAGCAGTTATCTTTAAAATGTAAGTTATGTTAGAAGGGAAGACATAATTTTCACTTTTGGTAAAGTGGGGGATTTGTAGAGTGAAAGTGTGTAAATTGGTACTCATGCCTCACTGGAAACACATGGATGCTTACCCCATATCATCAATTGTGAGTGAAGTTTCAAACAACAATGCTCTTATATTTTTGGTGGAAATGAGGTTGTGTGTTCGTTCATACAGTAATGACTTATTTGGGAGAAGATGTTCTATCTCATAGTGAATATGAGCAATGGTGAAGTGCTTGAAAAGGGCAAGGCCATATAAAGGATGAAAGTGATTAAATATTTTAAGGTGCATTAGGCGGTGATGGTAAAGGACAATGACAAGGTATTTTTGGGGATGGACTCGAAGAAGCCCAGACAGATACACATACAAACCTTTATAACATATCACTACTATAATATATAATATATTAATATATTATATATTTTATTTAATAAACTACAAAATATTATATTAAATAATATAGATTTGTGTATAATATTTAATAACTTATATATAATTATGAATTATTTATTTATTTTTCCCAAGAAAAAATTGTAACTTATTAATGTGAATAAGAAATTACATCTTGCATATATTGTAACAATATTCCACAAAGAAACAAAAACACCCCAACAAGTCAAAGAAAAACACAAAACCCTGAGAGCTCACAAAAATAACACCACCATGCAAAAACATATGAAATGCCCCATAAAAAACCTAAAACCAAAACAAAAGAGACCCACATGAAGTGTGTAACCAAAAGCTAGAGACAACCAGACCATGCCAACTGAGAAGCCACCATAAGTCTCCTAAACAAATGGGTTAATTTCCATGTAGCCCTATCACTAAAAACAACCATGTTCCAACAAAATTTAGCCTCCAACATAAACCCACCAGCCATAAAGGCACAATTATCAAATGAGGAAAAATTGAGTTGTCCCCTTTATCTCACTATGACACCATAATCACTATCCAACAGAGTGATTCCATCTCTAATTTATATCAAAACCCATCTATCAACAACTATTTGAAGTCCTTAGTTTGAGAGAGTGTCTACTAGAACATTGAGCTCTCTATAAACATGCTAGAAAGAGATTTTTTCAAACAACATCTTGACACTTAAGATATTATAAAAAATAGGAGATAAATTCAAGTTCCTCGATATGAAAACCACATTCATCTATTTATTACCACAGTCGAATCTCAAAAGACCTGCAACTTAGAAACACTTATGTCAATAACTAGCCGAAGAAGAAGCTTTAAGGCCATAAACTCAACAAAATTATTAGTGCCATCACCCAAATCAGCCTTAAACTTGATATAATGAGAGGATTTTATGTACATTATGCCTCCATCCCCATAAATAGAAAGTATTCCTTGACATGCACCATCAAAGTATCCCCAAGCTTTGGTTAAATCCAAAGGAGGATGAATCAATTGTCTATAAATAGGCATTCTAGGTCTATATGTGAAGCTTTCACTAATTTTGTGTATGTGTGTGGAGCACTGGAAGTATGAATAACCTTGTCTTGGAAAATGCTAGCATCCTATCTAGCCAAATTCCCTAAGCCATAATCAAGGGAAGAGTTTTGAAGGCTTATAAATCAGCATTCTGAAAGCTAATTTTTTAAACACTCTTCCACATTTGGTCCCTGACAAACACCCTTTCACCCTATCACTTCTTCTAATTCACCCCAAAATTTCATAATATAAGGATAAAAATGAAATAATGATTGATAATTTCACTCTCTTGTCAGCATAAAGAGCAACACCCAAGTCCTTGTCAGCTTTTCTTCTAGAGGACTTCCCAAGTTAAGGCTTTGCTCTTTAATGCCAACCACATAAAAATTCTAGTTTTTAGAGGTGGTTGGATCTTCTAGAGTAGCTTCCACTACAAAGACCTATCAACCATGTCCACATGGAGGAACTTAACTCTACATCCTAGCCTATCAAAAAACTCTCCTGAAGATGCATTCCTAGACCAAACTAACACAACTTCTACCTCAAGGATTCTAACATGGTTCCATTTTAGATATGTCACATAATCCTCCCATTATAAACCATCATCCCCATCTAACTCCAAGCTTTGTGTAGTCTTCCAACCTTTTTGCCAAAAGGTTTTGGAAAGGGAGTCAATAACTTATGCAAGAAAAAAATGCCCTTCCCCTATGGCTTGACAATCAATTCTTCATTCAGCATATAGCCATATTTACACCTGACCCAAGGATCAACCCCAATCCTTTTTTTTTTTAAAGAGAAAAGGGGTAAAAATTTATTCAATCAAAACTAGATTACATAGCAAAGGCCAAAGGCCCACCACCAGACTACATATTTCTATCCTCTAATAGAAGCTGATCAAAAATCCCATGATAATCCAAAGGAATCTCATCCCTTCCGCTAATATCCCAACTATCCTCATTCTCAACAGCCCACTTAGCCAAACAATTTGCAACTCTATTCCATTCGCGAGGGATATGACTAAAGGAGACAGAATCCAAGGAACTACACAGGCTTAAAATTTGTCTGGCCAGAGAGGCTAACTTCCAGTTAACATTCTCCAAACTCTGGTTATTCAGCATGTCAACAACAATTTGAGAGTCAGACTCACATATAATCCTTTTCCAGCCCAAAGAACATCCTCTCTCAACAGCAGTCTTAATAGCAAGAGCCTCCATCAAATTATTCGAGTGTTGGCCCTTGTAGATAGAGAAAAGAAAAACTGCCTCCCCATCATTACTTCTACCTATAGCCCCAATACCAGCATGACCTAGATTCCCCCGAGAAGATCCATCTATGTTAATCTTCAAGATCCTAGTCGAGGGAGGAGTCCATCATCCAGCCCTACAAACACGTTGCTTACCATGGCAAGGCCTTTTCCTAAGAGTGCCTCCCTAATTATTGCCGTCTAGGTTCAAATTCCTCACAATAGCTTGATCACCAGGATCTATGCTCTCAGACATATCACATTTTGCCAAGATAGTCTCCTGAAGCTTATTAAGAATCTTCCTCCACAACCGAAGGCTATCTAACTTAGAGTCACAAAAAATTATGCGATTCCTTTCCAACCAGAGGTTCCAAAGAATAAAGACCAGTCCAACCGTCCATGCAACCTGCAAGAAGGAAGTTTTTGTAGGAGGTCTGCCCAAGCTTTCCCAAAAGTCACTGAGAGAAGTGGCATGAATACACCCGTGACTCCAAGCCTTCCACCATCTATGCCATATATCTCTCGAGTAAGGGCAAAGAAAAAATAAGAGAGAGGAAAACTCTTCATTGTGCACGCATAAGAAGCAAACAGAAGGCCCCTGAAAGCCTCTTTTACGAAGATTCTCCCAAGTGAGACATTTTTTCTGAACCAACAACCATAAGAAAAAATTACATTTAGGCCAAGAGAAGTTATTCCAAACCTTCTTCCACCAGTGCACTTCATCAGTACCATGTAGGTTCCTGTCAAGTATAGCATATCCTTGAGCCACAGAGAATTTGCCTTTTGGGCTAGGACTCCAAGCCAAAACATCCCTACCATTGAGAGAGCTGCAAAACCGATCCTCCAGCACCTGAGAAAGTAGAGCACGGTCCTCATCAGAGCCACCAGCAGGCCACTCCTAAGAATCCTTCCAACATGTCACCTCCACCTGACCCAAGTGCTTAACAGTCTTGAAGTGCTCCACCTTCCACCAACCAGCATTAGTAAAGGTGTGGCAAAGAGGCTGGAGCTGAGGAAGGCTAGAAATCATGGGCGGGTGGCCATCCCAAGAGTCATGCCAAAATAGAGCATCTGAGCCACTGTTACAAATCCAAAAAAGCCCCTCCTTAATCAGTTGTGCTCCCTTCTTAAGGGTATTCCAAACACAAGATCCTTTACCCATCAAATCTAGTCGCGACACCTCAGAGCTATCTACACCAGGAAAATACTTGTGAGTAAGAATCTTGGCCCAATCTAATTACTGGTTGGTACACCACCTCCAATACAGCTTAGCAGCCAGGGTCGTGACCACAAGCGCCATAGACCTAAGCCCAAGGCCACCCGCATGCTTTGCCCTAAAAACATACTCCCACTTAACAAGACTCCACTTCGAAGAGAGGAGTGTACCAAACCAGAGAAACTTCTGAGAAAGAGCATCAAAATCCCTCACAAAGCTGGAAGGAGGAACTTGCACACAACACCTATAAATAGGAAGAGACTAGATCACCATCTTTAGAAGAACCTGTCTCCCAGCAAAAGAAAGCCACTTGAGAGTCCAGTGATTAGCTTTACTCTGAAACTTATCCAAGATTCCTTGCCAATACACCCGATACTGAGATCCCAAAGACAAGGGAACCCCAAGGTATATCAGGGGAAGAGAACCAATCTGAAATCTAAGGATCCTGGCAATCCTGATTTGAATAGGCTGGGAGGTATTGAAGAAATAGATGGAAGATTTGTCATCATTGATACACTGACCTGAAGCCTTCAAATAGATGTCTAAAGCTCACCTAAAGTTCACAGCTTCACTAATTCTGGCAATGCCCATCAGCACAGTATCATCCATAAACTGAAGGTGAGAATAGGGAGGAAGAGAGTCGTTCCATCTCCAACTGTGAATAAGACCCCTTCCCACTTGAGACTTAACAAATCTTCTTAAACCCTCAGCCATTAAAATGAATGAATAAGGAGATAGAGGGTCTCCTTGTCGAAGCCCCCGAGAAGTCCTGAACAAATCAGAAGGTTCCCCATTTACAAGAACTAAAAAGGAAGGAGAGGTCACATAGCTCAGAATCCAATTCACCCACTCTTCAGCAAAGCCAAATGCCAAGAGAATGCTCTGTAAAAATTCCCAGCTCACCTGATCATAAGCTTTAGCCATGTCGAGCTTTATAAACATAGCCCTCTCCTTAGAGTTAGCCCTCGAATGAATAGCTTCCATTGCCACCACTACACCATCCAAAATTTGTCTTCCTTTAACAAAACCCCCCTGCTCCATAGAGATCAAAGTGCTAAGAAGACGCTTGAGTCTCTCCGCAATCAGCTTGGTAATGATCTTATAGACAACATTACATAGTGCAATAGGTCTGAATCGATTCAATTGATTAGCTCCCTCCTGCTTAGGAATGAGCACCAAAAAAGTAGAATTCACGGACTTGAGCATTTTTTTATTCTTATGAGATTCTTGAACCACATCAAGGAGATCAAACTTTATTATTTCCCAAAATTCCTGGAAGAATTCAATCAAAAACCCATCAGGGCTGGGAGCCTTACCAATTTTCATGTTAAACACCACCCCCTCCACCTCAGATAGCAAAATAGGCCGTAAGAGAGCTTCATTCATCTCCGAAGAGACCAGGTGAGGAATACAATCCAATATCTCCCTCTCTTCATCCCTAGCAACAAGACCCTCCTTAGAAAAGAGATTTGAAAAATAGTTGACCACAGCCCTAGAAATATCCACATTAGATGAGAGATGAGCCCCTTCAGGCGAGATCAAAGAGGAGACAGAATTTCCTTGTCTTCGAGCCTTGACTGAATTATGAAAGAATGCAATGTTCCTATCCCCCTCCTGAAGCCAGTCAATCCGAGATTTTTGCTTCCAGAAAATCTCCTCCCGATGCTCCCACTCCTCTAAACCTTTAAGAGCCAAAGACTCAGCTTCACTAAGGTCAAGGGTCCTCCCTTGATCTTGAATCAACCGAGTTATGTTGTCTAATTTAGCTTGAGCAATAATCCTCTGAGCCTGTAGGTTTCCAAAACATTTTTTATTCCACTTCTTAAGCCTGTACTTCACATGTTGAAGTCTCTTAGATAAAGTAAACATTGCCATCCCATGGGCAGGCAATCCCTCATACCACCACTCCTCCATAAGGTCCTCCAAAGAATGATCTCTTAACCACATTAGCTGAAATTTGAAAGATGGGTTTTTGGAAACTCCATAAGCCGTAACTGAGAGCTTGATAGGCCAGTGATCAGAGCCTCTCCAATCAAGAATTTTTGAACTGGTGAGCAACCTATCATTCATCCAATAACATGAAACCAAAAATCTATCGAGTCTTTTTGAGATAGACTCGACCTCAGCACCACATCTCCTGTTATTCCATGTAAAGATACCATTATTTGGCTTCACATCAATGAGATTCACGGAATCTATCATATCCCTGAAAATATATGCAGAGGGGTCCAACCTGGCAACTCCACCCCATTTTTCCTCTAGACTAATAACAGAATTAAAATCACCAGCCACAATCCATGGTAGATATGGGTCTAAGGTGCGGATGCAGCTAATATGAGCCCAAAGATTTGACTTGCTTGTAATATCAGTAGGAGCATAAATATTGGATAGAAGGCACCTTTCCCCAGTCGCCAAACAAGATGCAACCAAAGAGATAGAGGATCGACTAGAAATCCACCATAAGGGGAGAACTTTCCTCGGGTTCCAGAAGCAAGCAACCCCCCAAACTATTATGAGCTCCCACCCCCTGCCAATTGCCCTGGGGCTAGATGCGAGAAGCACAACTTTCCAAACCATCCACTGTAAGCTTAGTTTCCTGGATAAAAACGGTAACTGAGAATCAATTAATCTATGAACAACCTTTTGTCTAGGGATGTTGTTCAACCCCCTAACATTCCAAGATAGAACAATCATTTGTGGGGTTGGGAAAAGTGGGAATCAATGGGTTTCACAGACCCTAACTCAACCAAAGTGTCCCCCATAATCTTGACCTTCTCTTGATCAGACTTTTTGCCACTCCTTGATGGTTTATCAAGAGGCCCCTTTTTAAAGGATTTCTGTTGTAAGCCTAAAATAGAGTGGGCTTTGCTGCTCTTAACCAAATTTGAAGCTCCTTTAGGAATAGGGGGATCTACAACCAAGCTCATCAGAGCCTGTGACCCCTGAGTATCACTGGTATCCTGAGTCTGAATAGGTAGATCCACATCAATCTATACACTCTGAGGGTCTTCTGAAGAAAGCAGCTAGTGCTCCTTCATTTCCCCTTCTTCCTGAACTTCTTGTAGTCCCTTATCCCTAGAAGATAGCTCAATTGGTATCCCTTCCTCCTGTACCAAGTCTTCAAGAACCTCAAATATGTTGAAAATACCATCATTGTGTCTATCCATCCAAGTTCTCTTTTTACTTTTGCCTTTGTTACAGGGTTTAACCTGAGTAAAGCCCTCATTATCCATAGGTACAGTAGATGCAGGTGCCTTGCCCTTATCCCCCTTAAGAGACCCAGAGTCATCCAAGGGAGTGGGCTTAAATCTGGGGCATTTGCGGAGTAAATGGCCATATTCATGGCAAATTTGACATCTAAATGGGAGAGTCTCATAATCCAGCTGTTGGATCCAAGAAGAGGATCCCATGTATATTTCCATAAAATCTGGTAATAGATTAGTTAAATCAACTTCTACACAAATACGAGCATAAGAGATTACCTTTCATTCTTGAGTTTGTGTAGCCGCTCCCACAGGCTTTCCAAGAAGTAGTGAGATTGAGTGAAGAATATTTTCCCTCCAAAACTCCAAAGGAAGTCTTGGCAGCCGAACCCACATAGGTACTCGCGAGGGGATCTCTTCAGCTGAATTAAAGCCCGTGTGCCAAGGCTTGATGAAAAGCCCCACCTGGTTAAAGAAATAAGGGCCTCCTTCAAATGCCCTATTCCTATCCGACATACAACAGAAAATAACCAAAAAGTAATTGTTTGTAGCCAAAATAATCTCCATATCTCCTTCGGGATTCCACCCCGATGAGCCCAGGTAAGGAGAGCCGAAGGCCCAAAAATTTGCAAATAAGGGCATGGTTACGCTAGTATTCAACATCCTCTAAAATTTGCTCAAGTTGAATAACCAACACAGGCCGGTCTTCAGATATTTCCAGACATCCATTTACTTTTTTAATTCGAGGCATCCCTTTAAAGGATGAGACTCCATTTCCCATTGTAGGTTTATTCACCTGACCTTCGCCATTGACTTGTGCTAAAGAAGATGGATCAGCCATCTCCATATCCTCAGAGGCAATCTGAGAAAGCACTAATCTTTGATTCTCCATAGGGTGGGCCCAATATTCCCCAACAGAATATGGGGTAAAAACCCACAGTCCCCAACCCCAAAACCCTACAACCAGATTCCAGTGCAACACACCAGACAACAGAAAATCATGTTTACCTTCAACCAATTTCAACGACCCCATAGCCAGCACTCGCAGACCTTTTTGGCAGCACCAAATCCTCTGACCCAACACGCTATACAGCCGTTCGCCACCATGAACGCAGAGCAGGAACAATAGCTAGGGCACGCGGGCCCTAGCTCTCCACCAACATGCGCCCGTCGCCATCCCCACGTTCCCTCTCGACATATCTAAGCATGTCTTTCAGGATCAACCCCAATCCTTACTTTCCTATCACTTATAACCTTTTAAATAATATAATTCCCAACAATGGGAAAAGTCTTAACCAATGCCTTCTAAATAGTAGAGACATTGTGTAAAGCTTTCACTGGGCATCTAACCCACTCTCCAATAGTGCTCAGTTCATTGTTCTTTTGCCTTATAGCCTCAGTCCACAGTCCCCCCTTTGAGATGAGCCTCCATAGGATTTTTGTATCCAAAACCTCCCAAAAAATATGAATTTTTTTTAGACCCCAAACCCCTAGGTCCTTTGGCTATGACAAGGTCTACCATTTTATAAGTGGGATGTATTCATTTTCCTTTATACCCATTTATATAAATTTGAAGCTATTTTTTTGAATCTTATCTAGGACTCCCTTAGGTAAGTAAGCCAGAGAATGCCAATACACAAGTGTAGCTTCTAAAACTAATTTTATGAGAGTTAAACGTCCACCTAATGAGAGCCATCAGTTGTACCAATGTTTTATTCTCTTTTCCACCCTTTTTAGTAGCCAAAGCCAATCATTTTTTCCATAGACTTTAGCTTTAAAAAGCCCAAATATTTAAACCCCTCATTAAAATTAACAAGCTGGTAGGGGAAATCCCAAAAGGTCAACCTAACATGATCCTCATCCACTTGATTAAAATAGATAGTTGACTTTTGAGTATTAACTTCCAAACCTATGGCTAAACTTAAGAGGGTGAGGATTTCCATAAACTTGTTTACATCCCTTATAGACCCATCAAATAATAACAACACATCATCCACAAAGAGAAAGTGCATGAGAAAAATGGATCTATCTATATGCAATGTGTTGGCACCACAATTTTGACAAGTATTTATTCCATTTTTGGCATGCAGCACAGAGGGACCATTATCCATTTTTATACAAGTACTGACATCTCATTGGAGAACCATGGCGTGAAAGGACCATGGTGTGAAACTAGCAGCATGAGAGTTGAAGGGCACCGAAGGACAATGTCGTGGAAGACCTAACACGAGAGGATCCAATCAAAGAGAGAGCATGACATGAGGAACCCAAGAATATAGGACTCAAAACAAGAAGTGGAAGAGTAGTGGAGCACAAGGAAGGTGGACCATGAAGAATGTGAGAAAAATTAGAAAGAATAATAAAATAGGACACCTTGTCCCCATCGATCGGAGGCTAGAGACCAACTTGCAAGGAATGAAACACCTAGATACATGTATTACATAGAGCAAGCATCTAGGGGTGCAGAGGCCTGAGTCTTTAGGAACAAACAATTGTAATAGCCACGACCCAGCTTGTTGGGAATTCGTGTGCCATTTGTCTTGTAGTTAGATATTTGACACTTGGATAGGGAAAAACAAATATAAAAACCCCTATTGTAAGATTTTGTGGGTGTGGGTGAAAAAAGGAGGAACCTCTCAGAATATATCATGTCTTGTAATTCATAAATATTAAATGAGAACTCAATGTTTACCATATGATACTTTGAGCAATGGATTGTGAATTATGTTGAATATTGAGATGTGTCAAGTAATTAAAAGTCGCGAGTTAATTCTTTTATTTTTAGCTAGTAATGGTAGCACAATATGATAAAAAATAGTAGTAAGATATTTATTTTACCAGAAATGAGTAATTACACTATGTGTTTCAAAGCTTTTAAGAACCGATCTTTCATTGCGTGCTTCAGGTGAGCGCATGAGGCTCATTCCTTGCATGATAGGGCCAATACGCTAGCATGTTGGGAAGAGCTTTCAATGTTGACGTAAAGGGAAAAACCCAACACAATGAGTTAGGATTGACCTGCAACTATCCTATCTAAAAATCTAGACTAAGAGAACGTAAATCAAAGAGAGCCCATTGATACTAAATGAGTCAGGATATGACCAAATTGATTAGCAAACCTAACAAGAGGAGCACCTACAACACAATGTCAATAGAAAGGGTTCCAAAGGCTCTAGGCAATCTACAAAATGAAATAACTCTAGTTAGGTCTCTTATTTTGTAAGTGAATATCGCAATCAAAGAACATAAGTAAGGGGAAGGGTTAAAAACATATCAAAATGGGAAAAGAAACATTTTGGCAAAAGGAGACCTAGGTTACCCAAGAAAGATAAATGGCAAGTTCAAACAATCCTATAGTCACACTATGTATAACTGTATTTAAAGTTCAAACAAGGAGATATACAGTCATTAACCAAACAATTATGCAATTTCTATCTATCAAAGGAAAGAAATAGGGCTAGAATATAATTACCTTGAATAAGCCTTGTCAAGCCTCAATCTCCCCCTCAACCACTAGTGTTTTGCAAGATATTATTATGGTTGTAAGGATCTCAAAGGATGAATCAAGATTTAGGCTAAAAGGACCCTTCCTATTGCATCCAAGACTCTAAAAGACAAGCTTTCCATCAAGACAATATCTAAGCAATAACTCCTCCAAAATGTAGACTTGGGGCAGAAGTATGAGTAATGGCAATTAAAAATCAATTTTCCTCTCCATTGGATTGAAATGGTAACTTGTATTTATAGCGACGAATGATTCTAATCCCTCCCAAAGATTAAGCTAATGCCATCGACCAACTAGATTTAGTTATAAATGAGTTGACTAACCTTGAACTAGGTCGGCCAGGGTAACTTAGTTTTGAAGACTACATTGTAACATTCAAAATTACATCAATCTGATCAATGTAGATGGGAAGTGACAGATGACAGTTTAAACTACACCAAATGGGCCAATATAGTAGGAAATTATAGGTCATAATATATATAGATGATATAATATGGAAGGAGATAGTTTAGGGGATCATATCTGAGGAAGCTAGAATAGATGTAAGATTGATAAATGTGCAAAAATATCTCTCACAAAACACTGATGACCTACCCACACCTTTCACAATGAACCCTTTAAGGCATGCACTCAAGGAGTTTGAAACTTGACAGTTTGTTACAAAAGAGAAAGCATTAGTAAATGATAAATTTTAAAAATATTATTTGTATACATATACCCCACTTGAAGTTCATCACGTGTCATCATAGTGTAACATGGGATGGTGCTTTAGGCAAGAATCTAGCAACACAATAATTGAGCTAATTGAGTGTAATAAAAAGTAAAAAATAAGATAAAGTAAATAAATTGTAAAGATATACCTTTACATACCTTATTGTTGTTGAGAAAAGGTTGCATGTGTAGCAGATGATGATAGGCACCTAGTGTGCAAAACAAAAAGTGGACCTAAAAAATAAGAGGAAATTCAATTTTTTTACAAAAAAAATCTATTAGCATTGAAAATTTCTTTATCGCACCAAGATTCTAAAGCTTTTTTCGGTTTATTAAAATGACTTATAGAAATAAATATATGAGCAAAATACAAATTTTTTAGGTAAATAACCAAAGGTTGAAATTTTCAACAATATTACTATAAAAGGATAAGTAACTATTCATTTATGCATTTGCTATTTTTATGAACTAGAGATGTGTCAAAGTCCAGTAATTTGAGAAATGATGGTTTATGCTTGAGGAGATGGTTGAGCAGGTGAACGTATTATTTTTGTGGTCAACATGGTATAGGTACATGATGCATTAATTATGATTTTTTAACAATTTGGATTAAAATGAATTAAATTAGGGAAAGTAGGTGTCATGGCAAATTTGTGTAGCAAACTTCATCCCAAAAAGCATAGGTTTAGAGTTAAAAATAGGATGAGTAATAGGTAGGGGATGAAAATTTAAAATCTAGATCAAGGGCATTTATTATGGCATAGTGAAAAATCATTGCATAGTTTAAACAGTATTAGCCATTCGATGTAGTTTAGAACCAATGATGGTTTAAGCTAGCATATAGCGTCTACAATGGTTGATGAAGTTGAACCAATTATAATCGATGTCGTGGAACATGGTCAATGAAATATGAAAATGGTGAGGTGGTTGATGGCATATGTCATAGTCAAAAACATTAGAATATAGCCTAGTTGATGTAGTTAAACAAATGGTTGATGCCATATTTTAATGTTAATGGATGATAGATGGCATGTATGCATGGTGATACAATAGAGATAAAAGGCCAATATACTAGGTCATGGCCGATGTAGTGATAAACTATAGATGCTCGATGTATTAATGTACATGGCCAATATAATCTAGAATATAAGATGGTTGATGTAGTAAAGTACATGGTTGATGTAGTAGTTGATTTGAAAGTAAAGGTAATGTTATTATTTTTAAGTCTAGTTTATTTTAGTTTTTGGATAAAGACCTGACTTGTGATCTATTATTTGACATTTTGTAGAGACTTTGGAGACTAGTGGATGTTATATGGTTACTAGATCTATTAGAGTAGTTATCTACAGTCAATCGAGCTCATCTGACTGTGATAGAGTTAAGTGAGATCATGAAGATGCACCAGATTCCATTGATTGTAGAGTTAGTTGCCATGTTCTTAGGAGTACATGGGAGACTAACTAATAATTTTTAGTGGTGGTGGATGAAAATACCATTAAGGTGGTGATCACCTTGGATGATGTCCATGTGATCTCAGACATACCTATTATGCACACACCAGTGGTGTGCAATACCTAAGATTCCTTTGATGAGAGGAATGCCTTAACTATGTGAGCTACAAGCTCAGAGAGATATGACAAGAGAGGGTTACTCATTTATTTATTTGATGTATGTGTATTGACCATTTTAGATATCTGAAATGTTATATTAGACTTGTGACAACTCGTGTGATAAGTCACAAGTTTGATGGGAGGCCTCCCTTGTACATTATAGACCTATGTCATTTTATGTCAGATCATGGTACATTATTTGATTTAGGTTATGTGATTTGGGTGCAGTTAGTGCATGATATTTATAGTATTTTATCTAGAGGCTAGTAGACTATGGGGCTTATCATTCCTTTAAGGAGTTAGATTTATGAGCGCTTCCTTGTGTATAGACTATTAGGGTTGTCCCATGCCATGGATGATGCCCTCCCATGAGTGTAAAGGTCAGTATAAGACCATATTATGAGTTTGACTGCACATGCATCAACTTTATAGACAATACAATGTGAGCATATTGTTTAGCAATCATATCGAGGCATTGTGGATACTTTGCCATCATGACCATCCATTGTGCAGGCATAAGCATGGATGAAGATCATAGGGCATTGCTTGTGGTGGATAGATCCTCATGCATGCTATCATGTACCATGTTAGTTTGAGTTACCACAGCCATAAAATCCTCTAGTGGTCCCAACATTTTGGGCCTATCGTGTGAGGGAGCAACATGGTATAAGAGGTAGAGGGGTACCTATTGAAGAATCAGCGATATAGCCTTATCATCTTAGGGTGGTGAGATGGAAACAAAGGTGAAAATGAGGAGAACATTCTACAGGTGGAGTAATGGTAGTTGTTCAACAACAATAGGCACAACCACACCCATAGGTACGGTCGTAGAGGCATTGATAGGTGTAGAATCACCCACAACTGCAATTGTAGTAGGGGATCCTATGGCTCAACCAATGTTTAGTTAGACTATAGTACATATATAAAGTGGGGCACGACATGCTCGTGTCCTCTAGCTTGGGCAATATATAGGCTTTGTGCTCCGTAGAGTAATGACACCCATAAGGTGTTGGGTGACCAAGCTAAGGGTATTACTATGAGTGAGTAAAATGTATTTATGTTGATTTTTTGCATTTTATTTAGAGATATATGTTAGATATATGTATGAGGTTTGGATTGTACATGATATCTGATGTTATTTTGCTTTATGTTTTATATATGCTACGATAAAGGAGGCTAGATGGAGGACCATGATGAAGACTTCCCATCATGACATCTTGGATGACGTGTTATCATAACACGATACTACATAATTGATTGATCTGTTGGTGCCTTCAGCCCAAGCTTATGCTAGTTGTTTTAGGTTGGTCGAGGAGGCTACTCGAGATATACAAATATTATCAGATGGAGTTACATGTTGCAATACCACTAGGAGTGGGCCAGGGAGAGTTGTAGGCATGGCAGGTGTTGGTTTAGGAGTTAGCCACTCATTTAGCTACAACTAGTTAGGTGTCGAGATTATAAGCCCAAATGGCCAATTTACATGGGTAAGTCTAGGGTAGTCTCAGGGTTTTATGGGTAGCATAACATGTCATCCATTGGATGGATAGTGTGGATCTTAGCCATAGATCTATTTTTGTATTATTTTGTATTGTGATGTACAAAATTTTGAGTCATATTTATATAGAGATGTGTTTCAGTATGAATCAAGGATGTTATACATGGATGTATTTTCTTTCTAGCACGTGTTTATGATTTCTTATGTTATGAGAAAATAAATGATGTATGCTTTATTATTTTCTAGTAAATGTGAACAAATACATGGTAAAAAAGAATGATAATAGTGTTGGTGTGTTGTTTGGCATGACTTGTCAATGTTAAGCTCTCGATACAATGAATCCATACAACCTCTCTTAAAAGGAGTCTTGTGTGGGGTCTCCCAAAGGTATTTATATACCAAATCATGGCATACTAGGGTTTACTTCATTGTTCATTATGCATGGTTCCAATTTAAGGGGCTTGTTAGTGTGAAATCTCAAACTTAATTTTAATAGTGTTCTGGTCCTTAAACAAATTAGTGAATAATTATGACTTTATGTTTCACTCAAATTGTAACGCCCAATAATTCACCTAAATAAAATCTATAAAAATGTTAACCTTTTTTTTTAAACTACCAAAATTATGTTATTCACATAATTAGACTAAGTCCATACGCTAGTGAGTTAAATTGGTTTTGCTTTACTATAACGGTTTTGCCAAACAATAAAATTATCAATTTGACGTTATAAACCAAGTTACTTAAAGTGTCTTGCTAAATAATTAATAAACATTAATTTAAAATACTTCGAATAAATGTATTATTATTTTAATGATTACAATCTGATTAATTATTAATTAATATCAAATCGAAAATAATAAATTAATTTCATCTTTAATTAAAGTGTTTAAATAACCAAATAATAAATTTGATAATTTTAAACTTGTTAATTAAATATGTTTTGATATTCATTAAATAAATGTCATTTTATAAAACTAAGGACATCATATTAAACTTTCTAAGAAGGATAATTATTCCAACTTAGAATAGATTTAACCATCCAAGTTATGTAAATAAATCTAAATAATTAAATCTAAAAATAAAAATTAATAAACTAATCAATTAATAATTAATTCACAATTTTAAAATAAAAGTTAATTTTTTTTTCATTCCACTTAAATTACTCACAAATATTAAAAATTGTTAAAATTTATTTAAGAATACAACAAGAATAAAATTAAATAACTTAAATGTAAATCTTAAAGTGAAAGGACTTTTTCCACTTGCAAATGGTGGACTAAATCTCCACCTTAAAATTGTTTTAATTTCTAGAAACCGTAAATTCTCTTATAAGCTCAATAAATGTCTTTTCATGAATTGTTGCTCCCATTTTTATTTGGTTTCTTTTTGGAGGTTGGAGGTTTAGGTGGGAGGAACTCGAAGCAAAAATATCACATACGAAGACTAAATTTTCATATATATATTTAATGTATATATAATTTATTTATTTTCTTTTATTTTTTATAAAAATTAAAATATATATAAATATAAAATATCAAAATCATATATATATATATATATATATATATATATATAATCAAAACCATATATATTATATTTATTTGTTAGGTTGTGGAGCTAAAAGCTTCACTGTATGTAAACATGGAGGAGGTCGTTGAGGTGCAGAGAAACCGATGTCGGTCAAGCCAACCGACGTCGGTCATATTCAGAGCACAGGGCTGCCGACATCAGTCATGGATCGGCTGACGTCGGTCATCTCCAGATAGACAGCAACCGACGTTGGTCCCCTGTGCGGTTTCGAAACTATCAGTTTCACGAACAGTTTGTTAACGAACCGGTTGTTTGCATGTTAAAGACTAATTTCAGTCTTGAGCTACGATTTCTAATTATTGTAATTGGAAAGTCTAATTATTGTTTGCATGGGATCTATATAATAGACTCATGGGTTGTATTGTAAAGTGTGCTAGTTAGAGAGAGCAAGGTTAGCTCCTTCAGAGGGAAGAGAGCAAGGGTTGCTCCTCCTAGTGCCACAGTGCCAAGTGTGTATGATCAGGTAGATCTGCAGGTTGTTGTAAGATCTGGTAGAAGATCCACAGGGGTGTTGGTTTGGAGAATCAAAAGGGTTCTTCATGTGTGTATGATCTCGGTCGACAGGTGTGCAAGGCCAGGTTTGATTTGCAGGTTGTTGCAAGTTCATGGGAGATCTACATGGTAAGTAAGATCAATTGATTTGCAGGTGTGTGTGTGTGCGAGATCTAGGTTTGCAGGTTGTTGCAAAACTAAGTTGATCTGCAGGTGGCAGCAAGATCAGGGAGATCAACACAATAAGGAGCAATATCACAGGGATCTACTTGGAGTACGTTGCGTATTGATACTAACTGGTTGAGGTGAACAACAACTCTGTGTTTGAGTTGTTTGTTGTGACCTATATTGAGAGAAGAGAACTCTCGAGGGAAGATTACTGGTATGCCCACAAAGTGGATGAAAGAGTGTGATCTCTTTGTTGTAATTTCTTTCTGGAATGAGTTGAATACAATTGTGTGTTGCCTCTCATATTCTGTGCTATTTCTGATTTCTAGTTACTCTTTTACTTCTGGTTAAATTTTGTGTTTACTTGCTAATACAAAGGTAATCAAGTGTGCTCTTAAATTCTGACAAGTTGTGTCAGAGCTTTGTGAACCTAGGTCCTATCAATTGGTATCAGAGCAAGGTTAGGTTCACTAACAGGTGGTAAAGCTTGTTAAGTGTGTTGATTACAGGTCACTCTCAGAGGTTTCTGATTGAGTGGGAGTATAGCAATGGCAGAAGAAAGTATGGAAGAATTCAAAAGCAAGAATGGTCAATTACGGAGTTATGGAAAGAGCAGGTAAAGAAAGATTGTTGGTTGGTAGAAGATCAGCATGAAGGAGCATGTGTTGCAGGTATTATTGCACTGGTTGTTCTAATATGTTCTTTGAATAAAGTAGAATCTTAGTTTATAGATTTTGTTGCATCTTTCCATGCAGCCCCAAATAGAGTATTTTTCCATGTTAAGGTCCATGGAGACTTTGGAAAGATTTATTTAGGGGTTGGTGAGCCTTGTCAAAGTATTGGCAAAGGGGAAGTGCGACTGAAATTGCAGACGGCCAACACATGGGTGTTGAAGAAGGTCATGCAGGTCCCAATCTTGAAGATGAGGCTAATTTCTTCAGAAAAGTTGGGTGATGAGAGATGCACAGTAACTCTCACAGCGGATGCACTTGAATTAGCAAGTTGTAAGAAAGTAGGTATCTTTTATCTATCTACTTATATTACTGATTCTTTTTTTGTTGCGAAGACGTGGCTTTGTAGGCTTGGTCACATGAGCAAGAAGGAGATGCATGTTCTTAAGCGGAAGACAGATGTCTTTGACAAACTTAAGAACTGGAAAGCCTTGGTGTTTATGGAGGAGATGATGGACAGAGATCAGCATATGGGACTGAATAACTTTGAGCAGGGCAGTTTGGACAGGGTTTTGATTCAAAGTAAGCTCGCGGGTAAAAAGTCATCACTCACAGGAAAACACAGTTACCGGCATCGGTCAAGAGGAACCGACGTCGATCAGACAGGTATCGACGTCAATCATGTGCAGACAGGCAAAGTTGGTAATGTCGAGCAGGTGGACACCGACATCAATCGGGTGGAAACTGGCATCGATCAAGGAACCGACGTCGGTAGTCAGGTCAGTCGCAGGGAACTGACATCGATCGAGTGCAGACTAGGAGCTGACCGACATCGGTCACTGATAGAACAGATTTTGGGCAGACAACAAGCTATCAAGGAGTCTCAAATGCCCATGTGGAGGACTGAAAGTGTAAGTAAGCCTCAAATTCGTTATTCCCCTTCTTTATACTTGTTGCTCACTGCAGAGTAGGTAGGATCTAGGAAACAGTGGGAGCATGGCATGAATTCTTTGGAGAAGAACCAAATGGGAGATTTGGTAGAGTTGCCAGCCAGTATGAAAGCACTGAGAGGTGAATGAATTTATTGGTTAAAGAAGAGAGGGAATGGACATGTGAGATGGAAGGCCAGGTCATATGGTCTTGAGGAAGCTGCAGGACAGTGGTACAGGTTTGATAGGTGTATGACAAAGTATGGCTTTAGTTAGTGTCATTGTAACCATTATGTTTTCTTTACCAGGTTGGATGATGATTGCAACATTATCATGTTATTGTATGTAGTGTGTATGCTTGTTGCAGGGTCACACATGCAGGGTTTTGTTGAGCTAAAGGTAAAGTTAGTTCAGTGGTATGTCATGAAGAATTTGGGAGCAGCTAAATTCTTTGGTATGAGTTTTTCTAGAGACATGGAAGGTCATAGGTTGATTTTGTCTCCGGATGATTGTGTGGATAAGGTAGTGGCGAGGTTTAAGATGCGGGATGCAGAACCAGTTTGCACACCTATGGATGGACAGTTCACAGAATAGGGTCCCAATTCACATGATGAGGTTAAGTACATGTGTACTAGACCTGTTGTTGCCCCAGTAGCGGGTGTTGTTAGCAAGTTTGGAGCCAATTCGGGAAAGAAGCACTGGAGAGTAGTTCAGTGGGTTCTCAGGTATCTGAGAGGGACCAGCAGCAGGTTAACATGCTATGCAGGGTCAGGGACTTCTCTACATGGGTATGTAGGTTCGGATGTGGCAGGTTACTTGGATGACATGCGGTGCACCACAGGTTGTGTGGTTGTTGGTCTTCAGGATTGATCTTAAAGAGGGATACAAGCCAGGAAACAAATTAGATGAAGTACAGATACAGGTACAAGTGCAGCTGTTTATCTCCAAGTGGGAGATCTCTTAAAGAGCACAGTTGATTACCTTTGTATGTTGCCTCTCATATTATGTGCTATTTCTGATTTCTAGTTACTCTTTTACTTCTAATTAAATTCCGTGTTTAGTTGCTAATACAAAGGTAATCAAGTGTGCTCTTAAATTCTGACAAGTTGTGTCAGAGCTTTGTGAACCTAGGTCCTATCATTATTTTCTTTTATATTATGAAAATGAAATAATTATGTTTTATATCAATTTTTTTAATATAATACTATATAGTTTTTTTATTAACTTAAATTATATATATAATTTATTTATAGGTTCTGCTGACCTTACATCGACCTGGGGCTGCAGCGTTGGCATCAGCTAGGGCTAACGATCCTTGCCTTGAACTTTTTGAGGGGAGTGGGGTGGTCGGTTAGTTAAACCCCCTTTCATCCCTTTCCATTAATGGAAGCGCTGGGGGTCGGCCCAGTGCCTCCCAACCACCCTCCCCCTTCCTTTCATTATTATTTTTTCTTTATTTTTAATTTGATTTTTTATTAATTTTTTTCTTCTTAATATTAAGTTATATATACATGTATGTATGTATATGTATGTGTGTGTGTATATAAATACTTATTTTTAAAAAAATTGATGAAATGTGGGTGAGTTGGTAAAGTGACTTGGTTGTTTCAAGCACTACTCAGATTAGAATCTCAGTATGGTATCGGAAGCTGGATGTGGTCATTCGTTGGTAATCTTAGGCCAATTGTAGCCAATCGCTGGTATCCTTGGACTGGTTGTGGCTGATCGTTGGAATTCTTAGGTAAGTTGTGGTTGTTGTTGGTATTTTTAGCCCTGTTGTGGTCGTTCATTGGTATTCTCAGGGTAGTTGTAGTTATTTTGGTATTCTTGGACCAGATGTGATCGTTGTTAGTAAATTTGGTACATGTGATAGATGATCACTTGGAGATTTGGGCCTCCGATTGTATTCCAAATCGATTGGAGCTCTGATAAAAAGCGAATACAGAGATAAAAAATATTTGTTTTAAAAAAATATGTATATATATTTATTATAACATTTATGAAATTATTTATTTTTTTATTATTTAGTATCACTATTTTCTTTTAATTATATATATATATATATATATATATATATATATATATATATATATATATATATATATATATATATATAACTACAATTATATAATTTGATTTATAAATTATGGAAAAGAAGATGAACAAATTATTTACTCATTTATTCCTATCATTCAAATTTGAACATAAATAAATTAAGAAAATAAGACTATGGTTTTAATGTAAATTAGAATATATATTTATCTGATTATCTTAATCGTGTAAATTTTCATATTAAAATATACAAAAATATATAAACCAAAATTTAACTGAATAAAATTTCCAAGTAATAATCATCTCATTGTTCATTCTTATTATTGATAAAATCTAAATATCACTAAAATAAATATATTAATTATTGCACAAATATTTATATTTTTATAGTAAAAGAAAAAAGTAAAATTAATTAACAACTTTCAAGTTTTGTTGTTAACAACATAACTAAGCAAATCTTATTATTAATATTATTTTTTTGTCAAATGAAATGTATGGAAATAAAAAGAGATTTACAATTTAAACAATTTAATTTTAGTTACTTGATATAAATTAGAAATGGTTGAATATCTACTTAAAATATTTGTCATTCTCAAATACAATTTCATTTGACAACACACTTTGAAAAAGAAAGAGGAACATGCACACACGAGAACTATCTAAGTTTTTTGATCACATGGAGATAATTCAAACTCATATGACAATCAAATACATATTTTATTTAATCAAATAACTCCTTAACTTGTATGCCATAATAATGACATATTTGCCATAACACTAATCATAAGATTTACTCAACTAGAATGAATATAATGTGTAAACACTTCCCATATACAACTTGACAAGAAGTAATTATTTTCACATTGTAGGAGGTAAATTGCAATGAAGGAAGGTGTAAAAAGATAATTACTAATCATTCAATCAAATGGGTGTAAACCATTTTCATCAAGATATAGAAGAAAATGTATATCCTTAAGCAACAAGGATTAAGAGTATTTATTGTTTTCAAAAAGTATGAAATCCCTTAAAAAAATACATGAGACTAAAAATCTTAACAAGTAACACCATTAATCTCACTCTATAGCAAGAATTATAATGAAAGAAAACTCTACATCATCAAGAAGACATTGCAAGCCAAAAATAATCAATATAAGTAACCCATGAGCAACCTAGTCTTAGCTCCAATGTAAGATCTACACCTAGGAACAACTCCTAACATTTTTAACCGCTCCAAAGTGGACCAAAGGAAGATGCTTGACCATCCATCTTACAAGCATCATTACACGAGATTCTTATCGAGTGAGATTCATGCATAGCCTCCTCCAAGCCCAAAAAAAAGAGGAATGCTTCAACTCATATGCACAATTGAGAAATATTGAAAGTGCACTGGTTATATGTGTCAATAATTAAAAAATAAAATAGAAAAATATTCACAATAAACATATAAGGAACAAGGAAGTCACCGAGACTTCACTAGAGGGAAGAGAAAAGGGCACTAGTTTTTGTCACATAAGTTAATTAATGAACATAAGGGCTTCCCAATCCAAATAAAGAGTACTTAGCAAGCAATAATTTTTCTCTTTGGATCTTTGATAACCCAACAATCATACTATAAAAGAAGACAATAAGAAAGGGAAAACATGGCAAAAATATAAAATAGAAAAAATTAAAAATAAGGGCCTCAAACCAATCAAAATATTTGTTCATTTTTTTTTAAAAGAGATTCATTTAAGAGAAAATTTGAAAAGAGAGAGAGCATTCAAACATAAAAATTACTAAGCAAAAAAATCTACCTCAAACCAAAATCTCTACTTGTCAATCTTTCAAAAGCCTTTTTCTAAGCACCCACGCTCTTCAACAATCTAAAATGCATCCCCTTAAAAGATCGAAAGAAGGTCCTTAAAAAAAGAAGACAACAAAAATAATGACCAATATGAGGGTGACACATGACCATTTTTATTCCGAAGATGTGACCTCCCTCCATACATTCTCTAACAAACTTCATAAATATCCTTTCACACTCACATGTGTGTTTCTTCCACTCAAATACACAACACAACTTTTTGTATAAGCAAAATAAGGGTTGCTTGTGGAAGTAAAAACTAGGCCATAAGAAGGCCTTTATGTGATAAAAAATTGGTCAATAGTACTTTAAAAATCCACCTACCCAATCGGTATGTGTATGGGCCCAAATTTTTTTGGTAAGATAAGCTTTTCTTGTGAAACACTCAAGCTAAAAGTGCTTGAAAAAAATAAATTTGAGATTGAACACATGGGTTTGTGGGTCAACCCAACCCCTTAACAAGGTTAAATAACCTCATTGAGGATTAATATAGGTTTAGGGTGATTAAATTAGAATATAGGTTTAGGTCAAAACAATAAAATTTAAAAATAATAAAGAGAACAAATTAAAAGACACAAACCAATACAATTAATAATTTATAAAGAATAAAGGGTATAAGATTAAAGGTTTAGGATGAATTTAGGTGTGTATATGATCCGTCAAAATATGTAAGAGTCTCTCGTAATCCTGCATTTGGTTCCTTGTAATCTGTACACTCGATACAACATTAAATACATCCAAAAAATAATTGATATCTAAATGATATGAACAAGTGTATATATATAATATAAATATCAATACAAGTATGTCACAAAATTGAATCATAATCTTTGATTAGTCTAATAAAAACAATTGCAAGTCATATAATGAATTATTATGTTAATCAACATCAATATCTAAATAAAACATACACCCACCCGAGACAATCATACTAAGTAATCACGCATTCAATTGAGGTCTACTAAACTAACTAACCAACGTATATAGTGATAATCCTATACAATTCAATACATATCCATTGAGACCACAAAATATACCAAAACATATAATATGAAATAATAATACAATCAAGGTAACATCAAATATCCCATGTCAAATTTTCTACACATAAATGGTCACGATATATGATAAATGGATCAAGATGACTAGAGTACAGATGTTCGATACAAAGGGTATTACATTTTCACCCTCTTATAAAAACATCATTCTCGATGCAAAACTCAAGCTGACAAGTGCAACAATGATCATAAAATTATGTTTTGATTTGACTAAGTTTTGATTATAGTTTTTTTTTTTTTAGTATCTTTATGCTAGTTAAAGTATTCACCAAGTTTTCTCTCATTCAAGTATTAGAATTATTCACATATTTATTATGAATTTTTTTTTTTACATTTATAAATGTTTTTAAATCAATAATTAGGATTAATTTCCTTTATGTAGTCTCCTTAGTGTCAATTTGTTATATTGTCGTCCACTTTGTCTCAAACCAACTAAAGCTAAAAGATATTCTATTGTTGTATAATTATGATCAGTGGTATGCACAACAATGATATTGTCCTGTTGTGAATCATAGTGATAAATCTAGGCATCATTCTATGGAAAAAGTATATTATGATGACATAGTAATAATCCATGATGTAACCACATAGAGCGATAATGAATAACATTGAATCATGCTAAGCCATTCAACCACACTGAATTGCACTGAAAGAAACATGTATATACATAAGTGTTCAAACAATCACTTCATACCCAACCATCTGCTTAGGCCTCCCAAACGATAATCATATCCCCAAGCAAGGACATCCCCCGCACACAAACATGCCCCCTTCGCCCCCCCCCCCCCCCCCCCCCCCACTTACACACACACACACATATAATCACCACATCTGGTGGGGTGGGAAGGATGGTATCATGAACTTGTATGACAAGTTCCCATATCAAACCACTAGCTATATTCTAAGTTATTTCTCCTCCTCCATATCACGCCACATACATAATAGTTATGCACATACGAACACATGTGAAACTAATACCAACAATCATCAAAATAATATTAAATAAATCAATCAATAATGTAAAATTAAAATCAATAAAATTAGACCAAGTGGTCCCAAAAATAAAAATCAATTATAAAAATCAACAATAATCTTCATGATTTGTCAATTGATTAAAATATTCGAAGATAATAAAAATAGTATTGGTTTCAAGACAAATTAAAATAAGGTATTCAAATAAACTAAAATTAAATTCAGCAAAACATAGGAAAAAATAGGTCATATTATGAACACTAGATGACTTGAAAAGTCACATAAGGGGAGAAAGAATAAGGTAAGAAGGCATCCAGTGATCCACTAGATGTCATGGAGAATTGAACTACATCATCGGGCCTAGGGATCTAGTCCACCTGTCATTATCAATATAAATATAGTCCACTAGTTGTTCAGAGAAACAAACTACATCAACGACATAGGGACATGGTCCACTATAACATGTATTAACTAATACAAACGAGTAAAAAATTCAACAACTGCTACACATAGCATCGTAGTGCTCTGTAAGTACCAAATGTAACTATATTGGCTTGTATCTTTGACTGTCATGCAATCAATCTATTATCAAATAACATAGTTACTAGAGAATAACCATGCCAAAACATAACACTCCAAAATTATACAATTGAAATACCACAAGGGGGGAATAAATGTTTATATGTTTGAGTGATGTTCATTAACAATTGTCATCTTTCATAATTATCTGAACTATTTATAGGACCTATGAAATCATCTTAAGAATAAAACTATGCATCAACTATAGTGCTTGTCAAGTTATACTCTGAAAGACTTGATCTTCACCATTCCTAACCAAGGTGTAATAAGATGAAGAAAATAAAGCTCTGCATACCCTAACACATGCATCTAATATGTTATTGCATGTTGCTTATTACAACACATTATCATTGACTATCTCAAAGTACATATAATGTTTTATGTTTGTTGTGAAATGTAAAAAAACCAAATATCTTGATTTCCATAATTTTTGTGATAACATCATTTCCTAAGAATACCCATGTCGAAACCAAGATCTTTATGGCTAGATAATCGTTGATCATCTGTAAAGTAACTACCAACTATGGGATATATAAAAAAATAGGTTACAAGTTCTTATTTGATTCAATACTTATGTTTTTAATCTTTTTAGAAGTTCATTGAGTAAGTTGGCCTTATTAGACATGTCACATAAGAAAGAAATGCCATCAATGAGTCTATCTTATAAGACAATTTTATTCTTAGGTTGGTGGGTGTGAATTAAGCCAAGTTCTAAAATTTCTATTAGAAAGAGAATCATCCTTACTTAGTCTCAATCAAGATTAGTAAATTTAGGATCCATTATTAAGTGTTATAAAAGCTGTCAACATAAGTCAACATAGGTTTACTTAATACATTTCAAAGGATTAGTGATCACTCTGCAAGTCATAAGCTATACTTGGAATAACATTCATTCATATCATTACTATCATCAAAAGTGTCAAAACATAGTTTCATAAAAAATGAAAAGTTACCAACTAAGCACTAAGAATAAGTACTTAATATCTTATTAAAACATTGATTTCTTCACACTTTTAAGAGATAGAATTAGGCTATCCATTTAGTAACATTCTATCAATTTTATAAACATATAATAGAACTATTATCGTTGTCTTTATTTTAATATAGCAAAGATATTTAAGAGATTATAATTGACTAAGTTACATGTGGGTCTAAGATTATATTAGAAAAATAAATCATTTCAAGAAATATACCAACATCTCATGACTCATCTAAGTTATGAACGTGTAATAAAAATCTTGTAAATCTCACATGATTACTTATACAAACAAATAACCATTATATTCATTATCTATTACTCCTTCACACTAAAATAAAACTAAAATAACTAATCTAATAAAGAATTCACTCTTACTACAAGTATCTACATCTATAAAATGTTACCAATCACCAAATATCCATAAATCATGTTAATGAAAGGTAATTTTTCAAACTCTAACCTCAACATTAATGACAAGGTTAATAAGTCAAATCTAAACATGTGCACTTTAATTATTAACCAAAGATAAATAAATAGTTTGAATGTCGTTAACCAAATCAAGGCACATCTACATAAATTTACAACAATTCATATATTCTCATCATAGTAATTAATAGTAAAATCTCCTTATGGAATTGCATTCAAATTATGTAGCTAAAGTTTATTGAAAATAAAACTTCTACTCTATCTTTAAAGCAGGATTAATCATATATACTAGAATACTAAGAAAGTAATTTATGATAAAGATACATCAAAAGTAAATATATAAGAAAATCACAGTCATAATATTATTAATACATAATGCTATATAAATAAATACATTACACACTAAATAATATATAAAACTTTAATATACATGCCTATAAAATTCTCAGTTCAAGATTCAAAGAAACTTTACTCAAGCACCAATGACATGGTCATACAACGTAAATTAAGATCTTTGTTCTATTTGAGTGCAAACCGATAATAAATAAATAGAGTAAGAGTAAAAATCATTCAAGTTCTTCTCTCTAACAAGGCTAAGTTTATAGATGATAAGTTTCACAATTTCATTAGCAAATACCAAGTATGCTAACTCTGATACCAAAATGTAACACCGAATAATTCACCTAAATAAAATCTATAAAAATGCTAACATTTTTTTTAAATTTTAAAACTACCAAAACTATATTATTCGCATAATTAGACTAAGCCCATACACTAGTAAAGTTAAATTGGTTTTTCTTTACCGTTGAGGTTTCATCAAACAACAAAATAATTAATTTGACATCATAAACCATGTTACTTAAACTATCTTTCTAAATATTTAAAAAATGTTATTTCAAAATACTTCGAATAAATATATCATTATTTTAATGATTTTAATCTAATTAATATCAACTAAAAAATAATAAATTAATTTTATTTTTAATCTTAATATTTAAATAACTAAATAATAAATTTGACAATTTTAAATTTGTTAATTAAATACAATATTCATTATATAAATATTATTCTCGAAAATTAAAGGACATTATATTAAACCTTGTGGAAGGGATAATTATTCCAACTTATAACACGTTTAAAAGTAAATAAATCCAAATATTTAAAATTTAAAATAAAAAATAATAAACAAGTCAATTAATAATTAATTTAAAATTTTTAAATAAAAATCAAAAACTTTTTTTTCCACTTAAAATTATTCACTAGTATTAAAAATTATTAATAATACCTTTCTTCCATTTAATTTTTGTTAGATATAAAATAATTAACTTACATTTAAATATAAAAGTTAAAATTAAAACTAATCAATTAATTTCATGTAAATATAGTAAAAATAAAATTAAATAACTTAAATTTAAAGTTTAAAATGAAAAAACTTTTTCCGCTTACAATTAGGGCACTTTAAAAAACCCTAAATTCTCTTTAAATCTAAATAAACATCTTTCCATAAATTGTTGCTTTGCACACTTTTAAAAACTTTAAATTCTCTTGAATCTAAATAAAAGTCTTTTCATAAATTGTTGCTTCCATTTTATTTATTCAGGTTGAAAGTTTAGGTGAGGGGAACTCAAAGAGAAAATATCATATATGAATACTAAACCCTTTGTATATATTTAATATATATATGATTTCTTTATTTTCTTTAATTTTTTTTTTTTTAAAATAAAAATAAAATTATATATATATATATACAAAATCAAAACCATGTATATATTTGTTATATATATTTAAATCACCAAGTTTCATAACAATTTTGTTATATGATATTATATGCATTTTTTTTTAAACAAGTCAAATTATATATGTGTTTGTTTTTTTAAATTATTTAAACTACGTTGAACTGAGTGCAGCATTGGCGTTGTCCAGGGCGACAACCCTTGCTCTTTCAAGTGGTGGGGCAGTCGATTGGCCAAACCCCCTTCCCCCCTTCCATTAATGGAAGGGTTAGGGATCGGCCCGACCGCCACCCCTTTCCTTTCATTATTTTTTTACTTTTATTTTCATTAAATATTAAGTTATATATTTTATATATATATATAAATAAATTGTAAAATAAAAATTTATGAAACTATAAATTTATTTATTAATAAATTATATAATAATAATTTAGAAACTAGAGTTATATAATTTGATTAATAAATTATGGAAAAGAAGGTGTAAAAATTATTTACTCTTTTATTCTTGTTATTCATATTTGAACATAAATAAATTAAGAAAATAAGACTATGGTTTGTAATTGTTTTGGAATGTAAATTAGAATATACATTTATCTGAGGATCTTAATCACAAGAATACATAAACTAAAATTTAACTGAATAATTTTTTCATACAAATATTTATATTTTTATAGTAAAAGAAGGAAATAAAATTAATTAACAGTTTTTAAGTTTTGTTGTTAACAACTTCATAACTAAGCAAATTCTATTATTAATATTTTATTTTTTTTCCAAATGAAGTGGATTGGAAATAAAATAAAAAAATACAATGTAAACAATTTAACTTTATTTACTCCATTTAAATTTGAAATGGTTGAATAACTACTTAAAATATTTATCATTCTCAAATACAATTAAAAATTTATCTCCCCACTTTAATGAAAAGGAATGATTTCTCCTCAAAATAACTATTTGATACACACTTTCAAAAAGAAAGAGGAACATGCACACATGAGAACTATCTAAGTCTTTTGATTACACGGAGATAATTCAAATTCATACGGCAATCAAATACATATTTCATTTAATCAAACTCCTCCCTAACTTGTATGCCATAATAATGATTTATTTGCGATAACACTATTCATAAGATTAACTCAACTAAAATGAATGTAATGTGTATGCACTTCCCATATACAACTTGACAAGAAGTAATTATTTCCACATAATAGGAGGTAAATTACAATGAAGGAAGGTGTAAAAATATAATTGCCAATCATTCAATCAAATGGGTGTAAACCATTTTCATCAAGATATAGAAGAAAATGTAGATCCTTAAACAACATGGGTTAAAAGTTTTTCTTGTTTTCAATTGTTTTCAACAAGTATGAAATCCTTTAAAAGAATACATGAGGCTACAAGTCTTAACAACTAACACTATCAATCTCACTCTATAGTAAGAATTATAATGAAAGAAAATTCTACAACGTCAAGAAGACATTGCAAGCCAAAAAGAACCAATATAAGTAACTCATGAGCAACCCACTCTTAGCTCCAAGATCCAAGCTCTAAGCAAGATCTGCACCCAAGAAGAGCAACTCCCAACATTTTTAACTGTTCCAAAGTAGACCAAAGGAAGGTGCTTGACTATCCATCTTACAGGCATCATTACATGGGATTCTTACTGAGTGAGATCCATGCATAGCCTCCTCAAAGCCCAAGAGAAAGAGGCATGCCTCTACTCATATGCACAATTGAATAATCTTGAAAGTGCAATGGTTATATGTGCCAATAATATAAAAAACAAAATAGAAAAACATCCATGATCAACACATAAGGAATAAGAAAGTCACCCAAACTTCACTAGAGGGAAGAGAAGATGGCACTAGCTTTTTTTGTCACATAATTTCATTAATGAACATAAGGGCTTCCCAATCCAAATAAAGAGTGCTTAGCAAGCAATAATTTTCTCCTTGGATCTCTCATAACCCAACATTCACACTAAAAAAGAAGATAACAAAAAAGAGAAAACATGGCGATGATAAAAAATTAAAAAACTTAATTTAATATAAGGGCCTCGAGCCAATCAAAATATTTGTTCATTTTCCTTTAAAGGAGAATCATTTGAGAGAAAAGAAGAGAAAAGAGAGAGAGAGCATTCAAACATAAAAATCAGTAATAAAAAAAACTACCTCAAACCAAAATCTCTACGTGTCAATCTTCCAAAAGTCTTTTTTCAACCACCCAAGCTCTCCAACAATCCGAAATGCATCCCCTTAAAAGACCAAAAGAAGGTCTTTAAAAAGAGAAGACAATAAAAACAATGATCAATAAGAGGGTGACACATGGCCATCCTCATCCCAAAGGATGTGACATCCCTCCATAAATTCTCTTACAAACCTTATAAATATCCTTACACACTCACATATGTGTTTCTTCCACTCAAATACATAACACAACTTTTTGTACAAATAAAATAATGGTTATTTGTGGAAGCAAAAACTAGGCCATAAATGAAAGCCTTTATGTGACTTAAAAGAGGTCAATAATAATTTAAAAACTCACCTACCCAATGGGTATATATATGATCTCAAAAAGAATTTGTAAGAGAAGTTTTTCTTGTCAAATATTTAAGCTAAACAATGATTGAAAATACAAATCCGAGATTGAGCACATGGATTGGGTTTGTGGGTCAACCCAACTTCGTAACAAGGTTAAATAACCTCATTGAGAGTTAGTATAGGTTTAGGGTGATTAAATTAGAAGAGAGTTTTATGTCAAAACACCAAAATTTCAAAATAATAAAGAGAAGAATTTAAAAGACACAAAATAATACAATTAACAATATGTAAAGAATTAAGGGTATAAGTTTAAAGGTTTAAGATGAATTTAAGTGTGCATATGATCTGTCAAAGCATGTCTGAGTCCCTCACAATCCTGCCTTTGGCTCCATGTAATCTTCACACTCAATACAACATCAAATACATCCAAGAAATAATCGATATCTAAATGATATGAACAAGTATACAAGTATGTCACAAAATCAAATCATAATCTTTAGTTAGTCTACTTTAATAAATTGTAAGTCACAAAATGAATTATTATATTAATCAACATCAATATCCAAATAATGATATGTATTATTTTAGATTCCTTATCTTGAGAAGACACTAAATTATACATGTTTTATTTTAGGATTCGCATGGAATAAACACGACATTTGGGGCATACATGTCAACACCAACTACGGTTATCATAGGAACCAATTTTCTTCTTTTATCCTTTTAAATTAGCATTTTCAATAGTAGATTAAAAGGGGGGCATTTTTCATCACCCAAATTTGGTATTAGACACTTTGAAAACATAAAATTTGGCACAAATTGACATCCTTAGACATTGCATACACATGTGACTCTTGTGCATAATTTCCCTTATTTTGTCTACCCACCTAGTGACTTGGCCAAATTTTTTTGCTCGATAAGATCATCCCAATATGTATGTTCAATAACATTCCAAAATCCTAAATAGGCATTTTCCATATTATAGATCATTGATTTTCACTCCTAAGATAGTACCATAATCAATCAAAAAGTTACAGTTACTACAAGTGTTTGCATTCTACTAATAGTGTTTAGGATCAATTAACAACTATTTTTCAATATAGTAAGTTTCCATTAAGTCAACCTAGACACATTTCATGGGTCAGTCACAATGAAAAATATCAAAGAGATATCTATAACTATAAAACCAATCCTTAGGATATAGTCACTTGGTAATCACATTGAGAAATCAATTAACACTCTCACAAAGACATGCACATCTAAAAACCCCTCAAATGATTAGCCCTAGAGCCAAGTCTAAATACATGTGCAAGTCAAATTTGTATGGTATCAAGTGTCAAAAGACAAACATTACTTTGCATTATAGAGTGATGACAATGGTACACACACACACCTAGGTCAAAGAATATGTGTGGTTTTAGCCTTCTTTGGAGTATTATAATGTAGGCAATGCTCAGTCACTCAATGGGGAGTGGTTAGGGCTACCGACCCAACATATTAACCCTCTTTCTAAGGGTCATATCATGGTCAAATGTGAAATTAAGATTTTAAAGGAAGGAGAATGACACAATGATCAATGCAAATGATTGAAGGTGAGTGCACACACAAAAAGCAATTATAGGTGCAACATTATGAGGGATGACAAACCTACATATTCTATAGGGACACTGCTAGTAGAGCCAAGACAATATTGGTTAGTGTAGGGGTCTCATTATTACCAACAATGTCCAAGCTGGGTTTGAGAAACAATTTACTAAATTGAGTGGTGACGCAGTCGATAAAATATTTTAAAGATCAATGATGACTATCATGAGAAAAAATATATAAATAAGCTAAGTACATCTCTCTCTTAGTGCTTTGTCAATTTTTAATCTTCTATGTGCAATATATATCATCAATTATCAAATTCAAATTAGGGTATTAGTGTTATATTTTACACAATCTAAATCAGCCCTAGTTTTACTTTATTTAGATCATATTAATTTAAATTAAGTAAAAAAATTATAAAGTGGGAATAAGGGTCTTGTGTCAAATTTAGGTGTCTACACAGTCGCTATTGAGAAAAGGCTAGTAAAAAAAGTATTGATAGAATATTTATAATATTTTATAGGTGTTATTAAGTAAAGGCTACTGAGAAAAATATGGACAACTCTACTTTAAGAAAATTTATTTAATTCTTTGATCAAGAAGTGGGTTGGGTTATCCAAACCCATAGAGAAGTGGTCATTATCTCTAACATTTGTTAGAAAAGTTTTAAATGGAGTGCATTGTTTTCGAGTTATGAATTTTTTGGTTCACATATAGAGCAGGTGTATTTATTCCTATGCTCATTTCGATTATATATTTTTTCAAATAACTGCTTTAAGCAGATATTGCATTGATTACTTGTGTGTATATGGCCATTGTTCATATGTATACCAAAACTTGTGAAATAATAAGGTGTAGATGGACACATTAAAGAGTCTTCATTCTCCCTTACTTGGTAAGTATAGGTATGTGTTTCAATTATATATTTAATTTGATGCACACATGCTTTCACTCATCTGTGCACATCAAAATAGGGGCATTATGTACACACCTAGTTTTATTATAAGGATTATTATTACAATAATTTTAGTGTCATCTTATGCACATGGTTCATCAACTTGATTTATTTACTTATTGGCCCATTGGATTTATTCTTCTCTCTCTCTTTTTATTCTCTATGAAATCCTATCCAATATTTTCTCTAATGTGTTTTCCATCTCTGTGGATCCCCTCCTTTATCTTTCTCTCTTCTTCTCCTTCCTTTATTAGTCTATTGTTAATTTTATCCTTGAGACAAAATCAACAATCTCTTCGATTCTTATTTAGGTGGGATTGATGGACCAATAATTATGTCTATTGTGTTTTGGTGGGCCTTTATAGACACTTAAAAGTAACATCTAGCTAAAAATATGCACTTGTGACCACTCTTTTACACACTTAGCTCTAGACCTATCTTAGGGCCCCTTTTGATCATTTTAGCCCACCTTACACACTCTTATAAGCAAATAGATGAACCCCAAATGTACTCATACCCATTAATATCAACCTTAGACATCCTTTAATCCCTACATAAATAAAAATATGATCAAAACACCCACAAGACAAGAGCGCCCTAGGGGACGGGAGTGCACTGCTCTAGTGTCACTCTCCCCTCTCTTGTCTTCCCACCAAATAATGACTAAGTTGCAAAGTTTAAATCTATAATAAGGTTGGACTATGTCCCTAATGAGCCCCATTCAAAGGATTTTCAATGATAAGACTATATAAATACTTTTCAAACCCTTTTACACACAAGAGGCTTGCACATCATAAAGCACCAAAATCACACTTGCACATTGAGAGCAAAATACTTATTTCTCCCAATTATGATTGTATACAACCCTAGTAGCCCAGAGCTCAAGTCTGAATACATTTTACAATTCAAAATTCATGTTTAAGGCACCCAATCACATTAGTATTGCATCACCATCTAGAATATTACACCAGTTATTCACACACCACCGTAACATGAAGAACTACATGAAGTTTGACCCCTCTTCAGAGTATTGGTATGTAGGCAATGCTCAATGTATAGGGTGTTGAGGTTTCATCCAACTTCAATTATTAAACCCTTTTTCTCCATTGATTTGCATTGGTCTTCACATGTTAAGGAGCTAGGGTTTTGAAGGAAAATTAATCACACAATGGTATCTGCAATTGATCATGAGCTCTTATAGTAGATACAAGATCTATAAACAAAGGCACAAAGAACCTAAAAACCCTAATTTCCTCACTACAAGTGGATAGGATCACCCCAGGTTGGATAGGAGTGCCACCTGTCTAGTATCCTCTTCACAACATTATTTTCTAGCCTGGATCTAGTTTCATAATCTTGATTTCAGTCATTAGACCTCTACACAACAAGTTTCAGATCTTGATTCCTCCTAAAGGTACAATTTATAGCTAAGTCTTTGATTTCTCCTTACACTTTGATATTTTTAGTGAGTTTATAGAATATAATAGTTTCAAATCAATGAATGTTATCATTATTATAATATTTTCTTAATTTTATAGAATAGTGTTGCCATCTAAGGTTTTCACTTTGAATCCCAAATTTGATCAAACATATTGACGAATCGATTTATTATTTGAATGTTGTCAAACCCTAACAAAAAATGTTTCTAAGGTTTATATCCTTATTTTTCCTATTTTCACTTGTTATTTTTAGATTTTTAGATTTGATATATTCTATTATAATAATAATTATCCAATTTTTAATGTCATATTATATGGGTAGAAAAGAATCTCTTCCTCCTCCTCCTCATAACCCTTAAGGTTATGATAACTACTTTCCCTTTAACCAGGTCCATGGTATCACTATCCCAAGAGGTAAGGTGACCCATCCTATAGTTTCAAATTAAGGTAACCAACTTGTCCTTCTTCAAATCCCTCCACCTCCCACATCTCCCCTTGATGGTGTATGTATGCATGTTCAATCTGATACACCTAGGGTTTGTGCTTGCGAAGCTCTTATGGATCAAATAATCACTATGTACAAGTTAATAATAGAGTTTCAAAAGCAAATAAATTTTTTAGTGCAAATATCACATCATTAGAACATCATATTACACGTACAAATAATCCATAATATGCTAGTATTAATAATGTATGTACATCTCCATCTGACAATGTTATACCTAACAATATTTCATATTGAAAAGAGAAATTACAACAAAATACATATACAATAAATTATTTAAAAAGTATGCAAATGGATAATAAGTTTTAAATTGAGATTATAAGGGTAATGATTAGAAATAATTTGATCAAAATACCTCTCTACATTCTCTAAGGAGATCAAAATACTATTGTGCATATCATAGAATGTATGGGCATCATACATATCATTGTTTGGATTTGAAGTAGAAACTACAAAAGATAATTGACAGTGGTGATCCTATCATTGATACATCACTTAAGAAACCCACTCACCTTATGAGTGTATTTCCTAAAGCACAAGTGACAAAATTAGAACTAGTACAAAAGTGGTTACCAAAGGACAAATCAAAGCAATAAAAGGTTGAAAAGACCCACTTAAAACAAGAAAAGGCTCGACAAGATAAGTTAGAGAAAATAAGAGCACAAAAATAACAAGATAAAAAAAAAGCAATTACAAAAGGAACAATTTGAAAATCAAAGGTTACAAAAGCTACAACAAGTAAAAGTGAAATTACTAAAAAGAGAAGTTGTCAAATACAATTCAAGATAAGCGAAAAACACTCTTAAAATAGGGCTTCTAACAAAAGAAAGTCCAAAAAAAAATGCATACAAAAGATAAAGTTTCAAATTTGGATACAAAGGGGGAAACTACAATCCTTTCCTCATATCAAAACCCTTTCACTTTCACTGCTCACAAAAATGGCAAGCAATTTACAGATGTCAAGGTTAAGGAATATCAAGAAATAAATTTTTGTTTTATGTCATTTATTAGCTCTCTTGGGAATGAACAGTAACACTTGGATCAAATTAATGCATCTACAACATGTGTGGGACCAATTAAGTTAAAAGTTTATTTTACTTCAAAAGAGTGTTATCCTACTTTTCATGTTATTTCAAATTCAAGTGCATACAATGTTGTGCTTGGAGGATCATGGTGAAAATCAATAGGAGAAACAATTGATAACAATAAAGGTTGCATATCATTTAATTACGAAGGTAAGGTCACATCATTTTCTAAAGAAGGGATGTATTTAGATGCAAATCAACAGAAATGAAGAATACTTTCAGCTAACATACCCATATATACAAGTAATGTCATATCAATAGAGGCAAAAGACACAATAAATATTGCAAAGAAAAAATTAAAAAGGTCAGTACCCAAATATGAGGTAACTTCATCAAATGTATCTCGGAATAACATTTTTCTTAAATCTAGCATCACTAAAGAGCAAGAGGCCCAATATATCGATCACTGCATCCCAGATAAGCATGAATAATCAGTACACCAATGATAATCATTCTACTAAATGAAATCAATACTCAAATTCAAAATTCAATTTAATTTAGTTACAATAATATAGCCTTTTCCCTTCACAAGAGGCTATCATCCCTCTTTTAGACACAAGCCCTATTAATTGTGAGTCCCTTGCAGGACCCATCAATTAGTATTATCTCACTTACTATGTATCATATTTACATTCATACATGCAAAAAATATAAAAATAATAAAATATTACTTAAAATAATAAAAACTAGGACCTATGCATGCTTATATATATATATAGTCATATACCAATTTAGTTTACACAATATCCTATACATGTTTTAGCTAGTTTTATATCATACATGCTTCACCAGGGTACATGAGTGATTGCAGATTGCATAGAACATCAATCCTATACTCACTACCAGACACTCACTATTACACACATAGAAATGGAATTTAGATAGGAGCGTTCTAGAGGATAGGAGTGCATTGTTCTAGTGTCCCTCACCCCATTATTGTCCAAGTGATATCAAAGTGTCACTACTCATTCTAGACTAATCATTAAGATTTTTAGAACATATACATTCGCCAACTAGCTCACTGGGTGCATGGTATACACATGTTTTATCTTTCTTTGCCCATATTATTTTACTCACAACTCAATACTTTACATCATAATACATCTTACGATATTGATCACTCACTAACATTATGATATACTACTTTTTATCTTAGTTATTGAATATACTTAGAGTACAACTTAACTCTTGTTGATCAAAATATATAATCATGCATGATTTTTATATTGCTTTCCTAGCTTCATATCTTGTATGCATTTCCCTGTTTGCTCTGAGACCATTTGAATATGTTATTATTGTATGGATCTAATCCTTTATATCTTTGATTGTATGCATGTGAGGACATTTGAACATGTCCTTCTATGTGGCTCCATGTCTTCATTATTTTCATGTATGCGTGTGAGGAAATTTGAACATCCCTTTGTATGTGTCTTCTATTTGAGTGAGTGACATTTGAACATGTCCCTTGTTTGTGGCCCTTTGGCCTCCTATTACGTGTTTTATGTGTTGTGTGTGTACTCTTTGATTATGTGCGTCATGGTCATGACACCTTGATTGTTTTTTACTCAGATTTTGATGCCATGATGGACATCATGTATCCACCCAACCCTTTCAATTTCATGATGTATATCATGCATTTTTTCCTAAATAGTTCTATTTAGCATTATATACTTAGTTGATCATTACATGCCTGTTTCATTGTCACATCTATTTAAACACACTTATTGTGAATGCTTGTTTCTGCATGCAATCAGAAATGCATCATGTCTATAAATCAATCATAACTTGAAGAAGACAGATCATACCATACACTTTTGATTAGGGACATATTAGATAATTGGGAACATGACCAATATGGGGATCTACTAGACCCAATGAGGGGATCTCTTATCACAATACACAATGCTAGGGAGGGTTTCAAAGCCTCCAGTCAAACACAATCACACAATAACCCTAACTAGGTCCTATGTTTTATATTCACTAAACTAATAACAAGTAAAGTAAAGTCTAATCTAGTGCTCACCAAAGCTTGTGGCATAAAGTGGGGCTAATAAATAACAAAAGTAAACATGCATAGAAGACATATACTCATGTTAATATATACATAATCCTAATGCATGGAAGAGAATTACAAATGCATATCTATCTACTCTTACAAAGGAAGAATAAAGTTAGGAATACTTACCTTTGAAGATGATCCCATCAAGCCTCAATCTATCCCTTATCCAAGGTGATTGGCAAGAGGTTGTTGTGGTATGTAAGGATGACAAGGATAAATCAACTCTAGGCTACACAACCTATCAATGCATCCAAAAGACTTCTCCACAAGACAAGATACATATCTCCAAAGAAAGTATGAAACCTTAAGCTTGCTCTTCAATTAGAATGGTGGATAAGCAGATGTGCAATAGCTCTTACTTCTTCTTCTCTTCTTTAAATAATGGCAAAATGAACTTGTATATATAGGCAGATTTAACCTTAAGCCTTTCTAAAAGTTTCAGCTAACAAGGTCAACCCATTCAACCTAGCAAATTTATGGACAAGACTTCACTAGGTCATGGGCTAGGTCCGCCAAGATCTAACCTAGACCCTAAATGAATTTCACCCAAAACTGTACAGGGTCGACCCAGTCGACCTAATACAGTGAACAACCGAAAGGCGGTTATGATTAGGAAAAAGGGGACAAAAGGTAGGAAATGACTAAGGAGTGTGCAATAGAGAAAAACAAGCTTAGGGATAAGGTTTTTAGGAGACAAGTGTGTATATAATAAGTGGAAAAGGGACAATAATCTTGAAAAACACTAATGGTCTGCCCACCCCCTTTCCCGGTGCACCCCTTAAGGCATGTACTTAGAGAGATTGAGACTCGACGGATTCATGTAAGATAAAGAGCGTTAGTAATCGATAAAAGTTTCAAAATATTATGTGTATACAGTTTCCACATGCATCTTACATTATTACTATGTTTAGTTTACATAGATGATGACGCGATTCTTTTCTATGATGTCATTATTACTAAAATTTATATTTTTACATCATAACAACCTACTGCATAAACTTTTCTTTTGAGTTAGATTTTTGCACAGGTCCAATAACTCACATCAAAAGAGGGGGCATTCATAGAGATTTGTCTTATAAACTAACTTTCCTAGAACAATATATAGACTATATTTAATAGTGGTTATACAATTGACATAGTTTCAGGGTTAGAAAACAACAAAAAGCCACTTTAGATGGGAGCACCACATTAGATAAGAGAACATCACTTTAGTGTCCTTCCCAACATTGTTGTCCAAATGCCTAAAAAAAGTCATTTACATAATTTATCATAACCTCATTTTAGTCAGATTAATACTCAACAATTATACAGTCTCAATTTCTATAATTACTCAAAATTACATAGTTTTGTCTCATATTTGGTCAATTTGGGGTAAATCATGTGTGACATGTTGTTCTAGGTTGGTACTCAAGTTTTAATCATAATCATAGTTGTTTTACTTAGCCTTAAAATCTATATGCATCAAATATCAGTTCGGGGTATGTGTGCGACACATTGTTTCTTCATTGCTCAGTTTTGTATATGGAATGGCAATTCATGTCATTCTCCACACTGTATACACCAGACATAGATTATACTCAATATTTTCACCAGTTTTGTACCAATTTTACACTAGTTTTATGCTTTTTTTTACTAGATTTGAACCTTATTCCATATGCAGTGGTTGGTTTGTTATTTACACTAGTATCTACACCAATATTGAAACCAATATCTATAGTTTTTGCACCAAAAATATCTATTGGGATGCATATAGGGATTCAAAATTACTTCACTGCTCTAGGTAGGTGATGATGGAGTCAAGCAAACCTTGAATTATTAATTACACCCACATTTTGAAGAGGATTGGGGGTATAAACAGTCGAATCCAAGATATTTAATGTAACACATAACTTGCCACAGTCACAAGTTTTTACATTAGAAAAGCCCAATGGTTCCATACCCAATAAGATGTATTCATTCCTTATTACTCTCTTGTTTATTGTCTTTCACTTTTTGATTATCCATATTAAGTAAAGACTGACTTTACATATGTTTCATTACAGGTTTGCATGGAACACAATTCAACTTTGTGGTCTACATCCAAGACCTCTTACCATAGGTAAGTTCAGGTACACACTATTTTTCCTTTTACTCTAATAATTTCACTTTTGATGTATTACTAGAATAATATGGGGGGAAAATGTAGACATGTAAAATTAACATTTAGTTAAAATTGTGCACTTGTGACCACTCTTTTACACACTTGGCTCTAGACCATCTTAGGGCCCCTTTTAATCATTTTTGACCACCTTGCACACTCTTCTAAGCTGATAGATGACCCCCAAATGTACTCATACCCATTTTTATCAAACCTTAGACATCCTTTAGGCCCTACCTAACCAAGAATACAATCAAAACATCCATAGGACATGAACACCCTAGGGGACAAGAGTACACTACTCTAGTGTCCTCCCCCCTCTCTTATTTTCCTACAAAATAATGATTAATTTGCTAAATTCAAAGCTATAATAAGGTCGGCCTATGTCCCTAATGATCCCAATTGAAAGGATTTTCAATTATATGACTATATAACACTTTTCAAACCATTTTACACACTAGAGGCTTCCACATCAAAAAACACCAGAATCACTCTTGCACATTGAGAGCAAAATACCTATTTCTCCTAATTTTGATTGCATATAACCCTAGTATCCTTGATCTCAAGTCTGAATATATTTTATAGGTCACAAGTCATGGTTAAGGCACCCAATCACATCAATATCACACCAACATCAAGCACATTGCACCAATTATTCACACACCACCATAACATGGGAGAACTACATGAAGTTTGATCCCTCTTTGGAATATTAGTATGTAGGCACGCTCAATCGGGGCAAATTTTAGTGGCTATTCTTCATTAATTCATAAATATTTTAGTTTTATAAATTGGCATTTGGCTATTTTATTAGGTGGTGAATAATGTTGATTCGCCTAAATTATCTAGGGTAGCTTAGTTTTCCAAGTCAACTTATCTACTATTTAAAATAAATTTCATACATATAAATATAATTTGCCACTCCATTGAAAGTCAATATGAGCTTATTCACCATTATATGTAATACATAATCATCAAAGGATATAAATTTTGAAGCATATCAACATAGATACCATTCAGAGGCACTTGTCTCACATGTCAACATAATTATCACTTAACCGCAACATTATCACCCATCAAACAACATAGATGTCATTTGGTAGCACAATTGTCGTAGGACAGCTTTGGTGTCATGCAATATATATATTATCAAGTGACACTTATGTTATCAAGTGACATCAATACTATTGAGCTAAATTATATCGAGTGATAATAATGTTATCAAGTGACAACATTAATGTCGATCGATAATAATGTTATCAAGTGACAACAATACTATCTAGCGATAACATAGCTATCGTATGATAAAAGACCCATCGTTTAACATTATGGCTATTGTGTGATGGCATTCTTCCCATTCAATAGCAAAGCTTGTCATCCAATAAAACTAATACCATCCATCCACGAGTTTTTCGTATAGTTACACGTTAACATACCTTCTTCAGTAAGTTATGTTTCGTATGCCAATTCACTTGCATGCCTAAACATTGTATGTTAATTGTCACTATACTTTTGAAACAACAAAATATATAATTGTAAAGATATAAAATAAGAAATCGAATTATATACTTAGAAATTCACCAAAAAAACCCAAGTTCATTTCTATATGGACCATTAAAATTTATCTTGCACTCAACACATGGGGTGTTAAGGTCTCGCCTAGCTTCAACTGTTGGCCCCTTTTCCCCCATTGATTTGCATTGGTATTCACATGTCAAGGAGTTGAGTTTTGAAGGAAAATCAGTCACATAGTTGTATACACAAGTGATTGTGAGTTCCTACACCAGATAAAGGATTTGCAGATGAAGGCACAAAGAACCCAAAAATTCTAATTTCCTCACTACAAGTGGATAGGAGTGCCCTATATTGGACGTGAATGCCACCCTTCTAGTGTTCTCTTCCCAACACTCTTGTTTAGGCCCATATCCAGTTTTAGATTCCTTATTCCAGTCATCAAACCTCTCAACACAAGTTTTAGAACTTGATTCCTCCTAGAGGCACAATTTCTAACTAAGTCTTTATTTTCTTTTTACATTTTGCTATTGTTAGTAAGATTATAGGATACAATAGTTCTAAATCAGTGAATGTTATCATTGTTATATTATTATCCTAATTTTGCATAGTAGTGTTGTCATCTAGGGTTTTCACTTTGAATCCCAATTTTGATCAAATAATCATTCTCCTCCCTTTCTTTTCTCTTTCTTGTTTGGCCTATTTGTTGGCTTCTTTCTCATTTCTTACATCAGCTTGCATGCCAATACATCCTTAATTGAAATTAAGAATGCTATATATACAAAACTCTTTAGAATTTTTCAAGAGTCAAGTTTCCCCATGTTCCCAAAGGTTCTCTCATTTATTCTATTTACAAAGGGAAAATCAATCTCGACACACTCTAAAGGAGTTATTTATGCTCATATGGATCATATTCAAGTTTTAATGCATCTTTACCAAAAGAAGAATAGGTGAATGTGCTTGTGGTTGTATATTCACCTAGGAAGAGGAGACTAAAGCTCTCACTCGATTTATGCATTTACATTGTACAAGAACTACTTGGGGTCTAATTCTAGTGTATGGGTACATAGCTCCAACTTCCTTATGGTTGCATGACCAAACTACTTCTTCCCTTCTTTCTTTTACAATTTTTGTGTGGCGAGTTAGGTCAAGGAGGAAATAAAAGATAAATTAGACAATTCTGTTTATAAATTTTGAAAAGTGCAAACACAAAATAGTATGACACTTATAAATAAACCTATACAGAGAAATTCATAATCCAAAAAGGTGCACAATACAAAATCAATGTAGGACATAAATGGCGGTCAAAATAGGTCAACATTGATCCTACTCTAGACATGAATTATGTAGGTGTTGTTCCTATTTTTATGGAATTAGACACTCATATTTCATACACAAGGTCCTGCAAATATTATACAACATAAATTCACTTTCGAGAATCGAATTTTTAATCAAGGTGTGATTATTCCTTAACTTTCATACTTTCTTTATTGAGTTTAACTGAGTTTCACTTCTTTATATAATCCCTATTGATAACTATGAATTAAATTAAAAACTATTTTGAACTGTCATATTACTTATCTTCCTTATTCATTTGTTGTAGTAGATTATACACATTAATTGAGTATAATTTACTTTTTAACAAAAATAATAATACACTTTGCTTGTGTGTATTTTTTTCAAATAAACAAAGTTTACACTGAAAACACAATCTATTATCACTTATTGTGCCTTTCCTAACTTATAAACTTTGTGAGAGGGGTGTTTTAAACAAGATTTGAAAAAAATATATAAACGGGAAACAAAAAGACTCTTTATAAATCACATAAAACATTTTGTACATGTGGCACATTTTACATATATTTTGTTATTGTGAAACATATTGTCAAAATTATTAATTTACATATATATAACTAAAAATCCACATAAATTCAGAATGTGATATTTATTACAATTTATGTGTGAAACCATACATACAAATTTTATTTCATTTATAAATATAAGATGAAAACCAAAAAAAATTATAAATAAAAAAAATATTTAAATTAATATTTTAATAAATATAAAGTAATTGATACAAATTGACTATTATAAAGTAACAATAAACATGAAATAATTTAATAGAAGTTTTGTGTATATCAAAATTAATCTTTGTTTATTATTCTGAAATGTATATTTATAGTTCGACATGTATAATTAGTGTATTTTTTGGTTTTCTCTTCTCTTGGGTAGAGCTATCACTTAGTGTTTCTATCGTTGTATTACCTTTTAATGCTTGACATTTTGTTTATCTTTTGTTATATTCCCATTAAATATTTAGCTTGGGGCTTATACGGTGGGGCAAAGCCCCAAGATTCGTCTCACATGAGAAAAAATAAAAAAGATGTTGTTTACCCCATTCGAAACTTGACATTTGTATAGTTTCAGGTTTAGGCACTTTGGTTTGAAACACTGATTTATATGGTTAGTTGGCATGGTAGGGGAGACAAGGTTGCGACCACCTTCGCAGTTAAGAGGGACTGTTGTATAATATTTTTTTCTACAAACCGTCCCATGTGAAATGCAAAAGTATAAAACTACTTAACAAGGAATCTCATAATAGCAACACAACTATTTTTTTTTGAATGTAGAATTAAAGCAACTACAACTAATAGTGGTGTGAAGATTTATAGTCTCGTTAAGAATTATTTAGACAAGACATAACCTACTTTTTACATACCTTAAAGTTCAATGGATTCATTTTACAAGAAAAAAGATGAATAAGAATAAAAATTCTCATTACTATTGTTATCACTTATTATCTCCTCACCGCCCCTATACGCGTGCTGCTCGGGGTCAAAACTGACATCTCCTAGCTCACAGGCCTCAAACCTCGCCGCTGTTCAAATAAATGACCTTTCTACCATTTGGCAATGAAGACGAGGCCAAAGCATCCGAAGAAGGTAAGGTAACGATAAAAGCAGAGGCCAATGAAGAAAAAGAGGCTGCAAAATTAACAATCCACTGATCAAGCAAAAATGCACTTACCTACTCCACATCCTTAGCCTCACACCTATGGCAATTCCCCACCAACACGCTCACAAAAACCCTAGAAAACCTTTATACAAATTATTCCCAGATCCTTGTATAATCTTTGAATTGTCTTACTCAAATCTGCATTAAAGCCCTTGCCCTATTTCTACCACGTGATCTTCACCACATACTTCGTAAACTCCTCATAAAACCCTCTAACGACGTCTGTAGCAAAAGACAACAAAATGACATCCAAAAACTCCACCAATAAATTCAACAGATCCTTCTCCAAATTTGGTGAGGCACTCAAAAACTGCACTATCGCTAAAACCACATTTAACCGAGAATTAGTAACCTTTACAAAATATCTAAAGTAACTTGGCTTAGAGCATGTGCTAAATATCTAGCCAATTTTAACACTAGCTAATAAAAAAAATAAAAATAGAAGCATTCTTTTAATGCTCAAAAGCCATTTAACGTGGAACCCAAAAAAATAGAAAAATCTCAACACTCTCACCACATGCAAAGAGCTCTCATGATGGGATCCCAATCAAATTTTAGTCAACAACATGGCAACTAATCGTTTTCTTAAAAAATAAAACACAAAATGTCTTTTATTCCTTGAAAACGAACATATATATACTTAAATTCACTCCCTCTCTAAAGTAGTTCATTACATTCATTTTATAATAAAATCACATATATATTTTTTAAATCTTAAGATGGATTAATGGTAAGATTTTAAATATAAATTATTAATAAAAAATGATTGTCATAGATTTTAATTAACATCGTAAATAATGCTCATAATAGATTAATTAATATTGTAGGAAAAATGAATATATGTATATCTCAATTAGCTCGTTCTTCTTATAATAAAGTTACATTATTTTAAATATATAAAATTGTAAAAAAAATCTTATAATAAAATTACATTATTTTAAATATATAAAATTGAAAAAAAATTATATATATATATATATATATATATATATATATAATTTTTATAATAAGGTTAAGTCATTTTAAATATATAAAATTATAAAAAAATAAACATATGTATACCTCAATTAATTCTTTCAACATGTGTAAAATTTTAAATATAGATTATTAATTAGCTCGTTCTTTTATAACGTTACATCATTTTAAATATATAAAATTGTAAAAAAATAAATATATATCATAAGTAGTAACGCCTAATCTAATAAGTTAATAACTTTTTGAATGGAAAATGATCAAATACATGAAATACATTTTTTACTTATTTGATGTTACAATTAAAATAGGACTTGCACATCAATTCGCCCTGGGTGGCCCTTGTTTATTTGTAATTTTCTTTAATTAATAGAATAATTTATGGTGGTCCTAAGACGTTTAAAAAAAAGTCCATGTCCAAATTACAATAAAAGAAATTAAAAAAAGAGATTGTGTTACAATTAAAATTATTTTCATATTGTATTTAAGTACAATCTATACCAATAATCATTAACATTCTAATTCTAAACTTTCGTGCAAAATATGTCGTCTAGATTTCGTGATAGATTGCATTTGTACTTGTTGGAATTTGAACTTACATTTAGGAGTTTCAAAGATTATATAGATTTAAGAAAGTTTGATTTACATGACTTGCATTCATCGCAAAGAGGTACACAAATTATATGATGGCAGATTCTTTGATTGAACATTTGCTATTGTCAAGGGTTGATTAGGATATAGTTTGCACAATGGTGTCATCTTTTATTGATAAAGATTCTACGTTTAACATATATTGTATCAAACGAACTTACAGATTAAATCCCTTTATTTATTTATCTCGTTACTTAAGAGAAAAAACACTCACTTAACAATAGATTTCAAATAAAAAAAATATAATAAATAAAATTTTGGTTAAAAGAAAAATATATCTCACCAAAAAAACACTTACAAACACAATATAATGTAAATTTTTATATTAATACTTTCATAATTGTACATTAATAATAAAATGCTCTCGACTTAGCAAACAATAAAGATAGTCTATATATACTCGTGACAAGGAATACTTCGTCTGTGGGGAAGTAAAAGGTAGTACGTCAAGACATGAATATGGGATTGAGTGAGAAGGGGACAAGTGCCTGGAAAAAATGGAGAGGGCCCTTGGAAATTGGAATGAAGTAAAGAAGGGATCATAAAAGAAAGGGGAATGGGTAGGTGAGGTGGTGGTGACCGGTAAGTGCAGGGGGTTGAGTTGTTACTTGTGGGACTACTCTGAAGCAAAACATTGCATAGGGAAAGGAAAGCTTTGGGGTACCCCACAGGGCCTTACTTGTACCCGTAATGGTATAAAGCATTAATCACTGTCACAGTCACAGTCACCTCCAATAACACTCACAAAAGCAGCACATGCTTTCTACTGCAATCATCTCCCTGTTGAGTTTGCTGTTGTGCTTTCCAATGGTTAAACGGAACGGCTTTTACCTTTTCTTTGAAATAAATACAAAAACCTAACCGCACTCAGTGCCTTTCAACCATGTTTGATTTATGAACTTAGATGGTTTTTTTATTGCCCATATTGCAGAATGGATTCATGGGTACTTGGTTTGATAGGAGGCGGTTCTCTTATTGCTTTGGCTCTTCTCCTTTTACTGGTTATTCACATATCTCTTTTGGTTGCTAAGCACCTACTGTGCACTTCAAGAAGCAGAGCAGTTAAACTCAAGAATGGTCTCAGAGGTAAACTGAGCTGAACTGCTTTTTTATCATTTATACTGTTATTTACATTTACATTACAACAAGTCTCAGTTTAGGCTGTTAGAGAATAGGCATTCATATCTAGCCCATGAAGGGTATCTGTGTGGGTTTTATCTATTTTATGTGTTGTGTGTAAGCAGATAGAAAAGCATTTTTATTGAAAGAGATTCAAAAAGACAGCGAGGGGTTTAGTAACAAAGTAGGAGAAGGAACGACCAATGCTGTGTTTAAAGGAATATTGCCAGATGGTATGGAGGTGGCTATCAAGGTGCCCAAAACTGATGTAGCCCACTCTTCTGATGTTGAAGCTCGTTCTCGCTTTCAGGTGCTCATTTAATACCTTTCTCTCTAGTTTTTGTTTAATGAGAAGAGAGGTATATGAATATGTAAAGATTTCTTATTTTATGAATAATTTATCATCATTAACGAGATGTATAAAACCGCACGGCAAAGATTAGCAAAGGCTTTCTTTGGCGTAGGGCCTTCAACGCTCATTTTCCAAAACAGAGTGTTGAGCTTGAAATGCATTTCATGAAGGTCACTTAGAAGGCCATATCTGGCTTTGTGTTTATCGTGTTATACTCTTCGCTTGGCTTGGTGTGTTTTGTATAGTGTTTTTGGTGTGTTTTGTCATGTCCTTCAAGCGTGAGGGGCAAACCCTCTTGCAGGATAGTGGGTGCACAGGGTTGAGACTATTAGACTACTACCCTTAGGAGGGCAGGCGATGATTTATCCCGGGGTCACAAGAATCAAACTGCCCTCCAACAATCCGTGCCTACTCCCATTAGAGATAAAATTTCATCAAGATGAGTGATTGATGAAGATTACAAAATGGAGCTCCTTATATAGATAACTCTGTATACAATTTTCTTTCCTAATGAAGGATCACAGGTGTTGATCCGAGATGCGTCGATCATCTAAACTTGACACAGTATCTTCCAAAAAGGATTGTTGTTAACTCTGTGTACAGTTTATGCCGAAGCTAATATTTGAATTGGAAGTAATATGGACTGTGGAAGGTTGAAGTCTAATTTAAGTTTTTGGGAAGCCCTAAATTGCTTTTTCTTCATTGGTAGCCTATTTACCACAAGCTTTGACCATTTTCATCTAACAGCAAAACTATTTACATCGATGAGAAAGGTTTGCACCTTACCACCTCACACTTGATGTTCTCATGCACTAATATCAACCACCAGGCGATGTGGGATACAGGTACAGGCACAAGAACAGGGACGGAGATGGGGATGGAATTCGCAATAGGGTGCAGGGGTATATGAATAAGGCTACATCAATATTGCATTTAAATATAGTCACCACACCAGGAGATGTGAGTATTGGGACGGTCCCCATCCCTGAACCCCAAGTTTTCGGGAATCTATGACTTTAATGTATTTTTAGAAGTAGGTGGATATAAATCTTCTGTGAACCATGCTATTCACCACCAACATCATAGAGTTATGCTTCTTTTGCCCATAGAAAGTTGTTAGCCTTTATCTGTAACAACTTGTTTCCAATTTTCAAATATAGGCTTGGTGATTGATATAAATCTTCTTAACTGCTTGTGCAAATTAGTATCATTAATAAAACTAATGATCTAAAGGAAAGGTGAAGCATTTTTATAGGAATTGAATATTCCATTCAGTCTCAATCTTGTTATTCATATAGGGCTCAATGTTATGCACAAAAAAGTATAACTACAAAATGTTCCTTCTCATTGCTTTCCTGCTCTGGGACATGGTGCAGTTGGAGTTGTTATCACGTATTCGTCATCAGCATCTGGTGAACCTGATTGGATATTGTGAGGATGGTGGTTGCAGGTAAGCAATGCTATCTCATAAGTCCTATTGGCTTGAGTTTTCATACCTTTGTTCCTGGAGGCGATTAGGGAGATGACTTCTTATATTTAATTATATGCAGGATACTCATCTTTCAGTATGCTTCAAATGGATCGCTCTTTGAGAATTTACATGGTGTGCAACTTGGACATCTGCATATGTAATCATCTTTGTAATTCAGGGTTAGTTTATGCAATGCACTTTGCACAGTTTTATTCTTGCAATCCCAAAATCTTCAGTTCAGACTATAACTTATTGCTCAGCTATTGTTTGTAGTATGTACAGGAAATGAACGTCTCACATGGAAGCAGAGGATGAGGATTATCACTGGAATAGCATATGGCCTAGCATACTTACATCATTCTTGTGATCCTCCTGTTATTCATGGGGACCTTCGATCATGTAATATTCTTCTAACAGAAGATTACGCTGCAAAGGTAATTTACCTCATAAATTTGGCTGTAAATTTTATTTTAATTAATTACCTCTGTCCTATAGATGCTAGACCGACTGTTTTTAGTACCGTACCTGTTTAATTGATACAGGCATTGCTCTCTAGTACCAATCATGTTATGGATAATAGAGACATGGCTTTTGCTCTCTCCATTCTTTTTCTAGGTCAATAATAAAGATTTATCCATAGTGGGGTGTTTATTACTTTTTCACTAGTATAAATATTTAAAATGCAGAGTTTAAAGTTTTAAACACATTGCTTCCGTTTATTCCTATTCCTAACTCTTGTGTATGCTTTGTCGTGTCTTTTTTTATTTGAAGATAAATGGTATCGGGAAAGTGCCAATTATAGCAAGCTCAGAGCTGGCACTGGTTAGAAGAACGGGAGCTTCTGTAGATCCGGAGATTATTCACAAGGGTGTTTATAGTCGTGCAGGGGATGTATATTCTTTTGGCATTCTCCTGCTGGAAATTGTAACTGGAAGGTTACCATTTAGTGAACAAACTGGTCTGCTAGTTGAATGGGTATGTCAATTAACATCAACCCACCTCCTTTGTTTTTTGATAGGATGCCTGATCCAACACTAGCAAGGAAGCCCTACAAATCCTATAATGAAGAATGGTTTATTGGTTAAGCAGGTGGCAAAAATTCTGCAAAACAGGGAGCAGACAGTGTCACTGATTGATCCCGCACTAAATAACGTAGTTCTTGCTGAACTCTATTCGGTCTGCGAGGTTGCATGCCTATGTATTCAGAGAGAGTCGTCAAGCCGACCTATAATGAGGGATGTGGTAGACATGCTCACAAAAGACCTAAAAATTGCCACAGAAATGGCTGCTCCTGCTAATAGTCCTGTCACTTTGAGAGGTCTACTAGAAATATTATAGTATAGGTTTATTCCATCCTTCAGGGCTGGGGTTGAGTGTGTGTGTGTGTAAAAGGAGGGTTGCAAGTTGACATCATTTGAGATGTTAAAGTTGTGTGCTTTTTGTGCATGTCCAGTGAGTTTGGGTTTTTGTTGGACTCCTTTTCGGTTTCATATAAGGTTAAACTTTGAAGAACCATGCATATATACAACAAATATTATTACCTGATATATTATTCAGTGCAGTATTTAGACACCACATATTGCTTCAAACGTATGTTTGTTGCCGAACCTATGTACATCGCCCAGATATCAAACCTGGGCCAAAGCTGAGATATTCCAGCATTTTAATTGTGTGTGTCTCTGGAAATCTAAATTTTGTTTAGGACAGAACTTGTTCTGTGTTTGGTAGCTTCTAGCAGCTTCAACTTGAATTTACACCTGTATTCTATGGAAAATTTGATATCAATGTTTATCTTTTCCCTCCCTCTGCTTATATTGATCTTGAAATCTAATTGTTGGCAATTTGGATTTTGACTGCTTTCTGTAGATTTTCTTCAATCATATTTTAGAAATATGCCCAAATACTCTGTTTTGCTTCTTTCTACTTTGCTGTTAAAATACAAACCGTGCTACATGAGAGCTGGGACAGAAATGTCTTCCTTTCATGATAGATAGATGGCATTTTGTGTGACGTGGGACACAGAGAGATTTCTTTAATGTTAGAAACTGATGGGTTCTACTCCGTTTTGTGCACAATATGTGGATGGTTATCTAAAATTCAAACTTCTGGTAGTCTTGCCTAAGTTCTAGATACTATTGGGTGATTCAGTAATTAGAATAGATAGAGCTCGTACTTCCGTGCTTTCTTACCCAAATTTTATTTTCTGGGATGGAGGATAAGCTCCAAATGTTGGACTGTAGAAACTCTAAATCCTTAAAGTTCATCTTTCCGGAGTCATTACGGTTGTGCATTCATTCATCATCTTAGCGACGGAGGACATGCTTTCTGACCTAGTTCTGCTCTGGTGCATTGAAGTCTTGAAGAGATTTTTGCGAAAAATAAAATAAAGCAGAGGAAGGACTTGTATAAACATTAGCTTGCCATTGCGGCTTGTATGTGTTTGTGAATAGGCCGTGTGATTCTTTAGGATAATGTTTGAGGATATACGGTGCGGGTATAACCAAAAAGATTAAAAAAATAAAACAAATAATATTACGGTGCGGATATAACAAAAAGAAATGAAAATAATGAAAATTTAAGAAAATAACTAAACACTAAATAAAAAGTGTTCTTTTTTAATTGAAAGCACGCATATATATTTCTTTAGATAAAAAACAAAGTACATGCCTGATCTAAAAGGTGGGTGGTATAAAAGCATGCTTTGAGCAAAATGCACCATTGTCGAATTAGGATAACAAATTTTGGAGATCAAAGTAGCAAGGCCCATGGCCAATAAAAATAATCAAAAGTTACAAAATACAAAATCACGTGAAATGTGCATAAACAAGGCTATAAATAGAACTATTTTATCATAGTACTAAAGAAATCAGTGATCTACCAACCCCATTGAGGGAGGAGGAGGAGGTGACATATTTTCAAGAATGGGATTGTAGCTCTTGCTCAACATCTTGATTTTCGTTTTCTTTGTCACCTTGACATCAAGGAGGTGTAATAGAGAAATTGAGGCGAGGGAACTTGTTATGTCCATCCTAATGTGTAAGTCCATAACCACCAGCTTGAGTTGATTGCCACCTATTGTGCCCTTCAAAAGGTGAAACCATAGTCAACTTGATCTACATCATTGTCTTTCTTGTACCCTTCGTGTCCTTCAAATAGTGAAACCTAGAGGCAAGGTGGAGTGGAAAACATATTCAACTTGATCTACATCAGTGTCTTCCTCGTTCCCATTGTCTTTATTGTTCCCTTTGACCTTGGTCTCTTCTCAGAGAGCTTTGTTTAGGAGAGTTTGGAAGCACTTTGCTAACTGTACAAGGGGTATTCCTCTAATGCCCAGTAAGGGTGTGATGTTGCTTCACCTCAAGGGCTACTTTTTTAGCTTGAAAGGGAATCTCAATGTGGAAAATGCCCTAGGATTGTTTAAATTTTGTTCAGAGCATGGCAAAGTCTAAGCAAAACAATGTTCCAAGAAAAGGGTTTGACCCTAACGGGTTTGAAAAAAGAGTGACTCTATTTCCATGCCTTTGAGCGTGCACATAACTAGAATATGTATTTGAGCTACTCAATTTGATCACAAACATGGCATTTGGGAGTAGAAATCCCCATATGCAATGTTCTGTCCCAAACACGAAGGCCTTGGTACAAAATACACGATGCAAATGAGTCTTTTTTTTTTGTTCAACCACTATAGCCCTGAGGGTGTGGAATCTTCCGCTCCAAGTGAAAGAGGTGTTTTTATGGTTCCATCATTTGTTGAGCATTTTCCAAAGAGAAATGCTAAAAGAAAGTTACTGATAACTTACCTAGAGCTTGTAGGGAAGGAAAGGAGTAGAGACATTCTAATTCAAATCTTTTCCCCATTAGGGGGGAGCTTTGAGGCCAATTTTGTTTAAGGCATCTTTGGGCACAATGATTTTGACCTCAACAATAGACTCAAAATCTTGTTTATTGAGTCCATAGATTTGATCATAAAATAGGTTGCCCACAAGTTTCCCATGACTTCCTTCATTTGTCTAAAAATCAACAAGAGTGCGAATGCTTTTTTTTTGAAGAGTTTGAGGACTTTAAACGTAGGACTTTCTACTAAAAGGTTACCTTGTTGGTTGATCCTAGGAGACCACCATTGAGAGAGGGTTGATGGACAACCAAATTTCGAATTGATCCCCTTTCCAAACAACCCAGGGTTTTATCGCTTCATGTATATCCAAATGCTCTTAGCAATAAAAGGTACTTTTGAGCTTAGTGCCCAAAGGGGCAATAAGCAAAGGTGTGAAACTCCAACACTTCCCAATAAGTTTTTTCATAAGGGCTATCAAAAGTGATTCAATACCTAAGAAGGATTTTCCAAACCTTATTACGTTAAATGGCACGAGGGACCCATTTGGCATAGAGTGAAATTACTTGCTTTTGAATGTCGATTAACTTTGTACCCTAACATCTTTCAATCTACAATGAAAGTTCCCAAGCCACACTGTGAAAGCCTTACTTTCCTTTAGAATTGGCCAAAAAAATATATCTAAGCAACGTCTCCAACATTTTGTAGGGAATCTTTGAAAGGGCCTTGTAGACATTTAAATTCCGACACATTTAGTGTCGTAATTAATTTTGCTTAATATGAACAAACAAATTCAACTACCACCCTACATTCAAAATTTTCACTAGCATCATTTCTTTCTATTTTTCGAATAATTAATTAAGTAATTTAATGAATTAATCATGTGCATATTCTTCAAAATTAATTAAAATTTGAAATTTTTATCTCATCTAGACATTTTTCACAATGTTTCAACCAAGTGTTGAGTCATCCAACCGCTTTCGTAACTTTCTCAATCAATTGTTGAGTCACCATTGAATATTTCAACTAATATGACGAGTCATTTAACTACTTCGACCCATTCATGATGAGTTACTCAGTCACCAACGAACTATCTCCCTTTCTCACACACACATACATTAAAACTAGTCATCATCCATTGAGATGATGACTCAAATCCAACCGTTGGACTCCAATTCAATCGTTGGATTCCAATTAATTATCATTATCAAAAAAATTTGGATTATTCTCAAAGGTTCATCTTCTCACACGAAATAATATAAATAGACATGTCATCATCCATTGCGATAAACTACCTTCAAGCTATTGAATTGCTATCAAAATTATCTTATGTATCTATTGAGAAATCAAATTTATACTTCTATATGTAGCTCAATTTGCCTTTGTTTGGAGAAATGAATTTAGCATCCACATTTCAAGAAGTAAGAACAAATCAAGAGTCACAATGGAGAAGGCGATGATGTATTCTACATGGTATTTCTACGTTTAACTTTATTTTATTGTATTAACTCTATAAACGATTTAAATTAGATTTAGAAGAGGAAATTTGCACTCATTTCATTTTCCTAGTTTTTTTAGATTTTGAATTTTAGCTATATCCCATTTTGGGACTTTTCTCAAACCTTTTTCATCTTATTATTTTTTCTTGTTTGATTTGAATGTTTAATTAACTTTTTTTTTTCCTATGTAGATTTTAAGTAATTTTGGATCTAAGTTGCTTGTTATTTTAATTTTTTAATTTTTAATTTTTATTTTTCTAAAGTTAATTTAATTTAGAAAATACTATTGTTAAAATAACAATAATTATTTTTCACAATTTGAGTTTTTTCTATTTTTTTATAAGTTTGTTCAGATTTACACTGACAATAAATTGTCAAATTTTTTGTGCAAATCCAAATCATGGTTTAAGAGATAACGTTAAAATTAGCGTCATTATTTTTATTTTTATTTTCTGATTTTTCTTTCAAGTTTGTATATTTTTTCTTAATATTTTGACTAACTTGTAAGTTCCTTGAGTTGCTTACCTCTCCATAAACAAACTACCAACAATTTTTGTGTGAGAATGTTTGTCAAAAAACTCAAAGCTAAACCAATAAAAAGTATTTGTTTGTTTACTTGTTTATTTTCTAACATTTTTTATTATTCTAAGTTTTTGTTTATTGCAAAGCAGTAATTAAATCACATTTACTTTTGTTGTAAAGTTCACTTGTTTGTGTCAAAAAAATGTGTATGCTTTTCTTTTGACATCACATTGGTGACAATGCTTGAAAATAAAAAATAATTTTTATGATTTTGTGTTTTCGAGATTTCAACTGTGTTTATGCTTTCCTTAGCATCACATTGGTGACAATATTTAAAAATCAGAAACAAGTGTTAAATTTTTTATTTATATTTTCTTATGAGCTCTATTTATCTTGGATTTTACCACCACATAGTAGATCAAACTTTGTGTACCAGTGGGATATATAAATTGAGGATAGTTGTTTTAGTTACCTATATAGTTGTATTTTTAAGTTCACTGTGACGTGGAGTTTCATTCTCTAATGTCCAGAGTTTCAACGACCTCGAAGTTTATTTTTTTGACATCAACCTACTAAAATCTTATTGCTGAGTGGGACACATAGGGACTAAATATTTTTGTGTGCGTATATTAAATCAACTTCTTCCACAGTCTTGTGCCTCAACGTATTGAAAGGTATATAGAGGATTCACCTTTAGATAAATTTGTATAAACTTTAAACCTTAGGATAACCATTGAATACTTAAATTGTAGTGTATTGACAAGCAATGAACTTTGGGAAGTTATTATCAATTTACACTCGAAACTGGGTTAAGTGGGTTATGGGTATGGTTATACTTCCATAGTTAGTACTATGAAATATTGGGCCGATACTTTTTAATGGATGAACCACTATATATGAGAGTGTAAAAATCATTCAAATTATTTTGCTTAATTTTTATCCCTTTATGTGACTTGCATGTTTCTTTTTGGTTAAAATAGAATTTGATTGTTCTTTTTGTTTATTTTTACTTGTGAAGATCATGTACTTGAATTTTTTGTGTTTGAAAACCAAGTTTAAGTCTTTAAAACCAAAATTATAAATCAATACTAAATCAAAATCCAAAATCAAATAAACTTAAAACTTCTTGTCAAACATTTATATTGTCAATTTCTTTTTAAATCTTATGCTTTTTGCTTTTTCATCAAAACCTTCAAACAATGTCTCTCATCACAAAACAAATGGCATTGTTGAATAATCCTAGATTTAGAGAAGAACCTTTTGGAAATGTCTTCTAATTTGAAAACCAAGAGCATCATATTGAGATCAATGACAATGTTGATGATGAGGGACTCTATCAAGATGAACATACCCATGAAGTCACTTTGCCTAAAAATACACCTTCTCAAGTCACAAAATACCTAATAAAAAATAAAAATGAGGTCTTGTTACAACTTTTGGGTCTAGGAGCTAAATTTTCATCTGATTTTGAAGCCAAAAACTTACATCATTTACTTTACAAGAAAGAAGCCACACTTCCTATTCAAGAGCAAGGAATATCTAGTGATTCTCTAGGGAATAACAAAGCCATTATAGGTTCCACTAACACCAATCAAAATGTCTCCAAAAATTACAATGATAAAGGTAAGACAGTTATAGTTGGAACATCTCAGCAAAGCCATGCTTATTTCGTTGAAGATCATGTCAAAAAGTTAGAAAGGGAAATAACTAAGCCAACATGTTAAGTAATCCTCCAATCAATCGATCAACCAATCCAACTCCTAATTCAATTACACATTTGAATCTAAATCCAATAAAAAATCTAAATTCAAATCCAAGTTCGAATGTCAATTTGAATTCAAACATCAAGAATCTAAATCAAAAGAAGAATTCAAATGTTCATTCGAATTCAAACACTAACAATCCAAATCAAAATCAAAATTCTAATGCCAATTCGAATTCATGCAATCCAAATCAAAATCAACATTTGAATGTCACTTCGAGTACCAAACCCAATCCATTTGGGAATCCAAATCAATTTACAAGTCAATCTTCCAATCCAATTTCAAATCTAAATCCTCCAAGAATGACAAAGCATGAGAAACAAGATCCAAGGGTTACAAAATGGTAGCTATTCCAAAAATAAACTGTTTAAGTTTGAATAAATTTGTCCACACCCGTTTGATAGTAATATGATGATGGGACCTTTTCCTTCACATTTTGAACCCCCAAAGTTTGATAAGTACAAAGAAAAATGAGATCTTAAATTACATCTTAAAGAGTTTTATGTGACATGTTCAGATGTTGCTTATAGTAAAATCATCTATTAAGACTCGTTCTATGCAGTCTAGAGAGTCAAGCCCTAGAGTGGTTCTTACACTTACAAATGTTCAATCATAATTTTTGAGAGCCTTTCTAAAAAAATTGTGTCACTTTTCATATAATGTTGAACGTGAAGTGACCTTGTTATACTTATACAATACTAAATAATGTAATGGAGAAACTTTCGCCTCCTTGTAAAGATGGCATGTCTTGGCACGCTGATTACCATGGTCATCTCCCCAAAAACAACTTATAGCCATCTTTACAAACAATCTCAATTCGAAATTGGCCTATCAATTACATCTCTATTGTGTTACATTTTTTGATGAAATCATAGAGAAGAGTTCAAATTGCAAGAGCCTTAGTTTCCAAGTGTGCCATCAAAATATTTAAACAAGACAATTATTCTTCAAACCAAAACAAAAAATCTAAGTTCTATGCAAAGAACAAAAACATGGCAGGAGAAGATGTAACTGATGTTAAAAATTCAAAGCACTCAACCTATTAACAACATCTCCATATGAAGTGGTCAACCCTAACAAGACAATTGAAAAAAAAAATTCACTCATTTGAGAGAGCCATATGATAGTCTTTCAAAAATTAGTAGCCACAAACATGATCAAACTTTCCTGTACCAAACTGTAGACACTATAATTTCATATCCTATATATGATTGATTAGGTATCATAGGCCCTTCTTTTTATTTAATCCCATAATACCCCTATCCTAATGTTTAGTTTATTTACCCTTGGTAACATGGTAATTTACTTTTACCAAATACCTTTCTACCCTTTCTAAATCCATTAATAGCCTAGGGAATCTACCTCTTAACCACTTTAACCTCGTATGACTTCATTACCAACAACCTTATGCTCACCAAAACCTAATTTTACCCACAGTTGAAACAAATCTGTCAATTTGGGTGAATCAATAATGATTCTCCCACATTTGACGCCGATTCTTCGGATTGACGTCAATCCATAAATACCCAACCAACCTTTGGATTTTGGATCGAGAAATTTTGAACCATGAATTGCTGCTAGACTTCTTGGATAATTAGAGAATCCCTTAACGTCATTTTTTCAAAATTTCACTACCCTCAATCTGCATCAAATGTCACAAGCCTGAAGGACTACCTGCATTCGTGAGGAAGATTTCATTCTATTTGCAAAAAGGTCCAAGGTAAGTAATCATGTTATTCGTTTCATTTTCTATCAATATTTTTGCTTTTATCTACTTATCTAAGTCCTTATAATATCATCCATATCCCTCAGTATTCATATTTTAGTTTCTATCATCCAATCTATTCTCTATTTTTATTAAACATAACCACTAAGAGAATCGACACTGATTCATTATGAATCGGCACCGATTCTACATAATCAGTACCCATCTTAACAAGATTGACATCGATCCATTGTGTTTAATTTTTAGAACATGAGACCTTAATCTTAGATCCTTGGCTACAATCCTTATTGATTTTCTGTCATTTTAATATGGCCTTTGCATGTAGATGACTCTACCAGGGATAGCGCATGACATAATCAATATCATTGATCTTCTTATATTATCCTAACCTCTATTTGCTGATCAGAGTGACATAGCTTTCAAGCTAGCTCTATACGCTATTGTTTATTCTCCCTCTTTTGAAGCCACTACCGACTAACTTGATGTCATACATGATGATGTAAATGCTACTATGGCCTATTGGGATGAATATTTTACTTACATTGATATATTAAATGAGGATTGAATATTAATCATTATTGTTATCATATTTTTATCTATTGTAATTTTATATGTTTATCAAATTGATTGTGTAAATAAGTGAGCTGACATCCACTTGAGGAAGCTCAATGTTAGAGGTACAATCACTAAGAGGAGGTGAATCAATGATGCTATATAATCCAATTCAATTCTCAATTCTTAAACATTCAACACATACAATCATGATGCATACAAATTAACCATTGCAATGAACATAGCAAGATCAAGCACATAACATATGATATATGTGGAAAACCCTCTTGGGGGATAAAACCCACTAAACCCTACAAGATAGACTATAGTCCCAAAATAATAAGATCCAACATTTAGACCAACACTAACTGATCAAAGAACATCCATCCCTTAATTTAGTGAGACACCCATTCCACAAGGAGGAACCAACCCCATATGTAATCAAGAACCCACTTAGCTACCTTGATCTAATGATCACCTCTAATCTAATGTCTTCTACACTTAATGATGGACTTCTCTTGCTTACACTCTTCTTCACCCTTTAATCTTTTTCAAACAACCTCTAAGGCTTACTCACTCAATCTGTCTCTTATAGGCTCATTAGGTTCAATGACTTGTGTGTCCTCTTGCATAAAATTGATCAGATAAAAATCACTGATCCTCTTTACTCTCTAATCGTCGTAAATGACATGTACATTCTCTTTCAAAAGTTCTCAACACCACCCCAAATAGGCGAATTATTCCTAATATTTATAGCATACATTCATCTAACTCATTTTGATCGGCTAAGATGCTTACCATACTTGTTCTACTTTTTAAATATGTTGTCATATACGTTACATGTATTAACCCCACACTCCTTAGGTCGACCATTACCTTATTAGGTCTTGGTAAGACCTAAAACAATTAGGCCTTCATACTCACACGTTACATGTGAGAGTACTTGGACCACCTTCATCATTTACCAATGCTTCAAACACATCAAAACTATTTCCAATATCCCCTTGATGACTCTCATATGGGTCCATGCCACCTGGAATACCAACTCAATACTTGAACCTACCAATTAGGTCTCCTCCCTCTTTAGGCTTTTAAACATAGAAAGCATAGTCTCAAACTTCTGAAGCAACTGCTCAAATATTTCACATAGACATATGATCAGATCACATGGGTGAAACTTTCAGGACCTATGCAACAACTTCATGTGCTTTAAATACTTCAACATAGGCTCTAATAACTGAAAACAACTCTTTCAAAATGACCACTCAAACTGATCATATACAATCAAGCTATTTTGAATCTCCATATTTGATTAGGGGCATATAGTGACATCTAATACCTTATTATAAGCCTTTGAGACTTATATATCTTCATACTCATTTGCTTCCTCAACTCTACTAAGAACATCTTTAACTTTCTTTTCTAAGATGGTCACTCAAACTACCATTGTATTCAATAAACACAATCAAATTTTAAGTCTTTGTTCATACTGAATATGGATTGGTAAAACCTCCAAAATCCATATAAATGGTCTTCATGGAGTTTAATACACTCTCCAATAGTTAGTTTATATTGAAACATCGAAATACCATCAATAACTCTTCAATTATTCTTATCAGATCACTTGCAGAACATGTCAAACCTTCAATAAATTTTGGAGCATAATAACTTTGACTGTATAGACATTCAAACCTTCTAACTAGATTCTATGGATGCACCTTGAATTCCTCTTCAAATTTTTATTTTACACCATCAAAAGATATAAGTAAAATACTGAGCACTAGTTTATGCTTTTGCTAATTAAAATGCCAACGATCACTGGTTAATGCAAAATGGTCTATAGACACGTGTCTTCATCTCATGTCCTCGCACAACTTGCTCAAACATGCTCCATTTAACTCCTTACGATCCTCCTAACTTTAACTTTCATCACTTACCATTGATCTTAGATACTCGCTTCCAAGATCAAACCACTTGGTAGCCTCGTGTGCCCTCTACGTACCCTGCAGTTAGTCTCTAATGAACTTCCACCACTTGGCATCCCCGCGTGCCTTATGAGCATTCTATTGACTTATTGAATAATGTGCACCATTGATCTTCCTCTACACAATTTAATGCACTCCATCAATCTTGATATGTCACTCAAACTCTGTGAATGTGACACATGTCTTTATCACTTTCATTCTCAAGATCTTTGATTAATAAACTTCGTGCTCGTCATTGATCTCTGTCTAACAAGTATAACACTTGCCATTATATCCTTATCTAGTTAGATTAGTCAATCACCGTAGATTTTTATCACTCAATTAAATTCTCATCATAGATATTCATCTATCATATTAGACACTCACCATTAGATCTTTTGAACGCTTACCATTAGATCTCCTCTTGCAAATTTTGCTAAGTATATAAACTTAGTGAACTCTATTTGAGAGGCCAAATTTTCATTGTTATAACTTTTGCTATGCTAAATGTCCAAACCTATAATTTGAACCACATGATCACCTCTCATAAGGGAATCCATCCATGTATCAAATTTTCCCTGAAACTTTTACATGTGTGAAATATGACATCATCAAGCTATTTACTCAATTTTGTCTGTCAAAATGACTACTTGAACCTATACACTCATATGACTGCTCTGATGAATTCCTTTCAATTACATAAGCACTCATAACAATCCATAGGGTCTATGTAACTTGACCATACCATCAATAACATCCACCATCTACCTATTCAAGTCAAACACTGAAGAACTATGCAAAAACACTGAAGAACATTGAAAAACACTTTGTCATTATCATTCTAGCACACATGATACCTCATCAACATCATTGATCACCTTGGAGATATCATTTATAAACTTTCAACAATCTCTCTCTTTGTCATTGATGTCAAACACCAATACAAAGCTTATGCTCAAACTCTATCTCACTTCAAGCACTTTCACCCCCTTTGACATAATGATAAAGTGGGCTTAACTTCTAATCCTATTAACTTGAAAAGACTTTAAGGACCAATAATAAGAAATGACTACCTCTGAGAGATGATACAAAATCTCCCTAACATTGTGCATACCTCTTATTACATTGAGATTCTCAAACATTCTCCATGACTACACTCTTCTTTGATCATACATAGCTTCTATGAAGACAAAACATACATGAACATCATACACTGCATGAACTTACCTTGAAAACATGAAGGACTCCCCCTAAGTCCCCTGAGATTATGCACCTTTTTGAGCATCTTCAGACCATTTCCAACAATGATGAATCAACATAATTACCTTCATACCTTCTCTCTTTTATTATACTACATAGTCCTCTGATCTTAAGACCTGACCATTTACAAAGCTCTCCCTTTATTTATGCATGAGGATTCAATATATTATAAAAAACACATGACTTGATTTGATTAGTTCATCATACAAATATGATTGAAATCACAATTATAGTAGATATCTTAATATCTCCACCATGACTGAGGCATCTCACATATGCTCCCCCTCACATCATGCACATCTCTCCAAGCCTTTCCAATTATTTGAGTTAGCCCCCCTAACTCTACGCTCCACTTGGATCATGATATCTTCAAAAAGATTTATCAACAAACTAGATCTGCCAACAACTCTTCAACACTGTCCACACTCAATCAATATCCTTTTAAAACCACCAATAGATCTCATATCTTCATTAGATCAACTTAAACAACTGAACCAAACATGAATAACTCTCATATGAATCTCAAAATAATTTCCCTTTATCCTCTACAAGCCATCATGGTTTATAAACCTTTCAAAGCATTCTCTTGGAACTATCTCATCTTCAAAACACTGTGAACTTCATGATAGACACTTGTCATATACAAAACTCTAAGACCTTTATGATATCAACAATATGACAACACATTCTCCTCATACTCTATACTAGCATTGCCTTTAGTCTTCATCATTTTGAGCAATTAATTTAAGAAACATAAATTAACAAGTTCTTACCTTCAAAACTAAAAACCCTGAACACACCTTGAGCATACTAGAACAAGATCAACACACCTTTCTTATGCAAATAGACCTTATTGACAATTCACCATCATAACACTTTGAAGTAGTGATTTAGCCTATTTGAAAATATTGGTGTATTATTCATAATTTAGTTAAAGGGTATGAGTAGTAAAATCAGTAAATAAATATGTAATAATTAATTTATTGATTTATGTAAATTAGATTGCAATTTTGATCTTTTTAAAAATAGTAATAAGAGGGAGAAAATAAGACTTAGCTAAAAACTGATTAATATGGCTGAGACATGGTTTGAGATTCATTGTGTAGGATTGAGACACTATCGTAAACCAATATATGACCTTCATTTTATGATTAGACAGGAGCATCGAAAGTGGATAGGAGTGGCACTGGTGCTGTAGTCTATCTCTACCGCTGTTGTCTAAGAGATCTGAGCTTTAGGGGTTTTGTTCGCAATTCCTATGTGACCCTGTCTATGAAGTTTTGGTAGATAGAAGTTTGTAGAGCTCCTTATAGAGAATATTTTATCTTCAAACCTATATTCCATTGTGATTTGATCAATTTTGAGAAAGATGGGGGGTTAGTGTGTGTAAGATTCATTGAACGTGTATCCACACCCCTTGTGTGGGCACACTACCTATATACCAATACTTTGAAGAAAGATCAAGCCATATGTAGTTCTCTCACTTGATATGATTTGTGCAATAAAGTGTATGAATATGAAAAATACTAAATTTGATGTGTTTGAGGTGGTTAGGCGCTGGTGTAAGGATTTGAATAAGTTTGTAAGTGTTTTGGCTACCTGTATGCAGAGAATAGGGAAGATTGCTTGCGTAGTCTTGCTTGCTTAGTGATATTTTCCAACCCTTTCCAAATGATCTTTGAATGGATTTTTATAGGGAAATATTGGTCATGAGTTGAATGTGCTTATGTTAGGTAGACAATAAGAAATATGCAAAAATAGAAGAAATTGACCATTGGGGTAATAAATGCACTTGGATAAGAGTGTCAAAAGTAGACATGAGTGACACCGATGCTATAGTCCAAGTGTGGCGCTACTGTCCTGAGCTGATGGGGCATAGGGGGATGGATTAGTCATAGAAAGAGCTATTTGGTTGAGCTAGGATTAAGTCTAGAAGGCTATGGAAGATTATGAATTAGTGAAAAAATTCCTATGAGGGTCATGAGAGAAAACAAGGACTTATGGGTTGGGTGTCATTAGCCACACTCGAGTTACCAATTTTCATATTTTATATGACTACAAGTACTTACATAAAACTTATTACTCCTCCTTAACCAAACACATCTTCTCATGACCTTTCTTGTCCTGCAATATCAACCCAAACTCAACTAGAATCCACTATGCTTATTTTTGCTGACAAGTGTCTCCTTGAATCCTAGAGAGAGACAACCCTTTGACATAGTGAGACTAAAAGTCCCAAAACTCAAGAGACTCCCATATATCTATACTCTCATTTGACTTGTAGTCTTTCCTCATCACCAAATTAAATTTTAATGGATCCTTGAATTCATTATTTGCTTCATATTTGTCAATAAATGCAGACAACAAAAACTCTTGACTTTTTTTCATGTCTGTCATGGCAAACAAACCATCTTTGGTCTCAGTCTGATATCTCCCAATAGGCTTAGGTTTCTACAACCATTTGTGACCTCTTCCTTGCACACTAGGAGCTCCATACACCTTATTTTGATTTGAAAACTCATTCAATCTATTCTTTTAATACCTAGAAATGTGATCAACTATATGACATTTGAAATAAACAAGATCATTCATACTTTCTACTTGATGATGATTGTGATCTTTCTTTGATAGATTTCTTCTCCTCTTGCATTCTCTAGCAATGTGGCCAAACTAATTGCATGAATAACAATGATTATGGGATGAATATCTCATTTCATTGATCTATCTAACTTGTCTTCTTTCTTTCACTCTAGGAGCTTGATTAAACTTATCTTGACTTGATGGTCTTTGCTTGGAGAACCTAGCAATGTGACCAACTCTTTGACAACTATAGCAAATAATCTCAACCATACCCTTTGTTTGAATATGGCAGTATATCCCTTTGACTGATTGCTTCTTCTGACACAGTCCTTTGCCCTATGACCAACAAGATGACAAAAAAAATAATGGCCTATAAAATATTTGGCATACGTTGAAGCATTTGGTTGTTTGATTAGCTTTTTCATTTTGCTTTTGACCTGATTTGACTTGTTGTCTTTCATTGTCCCATCCTCTTTGCCTTGTTCTGATCTCTTTTGTTCTTCTTCAATCTTTCTTATCTTGATTATGACCTTTTCATGCTCATCCTTTAGGGAAATAAGATTAGCCTTCAATTGAACACAATCATTTTCTTTATCTCTCATGGTTGAACTTATAGCCTTTAATTGAATTATGAGATATTTGATGGTCTTCTTATCATCCTTAGCTTCTTTGTTCATGTCATTCTTCAATCTAAATGCTTGCTCTTCCCTAAATTTGATCAATTCTTGATTCTCCTTTTCCTGTCTCATGGACTTACCTAACAAACTCCCCTCAAGAGACTTGACTTGTGCATCAAGACCTTCTATCATATTCCTCATTTTATGATTCCTCTTCTTTTTCTCTTTCAGTTCACCAAGTGTACTCAAGATCTCAGGTTCTAGATCAACTTCTTCTTCCTTAATATCATGGAACTCTTCTTCTTCTCTACTGTTATGAAAAAATTCTTCATGAAACATGATGAACTTTTCTTTTGAACAACTTTCCTTTTTACCCATATTGTACAATAATCCAATTTAATTCCCTTTTTTTAAACATTTAGCACATACAATCATGATGCATAGAAATTAATCATTGAAATGAACATATCAAGATCAAACACATAACACATGATATATGTGAAAAACCCTCTTTGGGGATAAAACCCATTGAACCTTGAAAGATGGACTATAGTCCTAAAATAATAAGATCCAATATTTAGACTAGTACTAACTGATCAAGGAACACCCATCCCACAAGGAGCAACCAACCTCTTAGGCAACCAGGCACCTAGTTACCTACCTTGATCTGATCACCACTTTTGATCTGATTTTTTATATACATAATGATGTATTTTTTTTCTTGCACTCTTTTTCACCCTTCAATTTTTCTTAAACAACCTCTAGGGCTTACTCACTCAATTTACCTCTTCTAAGATCATTAGGTCTAATGACCTGTGTGTCCTCCTGCATCAACTTGATAAGATAAAAATGACTAATCCTATTTGACCTCTAATGGTCCTAAATGACATGTACCTTTTCTTTCAAAGGTTCTCTCCTTCGCGTAGCACCATGCACTCTCAACACCACCCAAATTATGTCTAGTATTTATACCATACACTCATCTAATCCATTTTGGTCAGATAAAATGCTTACCATAATTCTTATACCTTTTAAATAGGTCTTCATACATGTTACATGTATGAACCCAACACTCCTTAGATTTACCATTACCTCATTAACCCAAAACCACCATTAGGTCTTGGTGAGACCTAAAACAATTAGGCCTTCATACTCACATGTTACATGTGAGACTACTTGGACCACCTTCATCCTTTACCAATGCTTAGAACATATCAAAAATATCTCCAATATCTCCGTTGTCTCTCTCATATGGGTCCATTCCACCTAAAACACCAACTCAACACTTGAACCTACCAATTAGGTCTCTTCACTCTTTATGCCTTCAAACACAGAGAACATAGTCTCAAACTTTTGAATCAATTGTTCAAATATTTCACATATAAATATGATTAGATCACATGGGTGAAACCTCAAATACATTTTCAATTCCTTCATGTGATTTAGATACTTCAACATAGGCTCTAAACACTCAAAACAACTCTCTTAAATTGACCACTTAGACTGGTCATATACAATCAAAATACAGTCAAGCTATTTTGAATATCCATATTTGATTAGGGACATATCATGGCAAAAAATGACTTATTATAATAATTTGAGACTTATAAAACATCTACATACTCATTTTATTTCTCAACTTTGCTTATAACATCTTCAACTTACCTCTGCAAGATGGTCACTCAAATTGCTAGTGTATTCAATCAACACAGTCAACTTCTAAACCTTTTTTCATACTAAATATGGATTGGTAAAACATTAAAAATACATAAATATGGTCATCATGGAGTCTAAAACACTCTCCAATAATTATTTCATCTTGAAACATTGAAATACCATAAACAACTCTTCAATTATCTTTCTCGGATCACTTGCAGAACATGGTCAAACATTTAATAAACTTTGGAGCACAATAACTTTGATTGTACAAACAATCAAACCTTATAACTAAATTATATGGATGGGCCTTGAATTCCTCTTAAAATTTTATTTTTACACCATCAAGAAATTCATTCTAGATAAAAATATTTGAGTAAAATATTGAACACTACTTTATCTTTTTACTAATTCAAATGCTAATGGTTACTGGTTAATGCAAAATCATCTATAGAAACATGTATTCATCTCGTGTTCTCACATATATTTATCAAATTCACTCCATAAATATCTTTGTGAGCCTCTTGAATTTAAATTTTATCATTCATCATTGATCTTAGATCCTCACTTTCAAGAGCAAGCCACTTGGTAGCCCCACATGCCCTCTACGTACCTCGTAGTTAGTCTCCAATAAACCTGTGTCACTTCATATCCCCACGTGAATTATAAGAATCATATTGAATAATTGACTAATGCACAACATTTATATTCCTTTAAACAATTGAATGCACTTTTTCAATCTTGATCTGCTACTCAAACTCCGTAAATGTGACACATGTCTTCATCACATTCATTCTCAAGATCTTTGATTAATAGACTTCGTGCTTGTCATTGATCTCTATCTGAAAAATATGAAACTCATAATTAAATATTTAAATGGTTAGATTAATAACTTTCCATATATCTTCATCACTTTATTAAATTCTCATTGTAGATATTTGTTAAATATAAACTAGAAACTCAGTGAACTCTGTCTGAGAGGCCAACTTTGCACTATTATATATTTTGATATACTTAATATTCAAAATTAAAATTTGAACCACATCATAATATTTCATAGGGGAGTCCATCCATATATCAAAATACTTCTGAAACCTTCAGATGTGTGAAATATGATGTCATCAAAATGCTCACTCAACCTTTTCTACCAAGATGACTATTTGAACCTACACACTCATACTGCTTTGATAAATTATTTTTGGTTCCATAAGCACTATAAGAACTCATAATAACCCATAGGGTCTTTTTAACTTGACCATACCATCAATAACATCCACTATATGCCTATCCAAGTCAAACATTGAAGAACTATGAATTTTTTTTGAAGAACATTGAATCAAACTTTGTCATTGTCATTATAGTAGATATGACACCTCATCAACATCCTTGGTCACCTTGGAGACATCATTGACAAACTTCCAACACTCATAACTTCCTGGGACTAGTTTTTAACTAGGTAACTCACCCAATTATCTATTAATCTATTTTTGTTCAAGTTGTTTATATGTTTGTAGGTTATTCTTTCTAGTGAAAAAAAAGATCCCTTGGTTGCTAGATTCAAGTGGTGCGTAACATATCATAATATCTAGATATTCATCATAAACCTTAATTTTCATTTGAGTTTTTAGTAAATAATTTAATTTAAAAGAAAAAATGAAAAGCTACTATAACATTCTAGCACACCATGTGGGACCCTTAAGGTTTCATTTTTCTTGTTAAAATTCATTATGAATTTATATATCTTTCTCTCCTTTTCTCGTCTGTTGTCTTCATTCAAATAAAATCCAAAATTATTTTTTCCTTTTTGAAGGTTAAAAATAACTGCATCCATTTTTGCTTACTTAGGTAATTCATATAGAATAATCTAGGTGGGATAAATTTATCATAGCTATCACTTATGTCACACATAGACCATATCAATTGCATAATAAATCCATTAAACATTGACATAAAGGAACCGACTGGGATTTCATCACCTAGTGGTAACCTTCTTTCTGGCTATCCCATTTAGATTTCACCACCAAGGGGAGAACCAACTCAATACATTGATTGAGTATAAACCTTAGTTTTTCTATATATACTAGCTATATACCCAACACCTTTACGCTATAGTGTGTAAAATGAGGGGGTAGACCCCAATACCAAGCCAAGTATTGATTCTAGTACATAGATCTTTTCAAGCCTAATCAAACCTGAAACCATCCCTAGATTGCCACTTCTTAAGACCCTCAATAACCTTTTCTTTTCTTTTATCACACTTTAAAATTAAAAAGTAGAATATTTTTAGGTACGTCTTTAGTGTGTGTGTCTTTTCCTTTTCACTAAATATGAGATAATAAAAAAGACTTTTGTGTGTTTTTTGTTCTTATTTCTTGATTTTTCCTTTATCACTACATGGTTTTGATGTGACAATAATCACCAAAGTAGACCGAACCTTCAGCTTCATCCTCATCCATGGAGAATTGTCCTAGTCCTCCTACTTCCTCTAAGTCCACAGGGGAAGGTATTCCCTAGTATTATACCAAGGGCAATTTTGAATTCACCACCATATTAGATAGTAACCCAATTGCACTTAATCATTATCTTAGCTCCCAAGCTATATGAATCCCACTTTGTCCCCATACGTAATTTTTTAGGAACCCCTATGGCATACCTTTAGAGGAAAGTGAAGGGTTTACAACTGCCATGGTGTCTTCCCGTAACAATCCTCCTTCGACTAGTTCTAACACTAGTAATACATAACCCTTAGGCAATCTACCTCTAGTAACATCTAGCATTCCATCCCAAACTAGTACCCAAACTCAGAATGTCACCGTGCCTCAGCTTACACCTAATCAACCTATTACCATAACACTTCATAGCCTAGTTATCTCAGTCCCAAAAACCCTTCCACCTATTGAAACTAGTGTACCTTTAAATACCCAAACTCAACCTTTGCAACAATCCCCTGTAAGCCAAATGCCACAATAATATATCCCCTTGACCACCTAATACATAGAACCTATGCAAGCTATTAGGTCTACTTATATCCACTTATAATCCCCACAGTAGTGGTGGCATTCCAACCAATCATAACCACCTTAATTGGTTATCCCTTATCCAAACCTTTTCCACTCAACTTCCTACTTATCAACTCTTATAATAGAATGTTTTGGGAGGTATCCCTCAATACAACACCCAACCAGACCTTATGAGCATCCTTATGAATAGGATGGATAATTTAGAAGCCTCTTATTCTAGACATAAACACATGCTCACTTAGGAGTAAATCTATAATGCACCTATTAACCCAACATTCCCCATTAGACCTTACCCTCTATAGTGGGAGCTTTCAAATATTACAAAGTTTTAAAATAAGGAGGATCCTCAATAATACCTTCAAGTGTTCATGCACACTTGATACCTTATAACTCATGATGACATGCTTATTCTAAGGACCTTTCTTATATCGCTAGTTGGACCTACCCCAAATTATTATAGCTCAATTCCTCAACATTCCTTATTCTCCTTTGGGTAGCTAACCCAAATTTTCTCAGAGCACTTTTCTATCAATATTGCAAGAAAAGTCACTATCACTAACCTCTATTCCATCTGACAGTTTGATGATGAATCTGTCATTGATTTCATGGCTAGATGGAGGAGTCTCATAAATCAACTCACCTTTTCCCTTTCGCAACCTGAGCTAATTGATTTATTGATGAGAGCATGTGTTAAATATATCTTGTTGACGTTATGGGTACAATCCTTCAAAACCTTTGATGAGGCCTTTTTTGATGGCCCAAAAATTGGAAATTAGAGCCTTAGAAGAAGGGAAATTTGAACTGTAAAGTAAAAAATTCAAACTTGATCCCTCTAAAGGGAATAACAACAATTCCAAAACCAAAGGAGCTGCTAATATCATATTTGTAAAATCAGCACCACCAAAAACAAAAAGTCAATCTAAGCCCTCCACTTCTCAGGCATAATCTCAAAAAACATTAATGCATTTTCCCCTATGATAGTATACAACTTTAGGAGAGTCTTACATGGCTATCTTAGATAATATCTTAAAGGCATCTCTCATTGAACTTCCTCCGATGAGGCCTCTCAATGATCCTCATCCTAAGCCTAGCTAGTTTAGGGAAAATGACTTTTACAACTTCCGTCATGTAATAAGTTATGACGTCAGTAGGTGTCATTATTTCAAGGGTATAGTACATAACCTTATCAATCAGGGGGAGTTACAACTAGAGAACCCTAACATGCCCCCTAATCAGTCTGTAGACATCTTCAAGCATCCATTCTCTAATCATGCTTCCATGTCTAATTTTTTGTAGGCTAATTCAGGATCCACCTCAGCTCATGAAACTCATGTAATTAATACAATCCATGACCAAATTCTACCTAAAGAAGCTGATAGTACTCCTATCCCCGATCTCCTTATAGGAGACACCTTCAAACCATCTGAACTAAGTAAAGATATCCCAAAAACGTACTCAAGTTTTTTAGATCTCATTATTTGGGATCCACTTGAGGAAATGGTATCTGAAAACATTCAGGGTGATCAATTAGAAATAAAAGAGGAACAGACTATTGAAGAAAAGGCTTGCTTAGACATTCTACAAGATACACATACCATTCCTCGTATCATCACTATACCTACATATAACATACCCATCCCCTCTAGCTTACTACCGCTTGAAGAAATTATTAAGCTACCCTTTGAGGAAACTATCACATTACCCCAAACCAGCTCAAGACCAATTCCCCCCATTACTTAGGGGGAGTTAAATCTTAGAGAAATCAAGGGAAAATCCATAGATATCAAAAACAAAAACCTCTGGGCCCCAAGAGGAAAATCTTTGCATCATCCTCCCATTAAGATTGATCTCCCTAAAGAGGATATCCCCACTACCCCCAATTAGATTCAAAAAGGAAAGGCACCTCGACCACCTATTTTAACAAAAGAATATATATTAGGACCCCATCCTTCAACAAGACTAAAAGCCACTATTATAGAATCCTCTACTAAATCACATGTACCATCATAAAGGGATTTTCACACCATGATAATTTCAATACATAACCCTTTAAAACCCTATTATCTACAAGGTTTAGGTGTAAGGGCTTATCCTAAGCACAAAGTACCTGCTGTAGGAAATATTCAAACAACTAGTTCAAAAGGTCAAGGTTTGAAGTCAAATACCTTTTCCTTATCAGTAGCTCAGAGGATTGAAAAACCTAGTCCAAATCCATTGAAGGGGTCTTATTATAAGATCCTTGATCAACTTCTCCAGATTTCCCTTATCACTTTACGACCCATAAAACCCATTAATCCTCATATTAAGAAACAAGTATGGTATTAATAAAATAAGAAACACACATATCATCAAATAGTAGGTGATGACATGAAAAGTTGTAACACACTAAAGGTTGTGGTCTGAAACTTATTAGAAGATGATCTCTTAATGGAACAGGTAGATCATGACCATCCGCACAGCCAAACTACTAGGTTCACATTCACCTTAAGAAGTAGCATACTACCAAAAATATTAGAATGTGCTGTAAAATAAGATAAACCTCTAATAGATCTCAGTATCAACCTCTCCTGAACCCTCTAGATGTGAATGAGTATGAGAACACAACAAATCCCCCTTTGTTTTAGATAGATATAGTTCACATAGCTGTGTGATCCCAAATCTAGGGTCATATGACCCATAATCATGAAAATCCAAAGTGACTATTACCAAAGCACCAACACCTGCCACAACTAGTCCTACAATGCCCACTCTAAAACCTAGAATTTATATTTTAGGAAAAACACAAAATAATAATGCTTTAGAATTCATACAAATATCTATTCTAAAGTAGCTTCATCAGCTCCCAATTAAGATGTACCTATATAAACTTGTCCAAAATTCTCCATAGCATTAAAAGGCTATGATAGAAGCCTTACGAGCCATCGAGATACATGTTAATGAACCCCAACCTTTATCAACTTTCATCACATGACTTCAAAATCCCTTATCCATAACATTTCATGATTTGGAAATACCACCCTTATAGCCTAATGACCAAGATCTAACACTATTTATCACTGCCTAAATTGATCAAACTCGAATCAAATGAGTAATGATTGATAATGGTGCTAGTATAAACATCATCTCCTCTCATGTGTTTAAACAACTATAACTACCTAAAATGGTTGTAGCCCAATCCCCTGCCATTTTATGTGTATTCAATGATACCATTGTCCCTGCATTTAGAATGGTGGTCTTTCACATTCAAGTAGGTGTACATGTTCTACCTGAATTATTTTATGTAATAGAAAGGGAGTTTCAATACAACATCCTATTAGGACATCCCTAGATATGTGCTATGCACTACATGCTCTCTACCTTGCATCAATGTATTAAATTTGAACATGAAGGTAAAATCCATAATGTTCCAGTCGATCCCCATCCATTTAAAACTTGAAACCTCACCTTTCAACCAAATGATGTCTTAATTACATTGCAAATCACTACCCCATCATCATCCAATGAGGCAGGCTCTAGCACGATAATCCCTGCATCAAGGATTGGGAATGAGTCCATTGATTCCACATTTAAACAAATTTCAATTAGAGAGTATCAGTTATTGACACTCAATACTCTCCCCACTCCCCAGGAATATGGGTGTTTGGACAAACAACATGCTTATTATCCAAATTTAGGATAAATCATTCCTTTCGGTCCACCTTTCCCCTGCACCCATTTGATCTATAGGGGAATTGATCATCCTTCTTCATTTATTTCTAACCAAATCCATTCTAAACCATTTACCTCAAAAATTTCATTTCTTGATAAACCCCACTTTGTAAAGCAATACCTACAATGGTGTGCTTAGAAGGGTTTTGGCATAGGATCCTACGAACAAGGCCCACATGAGGTTTCATTAGGAGATTTTAGGAGACCCCATGAAAAGCATAGCCTTAGTTTTAGCAAAAATCCCAAAGCTACCTTGGAGGTCACTCTCCTTCCTATCCTTGAAGAGGACACATCATCCTCACCATCCAGTACCCCTTCTTCAATAGATGATGTTGTATCCATTCCACCAATTTTTTTTTTAGTCAATGCCATTATCGTAGAACCTCTCATCTATCATCATGATGGCGAGGTCAAAACTATTCCTCTATCCCACCCAATCATGATAGGCCAGGATTTTCCCACCAGCCCTATTCTTTAGTACCAGGATGATGAGTCAATCTTAACTCATTTAGGCACATAGAACTCCCATATACATAAATCCATTCCATGTGAATCCTCTAATCTATTAAATGAGGCCACCATTAATGTTAACATAGGAACTCATGAGACTCCACAAATAGTTAAGGTCAACAAATCTTTAGATCCCTAGGAGCACCAAGATTTCACTATGTTTCAAACAAATCATAGTGAAACATTCTCTTGGTCCTATAATGATATGCCTGGTATCGATCCTGCTATCATCATACATAACATTATCACAGTCCCTAACACCAAACCTATAAAACAAAATATTCAAAAGATACATCCTCATGTTGCACTCTTAGTCAAAGAAGAGTTACAACATCTCTTATCTGTTAACTTTATCCAGCCTATCGATTATCCTCAATGGATATCTAATATCATCCCAGTCACAAGCCTACATGGGAACTATGCCTTTGTACTAACTTTTGAGACCTTAATCTCACTTGTCCTAAGGATGATTTCCCTCTCCCTAATATTGATAAATTAGTGGATTTAACTACTAGGCATGAAATGTTATCACTTATGGATGGTTTCACTGGATATAATTAGATCCTCATCACACCAGAAGACCAACATAAGAATTCATTTATTACTCCTTGGGGGACCTTCTGCTATTGAGTTATGCCTTTCAGCCTAAAGAATGCAGGAGTTACCTATCAAAGAGCCATGACTTATATATTCCATGATGTTATCCATAAAATTGTTGAGGATTATGTGGATGATATCCTCGATAAATATAAATTATGAAAATTCCACCTTTCACTCCTAAAGTTAATCTTTGATCGCTTCATCCATTTTTGTGTCCATCATTCCGAGAAATGCATTTTTGGAGTATTGACGGGTAAGCTCTTAGGTTTTATTATCTCTGTTCGAGGGATAGAAGTCAATCCTACTAAAATCAAAGCCATTTTAGAAATGCCACCCCCATCTAATCTTAAGTAGCTCCATAGTTTTCAAGGTAGATTATAGTTTATCCATTGTTTATCTCATAGTTATCCAATCAATGTCAACCATTCCATTACCTCCTAAGGAAATATATGGATTTTAGTTGGGACTTTTGTTGTCAAGGCTTTCAAGGCTCTTAACAACTACCTTCTTTCACCACCATTTCTCACTCCTTTGAAAGAGAGGCAACCCTTTTTCTTATATATCTCTATTATGGGTCATGCCCTTGGAGCCATGCTTACCCATCATGATGAGTATCACAAAGAGTAGGTAGTTTACTACATCAGTCACACACTTGTTGAATAAGAGACACATTATTCTCATATAGATAATTTATGCCTAGATTTATCCTTTGTAGCTTTTAAGCTTCAACATTATCTGCTCAATCATGAAACCTATGTGGTCATGAAAACTGATCCCTTGAAATTTATGCATTCAAAGCCTTATCAGAATAATGAATGGCTAAATGGCTCATGATTTTGGTAGAATTTGATCTCGAGTTTATCCATAAAAAAATAGTTAAAGTTAAATATCTATTGATCAACTTGCTGAGGCATCTCTTGTTGATATTTAACCAGTTAGTTATAAATTCCCAAATGAATCCATAACTTCCATTTCTCAAATAGATCTGTAATATAAAATGAATATATTCTTTGATAGATCCAAATGTGAGCATGGTGGGGGAACTAGAATTATCCTAATCCCTCCTAGAGGGACACCTATCCCTCTATCTTTTAAGCTTGATTTTGACTGCACTAATAACATGGTAGAATATGAGGCTTTGATCATAGGTATTTGGGTATTAAGACATTTAATATCTATGATGATTCCCACCTTGTGGTCAATCAAATTAAGGACATATATCAATGTAAGAATGATACCCTTCATAAGCATAAGACCTTGGCTGATCAATTGTTATCCACTTCCAAGAATTATGCTCTCCATGCCATTCCTCAATTAACTAACAAGTTTGTGGATACTATGGCTTCCTTGGCCTCCTTTATCCCATCTTCTTCTAAGGAATCTAAGTTATTTGTCCTTGTTTATAGGATTAATCAACCTTCCTTTACCAAAACTGACTTTCCTTCCATCCACAGTGTGATGGAAAATCCATTAGATATCTGGTATGCATATATATTTGATTACCTATCAAGGGGGATTATTCCTTTGGATCTATCTAGAAATGGCAAGTGAGCTTTCCAGCATCGTGTCACACATTTTGCCATATCAAAGGGTGTTATTTATAAGTGTGGTTTTGACAGTATCCTTCTTTGTTGTTTCTAAAATCATGAAGCTACCATCTCTATCAAAGAAGCTCATGATGGGTTGTGTGGTGGACATTTTAGTGGCTGCACCATCACTAAGAGAATCTTATTATTGGACTATATTGACCTACCTTAAATCAATATTTTTGTGAATATATTAAGAAATGTGTAAAATGTCAGCAACATGCCAACCTATCCCATGTCCCTAGTCAAGCATTACAGCTAGCACAAGAATTTTGGACTTTTTCTTATTGGGGACTTGATATTATAGGTTAGATTAATCTTAAATCTTCTTAGCATCATGGATTTATCATTACCACCACTGAGTATTTTACTAAGTGGATGAAGGCTATTCCCCTTATCTTGACTAAAGTAGACAAAATTATTGAATTCATTAGTCAACATATAATTTGTTGTTTTGGTGTTCCTCGTAAAATCATCATAGATAATATAAAATATTTTAGGAATAAAAAGGTTCAAGAGCTCATTGATTCTTTTAACATTAACCTAAGCTTCTCCTCGCCTTACCATCCTCAAGCTAGTAGACAGGTTGAGGTATCTAATAAAACTCTTATTAAAATCCTAATTAAAGTCATTAATGAAGTAGGAAAGAACTGACATCTTCATGTTCCCTTTGCCTTATGGGATTATCAAACTAGAATTTGAATCCCTACAGGTGCTACTTTTTTTCCCTAGTCTATGGTACTAAAGCTGTACTTCCTCTTGAAATTCAAATACCTTCCCTTCGCATATCTCTTAAAGATATCATTTCTGAGAATAACTTCCATCAGGAATGATTATCCCAGCTTGAACTCTTGGATGAGTATTGATCAGTTGCCCTTGACCATTTCCATGTATATCAGGAATGAATAAAGTGCACCTATAATAAGCATGTAAAAGAACATGAATTTAATATTAGCGACCTTGTCTTAAAATAAATTCAACATGCCACTAATATGGGAAAAAACAAAAGGGGAAAATTTGCTCCAAATTGGCTTGGACCATATATTATCACCATAAGTATGGATCTAGGGCATATCACTTGGCTTTTCTTGATGAAAAATCAGAATGAGAACCTCTTAATGCATTGCATTTACATTCTTTCTACTGTTAATAGATCTTAATCACCTTGGTCTGCCTAGTTTAGTTTCTTGGTTTCATTCGACAAAATCATATCCCTACTATTCTTATACCAATAATGATATATAAAGACATGTGGTTATCCGATAACATTGCCAATTTTTAACCTTGAACATGAATATGTTGGCTCTATTCATAGCATGCTCTAATTGGATAAACTTTGCCTATAATGGGAAGGAGCTCCAAATCATTATTCCTTGAAATCCCTCCATATCACTAATTCATTTTGAGAATAAGCATATTATCTTGTGTAATAAAGATTTGGAAAATTATCCTAGGATACTTGAGGCCCATCCATAAAGAAATAATAACATTGGGATAAAAATAAAAAACAAAACATCTACAAAATAAGAAAAATAAATAGATTATTCCCTCAAAGAATAAATATGAAAGCTATAACTTGTACCGAAAAAAAAAAAAATCAAAAATCACATACTGCTCCTTCGAAGGACAATAATTTCAAAATTATATCTCAAAATATAGACCACTCCCTCAAAGGATGTCTATCATGCATAAAATATCCCAATAAAACTTCTTGCCTTGATCAATGTTCTTTAATTTAGTAGAATTCTCACATTGATCAGTTTACATGGAATGGCACAAACTGATTCTAGGTTTGACCTTAGTGTTGGTTATCCAAGATGAAAACATCTTCTTCTTAAAAATAAACTTTCTATCAAAATCCTAAAAGCAAATCCTTAGAATTTTCAATCTCAAATCAATAAGATCCTGAACTTAATAGACCTAAAGTTGTTAGGATAGTTATTAGCAGTTGGTTAAGGATGCACATACATTTATTTCAAGAAATTTTATTAGGTCATGGTACGAGTCAATAACAAGCAATAAATCCCTTTGTAAATTAAATTTGTGCTAATTAATTACAAATTTGTCACATATCCTGATCTAGTAAATCAATAATCTATAGTTTATAATCTATAAATCACATCAATAATAATAATGATCCATGCACATTTTTCATAATCCATAAAATCCATAATCAATAATCTAATTCACATCTATGAATACTATAATCTATAATCATTTTAATATGTTATAAAGTTTTAAAATCCATAATCACATCGCATAAAATCTATAATCAATAATCTAATGTACACCCATAATCAATAAACTTTTTTACATAAAAGCCCATAATCCATAGTCTATTCTAAATCATAATTAATAAGTCTATAATCACATAAGCATCCATATTAATCATGAACATTTTATAATCACATAATCTAAATCAAATCCATAATAACATAATCATGATCTATAAGCATTTTATAAACATTTAAATCCATCAAATCCATAATCTAAACCCTTAAGAATATCACATAAAAATCCATAATCCATAATCACATAGCATAAAATCTATCCTCTAATCAAACTCATAATGATGTCATCCATAATCCATAATCACATAAAAATCCATAATCCATAATCCAAATTACATCCATAATATCCATAATCCATAAACATTTTAAATATAAATCCATCACATGTAACAAATCCTAAACCATCACATTTAATAAGCTAATTCTATAATCCATAATCAAATACAAGAATCCATGATAAGAATGATCCATAAACATCCATAATACATAAAAAATATTGAACATCATAAACTCATAATCATGAATCATATCCATATGAATGTATGTGACTCTTTGGCTAGTACAATGAATAAATACATCAATAAATGAGCTATTATGTAAAATGTAGCCTACTTGGGTGGATACTCTCTAGGGATACACCATCATATCCACTCCCATCCCCTCCCCCATCCCCTCCTCTATCCCTGTCTCTCCTCTGAGATACACTCCCCATGCTCACCGACCCTGTATGAATGCTCTTGGAAGAACTACCCTGTGTGGCTAGATGGGAAGTATAGTGCAAAATCTATGATGTAGATCAAGTAAAATCTACTTATAATGTTGCATCTCTACCAATATCTCCCCATATATATCAATGCTCACTATGCCTACCTATCTTGTGATAGGCCCCACTACCCATCCATCTATTTGCACTGATGGGTCACCCTCCCCCTCCTCAAACTATCTCTCTTTGCTCGATATCGATCTCAAGCCTCTACCACTAGGTCATGGCTTTAAAATGAGTTGAAATCCACTTGTAAGGTATCCAATATAACCTAGAGGGTGTCTCACTCAATTTTCACTATGGAGAGATCCCCTTGTGCTGTAACCACCTTTTCGTATAAGGTGATACATTGATCCCTCTATATATCCTTCTTTGTGATAATCTTTGTAACATCAATCTCCTCCTCTCCCCTTCATCTCCCATATCCTCCCCTCCTCCTCCATCCCTCCACATCCTCCATATCCTCATCCCCTCCCTCGTAGCATAAACACACCACCTTATCCTGCCTCACTACCCACTGCCCTGCTCACCATGGTATAAATGTTGGAGTGCACCTTGAATCCTCCACATCTTCTCTTGGTGGATCCTCCTCCTTCATAGGAACATATACAAAGTTTGGACCTTAGATATCCCACTCTGTATCATCCTGCATATATATGCATTAGGCTATGGAATGTCCTATATCAACCTAAAATACCATTGTACTTGCCCAAAATGGAGGTACTATACGTACTCCATCCTCCCCCTTGCCACCCACCTCTCCTTCCAGATACCTGTAAGCTCTTCCTCTACCCTAGGCCATGTAGGAAAATCTGAGATAAGGTCTCCAAATTATATCTCTATCTCTCAAACCCTCTAGGACCCCTTGATGGTAATCAAGGTCCTAAACAATACCATTTATAAAATCTCATGCTATATTAGCCTTCCATTATAGAAAGGCCATGCTGAAGTTGGTCTCATACCATCATATCCATGGGGTACCAATGGGTCACACTACCTTGATGTGCTTATATGCCCAACACTGTAAAATAACAATAACATCCAAGCCATATCACCTCTAGTTCCTCCAACCCCATAGCTCCTTATAAACTTGTGCCAAAAAAGTGGATGTCCATGCAAAAACTATCTTATGCTATGGTATATTTATAACCACCCTTATCAAACTCCATGGAAATATACCTCCCCTTGAGTTTGGGAGTTTGTAACAAGATATTGACACTAGCATCATGGTTAGTACCCATCTCCCCACTACATCAGCCTCATATAGAGTCTCAAAAACAAATCCACCAACCACAAAAGTAATGTATGTAGAATCAACACTATATAGGCATGTCAGTGCTGCTCCCCATCCTTTATCATGTATAGATACTATAGGTGCTTCCTGCACCAGAAGTCACAAAATCTAGTAGATGTCTTCCTCAATAATGGTCATCTCTTTGGTAGGAAGCCATAATGTCCTGATAGTAATATCTTAGTGCTCTAACAAGGTAACTAAAAAACTTGTATCTCAATGAATACATCTATAGGGATGCACTCTTCATAGGCCTATGATGTCTAAATGGGCCTAATCATCATCATCTGGCTGGTCTCATAGTCACTCTAGTAAAGGCGACACTCGATCCCACATCTGTAGTAGAGTCCATACCTATCATCATAATCCCCTTTAATCTTAGATTCTCCTAAAAACTCTAACTTCTCCTAACCCTAGACTCTCATCTAAGCCTTTAACATTTTTTGTGTGAATAGGCATTGATCCCTTATGGATCGATGTTATTCTATTTGGATTGGTACTGTTTCGATGAAATAACATTTGATTCTTAGTGAATCATCACTGATTCATGGGGAATTAATGTCAATTCCTTAGCACCATCCTACCCTAGAACTAACACCTATCCTAAATCCAACAAGCTAAAAAATTCAACAAAAAAAAAAAAATAAAAATAAAAATGAGACCTACCTTATCCTATGATCATCGCTATCACCTCAATTTGTTGTCGCTATCCTCCATCTCATCTCATGTCACACTCATTGTTTTAGCTCTCAAGCATCATTTTGTTTTTCAAAAATAGAAAATGAGCCTTATCCACATCATATTTACTTATATACCTAACTTTGGATTGACATCGATCTGTTTGGATTGATGTCCATTTGGTGGTTTGACATCGATTCATTTTGGATCGGTACTGATTCGCTCATTTCTCACTACGTATAATTTTACATGCATCCAGTCATGATATTTAGCTTCATCCTGATACCTTGCCACACCTAACTTATTATTTTCCATATACCATTTTAGGTTTGTGGATTTTGACCCCCTGTTGGTCCCATAGCCTGCATAAGGCATGCACTCTTTTGGGCATCTCCCCTCAGTGGCTCCCAAGAGGGAATTTTCTCTTGAGAACAACTGTCTATAGGTAGTGTACACATCGTATAACACACTGGATGCTTTGGTCAGCCAAATTCTATCAGCTTAATTCTATCATTAAGCCCCCCTGTTTGTAGTTGTAACATTTTATTACATGATTTTTCTTGGGACATCTTTGCCTGTATTACCTTACATCTTGTCAGTGAAAAATATATGCTTCATGTAAAGCATATGTATTTATTAAGATCTCATTTTTTATCTACCCATCCCATCCATTATTCCATTTTTCAAACCCATCACCCACTCCTTATTCTACGTCAGCTCCCAACTTGAGGGGAGATACCTCCTCACATAAACCTGGGGCATTGGACCTCTTATAGTTTTTGTATTGCGACACTTATTCCATACCATCTTATTAAAGGGGAAAATATAAACACTATAATTTTATATCCTATATATGATTGATTAGGTATCATAGGCCCTTATTTTTATTTAATCCCTTAAATAACCCTATCCTAAGGTTTAGTATATTTACCCTTGGTAACATGGTAATTTAATTTTACCAAATAACTTTCTACCATCCCTAACCTCCTAAATACATTAATAAGCTAGGGAATCTACCTCTTAACCAGTTTACCCATGTATGACTTTGTTACCACCAACCTCACACTCACCAAAGCCTAATTTACCTACAGTTAAAACAAACCTACCAATTTAGGTGAATCAATCATGATTTTCCTATGATCGGTACCTATTCTCTAGATCGATGTTGATCCATAAATACCCAACCAACCTTTGGCTTCTGGACTGAGAAATTCTAAACCTTGAAGTACTACTAGATTTTTTGGAGAATTAGAGAATCCCTTAACACCACTCTACCATAATTTTGTTGTATTCAATCTACATCCATTGTCACAAGCCTGAAAGACTACCTGTATTCATGAGGAAGATTTCATTCTATTTGAAAATAGGTCCAAGTAATCATGTTATTCATTTCATTTTCTATCAATCTTTATGCTTTTATCTACTTATCTAAGTCCTTAAAATATCATCCGTATCCCTAAGTATTCATATTTTAGCCTTTGTCATCCAATCTATTCTCTATTTTTATTAATCATAATCATAGAGAAAATTGACACCGATCTTAACATGATCAACATCAATCCACTGTGTTTAATTTTTAGAACCCAAGACCTTAATCTTAGATCCTTGGATACAATCCTTACTAATTTTCTATCATTTTAATATGGAATTTGGATGTAGATGACTCTACCAAGTATAGTGCATGGTGTAATCAATATCACTAATCTCCCTATAGTATTCCAACCCCTATTTTTTGATCAGAGTGACATAGATTTTGAACTAGCACTCTATGCTATTGTTTGTTATTCCTCTTTTGAAATCACTGCTGACCAACTTTATCTCATACAAGATGATGTAAATGCTCCTATGACCTATTGGGATGAATATTTTGCTTACATTGATAACTTAAATGAGGATTAAATCTTAATCATTATTGTTATCATATCTTTATCTATTGTAATTTCATATGTTGTTTATCCACTTGATTTTGTAAACAAGCGAGTTGACATCCACTTGAGGAAGCTCACAACTTTCTAGGACTGGTTTCTGACCAAGAAACTCACCTAATTTTCTATTAATCTATTTTTGTCCAAGTTTATATGTGTGCAAGTTATTCTTCCCAACCAGAAATAAGTTCCCTCAGTCGATGGATTTAAGCAGTGTGAAACATCTCTTAATCTACATGTATTCATCATAAACCTTGATTTTCATTTGAGTTTTTAGTAAGTAATTTAATTTAAAATAAAAAAATGAAAAACTACTATAACACAAACCTTTTGATGAGAACATTATAAAACCAAAGTGGTACAAAGATAACAGATATTGTGACTACCACCAAATCAAATGCCATTCTACAAACTACTGTGTGAGACTCAAACACTTATCCAATATCTTATTGATAATGGTTATATAGTAGAAGAGGTTGATGTATTAACTTCCAACAATAAAAAACTGGGGATATATCAAGACCCCTTCCACAAAAATGAGCAAGGGCATACTAAGCAAAACCAAAGTCACAACCAAACAAATACTGTCAATCAAAAAAATCATCCCTTTGATTCTAGAATCAATCACATTGATTGTATGAATCATCATTTTTTTGTTCTTACAATTAAATACCAAGATTATGCCATCACCACGAGGCATGACAAGATTACCATTTTAAGTTTCCCTTTGCCTACCCTTAAAGGAAAATATAACATCATCGAACAACTTGAGAAAATGCTAGCCCTTGGATATTATTAAAATGTTTCCCAATTATGAAGACAATTTGTATAAAACCTTGCAAGTATCCAAAGTTTCAAAAACCATAAATCTATCCAACTTATAAGCATTTGTAGGACACTTTTATTCTAAAAATCAGGTAACTTTCAACCATTCAAACATTTCACGCATGGGTTCATCTTATAATTTTCCAAGAATTCTTCATTAATAAGCGCAAAGTAAAAATGGTGTTTATAGACAATGGGTTAGATTTAAATATGTGTACATTAAGTTTTATAAGGCATTTGGGACATTATATGGTAGCACTAGAGCCTAATACTATTGATATAAAGGGATATGATAATAATGAGCACCAGTCGGTGGGAACTATCCATATTTCACTCATGGTGGGGCCTATTATTCAAGAAAATATCATTCTCGTTCTTGATTTAGATATCCCATACAACCTACTCCTTGGTTGTCCATGGATCCATGCCATAGATGCCATTAAATCCACCCTCCATCAATGCTTAAAGTTTCTCATGATGGTATGGAAGTTACCATTCCAGGTGATCCTCAACCCTTTCAATATTGAAAACAATTGGAAGGGAGATATCAAAATTCTAATTATTTACCATTTACTAAGATACCTATGAACCTACTAAAGAGTCACCAAAGTTTTGTAATTATATCTGTCTTGATGAGTTACTCTCTAAATCCACCAATCGACCATATATTTCTAAAAATCCACCATCCACCTCCAATTCAACATGTCCACCATTTAGATTTTCGATTGCGGATGCAGATATGGGAGAATAGGAAATTCATGATGGTCATTATTTAGGAAAAATTCATATGTTCCCCAATAATCATGGTATGCTCCATCATAGAAAACAAACACAAGTGGTTCATAGGATTGGCAAAGCATCTTTCATGGAAGGTGTGTTCCTTTCTGAAGAACAAATTCAAGATTCAAACTCCTCTGGGATCTACTCTAATGATTTAACTACTTGTTTTCAAAGCAATCAACATCCTATACCTAAATCCATTATGTGCAACATCATGAAATATAAAGGAAAATGTCTTGGTTTCCACAAACAAGGTCTTGTCGAGCTTGTAATGTCCATAATACATGAAGCCTTTCAAGGTATTAGATTCAAACCATCTAGTGTAAGCATATGTAATTATGATAGTGGCTCTTCTTCCACATCTAAGGAAGCCTCTTTAGACATTGAAACTAGTTCCATTTGTATCTATTTTGAAAACTTAGACATCACCAACCTATTTCATTATTACACTATTTTGACCCTTAAACTAATCTTTCCACAACTTATCCTATGGGACCAATAACAACCACCATCTCCTGATCATTTTTAGAATAATGAGGCCATATTTGAGTTTTTGTGAATTAGAGATCATATACCAATAGGAGATAATAAAAAGGGTTTTTCAATTTAATTAGATAAATATGCATACTTTGGTGAACTTACAGCTTCAACTCATCTACACCATCACTAAAATAATACAGTTTAATTGACATAAATTTTAGATGATGAAGTTCCAAATTCACAAAATATTGATGAATATATTCCCCATCAGCAAGACCTTGAGGAATAACATAGTCTTCCTCCACTTACAACAAATTTGCAATAAGAATCCACCTTATTAATTGATAATACCATTGACATCAATATTAGAACAAAATAAAATCCTAAGATTGTGAAACTCAATGCTTCCCTTGATCTAGAAGAACAATCCACTTTGACTCTACTCCTCAAGAAAATTTCACTTGAATTTACATGGTCATATGTAGACATCTCAAGGTTGGATCCTTCACTAGTTCATAATTTTTTTATACATAAAGATGCAAACCTAGTCAAATAGGAACTCAAAAAAATGTATCCAAAGGTGGCATTACTCGTGAAAGAAGAGTTGAAAAAATAGTTAAGAGGTTGGATTCAAATGACCAATAGACTACTTGGAATAAATATCCAATATAGTACCAGTCTCTAAGAAACCAACATGGATTAGAGTTTGCACATATTTATAATATATAAGTAAACCATGTCCTAAATATGACTTTCCTTTACCAATCATAGACATGTTGTTGATTCCACATTAGGCCATGATATGTCCTTAATGGAAAATTTTTAGGGGTATAATCAAATCAAAATATGTACTAAAGACCAACATAAGATAACATTTATAATACCTTGGGGCATGTTTTTTCATCAAGTAATTCCATTTGGTCTCAATAATGCTAAATCCACTTATCAATATGTAATGATAATTATATTTCATGATATGCTTCATGCTATCATTGAAAACCATGTAGATGATATTTTGGAAAAATCAAAACTAGAGAAGATCATCCTATGGTACTACACAAAATTTTTAAATGGTTGAGAGAGTATAATGTTCATCTCAATCCAAACAAATGTGTGTTTGGGGTTACTTTAGGTAAGCTTTTGGGCTTCATTGTATCATAACGAGGTATAGAATTGGATCCTTCAAAGGTCATAGCTATCATGGAAATGCCACCACCCAAAAACCTCAAACAACTTCATATTTTCAAGGTAAGATTCAATCTATACATATATTTATATCAAAACTTGTAGACATATGCCATATTTATTCTAAAAATGAACACTACTTTTCATTGGAATGAGGAATGAAAACAAGTGTTTACAAATATTAATCACTATCTAGCAAATCTACTGGTCCTAATGCCACCAACTCCAGGGAAGCCTTTACTACTATATATTTAAACAATATAATATGCATTGGGGGAATTGTTAGCACATTGTGATGAACAAGGAATGGAAAGAACATTGTATTATCTGAGTACAAATTTGGTATCCTTTGAATTAAAGTATTATGCAATCAAGAAATAATGACTAGCAATTGATTTTTATTCCCAAAAGCTTCACCATTACATGTTCAATAATAAAACCAAAATCATTGCCAAAGTTTATCCAGTTAAGTATCTTCTTTCTAAATCATATTTAACATGAATAATGGCTAAGGCGGTCATATTCTTAAGTGAGTTTGATATAGAGTATGCCAATTAAAAAACTATTAAATGATAAATACTTGTAGATACCTTGGTAGAAACACCATTAATAGATGTCAATCCTCTCATCATAGATTTTATAGATGAGACAATCATGTGTTTGGATGAATCATTAGAGTGATAATTATACTTTGACGGGTCTTTCACAAGTCATGGCTAAGGGGAAGGTATTTTGCTCATCACTCGAAAAGTTGATCTTATTCCAAAAGCATTTTGGATAGTATTCCATTATACCAATAATATAGAAGAATATGAAGCTCGTCTCTAGTCTCAAAATTGAAATTTATTGGAACATACATCATATCTTAGTTTTTGGAGATTCATGGCACATCATCAAACGAGTAACTGATGAATACCGAGTTAAAGATGATAGGCCAATTCCTTATAAATGGATGGTGGATAGTATTAAAAAATGCTTTAAATATATACAATTTGAGTAAATTCCTTGAGTCGATAACATGATAATTGATGCTATGGCCATGATTGGTTCACTCCACAACATGCATCTAGATGATAGTGACAACCAGTTCTTTGTTGAGCAATTGATGTGTTTAACATATGATACTCTTAGATCTGAAATGGTGTGTGAGGTTGTTGGTCCTACTTCCCCTTGGTACCAAGATATATACACCTACCTTAATGAACACATGATCCCTCCTAACTTATCCCACAATCATAATAAATACTTCATCCAACATGATTCTTGCTTTACCATCCTTGGAAATACATTATACCTTAGGGGTTATGATGAAAATTTATTATGATGTTTAAACTCTGAAGAGGTTACCTTAGTAATTAATGAATTTAACAATGGTATTTTTGGTGCTCATACTAGTGGCATAGTCCATGAAAAGAAAATTATGCATATCAAATATTATTGGCCAATGATGGAAATCAATTCATGTTAATGTGTCAAGAAATGTGTCTCATGAGAAAAACATGATGACCTAAATCCATGCTCCATCACAAGTCTTGAAACCCATTACCACTCCATGAACCTTTTCCACATGGGGGTTAGACCTCATTGGAAATATCAATCTCAACTTTTTTGATGGTCATAAGCATATAATCATCGTCACTAAGTACTTTACTAAGTGAGTCAAATCCATTCCACTAACCTATGTAACTGACAAACAAATTTCCAAGTTTATCCTAAACCATATAATTTTATATTACAGTATCACTTCTACCATTATATCTGATATTTATGAGCCTTTAAAAAATAAATATGTCAAGAGCCTTTGCCAAGTATACCATATCAAGCATAATTGGTCCACACCATACCATTCCCAAGGTAGTGGTGAAGCATATGCATAAAATGAAAATATAATCAAAATCCTAAAGTGTGTTGTCAATGATGCTAGCCATGATTGTCATTTATAGCTTTACCTTTGTGAGTTTATCGAACTAGAATTTGCACACCCATAGGGATCAACCCCGTCTTCCTTTGTTTATGACACTGAATCCATGGTCAAGTGGGAACTTGACCATATGCGACAAATAGTTTAGGCTCTTCATGGTGAAACACCTATTTGACTAGGTGGGATGAAATATTTTTGACCCAAATGGTCAAGCGGGTTCTTGACCATGTTGGGCCAAAATATTCCCTACCTTGCCCCCCAACCCTCTTCCCATCTTCGCCCCCCCATGGTTAAGAACTCGCTTGACCATGTAGAGAATATAATTTTAAAAATAAGTAATACTTAATACATCATATTATAATAAGATAATATCAATGTAATATAAATCATATTTTTCACATTTTACCTTTTTTTGTCCACTATGAAAATTTCTTATTCAAGTAGTAAAATATGATGCATTTTATTGAACTCACTGCACTGAGGAAAATCATTCTAATACACTATACATGAAGGACACATTGAATTGTCAAGAAAACCATCATAGAGGAGGTAATTAGATCTCCAATGATTGTACTATAGGTGTTCATATTTGTTTTCATATGTAATATTTAAATACTTTAAATATTTTTTGAGAGAAATTATAGTAAAGTTTTACCTACTTGAAACATATGGCAAGAAATAGTGCCTAAAGCACCATTTTTTGTATCCATGTGTAAGGATTCATAGTAAGGATTCCTCAAAAGAAATATCACCATCTATTTTTTTACTTATTTTTCATTTGAGGGATAAAGTTTTAGTTTTTTCAACCCTATCATATAACTAAGCTTCTTTTTTTGTATTTCCTCTCGAAGTAAGATAGTGATGAGAACTAATAGAATACTGTAACATCATGATGCATATTGTTTTTGGTTAACCACATGTAAAACCATCTTGTTTATTTGTAGGTTGGTGGTAAGTTGAGTGTAAAACCATCCTGTTTGTTTTTAGGTTGGTTGTAATTTGAATGTAAAACCATCCTAGTTGTTTGTAGTTTGGTGGTTAGCTGAGTGAAAAACCATCATTTGAGTTTGTTAGCAATTGCAGTACAGGATAATGTTTTACTCACATTTTTCACTAAGGGGGGAATGTTAATAATAGCCTAAAGTTAGTTCTCACATTATATTTGTTTGTAATATTATTATTAATATGAGTTGTCAACTCATTTTATTATAATATAGGTAGAATAATATATTATGTGTGTGAGGGATTTGTGAGAACAAATCACGTAGAGAGATAGGTGTGTGTGAGAGAATAAAGGAATAAAAGAGAAATATTAGGAGAGATTTGTGGGTTTATGGATTAGCCTTGATTCCTATATTGTATGATCTTATGGAGCTATTTATATTATACTCCTCCATTGTATTGATCATCCCAAATATATTATCAAATAGAAGAATATATTTTCTTCGTGTAAAGTTTTATTTGTTGTTTCAAGTGTGTAAATCTGTACCATAAATACTATCAACGACCTAATTTCCTTCCCTTCTATTTTGGTTCCATTGAACACCCTTAAAACCTTGAATGAGGATGTTGATGTATTTATTACATTCATTCAAATGTCACTACTAAAATCTAAGGGAAGACTTTTTGTTGAAATAATCAACAAAAAACTTAGAATTAGATTCTAAAATAATATCAGTAAGGAGATTTGAATTAGCTATTAGAAGAGTTTTGTAAATGGGCATAGAAGCAACACCAAGACTTAAAACAAACAAAAGATTAACATTTCCATAATGATCATGATAAACACCTCCCATTCCAACATTTGGAGGATTATATTTTGAAGCTCCATCAACATTAATTTCAACCAATCTAGGAAGAGGATGAACCCATTTAATGGGTTGATGATGCTGATGACCGTTGAAAGAGGCAGAAGAGGGAGATGCCCTAGGGATACCAAGTCTCAATAAGACTGACTTCCCACCAAGAACTCTCTTGAAAATCTTGAATCTAGACTATACAAGTTTCTTTTAAATTAGCCACTATTCTACCCCAAAATTGACTTCTATGCTTGGTTGTACCATTAAAAATCCTTTAATTTTATTCCCACCAAATATTCCAATAGATTAAACTAGGACTAATATCGTGCAATAAATTAAGGGATTTTAGCTTCGAAGAAGGTCAAATTTGATTCACAAGAAAGTCTTGGACAGAGTCATAATTATTCTAAGAAGTTCTCATCAAATCACACCATAAATGATGAAGGAAAGTAGTAAAGGGGAAATCTAAAATATGTCTTCTAAACTCCTCATCTTGAAGACACATGATACATCTATTTGAACCCAAAACCCCTCTTTTTTGAATATTATCACAATGAATAATTTTTTCTAGAGCTGTAAGCCACATGAAGGCATTCATCTTAGGCCAAAATTTTAGGTGCCAAACTCAATTTCAAAGCTTAGAATCCTTAACTTCCAGGTTTTTGGCCAAAAGAGTTTTAAAACCAATTTGCATTATGTAACACCTAGAACCTTGCAAACCCCATCCAAATAAATCTGAATGTATATCCAAAGAGACTTTTCAATAAAAAAGAATATGAATTAATCAATCAATGAGATGAGGGAATTGTTGACTAGGTCAAATACATTTATGTTTCCATTTCTAAACTTCTACTCCATCTTGCATGACTACATACTGAAAATCATATACATGACTCCAATTTGATTCAATGCATTTATATTTTAATTCGATAAGATCAATAAATTACACACAAAAAGGGTTATGTTGATCCCATGAATATTTAGAGAAAAGAGTCATGCCACCCTTCCCCCCAATCTAGAAAAGGCCAGTTTTAATAAGACTACTTCCCAATTTCATTATTCTCCATATTTAAGAACCCCTACCAAGGGTCAACATCGTAGGGATAAAAGAATGATTCTCTAGATGAAAGTACTTACTCCTCATAAATCATGTTCCTCCACATACCATGTCTAGTATAATTTAGCAATATGCACTATATTATTAAGGAGGGAGGATCACAAACTTAAACCACCTCGGTCTTTAGGCTGATATATTTTATCCTAATTAACCAAATTCCATTTATTTTTATCTAAATTTCCTTCCCAAATAAAATATCACATATGTCAGTTCATATCATGAATAATGCCTTTTGGACAAATAAAATCCATAAATTTGTAAACTAGGAGAGCTTGAATCACAACTATAACAAAGACTATACGATGTGCCAGAGAAAGGTATTTGTGAGTCCAATGATTAATATAACATTAAATAAAATCCAACATAACCTTTTAGTATTTTTACCCCAAGTAGGGGAAATGGGGATGCCAAAATATTTGAAAGTAGGAGAGGCAATCTAGAAATGAAAAATATTAGCAATTTGATCCTAAAGATGAGGGTCTGTATGGAAAAATAAAAACTAAGATTTATGATCACTCAAAATATGACCTGAAGTAGTGATGAAAATGTCAAGAGCTTACCTAAAATCCAAATCTTTTGTTAAAGTGGCATTACCCATCAAAAAAGTGTCATCCACAAACTAAAGATGAGAAAGTGTATCCATACCTTGCAATATGTGAAAGCTAGAAAGAAAACTAGAAAACTTGATATGTTATAAAAGATTGCCCAATCCTTATGCTAGAATGAGAAAGAGAAATGGGTAAATAGGATCACCCTGATGAAGACCTCACTCAGAATGAAAAATAGATGAAGGAGAACCATTGATAATCACTAAAAAAGAATGAGAGGAACAACAAGCCATGACCTGTTAAATGCATTTATCATAAAAACCAAAGGCTTTTAAAGATATATACCAAAAATTTCCAACAAACTCTATCATAAGCTTTAGAAAGATCAAGCTTCATAAACATATAACTTTGTTTATTAACATGCATAGTGAATGGAATCCTGAACAATAACAATACCATCAATTATTTGGCATTTCTGAATAAAATCCCCTTGTTCAGGAGAAATGATGGAAGGAAAGAATCTTTTAAGTCTCTCAACAATAGTTTTTGAAAAAATATTATAGATAGTATTAAAAATAGCCATGGGTCGGACATCAGAAAAAATCAAAACAATTATTCTTAGGAATTAGAGAGAGAAAAGTATCATTAAGAGCCATCAACATTTTTTTTGAAGTACATAGTTCCTTTGAAGCCTCTAAAATTTAATCTTTGACAATGTCCCAAAAATCTTGAAAGAACTCAATAGGAAATCCACTTGGGCTAGTTGTTTTATCATTTTTCATCATATAAACAACTTTCTCTAATTCTTCCATTGAAATAGGGATATTGAGTAAGGAATTGTCATGAGCTGAGATAAGGCTAAGAATACAGTTCAGAATGATACATCATTATCAATAGATAAATCAATGGGGGCTTTAAACACTTAATGAAATTAAAAAACAACATCTAATTGTATTTATTGAAGAGCCATCATGTCTTTGAATCTCCTTGAAAATATTAACATGTTTTTGAGCCACAACAAAGTTATGGAAAAAATAAGAATTTCAATCTCTTGCCTGCAACCATTTATCATGAGATTTTTGTCTCCACATGGTTTCCTCCTAAAGTTCATTTTTTTATAAAACATTATAAAGTTTGGATTGTAGTATTAAAAAATCCTTACTTAAGCCTTGTTCTTGAATACAATCTTGTATATTTTCCAACTTAGACAAAATATATCTTTTCTTTTGCACAATATTACCACATAAATAAAAATTCCACTCTGTGTTTTTATTTGACAAAGATTAATTTGTAGTACAAAACATATTGAGTTATACCATGATGAGGGTTCCCTTCTTGCCACCAAAGTTTAATCTTGCCTTCCAAGTCATTTTATTTTAGCCACACAAGCTAAAATTAAAAAGGGGAATTTCAAGGCTTGAAAGATCCTTCCCATCAATCGTACACTTTTAGATAAAAGGAAAAGTAAAAAATATTTAATTTTTAAAAATAATAATATAATATAATGATTGAAGGATAAAATGGTTCAAAGTAATGGGTGTGAAAATTGCATAAGATCAGTAGAGAGAGAGGAGAGATAGGGAAGGAGGAAGAATGGAGGATGCGAGTGGCATGAGGAGAGGGAGGAGGTGTGCATGGAGGTTGATCAAGTTTGAGGTGGATTTGAGGGTGATTGCTGGGCTGACCTAGGGGAAAGGGAGGAGGGAGCATACTTTTTTTGGATAGAGGAAGGGATTGATGGCAATGGGTTTGATTTTTAGGGTATTTTTGCCAAATATTGGGCTTGAGTTGTTTCTTAATCAGGATAGAGAGAGAGGGGAAGATGGCGTTTTGAATATCCCTTTATTTTTAGTTTTGAATGGTAAGACAAAACTATTGATTTGACCTATCCAAGAGTTGGTTTTGTAAATCCATTTCTTTGATGTGAACATTAGGGTCCTATAGGAGCATGCTATTATTGGTAGAGTGGTTGGAAAGTGGATGACAATTGGGGAATTGGAATTATGGGTAAGGAAAAATTGGGATTCAAAATTTTCAATAAAATTTCTATCGAATGGTTTTTTTTTGGTTTCTTATTCGAATATGGAGAAAAAGAATGGGATCCTAATTACTTACCTTTGGATGATGAACGGGGTTGGAGTCATAGTTCAAAGATGGAGACCTAATTTTAAACCTAGTAATTGGGCATTTCAAAAAGTTCCATCCTGGATTAGGGTCTATCTGATGCCTATTGAATACTAGGGAGAGGAGATCCTTAAAGTTATAAGGAATTTGTTGGGATCTTTAATTTTATTTAAACTTATCACTCTAGATGGATCATTGGTAGCATATGAAAAAAATTGTGTTCTCTTGGATTTTGAAGAGGAGATCCTAAAACAATTGTTCTCAAATCATATGGAAGTGTTTGGGTGCAAGCCGTTGACATTGATAAACTCCCATTCAAATGTTTTAAGTGTCATAATGTGGGTCATCTCAAGAGAGACTACCTAAGGTTTGAATTTTTAGGTAAGGTTTTAGTGATGAATTAAGTGTGGAGGGAAATTTTGGGTTGCCCATTTGAATATTTCAGTAAGAGAAACAATGGAGGTTGATTTAGTAGGAATGTAGATGTGCCTAACATTCTAGGCCAAACTTCTAAGGTTCCTAGGTGGGGGATGAATCCCTCCTTATATCAGACTATTATTAATGCTTTTATAAAATTAGTATCTCAGTCTATTGATTTGGTGGCTCTTCTTCATTCCTCCAATAACCTAGAGGAGGTATACAAGGAAGCTAAGGAAATGGTTGAAAATATGGAAGGTTTTCTTATTTCCAACTTGGGTAGTCAATCAGAGGAGGAAGTTAATTCTAGGGAGGGTTTAAAATTTTTGAAAAAAGAAATGCTACTTTATAAGCCTAAATTTAAGAATAGAGTAAGTAGGGGGTACAAAAAAAACTTTGATAAATTAGTTGAGCAGGGGATGTCTAGTAAACATAATTCCATCAAGAGGTTTTTTCCAGCTGGAGTGTAATAGGTGGAAGGCCTCCCTCAAGGGTAATGAATGTTATTCCTTAGAATGTTAGGAGCCTTAATGCCCTTAACAAATGACAATTGTTTAAGCTTTATATGCTTCACTTAAATCTTGATATCATCATCATTTAAGAAATCAAATTAAGTGGGGTGGAGGTAGATCACTTCTTGAAAGTCAATTGGTATAGTTGGAAACGCAATTGTATAGATTTTCTTGGGGCTTCAAGTGGATTGGATTTTATTTGGAACCCTTTCATAGTCATTTTAGAGATGGAGGGTAGTGGTAGTGGTAGGCAATGGTGCAAAGTGAAAGACCTTTCCTCTAACATCTCTTTTTGTATGTTCAATGTCTATGGCCCCAATATCTTGAAACTCAAATGAAGGTTCTGGTTTGAAATTTTACATATCATAGATCAACATCCTAAGGAGAGGTTTGTTCTAAGAGGTGATTTAAACACAATTTTCAATTATGCTGACAAGATAAGAGGTTTGGTGAGGCCTTTGACATCGCAATTGGACTTCACAAAATTTGTCTTCACATGTGGCTTTATTGATGTGGTTCCAAAAAGTTGTATTTTTTCTTGGATGAATATAAGAAAGGGGTTTGGTAACATTTCAAAGTGCTTGGATTGGTTCGTGGTGGCCCCATATTGGATGGAGGTGGATTGGGTTGCGGAGAGAAAAATTCTCCATTTGGTTGGGTCTGACCATGCCCTAGTTGATTGTGTCATTATAATAGATTTGGCCCCTCTAAAATGTCATTTCAAATTTGAGTTAATGTGGTTAAGGGATCCTTCTCTTTTTTCCTTGGTTTATTTTTGGTGGAAGAATGATCTTAGGGTCAAAGGTGATGTGATGTTTTCCTTGGAAATGAAATTGATCTCTATTAAAGATTACCTCAAAAAATGGAACAAGGATTATTTCAAAAATATTTTCAAGAAATCTAAAAGAGTAGAAAAGGAGCTTCAAGTGATGAGTTTAGAGGTTCTGATATTTGGGATGGATATGGGCATGTATGTGAAAGAGAAGGCCCCCCTAGTTGAACTTGATGAGTTTTACTAAAAGGAAGATATTTTGTGGAGGCAGAGGTCTCGTGAGTGTTAGTTTGAGGAATGAGATCAAAATACAATTTTTTTTCACAATTCAACACAAGAAAAAAAAAGCTATAATGGGATCTCAAACATTTTGGACAAATATGGCAAGGTGGTGGAACAAATTTTGATGGTTAGGTAGGAAGTTGTCAAGTTTTTTGAATCCTTAATGGCAAGCACACAGGGTTCAAATTTAGGGGCACAAAATGACTTTTCGAGATTCAATCCTAAGATGATGTCAGATCAAAAAAATTCATTCTTGATGGCCCCTTTCCCAATGGAGGAAATCAAAAAGGTTATCTTTTCAATGAAATAGGATAAGACTCTTGGCCCTAATGGGTTTCTTATGGCATTCTCTCAATCTTTTTGACCTATTATAGGGGTTGAAGTTTTGGTTGTAGTAGATTATTCTAGATCCCAAAGGAAAATTAGTTTTGACATTGGCTACACTTTCATTTATTTAAATCTGAAAGGGGAGTCCAATCTACTTTTGACTATTTTAGATTGATTTCTCTTTGCAACATGATTTATAAAATCATTTCCAAATATATCTCTTTTAGGTTTAAGTGTTTCATTTCAAATTTGATCTCTCTTGATCAAGAAGGCTTTGTCTTGGGGTGTCACATTTAGGATGGATTAATTGTTGTTCATGAACTATTGCACTCTTTGAACACATCACATCAAAAAGGTATGCTCATCAAGCTTGATATAAGAAAGGATTATGATCAAGTGAATTGAAGTTTTCTCATGAAAGTTTTGGAGAAGTTTGGTTTTGATAAATTTTTGTGTGACTTGATTTTCAGTTACATTACTAGGCTAAGGTTCTCCATTTTGATTAATGGTATCCTATAAGGGTTTTTTGAGGCTTCTCGTGGCCTTTGGCAAGGTGATCCAATTTACCTGTTCTTATTTATTCTAATGGTTGAGCTGCTTAGTTGGTCCATTCAAGATGCTAAGCAAGAGAGTCTAATTGATGGTCTCAGTGTCACTAAGGATCTTAAGAATCTTTCTCATCAACAATTCATTGATGATGCATTTTTATTTGGTAGGACATGTATCAGGGAAATTCTTAAATTTAGGGATTTATTAGACAAGTATCCAACTAATTCCTATCATTTGGTGAATTAATTAAAATCATAAATCTAATTTTTCAATATGTTTAGGAAAGTCCAATGACTTTTGACTCAGTGCCTAAATTTTAAGATCAGTAAATTGTTGGCTAAGTATCTAGGTGTTACGTTATTTGTGGGTTTTGGGAAATAATATTTTTGGGATGGTCTCTTGACATATTTAAAAAATCGCTTGGACTCATGGAAAGGGAGATTAATATCTTTGATAGGTAGGATTATCCTAATCAAGTTAGTGTTGAGTGTCATTCCAGTGTACTTGTTATCGGTTCTCAAGCCTTTGTCAAAGGTGGTGGCTTGCATCAATCAATTGTGTGAGAAATTTATTTGGTGGGGGTGTAAGGCTTCCAAAAAAGTGTCATTGCTCAAGTGGGAGAGTTTTTGTAAATCCAAGCTTGCAGGTGGAGTAGGGTTGAGGAAACTTCCCCTATAAAATTTGGCCCTTGGTGTGAAACTGGTTTAGGTTATGTATTACAAATCCTCTCCTTTGTGGAGCAGGATACTGTAGTTAAAATATTTGGGATCTGTAGATGCCATTGGCATCCTATCTTCAACATATAATCTTTATGGTTCCCATTTGTGTAATTTTATTCTTCACTATAGACTGATCATTACAGATCATGTATCTTGGGTTATCAATAATGGGTATTTAGTAGATTTCTAAGATGATTCATTGAATGGGCATAAAACATTATAAGAGTTTAGATAATTAGATGATGCATGCACCATCCTCTCCATTTTTGGGGTGAAGAAAGTTAGGGGATATTTGGAGAGAGGATGTAGAGGTTTGGAGATGGAAGCTTTTGGATAATGGCCCCATCTCCCATCAATATAAGGATCTCCTTGGTGTGGTTCTCTCAAAGAGTAAGGTCTTCCCAAATTCAAAAGTTGATTTCATTTTTTGGATGCATTTGAGATATGGTGGATATGTTGCTCATTTGGGGTATAAAATTATGGATTATGATTTGCTAGGGTGCCCTCATATTAAATAGTTATGTTAGACAAAAAGGCTCTAGCTAAGGTGGGTGTCTTTGTTTGGTTTGATACTCATAATAGGATTCTCATTCAGGATAGATTGAGGAAGATGGGTTGGGTTGGGTCATCTAGGTGTTGCCTATGGCTTTAGGAGGAGTAAAGTGTGGATCATCTATTGTATGTGTGTTCTTTTGCTACTTATTTTTGTCACTAACTATGCTCCAAATTATGTTTGTAGTGGGCACGTCCTCCTTCCCTTAGATAGGCATTTTCTTCACGACACCTTGATCGTGAGGGGAAATATTTGTGGGGCCTTTAGATAACTAGTATGACCATCCTGATTTGGTATATAAGGAAGGAGTGTAACCACCATATATTCAAAGAGCAAAGCCTCTTTCTATCTGAGTTGTTGACAAAAGTGGAAATTACTATCTTTGAAGTGATTTTGTGTCATGCAAAGCACTCTAAGGCTTACCTATCTCTTGGGATATGCTAGTAAGGCCTAATTGGATGTTGGTTAGAATTCCACCCATTAATGGGTCAAGTGTAGGTAATCTCCTCCCATTTAAGTGAAAGTTTGTGGTCTGGACTACCCCTTATGTGGGATTTTTAAGTTAAATTTTGATGGTAAAACTAGGGGGAACCCAACTACTTTAGAAGCAAGATGCATCATGAGGGATTGTTAAGGTTCCCTAACCAAGGCAGCTTAGATAAGGCCATTAGATGACATGAATAATGAAGCATAAGCTCAAGTAGTTGCCTTTGGGATTGAGTTAGCACATCAATGTGGGGTTTAACATCTAATCATGGAGGGGGATTCAATGGTGATTGTGTCTGCCTTGCATAATCATAATATTTTAGCTTGGAACCTCAAGAATATATTGGTAAAACACTGGGTTTTTTTAGATTATTTTGAGTCATATTCTATTTTTCATTGAAATAAAGAATCAAATTCACATCCTGACCTTTTGGCTAACAAAGGTGTTGATCAAATTGAATACTTTGTCATCATCAATGTGGTTGATCCTTAGCCTGGTTTGTATGTTTGATTGAAAGGGTGGAAATCATGGTGGCATGAGTTGGGTGATGATGTCTAAATTGTATGAATCACTCTAATTATATACAAAGGCATGCCATTTTAGTGCAACAATATTTATATCTCGTGTGATCTCCATGTTTGATTACAATTTCCCACGCTCAATCTTCTATCTATCTCTTGGTGTTTCTTGGGGTCAAATTGTTATCGATAGTGGTGTTTATAATTTATGGCAATAAGGTATTTGTTTTGTGTGGGTGGGGCACTTAAAATGGAGGTGGATATGGTGGTTCTTACCAATGAGGTTCTAGTTCTATTTTTGAGAGCTGAAAGGCAAGAGATGGCCTTCACAGGGGGTGTTCTACATGGGATGTTGAAGCTGGTTCTTTAGATTATGAAAAGGGAGGTTAATGAAGCAAGCAAGGTGGTCATTGGGCATGTTTTATTGTAGTTAGTTTGGGGGAACAATACCAATTCTAACATTATATTTGTGTTTGCTAGCAATTTGTTAAGAATTTTGAAGGATGGTGAGGTGACACATAGAGTGGTCAAAACTCTAGTTTGCCTTGGGCTGTGATGGGGTCTGAAGGAGAATTTAGAACGGTTGGTATGTGATTTTGAGGGATCATCTATTTCAGTTAATGGATTTCATATAGATGAAGAGGATTAATGGGGTCATGGAGCCTATTTTACCATGGGATGCTCTTTCTGATCCAATTCCTTTGTTAGACATGGTGCTGGGTCACCTTGTCATCTTCATAGTGGAACACTTGGTGAATATTTGTGGAGGAAAGGGGATTTTAGAGGTGATGTTTTTTTTAAAAATAAAAGAGGGGAAAAAATTTATTCAAACCAAGAAAAGAACAATACAAAGTAGAGCATTACACATCCTTATCAACCTCCACTAATTGATCCAAATTTTGAGACAAATCCAGGGGTAATTGACCCCTTTCCACAATGTTCCAATCATGCAGATGATCAGATGCCCATTTATCAAAACAATCCACAACCCCATTCCATTCTCATGGAATATGACAAAAAAAAAGAATCCAAGGAAGCACACATATTAAGAATCTATTTTATAATGACTGCCAAAAACCAATTGGCATCCTCAAGTTGCTACCTCTTCAACAACATCACAACAAACTGGGAATCAAATTCATAAATGATCTATCTCCACTTGAGAGCACAACCACGCTCCATAGCATAGAGAATGGCAATAACCTCCATCACATTGTTAGCATACCAGGCCTTATAAATAGAAAAGATAAACTCAACAGTCCCAACACTAGTCTGCCCACCACCTTTAATTCCAACATGGCTTAAATTTCCATGAGAGGAGCCATTTGTGTTGATTTTCAACACCCTTTGAGGAGGAGGACACCAACACCCCTCCCTAATTATCTCCCTAAGGGGATGATGACATCTATTTCTCATAATTTGGCCAACACCTTGAGCAGTCCCTCATTGAAGAGGAAGATTAAGATGCATACAAAAAATAACCTCTCTAGGATCCACAACCTCAGCCATGTCACACTTGGCCTCAAAATTTTCTCCCACAGAATGAATAATCCTCCACCACAAATGATGGATAACCAGTTGCACATCTTGGAAAATTTTGTGATTCCTCTCCAACCACAGATGCTAGATAATGAAATTTGGTCCCAGAGCCCAAGCAATTCAAAGAAAAGAGGTCTCAATAGGAGCATTCCACCATTGGGCAAAGAAATACACCAAAGAAGAGACATGCCAACAAGTTTGGTTCCACACCGGCCTCTAAAGGTGCCAAAGCCTCTTAGAAAAGGAACATTGGAAGAAAAGATGAGAGGCACTCTCTTCATTTTTAAAGCACAAAACACACATAGAGGGACCCAAAAATCCTCTCTTTCACAAGTTATCCTAGGTAAGACACCTGTTCAAGATCACCAGCGATAAAAAAATTGCACTTGGGCCAAGAAAATTTATTCCACACTTGCTTCCACCAAGGAACCTCAATGTCCCTAAACATCTACCTAAGCAACACACCATAACCAACTAAAATAGAGTATTTACTTGATAAATAAATATTATTATAAGCTAGGACATCCTACCCTGCCATGGAGTTGCATTCATGAGAAGCAAGTATCTGAGCTAGCTCTTGCCTATCCCCCTCTGACCCTCTTAGAGGCCAATATGAGGAATGCTTCCACCTAAAACTAGCAACTAGTCCAATATTTCATATAGACTTATAATGCTCAACCATTTTCTAACTCGAAATAGTAAAATGATCACAAAGAGCCTGGAGGTGAGGGTAAGTAGAAAGAATATGAGGGTGACCATCCTAAGAATCCCACCAAAAAGGAACCTGAGAACTAGTATGACATATCTAAAAAATCCCTTTCTTGATCAATTAAGCCCCCAATTTGAGGGAATTCCAAATCATATATCCCATCACTTCTATAGGGAAATGGGGAACATCAAAAGTGTTAACATCCTTAAGATACTTGTGGGTAAGAATACGAGCCCAAAGCTAATACTGACTAGTACCCCAGTGTTGATATAACTTGGCTGTCAAAGCTTGCCCATTCAAAACAACAGAATGCAACCCCAGGCCCCCCTTTCTCTATGAATTGCACATCATTTCCCACTTGATAAGACTCCACTTAGCTGAATACAAGTTACTACTCGAGAGAAATTGATGAGAGAGAGCATCAAAGTCCCTCAGGAAGTACAAGGGAGCACCCTGAAGAAAACAAATATAAATAGGGAAAGCCTAGATAACAGACTTTAAAAGAGTCACTCTTGCAGCAATAGAAAGCCAATAACGAGTCCAATGATTGAATTTACTACACAACTTATTAAACAAATTTTGCCAAAAAGACCTAGGTTGCCTACCAACAACCAAGGGTATTCCCAGATAAACAAAGGGAAAAGACCCAATCTGAAACCTCAAAATATTAGGAATTTGCCTTTGAATAGCTAGAGGAGTATTAAAGAAGAAAATAAAGGACTTGTGCTCATTGAATTTATGAACTGAAGTAACAAGGTAAATATCCAAAGCCCATAGAAAAGAAGAAGCCTCTTGAAGGTGAGCCCGCCCCATAAGAGAAGTGTCATCCACAAATTGAAGATGAAAGAGATGCGATAGCCCATTGCCCCAACACTAACCTTGAATCCTGCCCTGGGAAACCCATAATTTAAGAAATTTGTCCAAACCTTTAGCCATAATAATAAATAGATAAGGGGAGAGATGATCTCCTTGATAGAGGCCCTTAGAAGCCTCAAAAAGTTTAGAAGGTTCCCCATTCATAAGAACAAAAAAGGAGGAAGAGGTAACATAACTCATATTCCAATTGACCCAATCTAGACTAGAACCAGAAACTAAAGGAATTCTCTACAAAAAACATGAATTAACTTTGTCATAGGCTTTGGCCTTATCCAACTTGATATATATAGACTTGTCCTTAGAAGTCACTGTCAAATGAATGACTTCAGAGGCAACCACCACCCCATCCAAGATCTGTCTACCAGCCACAAAACCTCCTTGCTCCTTAGAGATTATATAAGGAGGATAAAATTTGAGCCTTTCAGCCATCAATTTAGTGATAATTTTGTACACCACATTACATAGAGAAATAGGGCAAAAGAATTCCAGCTGATTAAGACCTTCCTTTTTAAGAATGAGAACTAGAAAAGTAGAGTTCAAAGCACAAAGCATCTGCTTACTACAAAGAGATTCTTGTGCAACCTCCAACAAATACAAACTTATAATATCCACAAATTCTTAAAATTATTCAATAAGAAAACCATGTAGACCAGGGGCTTTACCTTTATTCATTCTAAAAATAACCGCTTACAATTCAGGTAGAGAAATCAAGCGGATATGAGAATCATTCATCTCTTGGGAGATTAGAGAGGGAATGCAATCAAGGATCATATTCTCCTCATCTTCTATAAGGGGAAAATCCTCATAAAAAAGGGTAGAATAAAACTTTCTAGCCTCATGAGATAGAGCTTGCAAAGAAGAAATATGGATCCCATCTACATTGACCTGAGAAAAGATATAACTTCTATTGTGCTGAGCCTACACATAATTATGGAAGAAAGCAATATTCTTTTCCCCTTCTTGAAGCCAATCTATATGAGCCTGTTGAGTTGTGGAGTTAAAAGCTTCATTAATGAGCTAATGTGGAGGTTTCTGGGCTTACATAGTAACCGGCATCGGTCAAAACCAACTGACATCGGTTAGGAGTCGATCGGCATCAGTTAGGGGTCAGCTGGCATCGGTCATCTTTAGACTGACACCAACTTCTGTGCATTTCCAAAATTGTTGTTTTTAGAAGAACATATTTGAGCTTTTGATTTAAGAGGTGGATCTAAGGGTGGCGAATGCATGGCTCATGAACCCTAGTGTTGTAGTATACTATATAGTAGGGTTAGATCCTCATAGCATGTACAATTCAGTAGTTGAGTTGATTGTAATTGATTGAGAGAGAGAGAGAACTCTTAAGGGAGAATTACTATACATCTATGAGGTGTGAGGAGAGAGAGATTTCTTCATTGTATTTCTTTTTGAAAGTGTTTAATACAGATTGGTTGTTTCTTGTATCTCTTATTATTTGCTATTTTTGATTTCTAATTACTTATTACTTTTGGTTTCAATTTCGTGTTTAGTTGCTTATACAAAAGTAATCAATTGTACTCTAAGATCTTAACAACTGGTATCAGAGCGTATTAGTGTTTGTTGATTACAAAATTCACTCACAGGGGTTTCTGATTGAGTGGGAGCAAAGCAATAGCAAAAAAAAGTAAACTAAGAATGGAAAAATTCAATGGCAAGAATTATCAATTATGGAAGATGCAGATTGAAGAGTATCTGTATCAAAAAGATCTGTATTTACCATTGGGTGGGGTTTCAAGGAAGCCCATAGATATGGAAGATGAAGAATGGAATATTCTTGATAGAAAGACTCTTGGATCTATAAGGTTGAGCCTAACAGCTTCTGTGTTTTCTAACTTATCACAGGCAAAGACAATGGTAGAGTTAATGGATACTTTGGCAAATTTATATGAAAAACCTTCAGCTTTGAATAAGGTATATTTTATGAAGCAATTATTTAATTTGCAAATGCAGGAAGGTGGATCTGCATCTAGTCATCTTAATGATTTCCATACAATAATAAATCAGTTAAATTCAGTCAAAATAGTTTTTGATAATGAAATTAAAGATCTCTTAATCTTATGCTCTTTACCTAAAAGTTGGCATAGTTTGGTAATGGCAGTTAGTAATACTGCATCTGCTTCAAATATATTGAAAGTTGATGATGTTGTTAGTGTAATCTTGAATGCAAAAATTCACAAAAAAAGCACAGAGAAAACATCAGGTAATGCTTTAAGTGTTGAAAGCAGGGGAAGATAAAGAGAGAAGGGCAAGCAAGAGAAATCAAGGTCAAAGATTGGAAGTAGATCCAAATCTAGAAATGGAAGAATACCCTGCTGAAATTGTGGAAAGAAAGGACATGCAAAGAAAGATTGTTGGTTGAAGGATAACAAAGAAAATCAACATGAAGGTAATAAAGAAGCAAAAGTTATAGGTATTGTTGCACAAGATGCTCTTATATTTTCTTTGAATAATAAAGTAGAATCATGGGTTTTAGATTCTGGTGCCTCTTTCCATGCAACCCCAAATAGAGAATTTTTTAATGATTATGTCCATGGAGATTTTGAAAAAGTTTATTTAGGGGATGATGAGCCTTGTAAAATTGTTGGTAAAGGAAAAGTGCAGCTAAAATTGCAGAATGGCAACACATGGGTGTTGAAGGATGTCATGCATGTACCCATCCTGAAAAGAAATCTGATTTTTGTAAGAAAATTGGGTGATGAGGTTTGCACAATAACTCTCATAGCTGAATCTTAGTAAGCTTTCAAGGGTGCACTTGTATTAGCAAAAAGTAAGACAGTAGGTACACTTTATCTATCTACTTATATTACTGATTATTCTCCTTCTGTTTTATCTACTTCAAATGTAGATGCAAAGTTGTGGCACTGTAGGCTTGGTCACATGAGTGAGAAGGGAATGAAAGTTGTTAAGTCAAAAGGTAAGCTTTCAGATTTGAAAAACATAGATCTAGATTTTTGTGAGCATTGTATTTTTGAGAAATAAAAGAAAGTGAGGTTTCTCAAAACTGGGTCAACAAAGAAGAAGCACAAGTTGGAGCTTGTTCACACAGATGTGTGGGGACCAGCTCAGGTAGCTTCTATTGGAGGATCACAATATTATGTTTCTTTCATTGATGATGCTACAAGAAAGGTATGGGTTTATTTCATAAAGAGAAATTTGATGTTTTTGACACATTTAAGAAATGGAAAGCTTTGGTTGAGAATGAAACATGTTTGAGATTGAAGTGCCTTAGATCTGACAATGGTGGTGAGTACTATAGCAATAAATTTAATAGTTACTATTCTATGAGTGGAATAGGCAGGGAAATGATGGTTCCAAGGACACCTCAGCAAAATAGAGTTGTTGAAAGGATGAATATAATAATAATGGAACGTGCACGGAGTATGAGGTTGCATGTTGGTTTGCCCTTACAGTTTTGGGTAAAAGTTGTAGATACTACGGTTTATCTGATTAAGAGGAGACCTTCTACTACATTAGATGGTGGAATTCTAGAAGAGGCTTGGACAGGTAGAAAGGTAGATCTTTCATTTTTTAGAGTTTTTGGTTCTGAAGCTTTTGTGCACATTGATAAAGAAAATAAAAAGAAGCTGGATGCTAAATCTATGCAGTGCACTTTCATTGGTTATGGTTTTAGAGATTTTAGATTTTGATTGTAGAATTTAGAAACTAACAAAATTATTAGAAGCCGTGATGTAGTTTTCAATAAGAAGGTGATGTATAGTGATTAGCTCAAGACTCTAAATAATTTTGAGCAGGGCAATCTTGATTTGGAAGAGGTTATGATCTAAAATGAGCTCACGAATATTACAAAAAAACACAAAGACTGATGTTGGTCAGGTGGAGACCGACGTCGGTCAGGTGGAAATTGGCGTCAGTCAGGTGGAAATTGACATCGATCAAGTGGAACCGACGTCGGTCAGGTGTAGACCGGCATCGATCAGAGATGACCAGGATCAGTCATTGTCAGAAAAAAATTTGGGTAGACAACAAGCTATAAATGAGTCTCAAACGCCCATAAGGAGGTCTGAAAGGGTAAGTAAACCTCTAATTCGTTATTCTCTTTATTTATAACACTTGTTGCTCACTGATGGTGGAGAACCAGAAAGCTTTGATAAGGCAATGCAAGTAGAATCTAAGAAATAGTGGGAGCATGGCATGAATGAAGAAATTGATTCCTTAGAAGAGAACCATACGTAGGATTTGGTTGAGTTTCTAGCCAGAAAGAAAGCACTAAAAAACAAATGGGTATACAAGTTAAAGGAAGGAGAGAATGGACAAATGAGACATAAGGCCAGGTTGGTAGTAAAGGGATTTACACAGAAACTAGGTATTAATTTTGGTGATTTTTTTTTTCCTGTAGTAAAGATGACTTTTATTTGGACTGTATTGTCTTTAGTTGCTACTGAAGATTTACATCTTGAGTAGCTTGATTTTAAGATAGCATTTCTTCATGGAGATTTGGATGAAGAGATATATATGGATCAACTGAAAGGTTTTGAGGTCAAAGGTAAGGAGAAACTTGTGTGCAGGTTGAAGAAAAACTTATATGGTCTTAAGCAAGCTCTAAGACAATGTTATTTGAGGTTTGACATGTTTATGATAGAGCATGGCTTTATTAAATGTCAATTTGATCTTTGTGTTTATTTTAATAGATTGGATAATGGTAGTTATATTATCTTGTTACTGTATGTAGATGATATGCTTGTTGCAGGTTCACACATGTAGGAAATTACTGAGCTTAAAGTAAAATTAGCTCACACATTTACCATGAAGGATTTAGGAGCAACAAAGAAAATCCTTGGCATGAGTATTAAGAGAGATAGGAAAAATCACAGTTTGATTTTGTCTCAAGAGGATTATGTGAATAAGGTGTTAGAGAGGTTCAATATGCAGGATGCAAAACTGGTAAGCACACTTATGGCTGGACACTTCAAGTTGAGCAAAGAACAGTGTCCTAAATCACATGATGAGGTTGAGTACATGAGTAGAGTTCCATATGCTTCAGTAGTTGTGAGCTTGATGTATGTAAAGATATGTAGTAGACTAGATATTGCCCAAGCAGTGGAAGTTGTTAGCAAGTTTATGGCCAATCCAAGAAAGGAACACTAAAAAGTAGTTCAGTGGATTCTCAGATATCTGAGAGGGACCAACAGTAGGCATTTATGCTATGGAAGGTCAAACACTTCTCTACATGGGTATGTAGATTCGGATATGGCAGGTGACTTGAATGGTAGGAGAAGCACCATAGGATATGTGTTCACTATTGGTGGCACGACGGTTAGCTGGATTTCAAAGTTGCAGAAGGTTGTTGCCTTGTCTACTATAGATGTAGAATACATTTCAGTCACAGAGGCTAGAAAGGAAATGATTTGGATGACTCAGTTCATGGAAGAGTTGGAAAAGGAGCAAGAGAGTTGCAGATTGTATAGTGATAGTCAAAGTGCAATTTATTTGGTAAAGAATTTAGCTTTTCATTCAAGAACCAAACATATACAACTTAGGTACCACTTCATTAGATAGGTATTGGAGGATGGACAATTGAAGCTAGAAAATATCCATACGGATAAGAACCCTACTGATATGTTGACAAAGCCGATAACAAAGGAGAAGTTGAATCTTCATTCAGCTTTTGTTGGTCTTCAAGATTGAACTTGAAGAGGGAGAAACAAGTCAGAGATGTTTAGAGGATGTTGCTGTACAGTACATGTGCAGCTATTTATCTCTAAGTGGGAGATTGTTGAGTTATGGAGCTAAAAGCTTCACTAATAAGCTAATGTGGAGGTTGCTAGGCTTACACAGTAATTAGCATCGATCAGAACCAACTGACATCAGTTAGGGGTCAACCGACATCGGTTAGGGGTCGGTCGACATCGATCATCTTTAGACCGACACTGACTTTTGTGCATTTCCAGAATTGTTATTTTTAGAAGAACAAATTTGAGCCTTTGATTTAAGAGGTGGATCTAAAGGTGACGAATGCATGGCTCATGAACCCTAGTGTTGTAGTATACTATATAGTAGGGTTAGATCTTCATAGCATGTACAATTCAGTAGTTGAGTTGATTGTAATTGATTGAGAGAGAGAGAGAGAACTCTTGAGGGAGAATTACTGTACATCTACGATGTGTGAGGAGAGAGATTTCTTCATTATAGTTCCTTCCGAAAGAGTTTAATATAGATTGGTTGTTTCTTTTATCTCCTATTATTTGCTGTTTTTGAATACTAGTTACTTATTACTTTTAGTTTCAATTTCATGTTTAGTTGCTTATACAAAAGTAATCAATTGTACTCTAAGATCCTAACAGAGCCTTTTGCTTCTAGAAAATCTCCTCCTTAAGCTCCCACTCCTCCACAACTCTCACAGCCTGGGATTTCACTTGACCCAAAGCATTCGAGAAACCAAAATCCTAAATTTGGCAAGTAATCACATCAAGGCATGCTTGGACATTCCTCTTCATAACCTTAAAATTACCAAAACTCATCTTATTCCATCTCTTAAGCTGAAATTTAACATACTAAAGTTTATTAATAAAGATGTACATAGCAAAACCATAAGTAGGGTTGCCATCACAGCACCACTGGGCCATAAGATCATGCAAAAAAGGCTCTCGAAGCCACATAAGATGAAACTTAAAGGGAGGGTTATTTGGAGTAGTAAAATAGGCAACTAGAACTTTAATTGGCAAATGATCAGAACCCCTCCAGTCAAGAATCTCAAAACCAGTAACCAATCTGCCTCCCACCCAAAAATAGGAAATAATAAATCTATCCAACCTTTTAAAGATCACTTCCTCTCCACTCCATCTATTATTCTAAGTGAAAATCCTATTGGATGGATTAACATCAATTAAATCAAGAAAATCCACATGCTCCTAAAAAAGATCAAAAACAAAACCAAGCCAAGGCAACCCACCTCTTTTCTCCTCTAGGGTCAACATAGAATTAAAATCACTAGCTAAGATCCAAGGAAGATAAGTTACACAAGTTGTAACATACCTCAAATGAGCCCATAACCAAATTTTACCATGAATATCAATTAGGGCATAAACATTAGTAACCATAATGGTCTCACTAGTTTCTAAGGAGGAGGCAACCAAGAAAATAGTATAATGACTGGAAACCCACCAAAGTGAAGCAATCTTTCTTGAATCCCAAAAAAGAGCTAGACCCCCAGAACTCCCCTTAGAACCAATGCACTGATGATGACCAAAATACCAGATATGAGAAGCACAATGAAGCATCAAATCCACTAAAATTTTAGTCTCCTAAACACAAAAAATGTCTAGAGAATGGACAACAACCAAATCATAAATAGCCTTTTGATGGGAGGTGCTATTCAACCCCCTTACATTCCATGAGATAAAAATCATGGGGGAGATGGAGAAAAGTGAGTGTTAATGGGTTTAAAAGACCCATATTCCACCAATAAGTCTCTAGTATGCCTTATCTTCTCATGATCCTTCTTGTGACCACTTTTAGATGAGTGCTTAGACCCTCCCTTCATAATCATTCGTTATTGCACCCTGAAGGCAAGAGGAGACTCCTTGTGCCTACAAAAGACTAACACCTCCTTTGTTAAATCTACCAAAATAATATCATCATCCTCTTGCATATGATCCTTTAGAGAAACTAGATGATCATGTATATCCTATGATAAATGAATATCCAAATTTGGCCCCTGTCCTTGTCCTACTATACCACCCATACCAATAGCATCAGAAGGCATATATATTGGAATTCATTCCTCCAAGGTTGAAGAGTAAAACACCTCAAACTGATTAAAGTCCATTTCATTCTTCTTTTCCTTAAACATCCTCTTCGAACCATGCCCCTTAGATCAAGGTTTAACCGATAGAAAGCCATCTTTATCGATTTCACCCTCCAACATAGATTTCCCCTTATCCTCCCTAAGAACTTTTGGAGCTAAATATGAAGGTGAGGAACTAGAAGGAGGAGCCTTATTAATCCTAGGGCATTGATTTTGGAGATGCCCATACTCATGACAAATTTGACATCGAAAAGGTAGGGACTCATAATGCAATTGCTGAACCCAAGACATAGGAACAAGATAAATTTCTAGAGAATTTGGCAAAGGATTATTCAAATTAACCTCCACACAAATCTGAGCAAAAGAAAAAACTTTTATTTCATGGGTTTGTTGAGCAACTACAATAGGGTTACCAAGAAGAGTAGCAATCTGTTGTAAAATATCTTGTCTCCAAAACTCCGAGGGAAACCATGATAAATGGACCTATATAGGAACCCTCAACAATAATTCATCCACTATGTTAAAACCCATATGCCAGGGCTTAATAAATAAACCAACTTGATTATAAAATTAGGGTCTTCCCTCAAAAACCCAATTCCTATCAGCCATATTGAAAAAGACAACCATAAAATAACTATTTGTAGCCACCATTAGCTCCATGTCACCCTCAACCTACCACATACATCTGATCCAAGAATCTAATGTTGGCAGTGGAATACAAATCCCAAGAAATTTGTAGATTAAATCATGTCTACTTTAATAAGAGACATCATCAACCACAAATTCAAGAGAAAGAACCAGAATCAGATGATCTTGACTCCCAGGCAAACAACCATTCACTTTCTTCAGTTTAGGGATCTCCCCCACATAAAATGACTTAGATTACTAAGCCTTCAATCCTGATGAAGATCCATTATGCTACACACCACAATCAACTACCACTAGACTATAAGAAACTTGTTGCTCTACCATTCATACTCTCCTTGCCACTGTCAAAATTCAATATATCTATAATAATCTTTACTTACAAGACCTGTGTTTTTTAAGTGGTGGATTGGCTGGATGGGCGAAGGGAGGATTTTTTTTGATTTCACAAGTGGTTTGATCATAAAATAAAATGTGTTTACCCCAAAAAGTTTCTAATTAGTTGGAATAAAAAATTGGCATTTGTTAACTGTTTAATCATAACATATATTTTAAAACTTATGTTATATAATAAAATATTTTTTCCTTTCCTTAAAACTATATAAATTATACACACACACACACACACACACACACACACACACACACACACACACACACACTTTTTTATTCTTTAATTATTTTATCAAACTATTATAGACATATTTAATATATTTAATAAAAAAATCAAGATATATAAATCTCAAGGTACATATTTTAGATTTATCATAAACTATATTGATTACTCTCTTACATTATGAATTTTTGGTCGAGTGTGTTGTTTCCAAAATCAGCTTAGCTCATTTTTGGGAACAACCCCCTACGAAACTTGTCTGTTTCGTCTTTCGTCTCTCTAAGTTTGTTTTCGAGGTGAATTTTTCTCGTTCTCGTCTTGGTGTCTTTGAAAACTTCTAAAATTTGTGAAACACGTCTTCCCAAAAAGTGAAGGCCGTTACGGTCTCAAAACATTCTGAGAACCAAGTCCCCTTTTCAGACTACCTCTTCTAGAGTTAGTCTTTTCTTCCATTCCCTGTAGGGGCGGCAAATTTTTCTGCCTCTGCATTTCCCTTATTTTTGTGCAAGGGCGGCAAATTTTGCCGCCCCTGCACTTTTTCCTGCAAGGGTGGCAAATTTTGCCGCCCCTGCACCCTGACATGCAAGGGCAGAAAATCTTGCCGCCCCTACAATCGGATGAACCAAAACATGCAAGGGCGGCAAATTTTGCTGCCCTAGCAGGTCTCAGTAATCATGCACAACATTTATTACCATGCGCAGCGGGTTGTTGGGGTGGGTTTTTCACCCCATATAAGCCGATTTGAACCTCTTTTCTCTCATTGCTTCCTCCTCTCCTCCTACCTCTTGCGCTTGAGCAACCCAGCTGACGAGTCAAAGTGCATTTTGACAGATTCAACCTCATGGTGCGTGCAGTTTCTCGGGTAGGATTTGTTTTTGACATTTGTTTCATTTTCTTTCTCTTGTTTTGCTTAGTATTAGTTTTTTTTGTTTTTTGTTTTGTTTTTTTCTTTTTTTCTCTCGCTGCCTGCACGCTTCCTCTCCACCCTGCCGCGAGCGTTGTTTTCTCCCTCACGCTCACCCGTAGTTTTTGTTTCCCTCTTCCTAGCCCACGTTTAGCCCTAAGGGCAACAAAGTTCACTGCCCATGTATTCTCCTGAATAACAGTCCCCTGAAGGGGCGGCAAATTTCACCACCCTTTCTCTTCCTAACCTGTATGGGCGGTGAAATCTGCCACCCCTACTTTCTTCCTGCCCTCATTGCAGGGGCGATGAGATTTGCTACCCTGCAAACCCTCCTTGCAAGGGTGGCAAATTTCACCACCCTTACCTTTTTCCTTCTCTAGTCTGGAAGGGCGATGAAATTTGCTGCCTATACAGCTCGTCCTTGCACGGGCGGCAAATTTTGCCGCCCTTACACTCTTCTATTCTTACATGCAGGGGCGGCAAATTTTGCCGCCCATGCACCTTTCCTTCAGATTTTTCTAACTCCCAGGAATTTTTTGAGTTGTCCTTTTCTTTCCATTTTTTTTTCTCATTTTCCATTCCTTCTTCCACCTGACTTTTTTAAGTGACCTCCAGTAACCAATATCACTTAAATTTCCCTTTCCCCCTCTCATCCACTCTCCTCTAATCTGGTGATCATGACTGCAGTTCAATCAGCGAACTCCTACACATCTGCTCCCATTTGGTCGAGATCATTCCTGATGACGAAAGCGTCCCTCAAGAAGGCAAAATCAATGAAATACAAGTACCAGGGCGTCTTCCCGCTCATGTCGGTCTCTTTGAATGTCGATGACATTCGGGATACTGAAATTGGCCACGTGGACATGGCTGAATTCTTAACCCCCATAAAGGTGACAAACCCCAACACTGAGATTAAAAAGATCATCGAGAGCAACATCCACCTGGTGGCCGCCTTTTCGGTAGCAGTGCATCATACTGAATTCATCTTCCAATGCAAGCACTTCTACAACAAAGAGACCAGGTCGGTCTCAGATGCCAGCGACAACATGGTGATTTAGTTGGACCCCGAATTCATCGATAAAGTGTTCATGTGCCCTCTAGCCACTGAAGTAACTAAGATCGACTTCATGGACATGCAAGAGGAGTATGATAAAGACCCTGAGAGGGCAAAGAAGGTCATGAACTATAAGTGGTCAAAGACCTCCAGGACCAGCCTCTCCAGATGGTCACAGAACTTTCTGAAGAATGATTTTATCGAAGAAGTTGGTGACTTGATCACCCTTCTAAGCAGAGTACGGGGCCTCCCATTTTCTTCACAGTTTCATGAATGGATGTATCCATTCATCAAGATCATTCTCAAGAGAAAACAAGCCATATTTTGGGGAGAGCAGATCAACAACGCCCTCCATGAGCAGCTGACCAAGGTGCAGACCTCTCACAGGTTCTACATGACTTCATACCTTGTGTATATAGTTGTCATGATGCACAATTTTCTAGGCTTGACCACGGAGGGGGATAGAAAGACAACCCCAGTACACTCATATTACCTGCAGCTAACTCTGTAAGGATCAACCCATCACTTTAAGAGAGTAAATGATGCTTTCTTCGCCATATTTTTATGTCTCTTTGACCTATAGCTTGAGCAGAAGAGAATATTAGATGAGGCCTGGACAGTGGTCAATGATTTTGGCTACATGTTCCTTCAGTTCCCCACCTTCTACTATTTGTGGGTCGGCTTCTACCAGGGCTACCCCTACATGCTCCATAGGTTTCCTTCAGATAAGCTAGTGCTAATGGAACTTTGTCGACAATTGATTGTCGTGCATACCAAACAGATGGAGCTGAAGAGACTAGGTTTCAAGTTTTTGATCGATATTGGTAGATATTCTATTGCAACATGAGCCAAAGCCAAGGTCATGGAAACCGAAATGCAGATGGTTACTTTAAAACCATTCAAGAGATGAGAAAAATTTGACTACAGGGGAGTCAAGGAAAATATCAGGAGAAAAACCTAATTCCATGAACCCATGATTGAGGATATTTGGGTTGATCTCATAACGGTTGAGGAGATTAGAAAAATGGACTATTGCAGGCTGACACTGGAGCAGATTGAATATCTCGGGCTTGCAGAGATCCCCTCTGGTCTAGTCGATGATGGAAACATCATCAATAGCAGGTATCTGGCAGAAAAAGTTACTGGTTCCCCTCTCCCTTCAGTTTAGTGGTCTCAGAAGGAGCTGACTTCCCTGAGAAAAAGATTCGAACCAATATTGGCTAACACCAATGATTGGTTAGCAGCCAAAGGGATCACCCTGAAGGAATTTGTTACGGTATCAGAGGTTGAATACAAGGAAAAATTGAAGAGGAAAGCAGAGAACAAAACTAAAAACAAAGGTGATGTCCCTTCTCCTTCTGGGCCCCACAAGCCTAAGATCATCTTTGTATCCAAGAAACCTAAGGCCACTGAAGAGCCTGCAACGGCAACAAAAGGAACTGAGAAACAGAGCCCTCAAGCATAGGTAGCTCAGCCCATGGAGAAAGATGATCAGCTGTCAGGGCAACCTAACACTGGGCCTCTGCTCTCACAGGAACAAGCGTAGCCGAGCAAGATCGTATCTCCTTCTCCCCCTCAGTCTCCTGTGGTACCCTCTTCTCCCATCTCTTCTATCAGTGTTCCCTCTTCCAGAGCTGCTTCTCCTTCTAGGGTTGTATTTGATGATCCTCAGGGCCCTTTTGGAAGTTCCCCTTGCTCTTTTAGATCCATTCCAAGTCTATCGTCTCCTTCCTTCAACTTGCCAGCAAGCCTTGCACCCGAGCCAGAATCAGTAGTTAGTGCAGTTTCACCAGTTACTCTGACTGTAACTACTGTCACCACTAGCAGTATGGAAACTACAATAGTAACATCGGCTGAGACAACCATTGCCAATAGGTACTTCTCTCCCGCCTTGGATGTCTGCTTTCACGCCAAAAAGGAAGAAGATGGCCATCTCCCTAGATGAATTTGACTTTTGCAAAATAGTGCCGGTGAAAGCAAAGGCTCTTAAGAGGCCAAGAATCCTCTCTAAATTGGTCAAAGAAAAAGGACAATTTTTTTTGAAAATTGCCAAGCCTCCATAAGACGCAACCCTTGAGGGTTTCAAGATGAGTAGTTATTCCATCTCTCATGTTGAACTTGGCAAAGTTACTCACGAAGGTGCGAAAAGCGATCTTCAGTCGGCTATGGACATCATGGTCTAGAAATTCGATCGAGAGAAAGAAATGAAAGATTATTACAAAGCCAAATCAGAGCAGCTAACGGCAGTAATAAAAAGGTTCACTCTTCCTTCTGAAGCAACAACTCCAGAGGCCTTCTCTATGGATGACTCAGTCATTCAAAAAGTAGAAAAAACTTATTTAAAGGGAAAAGTCTTGGAGGACTATATTGAAAAAATGCATACTCAGGGAGTTTCTCTGCTTACAGAAGTTGCTAAAAGGACAGAAAAAATGAGAAAAGTAAAAGTAGAACTAGATGACTTCGTCTCCCTCATTTCTCAAGAGATCGATAGTTCAAAAAAAGATCTTAACAGATGGAAGGAAATGAAGGACCTCAAGAAAAACACCTTAATATCTATCGATGTCATCTCCAGTAAGAACTCCTATGTTGAAATCAAGGAGTCACTGATCTTTAGGATTTAGGTACTCAAAGATCTAATTGATGATCTCAAAGCTTTCAAGGAGGCTAGTGAAAAGAGTGACCTGAGCTTGTTGAATAAACTAGAAGAGCTGCCATGCAACCTGACCTCTAAGGACAATCAGTTCCTTCTGACAGAAGAAATGATTCAGAATTTCAAGGAGATGGTTCAGAGAGATTTTGAAGAAAAATCCTTCTCAATGTCTACTGTGGACAGCATTCTAGATGCTCAGTTAAATTTGGAGAATCTAAAATCTAGGTTAACTAGCCACGCTAAAGCCATCACAACATTAAAAGACGCATTGATCAGAGCCAAAATCATCTCCAAGAACATAGTTGCACTAGACAACATAGGAATTCAGGCATCTATCACTATGTTCGATGCACATATGAAGAAATCTGGCAGCAAGAATTGTATCTCTCTCTTTCTTTCTTCTTCTCTCCTTATGCACTTCTGTTTTGTGCAAAGTGCATGCAATTTTGTAAAATGTAATTACATGTAAATATTTCAAAAAAATATCTAAAAGTCAAAGATGAGTCATCTTTGATCGAGATATTTTTTGTATTTTATTATTTTCTCTTTTTGGAGGATTTTCTCCTTATATATAGTGGAGACCTCATTTTGTAAAAGATCTTAGAAAAATTAATAGCAAACACTCTACTAAAATTGAAGCAACTTTTGAGACTTTGTGCTCAAATTTGTAAATCATATTTTGTTGAATGAATGAGAAGCAGGTTATTTCAGACTTTGTGTTGAGATTGTCTGTGTTATTTAGGAAATAGTTCTTATGTCCTTTTTCCTAGTAATATCTTATTTATCTAATTTAATAAGCAAAGTGGGTGTGTTAGTATTATCTGAGGGCATTTCTGAAAGGTAGAAGATAGACTTTGTGCTACTTTTATCTTTTGAGATTCTGTTATCTTTGTAGTTTCAGGTAAAGACTTTGTGCTTTACTTCACTCTACAATTGCACTTGTCCCGAATTGGTGAAGGAGACTACGAAAGACTTTGTGCTTACGTGAGTGTTCTTGAGAACTTCGTCACTTCAGGTGATTTTCTACTCCATGTCTGATATCGTTCATGAAAGAAGAGGGATATTGTTGGCTACAGACTAGGATTTCCCCCTTTTGTTCTTTATACATTACTTTTGAAAAAAGAGAAGTAGATGCTGTGATACCACCCCGTGTGTTATTTTATGCTTAATTATATACATATATCCAACATATAAATATTTAATAGGGAACCTCCCCTTGATGAGAGGAGAGATTTGTCCCCTGCTGATGCAATAAACTTACACATCTAGCTGACTGATCTCCCTATGCTGTGGTGATATGAACTATTTTGGTCACCAGTTAGTTGGCCGACAAAATATTCACCCAATAGCTTTTTGACGACTCTGCTAGGTATTCAAATGTGCAGTTTGAAACCTCAAGTTTCAGATTGAAGTAGTCCCTACCCTTATCCATTATATAGTCTGGCAACTCCGTTCCACATCTTACCCATTATCATTATAGCCTTACCATCTCCCTCCATCTCTGTTATATTATCTGGTCTACAAAACTAGAACCACTGGAAAAAATGTGCATTTTGAGGCCTCAAGCTTCAACTTGAAGCAATTTTGGCCCCTTTTTCATTTTAAGATCTGGCAACTCCACGCTACACTAGAAGCTAGAGATCTAAGGGTGTTGTTGACCCTATATTTGAGTTGGCGCAGCAAAGTAACTTTGATCTCTTTCCTTCGTCACCTTTCCTCCAACATTCTAAGAGTTTCCCTCCTAACTCTATCAAGTCACCAAAATAAGGAAGAACTTCTTTTCCTACGGTTAACCGTGCCCTGCCAGTAAATACTCCACCAAGGTTTGTTATCTCACCATTTAATCATCTTAACATTATGGCTCAAGGCCCATGGGGTAATTCCTTTGGCCCTCTCAATTTGACTACACCTTTGCATGAACTACCTTGCAGTTCTAAGAAAAAATTTTCTAAGTTTTTTGGTGATGGAAAGGTTCATCCCGACGAGCATATTGCCACTTTCTCCATAGCATGTGGCGTGATCAGCATGGAATTCGAAGATGTAGTAGTTAGATTTTTTGTGGAAACTTTGCAAGGAGCTGCCGCGGATTGGTTCTATCACTTGCAGGCTGGGTCAGTAACTGACTGGGATACGCTCAAGTCCAAATTTGAAGCTAGGTTTAAACCTACTGAAGATGCACACACTTTGTTGGCTCAGCTAACATAGTTGAAGAAATAACCCCAGGAACCCATGAGGGATTTCATAGCTAAATTCAACAAGTTGAGAAACTAGATTCCAACTGTGGCTCAGCCCACGCCAAAAAATTTCAAGTGCTTTTTCATCAATTCGCAGCTTTCCAAAGTAAGTTTCCTGTTGAGGCGAGCTGGCTCTATGGATCTAGCTTTGGCTCAAAGTTTAGCTACTGAGATTGAAGATGATCTTATCCTGGCAGGTAAGATCAAAAAAGAACCAAGTAAAAATATATTCTCTCCATCTGCTGAAAGCTCTTCTACAGGTACTAAAGATCCTATGGTGCAAAAATTGATGAATGAACTGATAACTTTAAAGAGGCAAATGGCCCAAGGTACGTCTACTCCTACCTATCAAGATGCGCTTAAGAGAATGTTCCAAAATTAGCAATATTAGGGTAATGCTACCCGAAACCAAGGGCAATCCAATCGCCTACTTTCCCCTCCAGGGATATTAGCCATTGAAGCAACACCTGCTAATTCAGCGGTCGACTACCTGGAAGCTGAGCATGACAACTCTTTTCAACCTCAGTTAGATCAACAAGAAGATGCTAATCTCTTTAATGAGCAGGAAGAGAAATTAGCTGGTGACTCCAATATCAGTTTCTTGGATTACCAGGATGAAGTTGGAAGTAAAGGAGAGGGTTTAGATGGATCTTACGCTATTTTCACTAGATCTCAAAATCAGTCAGCTTCACAGACTGACAAAGGAAAGACAGATGAGGAATTCCAGCCAGCGGTTTCCATTGCCAAATGCGGGACTCCATTGCCTCCACAATCAAAAGATCAGGTAACCCATAAAAAAGTGAGTACTCCCAATCGCCCGATATCTTCCACTTCTGCTACTCAGACCAGTGTCACACCTGTTAAAATCCTTGATGATGGACTCTCTTCCTCTGTTGCAAGTTCTTTTCAATTATTTGATATAATTGATCATGCTAGAAAGACTAAAATTCAAATGATAGAGGTCGAATATTTGAGAGCAAACCCAGAACAGTTTGATCGATTAGCAGAATATGTAAAAAATAAAGCCATCTCTGTAGGACAAGACTCTTTAAAAGCTGTTCCCTATCTCCCTAAAGATAAATTGACCCAAAACAATCTTGTTGTGACTCCTCCTGTCGCTCCCAGGAAAATAGAACTTTTCTATGTTTCCCTACTTATAAATGGTTATAAACTGAGTAATTGTATTATAGACTCTGGAGCTTCAGACAACGTCATGCCCGCTAAGGTGGCAGATTCTCTTGGCTTGACCTTAACCAGAACCTTTGGGATATGTTTTTCCATGGAAAATAAGCAAGTTCTTCTCCTTGGTAAAATAAAAGACGCTCAATATGCCTTCGCAACTTTTTCATAGAAGCGGATAAAAATGACGGTTTTAATGGCTGATGTTCCCGCATCTTATGGCATCCTACTTGGGCAGAATTTTTGCAAGGATGTCAGAGGTGAGCTAAGTATGGACTTATCTGAAGCAAGGATCCCAGTCCAAGGTGTCATGAAGAAGTTGCTTCCTGAAAAATAAGCAAGGTACGTAGTTACCTGATCATCGGCACTGGAAGCTCAAATTTTATTTGAGTCCTCAGGCATGGGCAACTACTTCCTATCTACGGACGGAACCCATGATACATCTGATGAAATTTCTTTAAATGATAACTTGAGACTGTGTTCAGTCGATATAGCTAAAAAATTAATAAATTAAGATGAACACATGGAAGAGCCTCTTCCCCCAAATAGAAGAGTTTTCAAAGAAGATTTAACACCTAATGAGGTATGGACTTTAGAATTTGACGGCAGCTGCTCTTCTACTGGTTCGGGAGCTGGGGTTGTGTTGGTGTCTCCGCAAGGAGAGATTACTCCTTTGTCTTACAAATTGTAGTTCAATAATACCAATAACACAGCTGAGTATGAATCCCTGTTACTCAGATTATGGGCTGCCAAAGAAAGGGGCATTAGACAACTACATGCTAAAGGAGATGCTGAGTTGATAGTCTGCCAGGTGAGGAACCTCTATCAAACAAAAAATAAAAGTTGTGCCACTACCGCAATCTGGTCTGGGACCAAATTAAAATTTTTGACGCTTTCAACATCTCTGCTGTTCCAAGAGAATTCAACAACCAAGCAGATGCATTGGCTGTCTCTGCCACCCTTCTAATTTCTCACCCAAATTTTAAGGAAGATAAGTATTCTATCGAGCTGGTTTTTCGACCAAGTGTACCAGATAATGCTGGCCACTGGCAAGTGTTTAACAATAATGATCAAATCATCACCTTCTTGGAGCAAAAGGACAGTTTCAAACAACTACGTTTTGAAGGTAGTAAACCTCGAGAGTGTGGAGCAGTTCCTGAGGCCCATGCGAACACAGGTAAGGACTTTCTACAACTTAAAGGGAATAAGATTCCAAAAGGCTTGGTGTCCCTATAAAAATTGTTTGATAACCATGACAGGTTTATTAAGCAACAACGAACGGATTCAAAGTCCTCTCAAGACTTTGATCAGGTAAACTTAGGAACCAAGCGTGATTCTAAGATGGTAAATATTGGGAAATGCTGCACTCCCAAGGAAAGATTTGAGCTTGCTAGTCTACTCCACCAATACATGGATGTATTGGCCTATTCCTATGATGATTTGAAATCACTCAGGCCAAATGACATTTGCCACGACATTCTCCTGAAAGCCAACTCCGTACGTTACAAGCAGAAAACCAGGCAATATAATCCAAAAATCTCAGGTACTATTGTAACTGAGATACAAAAGATGCTGGATGCCTGGATAATTTTTCTAATCCATCACTCAACATGGATTGCCAACATAATACCTATCAAGAAGAAGAATGGCAAAATTCAAATCTGTGTAAATTTTAGTAACTTAAACCAGTTGTCTTTAAAAGATAACTACCCCCTTTCTATCATGGATCAGGGCCTGCAGATGGTAACAGGTTCAGAAATGTTATCCATGCTAGATGGTTTTTTGGGGTACAATCAAGTCAATGTCAAGAAAGAAGATCAACACAAGACAGTGTTCACCACACCTGCACATCTGATCCCATCTAGTCGAGATCATTTTTGATGATGGAAGCGTCCCCCAAGAAGGCAAAAATAATGAAATACAAGTACCAAGGCGTCTTCTCGCTCATGTCGGTCTCTTCGAATGTCGATGACATTTGGGACACTGAGATTGGCCACGTGGACATGGCTGAATTCCTAACCCACACAAAGGTGATAAACCCCAGCACTGAGATTAAAAGGATCATCAATAGTGACATCCACTTGGTGGCCACCTTTTCGGTAGCAGTGCATCATACTGAATTCATCCTCCAATGCAAGCACTTCTACAACAAAGAGACCAGGTCGGTCTCAGATGCCAACGGCAACATGGTGATTTAGTTGGACCCTGAATTCATCGATAAAGTGTTCATGTGCCCTCTAGCCACTGAAGTAACTAAGATCGACTTCATGGACGTACAAAAGGAGTATGATAAAGACCCTGAGAGGGCAAAAAAGGTCATGAACTATAAGTGGTTAAAGACCCCCAGGACCAGCCTCTCCAGATGGTCACATAACTTTTTGAAGAGTGATTTTGTCGAAGAAGTTGGTGACTTGATCACCCTTCTAAGTAGAGTATGGGGCCTCCCATCTTCTTCACAGTTCCATGAATGGATGTATCCATTCATCAAGATCAGCCTCAAGGGAAAACAAGTCATATTTTGGGGAGAACAGATCAACATTGCCCTCCATGAGCAGCTGACCAAGGTGCAGACCTCTCACAGGTTCTACATGACTTCATACCTTGTGTACATAGTTGCCGTGATGCAGAATTTTCTAGGCTTGACCATGGAGGGGGATAGAAAGACAACCCCAGTACACTCATATTACCTGCAGCTGACTCTGTAAGGATCAACCCATGACTTTAGGAGAGTAAATGACGCTTTCTTCACCATATTTTTATGTCTCTTCGACCCATAGCTTGAGCAGAAGAGAATATTAGATGAGGCCTGGACGGTGGTCAATGATTTTGGCTACATGTTCCTTCAGTTCCCCACCTTCTGCTATTTGTGGGTCAGCTTCTACCAGGGCTACCCCTACATGCTCCCCAGGTTTCCTTCAGATAAGCTAGTGCTAATGGAACTTTGCCGATAATTGATTGTCGTGCATACCAAAAAGATGGAGCTGAAGAGACCAGGTTTCAAGTTTTTGATCGATATTGGTAGATATTCTATTGCAACATGAGCCAAAGCCAAGGTCATGGAAATTGAAATGCAGATGGTTACTTTAAAACCATTCAAGAGATGAGAAAAATTTGACTACAGGGGAGTCAAAGAAAATATCAGGAGGAAAACCTAATTCCATGAACCCATGATTGAGGATATTTGGGTTGATCTCATAACGGCTGAGGAGATTAGAAAAATGGACTATTGCAGGCTGACACTAGAGCAGATTGAATATCTCAGGCTTGCAGAGATCCCCTCTGGTCTAGTCGATGATGGAAACATCATCAATAGCAGGTATCTGGCAGAAAAGGTTGCTGGTTCCCCTCTCCCTTCAGTTTAGTGGTCTCAGAAGGAGCTGACTTCTCTGAGAAAAAGATTCGAACCAATATTGGCTAACACCAATGATTGGTTAGCAGCCAAAGGGATCACCCTGAAGGAATTTATTACGGTATCAGAGGTTGAATACAAGGCAAAATTGAAGAGGAAAGCAGAGAACAAAACTAAAAACAAAGGTGATGTCCCTTCTCCTTCTAGGCCCCACAAGCCTAAGATCATCTTTGTATCCAAGAAACCTAAGGCCACTGAAGAGCTTGCAGCGACAACAAAAGGAACTGAGGAACAGAGCCCTCAGGCATAGGTAGCTCAGCCCATGGAGAAAGATGATCAGCTGTCAGGGCAACCTAGCACTGGGCCTCTGCTCTCACAAGAACAAGCGTAGCCGAGCAAGAGCGTATCTCCTTCTCCCCCTCAGTCTCCTGTGGTACCCTCTTCTCCCATCTCTTCTATCAGTGTTCCCTCTTCCAGAGCTGCTTCTCCTTCCAAGGTTGTATTTGGTGATCCTCAAGGCCCTTTTGGAAGTTCCCCTCGCTCTTCTAGATCCATTCCAAGTCTATCGTCTCCTTCCTTCAACTTGCCAGCAAGCCCTGCACCCGATCCACAATCAGTAGTTGGTGCAGTTTCACCCGTTACTCTGACTGTAACTACTGTCACCACTAGCAGTATGGAAACTGCTATAGTAACACCGGCTGAGACAACCATTGCCAATAGGTACTTCTCTCCCGCCTTGGATGTCTGCTTTCACACTAAAAAGGAAGAAGATGGCCATCTCCCCAGATGAATTTGACTTTGGCAAAATAGTGCCGATGAAAGCAAAGGCTCCTAAGAGGCCAATAATCCTCTCTAAATTGGTCGAAGAAAAAGGACAAAAATTTCTGAAAATTGCCAAGCCTCCACAGGACGCAACCCTTGAGGGTTTCAAGATGAGCAGCTATTCCATCTCTCATGTTGAACTTGGCAAAGTTACTCACGAAGGTGCGAAAAGCGATCTTCAGTCGGCTATGGACATCATGGTCTAGAAATTCGATCGAGAGAAAGAAATGAAAGATTATTACAAAGCCAAATCAGAGCAGCTAACGACAATAATAAAAAGGTTCACTCTTCCTTCTGAAGCAACAACTCCAGAGGCCTTCTCTGTGGATGACTCAGTCATTCAAAAAGTAGAAAATACTTATTTAAAGGGAAAAGTCTTGGAGGACTATATTGAAAAAATGCATACTCAGGGAGTTTCTCTGCTTACAGAAGTTGCTGAAAGGACAGGAAAAATGAGAAAAGTAAAAGCAAAACTAGATGACTTCGTCTCCCTCATTTCTCAAGAGATCGATAGTTCAGAAAAAGATCTTAGCAGATGGAAGGAAATGAAGGACCTCAATAAAAACACCTTAATATCTATCGATGTCATCTCCAGTAAGGACTCCTATGTTGAAATCAAGGAGTCACTGATCTTCAGGATTTAGGTACTCAAAGATCTAATTGATGACCTCAAAGCTTTCAAGGAGGCTAGTGAAAAGAGTGACCTGAGCCTGCTGAATAAACTAGAAGAGCTGCCATGCAACCTGACCTCTAAGGACAATCAGTTCCTTCTGACAGAAGAAATGATTTAGAATTTCAAGGAGATGGTTCGGAGAGATTTTGAAGAAAAATCCTTCTCAATGTCTAATGTGGACAGCATTCTAGATGCTCAGTTAAATTTGGAGAATCTAAAATCTAGGTTAACTAGCCACACTAAAGCCATCACAACATTAAAAGACACATTGATCAGAGCCAAAATCATCTCCAAGAACATAGTTTCACCAGACAACATAGGAATTCAGGCATCTATCACTATGTTCGATGCACATATGAGGAAATTTGGCAACAAGAATTGTATCTCTCTCTTTCTTTCTTCTTCTCTCCTTATGCACTTCTGTTTTGTGCAAAGTGCATGCAATTTTGTAAAATGTAATTACATGTAAATATTTAAAAAAAAATCTAAAAGTCAAAGATGAGTCATCTTTGACCGAGTTATTTTTTGTATTTTATTATTTTCTCTTTTTGAGGATTTTCTTCCTATATATAGTGGAGACCTCATTTTGTAAAAGATCTTAGAAAAATTAATAGCAAACACTCTACTAAAATTGAAGCAACTTTTGAGACTTTGTACTCAAATTTGTAAATCATATTTTGTTGAATGAATGAGAAGCAGGTTATTTCAGACTTTGTGTTGAGATTGTCTGTGTTATTTAGGAAATAGTTCTTATGTCCTTTTTCCTAGTAATATCTTATTTATCTAATTTAAAAAGCAAAGTGGGTGTGTTAGTATTATCTGAGGGCATTTCTGAAAGGTAGAAGATAGACTTTGTGCTACTTTTATCTTTTGAGATTCTGTTATCTTTGTAGTTTCAGGTAAAGACTTTGTGCTTTACTTCACTCTACAATTGCACTTGTCCCGAATTGGTGAAGGAGACTACGGAAGACTTTGTGCTTACGTGAGTGTTCTTGAGAACTTCGTCACTTCAGGTGATTTTCTACTCCATGTCTGATACCGTTCCTGAAAGAAGAGGGATGTTGTTGGCTGTGGACTAGGATTTCCCCCTTTTGTTCTTTATACATTACTTCTAAAAAAAGAGAAGTAGATGCTGTGATACCACCCCATGTGTTATTTTTTGCTTAATTATATACATATATCCAGCATATAAATATTTAATAGGGAACCTCCCCTTGATGAGAGGAGAGATTTGTCCCCTACTGATGCAATAAACTTACACATCTAGCTGACTAATCTCCCTATGCTGTGGTGATAGGAACTATTTTGGTCACCAGTTAGCTGGCCGACAAAATATTCACCCAACAGAGTGATGACAAATGGCCTTAATCTAAATATAACACTATGTCAGTCTTGAAAAAATATTTTTATAAAAAAATGGGCTCCAAAATCTTTTATATGCCTAGGATATCATAATTTTTCAATTTCCTTCTTAGAGGAAGATAAACTTGTCTGATGGTCAAATTTAAGGTCAAATCTCTATTATTACACTGAAATAGATGTCAAAATACTTTTAGAACTTAAGGAAATTATCTAGATCCAAACTAAGAGGTTGTAGATGAGGGTGATTACAGAGTATCTATTCAAGTGGAATAATCTAGTTAATGAGGATGTGAAATGTGAGGATGAAGCCTTCTTTCAGAAGCATTCAATGATCATCAATGTTGGTTTGAAAGGCATGGGTATGTCACACCTTAACTATAAGCATGTATTAAGAGTATGTATGGTACACTTGTAGTTAGAATAACCTTTTACCTAGTCATATGATGATTTATATATCTTCATATTATTAGTAAGGTGATGCAATCATAGTTAGGGGGTGTAATTAAGGACAACCTTAGACAATGTAACCTATAACCTATATATTTAACACAATAAAATAATTTGTCATCTTTGTCATAGAAATAAGATACAAAAGAAATAAGATACAAATGAAACAATAATGTCATTTATTTATTTCAATAGAGGATTTAAAATTTACATACACTTTCTATTTGATTAAAAACATTACAAAAAATACATAATTACTACAATCTCAAAATGAGATGTATTACAATGTATACTCCTATATCTATTATAGACATAGATCTCACTTTCTAACTCATTTTTTACAATTTTTCTAGTAGAATTATTTTTTAGTTATATCCCTTCTAATATCCTCTTTCAAGTGTAAAAGTTAGTTTATATAGATACATGTTCTGTCTACTTATATTTATGCTTTCAACTAGCTTACCTACTAATACTTCGATTATTAAATGAATAATATTGTTCTAATATTCTAAATACATTACCAAATCATTTGGTATTCTCTCTCCTATTTTTGATATTATTCATATTTAAAATTTGTTAAGTAAATGAAATATATCTTCTTTTAGTTATCAATTAACCTTTAATCATGTTATTTTATTAAAAATATAATTGAACTTTTGGCAAACCTTTTGCTACACCAAAAACTAGAGATTTGACATTGATCTTACCCCAAAGTGTCTAAATGACTATTTATGAGATATAATAAGATTTAAGTAGATGTGGAGATGTGCATTATGTTTTAAATGCTCACCCCACCTTCCAACGTTGTTTAAAGACTATATACTTACAACAAAATGAATAATGATTTTAAGATTGTGGTAGATTTATATTAAGAACCATAGCTTTGTGCCAAGTCTAATGACTTTATGCCACCCCCTGATGTCAATTCCATGTCATACGCTCACCACAAGTCTTCTTAGTGCATTGTAACATGCCTTAAAAATAAACCCAATTTCATAGTAGCACATCATCTTTAGGCTTTACGGTACTGAAAAAATGTGTAGTAACTTATAGGAGTGATTTAATGCTCCAAGAGATACACAAACTTCTAGAAGTTATCCTAGCATACCAGAACCACTAAAAATCTACGGACTATAAAATAATTTATTATTATAATCTTATTTATGTTTCATTTTTTGATGTAAGATTTCTTCCCTGCATCATACAGTTATATTATGGAGTGTTTATAACTTAAGTATTGTATATATGAAGTAGTGGTTAGTATTAGATCAACATATTATAAATTTTATTTTTATTATAAGATTTTGGAAGTTTCTCTCTTAATATGACACAATTATATATTTCTAATATTATTCTCTTTATCAATTATTTGTGTGAATAAGTTGTATTCTTTTATATTAATGCTCTTGATATTTATATTATCATACATTTCCTTGAATTTTTATATATACCTAAATAATTTCATTATAATAATCCACCACTTCAATGTTTTCATCCTCTAATATTTTACCCCATTAGAAAGTATTTAAGTAAAATCAATGTTATTTCCAACAAATATATATGTTGTGCAATGCATCTGGTATGTAGTTGTGCGAGGGTGAAAATATATTTGAACTAACACAATGGTTGATTGGTTGCATGATGAGTATGTTTTTTTCTTGGCTTTACCTATCCTCTGTATTAACAACATATATTTCATAGCAATAAGGAATATAGGTTCAAAATGTAAGAAAATGATGAAATTCAATGAAAGAATATATTAGAACCTCCCAAGACCTTCTTGACTAAATTGGACTTGATTATGTGCAATCACATACATGAAGGTAGATTAGTGGTAAATCAGATATATTTGGGCCAAACAGATAACTATGTCATAGTTGCATGGTAAATTGGGCATATATAAATACCATTTATCATTATTTTTATTCAATTGAATGTATTTATTTTATTCAATTAAAGGCCACTACTATATTAGGCCCCAATTAGGCATGATTGAATAATGTAATGCAATATGGAGAAAATTAAGAATATACAACAACATGATTTTTCATAATTTTATGATCAAATGCCATTATTTGAAAATTTTATACTATATTAAGGCACGATTGAGTGTGACTTTATTATTGTTGTTTAATTTGAGGGAGAAACCTCCTGACCAACTAGATTATTCCACTTGATAACTATCCTTATCTACAACATCTTAATGTGGGTTTGAACTTAAATTTACTCAGGTTCCAAACTAATTTCAACATTTAATTGAGCATTATGGAATAGATTTGAACTTAAATTTGACTATTATATAATTTTTTATTCTAGCTTAGAGAAGGCAATTAAAAAATTATCATATCTTGGGCATAAGATGGAGTTTCGAAGCCTTTTTTTCATGGATTTTTTTTTGATATTGATGTATTTGTGTAAGTAGATTGAGGCCATATATCATTAGTCAATATAAAATTCATAGATAAAGTAAAAGAGTCATGAAGGAAGGTTCAAAGGATGACTTTTTCACATTAATCTCTCTCCACCTTCCTCACCCATGGATGACCGCCATTAATGGGGTCTCAGTTTTTTTATCATTATTAATTTTATTTCATTTTGATTTTCTAACTTGATAAAAGTTGGTTGAGTATATTTTTTAGGTATTAGGCTTATCATAATGCTTCTAGAAGGTCTCAAGCTCTCACAATATGTTAAAAAGTTAGAGGAGTCGTGTTTTTGTTTTTGAGATTATATCTAATAAGTGTTTTCTTTTTATTTATGGAATATATTTTCTTTTTATGTATTATATTATGATACATTATTTTTATCATTTGCTACACCAATAACATTCTATTATTAATGTATAAAGAATTACCTATATTGTAAAAACTCAAATAATATTAATCAATTTGAAACTCAATCATGCAAGAATTAATACAAAAATTTTGGCATCATATTATGCTTACCAAGTGTTTTTAAAAAAAATTATATTCTCCTTTTAACTTAAATTTAACCCACTACATTCCTTTCCACCTGAGACCGATCATCAAAAGAGGATATTTTTTCTTAAGTGGTGAGACAAATAAATAAAGGGAATCAATTTGTAAGCTTGTTTGATATGGTATACGTCAAACATAGAGTCTTTGTCAATAGAAGATGGAGCCATCATGTGAGCCATAAACCACTTTGTAGTGTATGATTTGATATGAAATATCGTGTCAATAGAAAGGATAATAAAAAAACTAATCTATAATATCACGTTATCCAAGAGCCCATAGTTGAATATTAAACTATTTCTCATATTTAAATCCCATTGTTAATTATTATTATAATATCACATTGTTAAAATTTTTACCAATTTTTAAGCTTACCGGAATTAAGGCGATCTGCTTGGGCTAATCTATATGTAGAATATTATTTGCATTCAACTGTAGACATAGGAAACTTGTTTGATCATTTTTAAAATAAATGTACACATATAAACTTTGTGTATGCATTAAAGAATACCATATGCTCTGTGCCAGTATAAATCGCCATCTAAACTAAAGCTATATTTCTTCTTGTGTTTTGTAATGTGAAGCCTCCTTGGGAGCTCTATTACATAGAAAAAAGAGTGTATGTTAAAGCATTTTCTGATTTTAAAACTATGGATAGGTATCTCAACCACCTTAAAAAGTGGAAAATTGCCCTACACTCTGCTTCATGGTTCTCTGGTTTCAAGTTCTCTTAAAATTTAATAAGTTATATAATGTTTAATATATTATTATATTAATATCATATTTAATATCTATCTAATATAAAATATATTTGTAATATATATTATATCTAATATAATATTATACTTTTTAAATTATTATTGTATTATATTATATATATAATTAGTTAATTTTATATTATAATTTTTTAATTATATAATATTTTCTAGGATTATACCTTTTTTTATATTAGATATGTTAACATTTTAATATTGAATTTTAACCTATATTTTAATATAATATATTTATATACGATCTTATATATTAAGATATATAATTATATTATTACATTTTATTATATTAAATATTTTAATATTGAATTTTAAACCTATAATTTAATATTATATTAAAATATATTATTTCATATATGTATATATATTTTTAATAATTATATGTAATATTAATTTATAAAATTAGATTATAATAAAATTATAAATATTATTATTAATTAATATTACATTATATTGTAATATAATATATTATTATAATATATAATTAATATTAATGAAAAAATATATTATAATAAATTTAAAACAATACTATATTAATAATATAATAATTAACACATGAAAACATGTCACGCTAATTCTATTTATGTGATTCCATGTGGATTCGATATCTCTATAAGTTTTAAATATTTGGTTGCCTTTCTAAAAGTATTTTTTATTATCAATAGGCATGTCGTCAAATCTCACTTTTGAGCCTGCGTATTACATTCATGATTCAAAGTACGGTCCATCATAATGGGACGATAGCGATAATATTTTTGGGTGATGTGTGGGCCCCTCATCCTTCATGTAATAAATTGACATGTTTCCCTTTCTTGGAGATTATTGTTATCTCATGGCACATAAATTTCAATATGTTATGTCTATCAAGGTGCAAGTAATGCTAGAAGGAATGAATAAGTGTTTTATTTAGCATTTTAAGTTTATGATGTTGACGCCCCCTAATGATTTGAGAATTAAATCTACCAATCCTCTTTACCACTTGGGACCAATCACCAATCAACCACCTTTTCTCTCAATCGATGACTCCTCTACCATAATATTCACATGGTATCAACAACAATTCCACCTTATGCACCCATGTGGTAAGTGTTAACCAAATTTGGTCTACATACCAAAAATGTGCCTAGTCCAAAAGTCCAGTGAAAGGAACATGATCCTAATTGAAGAGTGACCCAATGTCACAAGGATCATATAGACCTCAAGTGAAGATCATATAGCTTTTACAAATATTTTAAAACATTTTAAGTAAGCTCAAAGTGTGATCTAATTGATCTTCAAGGGACATGTCTATAATTACATGTGAAGGGTCCAAGTAGTTTTTATGGTGTTTCATAGCATGAACCAGGTTACATAAGCCTTAAAAGATAATTATAACCTTAAAATATTGAGCAAAAGATGGACTGTGCAAGTTTATAGAAATAGACTGTCACCAAGACGTCATGGAGAAATGAATGGACCAACTATCTTGTGTATTTTATAAGAGATAAAGAAAGCATCACCAGTCAAGATATTGTAGTTCTAGGGAGTTTCTCATGCTAATATCATGCTCTATAAGTTTCATGGCTGCACGAGTTCTCTAGCTTGAGTTATGAAGCTTCAAAGCTGGACTTGCAGCATAAGACATTCGTGAAAACGTCAAAATAGAGCCTGAGCAAAACAAACCATTTTGAGATTAAATTTGATGGTTGTGTAAACATCAATGATTGTAATTCAAATGTCATTTGACAATAAAACATATGTCAAATTTAAGCTCATAAAATAGTCATTAGTTTTCAAATAGTGGGTCCTAGGCAGATCTAATGACACACGTTTGATCGTACATTCAGATCTAATGGTGAGTGGAGGTCAAAAGGGTCAAAAAATTTCAAAAGCAAATGTGTACATGACAAGTGTCAATAACATGTTTAATTCATAGAAGATCAATGATTAGCATTAATCGAGACAATCCGGATCTAATAGAGCAAGATGGGTCAACATGTCAATAGTCTGAGTCATGATCGACAACTAATAAGTAAATGGTGAGCCTGAGACATTTTGACAAAAGTTGATAGGGGATTCTTTGACCTGATTAAGATAAAAACAAAAGGACCACAAATTGAGCATAGTCTAGACTAAACTAGATGGATATTTTAGGATCTAACATCACCATTGAAACTCCATAGGGACAAGATAAGTCTATCAGACCTAATATAGATAAAGGGTCAATAATTTGAATGATGAAACATGTCCAAGCATTACCAACAAAGCTTCATATAGGTAAAATAGGTCTTTTGGACCAAATATAAAGATTAAAGATGGATCATTGATTACGAAGCAAAGTCAAGTAGTTTATAGGTTTTCATAAATATTATGACTGTGTGAAAACTAATGGTATGAGATTATTTTTCCATCTATAGAATGGACCTAGGTTTGAGTTGGAATGAATACAGATGTACATGTGATCATGGAGAGGTGTCTCGCCTATCGATATGGTCACATTTTTGATAAGTAGGTTCTTATGGCCACCCAAAGCACATATGGTATAATTTTGTCAATTTTTAGACATTGGTCCTCATCAGTAGATCATTAGATAATGACATGAAGTTTTAAGAAGGACACCTAGTGGATGGATAAAGAACAATGATGATTTCAATTATTTTACAGGGCCTTCTTTCTTGATAAAATTATGACTTAACATTCTTGAATTGGTACTAATCCATTAAAAGTGGTTGGCCCTTTTTCAATGTACAACTCTCTCTCTCTCTCTCTCTCTCTCTCTCTCTCTCTCTCTCTCTCTCTCCCTTTTCTATAAATACATGCTTCCAAGCCTTGAAATGGATCCCTCTTTTTGGTATGACAAAACTCTACTGAGATTTGTACAGTAACACCTTTTGATGCAATAAAGACTGGATTCCATCATTTTCTAAGCTAGATTGAAGTGTGTTCTATGAATTCATATACTATGGTTAATTGAATGTATGTTCCTTGTCTATGTCTGAGTTTCTCACCTTCATTAAATTTTTGATAGTTGTCATAAGTCATTGTAAGTGAAATTTACAATTTGTTTTTTAGCTTGAAAGTGGATATTTGCTCTCTCATGATAGTTTAATAATTGATTCATGCCTTATTATGAAATATTTATGTGAGATTGATATTATTTAGTCTTGAATGTGTCTCAGTGTGTGTTTTGTGTGAGTTTGAGTGATTAAATCATTGGTGCATCACCTCTTTTACATAATTTCATAAGTTATTGTCAAAATCTCTTTCCCTTTTTCAAGTAGGTGCTAGTTTAGGTTTAATATAGGTTATAGATCCAAAAAGAATCGATCCTTATCTAGGGGTCTGATCCATTATTAAGATACCCATAGCCTAAGATCAATCCTATATTGGACTAGATTTGAACAGGAAGATCTGAACAATCCCCTTATTCAGCTAGGGTGCAATCTAGAACACCAATAGTTTTGGTACGTCTAGTGGGACTCAACTTCTTTGGCATAATTTAATTTTAAAGATTGAGAAAAAGAAATTTCAAAAGGAGGAGACATCTACCGTTATCAAAATTTGAACATCCTTCAAGTTTTAGAGTTCATAGCATCCTTTAGACAATATTTTCATGCTAAAAGTTACAACAAGATCATCAAATAAGGTAATCCTTTTAAACACATTGAATTGCATTCTAATTCTTATAAAAGATCAAGATTCAATAATACAAGACCTTATCCTCCAATGGAATATTCAACCTCTACTCAACCTATTATTTTAGTCAAATCTATTGTCCCCATAAGCCAAATCCATTTTGCCTAAATGGTTATTAGTAATCAAGTTTTTATTCCATTTAATAGGGGTAGTCCCCTGAATTTAGCCCAATATTATGACATTCCTATGTTTGTCTTAAAAAGTATCACTTTTTTCTCAGGAAAATGGGATAAAACTAATTCTATTGAACATATCGAAGATGTTTCCAATCTATGTTCTATTCATAATGTTACTCAAGATAATGTGACTATCAGACTACTCACTACCTCCTTCAAAGGAAAAACATTGCAGTGGTATAGGAACCTCCATTTGACTTCCATTGCAACTTGGGATGAGTTAGGTGCAGCCTTAATTAGACAATTTTAAGATAAGTTTGATCATTTATCTTTGGTTGAACAATTGACTACCATACAAAGGTACCCCCATGAGTTTATGTTTGATTTTAACCTCATATTCTAAAAGACATGGACTGAGATCACTGCATTGGTTAAACCATCTCTAGAGTATGTATTTTTGTACTATCTTAAGGCCCTTAATTTTGATATAAGTGTCATGATACAATCTATGGGTGGTAATACCTTGTAAAATGCTTATGAAATTATAATAAGAGAAAAAATAGCTTAATACAAGTTTGTAAACTTGATCCAAAGGCTCTAATGCCCATATTCCCAAAATTGCAACCTGCTCCTCCTCCTTAAGTTCCACAGAAAATCTATAACCCCTATTCCATCTTCAAAAATCTAAGTTGTAGCCCCTCCTAATCAAGCTAATGATATTGGTGATCTAAAAATCATGCTACAAAATTTTGGAAATGATATTGTTCAACTCAAGAGACAATAGTACCAAGGTAGACCTTATCAATAACAAAACCAAAACACTTATCAATCTTTCAATAACCAATGACCCCCTTATCAAGGTTTTAAGGATAATAGACAATTTTATCAAAATCAAGGAGCCATAAACCAAACTAAGCCATATGCAGCTCTTGATCCTAATGTACCTTCTTGTTTAAAATCTATTGTTCCTTAAAATATCTTGATGCACGAATTAGGTTGGTAGCCTTCTAATCCAAATGACACTCAAAATCAAGCCTTGGTATCACAAGATATTACTATGCCACAAATGACATAAGAAGAGTTCTCTCTTCAAGGTGGTTAGTATCAATACATGAATATGACATTCAAAGGAGAATCTTGATGAGTTCTATGGTATCCTGATGCTATCAATGTTAATTAGTAATTGGATGATCATATTGCATTTAACCAAGTTGGTGAGACTAGCAACATAAATGGTCAAGTTACAACTCTGACTAGATCTAAAAAAAGAGCAATTGACGAAGCTCAAGATGTGAGCAATACTTCTCTTGTTCCTAAATTTATTTTAAAGAGTGTCAAGGATTAAGTTCCTATTCTTATAACATAGAAGATTCATAATGTAGAGATAATGAAGATTCCCGAAATGCCCCTAACTAGAGAACAACCAATGACTCAAAATTTACAGCCAAAGGTTGGTGGAGCCTCATTCAGAGTAATAGATAAAATGAAGAAATAAAATTTTAACATTATCATGTGGGATTACCTTACCATTCTAGGGCAAAAGGATATGCTTATTCAAGATCTTTTAGATCTTAAGGTATCGAAAGAACCAGTTAAGAAATAAGGAGCTCTCTTGGCTAATTTAGACCAACAAATCAAGCAACCTGATCAACAGGTACATAACATGATAAAGGTGGACAAAACCAATGTCAAATAAAACAAAACCCCTCCTTTCTATCTCTCTTTGATAGTTGGTGATTTCTTAGTCCATAATTGTATGGTAGATAGTGGGGCTAATATCACTGTCATACCCAAAAAATTGAAGACAAGCTTGGTCTTGTCTATAAGCCAAATACCAAAGGAGTATTGTAATTAGATGGGTCACCAAAAAAGATAGTACATATAATAAAATATCTAAAATTGACATTACATGTTTTTCCTAATGTTATTATTTAGTAAGATGAGTTGTAGTAGACTTACCTCTCTATTTTGCCATGTGTCTATCAAGAGACTTTACTTCAAAGGTTGGAGGATATTTGTCATCTGATTGGACCTATTTAATGTTAATGACCAAGTATGGTACTAAGGTAACAATATGTCATGAATCTATTGCAATATTTCATTTGGATCCATATATGCCAAGTATGGTGAACACTAATTGTGTTATCTTAGACAAGGTACTAAAAAATAGTGAGGTGGAAACTGAATCACATCTTGATGAAGTACCAGATATTTTGTTTGATGAATGAGCCTTTGATTTACATGGACATTATCCCTAAAATTTAATTGTAGAATAAGGACTTGGTGTCTATTACCTTCATGAAAATGATGCACAAATTACAACATTGATGAAAGATGATCAACCTAGTGATGGACTGTGGCAACTATATTATTATGGATGCATGAACAAAGATGGCACTGGATATGGAATGATGTTAATTTCTCCAGTCAATCAAAGATATTTTCTCTTCTCTCAAGTTTTAGCTTGGTTTTTTCAATAATGTTACTGAATATGAAGCACTAGTGCATGGTTTGCAATGGGCAAGAAATATGAAGGTCGATACCTTATAAGTTTTTGGAGATAGTCAACTAGTTATTCACCAGTTAAGGGGACTTAATATATATAAGAACCCACTAGTTATGTCATATAAGCATAGAGTATAGGACCTAGTTGAATACTTTTAATCTATCAATATTCAGTCCATATCAAGAAATAAGAGTAAGCATATAGACAGGCTAGTTGCCATTGGGTCACAATTTAGTATCCCAGATGACATAAAAAATGAAAAGATTCAATCACACATCAAGGTAGTTGTGAGACCTTATATCCCAAAAAACCATGAAAATTGGCAAGTATTTGAAGATGATATTTAGATTGTTAGGTTCTTACAAGAGGAAGCTAAATTCTCCTTAAGGAACCAAGATAAGCATTTACAATAATATGGTGACCAGATTATGCAATTAAAGACAAACAAGTTGCCTAAAGGGTTGGTCACCATTGAAAACATATTCAATAGAGATTACGAATTGATAAAATAAAAGTTTACTTTGTCAACCAAGGAAGAACACTATAAAAATGTGGAGATTGCCATTGGTAAGAGCTTAAATCTGGGCAAAGTTTGCACATCTTCAGAGAAAGAAAATTTTATTGAGTTATGTTCAAGTTTTGCAAATTTCTTTGCATGGCAGCATAATGACCTTAAAGGATTTGATACAAGTGTAACTCAATATACCATTGAGTTAGGAGATGAGACTAGGCCAGTCAAACAAAGTTAAAGGCCTATTAACCCAAAGCTTGAACCTCTGATGAGAGCTGAGCTATATAAGCTTATTGAGTCAGCTATAATATTTCTAATTAAGCACTCAACTTGGGTGGCAAACCCTGTTCCAGTATGGAAAAATAATGGTGAAATAAGACTACATGTTGACTTCTATGACTTGAACAAGGCCTCTTTTAAAGACCACTATCCATTGCCATCAATGAATTTTTTTTTATAGCCAGTTGTAGGTTCAAAAAGTTTCTCCTTATTGGATGGCTATAGTGTTTATAACCAAATTTTGGTTAAACAATAAGACCAGTTCAAAACAACCTTCACCATAAAGTGGGAGAATTTTGCATACAAAAAGATGCCTTTTGGATTATCTAATGCTGTATCCACTTTTCAAATATCCATGGACATTGCATTTTAAGTTCTCCTTAAGAAGTTCATACTTGTTTATTCGGATGATATGAAAGTGTTCTCTAATAATACAGATGAGCATATAATTCACCTCAGACAAGTGTTTGAAAGATGCAGACAATTTGGAGCATCTTTGAATCCAAAAAAATGTGTTTCCTTTTTTCATGAAGATAGGATTCTTGGACATGTAATTTCAAAAAATGGTACAAGTATAGATCTTGATAGGATAGACTCAATTCTTAAACTTTCCTTACCTAAGCACAAGAAAGCCTTGTAAAGATTTTATGCAATATCAATTTCATAAGGAGATACATTTAAAATTTTTCTACTTTAGCTAGGCCACTCACAACCATGCCAGAGAAGGGTTAGAGTTTCATCTAGTCCAAATGAGTAAGAAGTTTTAAAGAGATCAATAAAGCTATAACTAGTGATCCTACACTCCTGAACCCTAACTTCACAAAGGATTTATTCTTATATACCTATGCTAACATTGACACAATTTTAGGTTTCTCATGCAATAAAATAAAGAAACCTTAGAGTAGCCAATAGCTTTTTTCAGTCAAGGCTTTGAAGAATATGAGACAAGGTATTCTTTTGTTGAGAAACATGTAATTTTAATCATAAGGTTTTTTAAAAAGTTTAGGTACTTGTTGTCCAATAATAAGATACATTTGATGGTTTCACATCTAAGAGTCAAATATTTCCTTTTGAACAAAAATATAAATGACAAAAGAGCTGGTTGGATAACCAAGGTCATGAAATATCATATTGAGATCAGGGTCACAAAGTTGGTTAGAGGTAAAGGAGTTTGTGAACATCTATCCCAAGACTTTTAGGAGACTAATGGGATGGTTATGGTGTCAAATGATGAAGTTGCAAGTGATCAGGCCTCACCTTTTAGCTAGTTCCAAGATATGGGAAGATATCTATAGGATGGTGTTTATCCTTCTCATTTGACCCCTTAAAATAGAAGACATTTTAGATTGCAGTCAATTCTTTCTTTCTTGTTGGTAATGTGTTGTTCAAAAAGGATATTAATGTCATGTTGTTAAGATACATAGAACCAAGTCAAACATAGAGGTTACTTGAGCAGTTCCATGATGGACATGGTGGAGGACATTATTCAACAAGGATCACAACCCATAAGATAATGAGAGGTTGGTATTACTGGTCAAGTTTATTTGGTGATTTTCATACATGGTCAGGAAATGTAGACAATGTGCCATATTTGTTAGAAAAGTGAAACTTGCATCCTTACCTCTCCAACCAATTTTAGAGAATGAACACTTTATTCAATGGGGATTGGATTTTATTGGTTTCTTTACCCCCCTTCAAGCTTAGGACACAAGTGGATTCTAACTGCTATAGATTATTTTAATAGATAAACAGAGGTAGTGGAATTAAAAGAAGCTAATGAAACCAATGTTTTAGACTTCTTTGAAAGTTTTCTTACTAGATTTAGGGTCCCTTTAACTATAATTTTTGATAATGCTATGGCTTTTATAGGGTTTAAGACTAGCCAGTGGGTAGTTCAACATAATGTTTTGATTAGTACCTCATCAAACTATTATCCACAAGGCAATGGTCTCACTGATTCCACTAACAAGAATTTATTTAATATCATCATGAGGACTGTTGAAGATAATCAGAGATCATGACATCTCAAATTGAAGTCAACTTTGTGGGCTGAAAAGATCACCTTTAAGATGTCAATTGTCAATTCTCCATATAAGCTAGTATATGATAAGGAAGCAAGAATACCTATTTCTCTTAAATTCCCTGCTTTGAAATTAATGCATCAACTTGAACTTTTGGAATATGAGCTAATGAAAATAAGATATGCTGAGCTGATATAGCTAGAAGAGACAAGACATCAGTCCATATTGGCTATGGAGGCCCATCAAGTAATGATAAAGAGATCTTTTGACAAAGGAACTTCTTCAAAAATTTTCCAAGAAGGATATTTGGTCCTAAAGTGGGATGAGGAAAGAGCTAAACTAGGAAGGCATATAAAATTTGAATCTCTCTGGAGTGGTCCATACATAGTCTCCAGTTGCAAATCTCACAATGCTTTCTAACTCACAAAGATGAATGGTGAAGATCTTCCTATCTTGATCAATGGGATACATGTAAAGTAATAATATTAAGAAATCTAAGTCCCATTTACATAGTTAGTTGTTCTTGTTTTTACTCTAAGTGTTTTTCTAACATATTAGTTTCCTTTCTTTTATCCCAAATAAGTGCTTTATTACATAGTTGTTTGATAGGTTAGTTGCCTTTTATTTATTAAGTTAGTTTCCCTTTCAAGTTTGTTTCTTTCCCTATATGTTGGAATTCTTTGTCTTTGCAAGTCAAAAGGATATCTTGCAGTCATGTAAATGATCCAAGATTCATGTATCTAGTTTAAGTTCTTAAGTATGCTGCCCAACCAAGTCCCCAAAGATGTTGATCAATTTTGGTCTACATATCAAAAATGTGCCTAGTCTGAGAGTCCAGTGAAAGGAACAAGATCTTGATTTAAGAGTGACCCAATGTCACAAGAAGAAAATAGACCTCAAGTGGATATCACATAGATTTTGTAAATCTTTTGAAACACTTTAAGTAAGTTCAAAGTGTGATCTAATTGATCTTCAAGGGACAGGTCTAAAATTATAGGTGAAGGGTCTAAGCAGTTTTCATGGTGTCCAAGAGCATAAACCAGGTTGCATAAGCCTTAAAAGATCATCAGAGCCTTGAAATATTGAGCAAAAGATGAACTATGCAAGTTTAAAAAAGCAAACTGTCACCAGGATGCCATAGAGAAATGAATGGACCAACTATCTTGTACATTTTATAAGAGATAAAGAAAGTATTACCAACAAAGATATTACAACATCAAGGATTTTTTCATGTCAGGATCATGCTCTACAAGTTTCATGCTCATGCAAGTTCTCTAGTTTGACTTATAAAGATTCAGAATTGGACTTGTAGTATAAGACGTTCGTGCAAACATCAAAATAAAGATCAATCAAAATAAACTCTTTTGATATTAAATTTTATAGTTGCATGAACATCAATAAAGGTCAAGTGAATGTCATTTGATGGGAGAACAAACATCAAATTTAAGCTCATAAAATAGCCATTGGTTTTCAAATAGTGGGTTCTAGGAAGATTTAATGACACATGTTCAATTGTACATTTAGATCTAATAACGAATGGCGGTCAAGGGGTCAATGAATCTCAAAATTAAATGCATTCATGATAAGTTTCAATAGTGATTTCAACTGGCAGAAGATCAACAATCAACGTTCATCTAGATAAGCATGATCTAATGGAGTGAGATAGGTCAACATGTAAATAGTTTGAGTCATGATCGACAACCAATAAGTAAAGGGTGAGTTCAAGACATTTCTATGAAAGTAAATAGGGTATTATTTGACCTAGGCAAGATAAAAAATAGGACCATAACTTAAGTATGGTCCAGAATAAACCAAATGGACATTGTAAGATCTAACATCACCATTGAAGCTCCACAGGGACAAGATAGGTCTCTCAGACCTAATATAGATAAAGGGTCAACAATTTTAATGATGAAATAAGACCAAGTATTGCCAGTAGAGCTCTATATAGGTAAAACATGTCTTTTAGACCAAATACAGAGATTAAAGATGGACCAGTGATTGCAAAGCAAAGTCAAGCAGTTTGTAGGTTTTTATAAATATTGTATGTGAAAACCAATGGTTTGAGATCGATTTTCCATCTATATAATGGATACAGGTTTGATTTGGAATGAATACAAATGTAAATGTGATCATAGAGAGGTGTCTCACCTATCATTATGTCACATTTTTGATAAGTAGGTTCTTATGGCCACTCAAAGCATATATGACATAATTCTATCAACTCCAAGACATTGGTCCTTGTCATCAGATCATTAGATAATGACATAGATTTGTAAGAAGGACACATAGTGGATGGATAAATAATAATATAACATTTAATTATTTTACATTAGCTTCTTTCTTGATAAAATCACGACTCAACATTTTCAAATTGGTGCTAATCCATCAAAAGTGGTTGGGAATTTTACAATGCATTGCTCTCTCTCTCTCTCTCTCTCTCTCTCTCTCTCTCTCTCTCTCTCTCTCTCTCTCTCTTTCCATTTTCTATAACTATAGGGTTCCAAGCCTTGAAATGGATCCATCTTTTTGGTGTGATAAAACTCTATCGAGATTTGTACCGTAACACCTTTTGATGTAATAAAGACTGAATTCCATGATTTTCCAAGCTAGATTGAAGTCTGTCCTATGAATTCATATACTATTGTTAAGTGAATGTATGTTACTTGTCTATTTATGAGTTTATCACCTTCATGAAATGCTTGATAGTTCTCATAGGTCATTACAAGTTCAATTTATCATTTATTATTTAGCTTGAAAATGGATATCTGCCCTCTCATGCTAGTTTAAAAACTGATTCATGCCGTATTGTGAAATATTTATGTAAGATCAATATTATTTAGTATTGAATGTGTCTCATAGTGTGTCTTGTGTGATTTTGAGTGATCAAATCATTAGTGGATCACCTATTTTACATACTTTCATAAGTTATTATCATAATCTCTCTCCCTTTTCCAAGCAGGTACTAGTTTAGGTTTATTATAGGTGATAGATCCAGAAGGAAGTTGGCCTTATCTAGAGGTCTAATCCATTATTAAGATACCCATAGTCTAGGATTAGTACCATGTTGGATTAGATTTGAGTAGGAAGATCTAAACAATCCCCTTATTAAGCTAGGGTGCAATCTAGAACACCAACAATAACCACTTTGCAAAAGATTTAGTACTCAATTTAAATGTAACAAAAGCAACAAGATAGAATGCATAACCCAAATGTATTTATTCTACATCAACGACATTTCATTTTAATTCACATATTAGACATTGATCACTTCTGTAATTAAATAAAAATTAGTCAATAAAAGGTGCCACCACCATGAAAGCTATGAACCCCTTTGTAATGGGTGTAGGTTATGTAAATCCAACAAGTGCCTCAAATTTAGGGCATGTGTATGATATGATCCCTCTGGTACATATGATATCACTACCATGTCATTTTACCTCATCATCACCACCCAACTCACTTTCAAATATTTTTCCACTTGCAAGTTTTGTATGGCATTGCCCTTTATTCCATGGGTATGAGTATAATGTTTCTATATGTTCTTAACCTAGTGTAATTTCTCTAGTTGTCGATGTAATTTATCTAGGTGTCAATATATTGGTAGCATGGATGAACATAAATTACAATATAGATTGTGTAACCCCAATGTATTATCTCCATATAATTGACATTGCAACATCAATATAAGTGGAAATGGGTATATACAATCAGTATTAATATTGAAGTTGCAAACACTGATCGTTTATGCTACCAAATTCTCTATTGAATAGGTTAAATCTGAACATAACAATGTCATAATTGAATACGATTGCACTTAACATTTAATATTGTATTGAATGTCATGCAAAGCCAATATTTTATGAGATGGTTGACAATACTATGACCTATTCACCCATCCATACATGTTATCAAACTCCTCTAACTTGTCCACACCTATCATTAACCTATTTCAACTTGTCTATCTTTTATCCAAGTGTTGGCTACTTCTCAAAACATTTGGTTTGATGTTATTGCATGATAATTAGGTTCAAACTTTATATATATATATATAATATTAATATTTTTATAATATAATTATTATAATATCTATATAATTATCACATATTTATTATTATATATAAATACATATTATATTCTTATAACATAATATATATAAATATAATAATACTATATAATATCTAATCTTATTATATATTACATAATAATATATAATCATAATATATTTAAATATCATAATTATTTATATTATCTTATAAGTGAAATTGTAAGTTACATTAAAAGGATGTAATTTTATGTTTTGGTAATGTACGATTTTATAAATTAAAAGAACGTAAATCAAGAATCGTACCTTTAACCAATAAAACCCTTAAATGTGATGAAAATGCAAAATCTAATATCATGATCCATTAACACACATACTTATAATTTTTTTTTTCGTATATTAAGAATCAAAGGTCATTTGATCCAATGCCATGCTTAGGGGGTTTATGTACTCAAATTCATTTCTATTAAAAATTATTAACATCCATCGAAATGAAAACATCAAATTTGAGACACTTGTAAAGTACATTAACATTCTAAAACTTAGGCTAGTGTAAATTATGTGAGTGTTGTAATAGATGCAAGCATGGCCACATGAAATAGTATGATAGGGATTTTTGGGGCTAGGTCGACCTTAGTAGACCCACCACTATGAAAAATAAAATTTAATATACCTGGGTAATATAAGTTAACATTTTCCTTCTTTGGACAGTGGCCATTGGTAGTGTAGGTTTAATGCGTGATCTAATGATAATAAAAGAAATGAAAAGTGGCCATTTGATCAAATTTTAAATAAATCAAGTATTTAGTGCTAGCTACCTACACCCTTGGTAGCAAGGTGGCATATGTTGGCTCTATGAAACCTATAGGTGCATGCTCTGCTCCAGGAGTTTTCAAAAATTTTCTCAACTCTTATTGAAAAAAATCAATGTTTATTTTGAAACATAATGAAATTGTCAACAAACTTGTGATTTATTTTATTTATACAATCATCCTCCCTTAATTGTAGGTGATTGGGTATTTGACATTTCAAAAGAGCTATATTAGAAAAGTCTATTATTTATATCATTCCCCCTGGCCTGTTATTTCAAACTTTGCATAACTTTTTAGTTTTGTTTTCATTTTTTCCTTGGGATTTTTAGTAGATTACGTTAACCATAAGAATTTTTTGAGTGTAGTGGTTTTTGTGAAGAATTTTTTTATGTGGATGGTAAAATGTTGTAGCATGGCACATCATAGCATGAGATAATGAGCCTGCTATTCTATGCATCGACCAAACAACGATCATAAAGTTTCATGAAATGCTATGATTTTTGGCTATGTGCAAAATGGGAAAGGCCATGAAGCCCTAAAACTCTTTTAATATGGTATTTAAATGTTCACATTAGTCAGATAAAATTGGGTAGATTGCACTTTCACAACTATCTAATGACTACTTCAGCTCTCAAATTTTGATCATCTGATCCCACATTATTAAAATGAATTGCAAAAATTCTTGATGGGGAAGCTTTATAGTTGCACATGGTATCGACTATAATGAAATAGTTGTATTCAAATTTGGGTAGGTTTTTCAGTCCCATTAATTAATTATATAGATGCCTAAATTCAAAAAATTTCATCCATATAAAAACCCAACTCTAAAAGCCCAATCCAAATCTAAATGAAGTTTTGGGGCATGGTTATTTTTCTTTGTTTGGTAAATTCTGGTAAATGTTTTGAAAACTACATGATGGGTTTAGATTGCATAGAGTTGACATGCACTACGATTTTGAGTCTATTGAATTTTTGATGAATAATGTATTTAATTTTTATAACCTACATCATTGATTCACTTTGATATTCATTGTACCTTTCTGTCTTCAATTTCAAATAATTAAATAGAAATCCATGGATTATGAGAGTGTGGAGATATCAAAACCTATTAGATTTGGTAGAATATATTCAACAAGTGATCAATTGCTAATTTATATTGGGAAATAGAGCTTCATGTGTGCTAGTTAGGGGTGATCTTTAGAATTGGGGCTGATTTAAATTTGGACCTCTTCAACCAACTATGTTTCCATAAGGGAATGTATTGATACCCCCCACTGGTCAACCAATGCCAGCTGCCCCACCTCCCCAAACATCACGTTGCCTCCTCTAGGAATAATGCCAACACTTGATTGGCTGAAAATGACATATTATTTTCCTTGTCTCTTATGAGAGCAATCTGGGGGTTTCACCCTACTATATAAGCCTTTGACTAACTAATAATGACAAGATCAATGTCATCAACCCCTACAAATTATGCTTAATTTTTTTTGCCATCCCCAGGCCTTAAAACAATTAATCATGTGGTCACACGAGGGACTATGGGCTAAACCATGATGTGCCTTACAAATATATGGCACTTCTATATATTTATTGGGCCGTATGTGCCAAATGACCCTATAAATAACATTTATTTAAAAATTCACCACAGGAACTAGATGGTCCCTAAAATTGTAAAACAAAATCCTATAAGGTTAGAAAAGAATATATTTTAGTCTAAATATTTATTTAGAAATATAAACCTTATATATTATATGCATTTATTATTGAAAATTTATGTATTTTATAAAGGTATTTGAGGCCATTCAGAACCTACAACTTTAAAAATTCACAAAATTATACAGTGGTTTGAAAAATGACTCCACAAAAAGCTACACAATTGTGGCAGAACCCATTATTCATTAAAATTATTTTTGGAAGAGTTAGGTGAGTTATAATTATATTAAAAAATGAGAAAATAAAACTAGCTATTTAGGGATTTAAAACTATTTCAATCACTTAAAGGGAAGAATTCATTCTTTTCTTTCCACTATTATATTGTAACTAACAATATAAAATATAATACATAATATTTCCAATTCAAATAATGCATTGAAATAATAAATTCCATATATTTACATTTTATACCCTTTCAACAAGGGTATTAGGAGTGTCACAATGCTTCACAAGTTTAATAAATTAAATTTCTCTTTCTTTCTTGACACTTCTAAACTTAAATAATTACATTTTCATGGCTTCCAATAACCAATCAGAAATTATGAAAAAAATAGATGAAGAAAATGAGAACTAGTCTTCAAGCTCCATACTCTAAATTAACCTACAATATTAAAATAAGGAGTGGCTCACCTCCGAATCATTAATACCATCATTGGGTGATTTCTCTAGGCATCTACCAAGTGAAGGAGTCCCAACTCTTAGCATAGGTAGTACTAACAAGGTTTGAGGCAAGGTAAAGTGTGGGTATGTGAAAGTCACAAACATTTATAGTTAGCTCAAATTATCAACATTAACTATAAGCTAGGGCTTCTTACTACCATCCAATCAAGAAGCACATGAAACCATTTCAAGAAACACATAAATTCAAAACACTTGAAACACATTGAAGTGGAAATAGATCAAAATATATGACAAGAATTTTTAATCACCCACATGGACAAGAATTGATACTCTCCACTCAATGGGTTGGGATAAGGAAGAATTTGGGATGTCTTCCCTTGAAAAAAAATAACCTCTCATTGTTGTGGAATAACTTTTAAAAAATTTGGTATAACTATTTCCCATCCCCATGAAAAATAGTCACATAGGAGGACTTTTGAACTCTTTTTACATTCCTGAACCCTATTAAATAGGCACATAACATACATACAAGATAAGACCATTTGGGAAGCATAAAATATAATTTTAAAATAATAAAAATGATGTCAATAATTAAAATAGGTTGTATTTTACATCTTAAAGATTTTAGTGGGAAAAATAAAAAATAGTGGATAAATTCCCAACCATGGAAAATAAAAAATTACAAATGGGCAAGCCATATGTCTTGAAAAACCTTTGAAAATATCAAATAAATAAGGGAACATTTATTTAAAGAATTTAAAACAAAAATGTATTCCAAGGTGTAGTGAGGTAGCCTACCTTGGTTCCTCCACTTAAGCATAACTAAATCTATTTTAACTATGCCTTACTCTAAGAAACCTCTTCTACTTCAAGCTCCTTCTTCACCTTATAATTTAAACTCTCCTCTAAAATTTAAAAAATGGATAGAAAAGGTTCCTACAAGGAAGGATTTCCTTTCTTTTATAGGGAAAACACTTATCTCCTTCACCAATGGAAAGGTGACATTTGTCCCTTCCCATTCCTTGGTCCTTCCTCCAAAAATCTTCTTATGCACCTCGTACAAACCCATACCCTACTATTACAAAGCATGAGGATAGTCATGGATATCTAATGCTTAATATATGTCTCTTCTTATGCCATAAAGGAAGCCTCTTCCTTCATATGTCATAAAACATTCCAAAGGTTGTCTTAACATCTCATTTAAGACACCTAAAATGGTCCTATTCCTACCTCTTGGTCAAAAGGCTCTAAATTCACCTCAAAATACCTATTTTTACTTTATACAACCTTTTAAACTTGTTTATTTTTCTATCCAAGTTTTGGAAAGTGGTAACTCAAGTTGACTCCCTATTTATCCTTTTTACTCACTATAAGATTAAAATACTCTTAAATCATGGGTAAAGGGGTTGTGAATAGTGATAGTATATCTTAGGAGTAAATTCCAAAGTTTAAAACTAATTAATATAACAAAACTAGGAGTAAATTTTAATCAAAGGGTGCCATACAGGACCCCACACATCTAATATAAGTGGATCACCAATGCTTAGTCTAGTCCTAATGGCATCACATGCCCTCATATATTTTTTCTCATCATTTCATAGGTTAGATTTTTATACCATAGAATAGTCAAAGAAATTGAATGTAAAAGTGTCAAGTAAAATACATTAACATCCATCAATACATAATGCATGTATAAAAGCATCTAAAATCCACAACATCTAAATATCTCAATGATGTAATATCATGGTGTCAAAGTTCAAACACTCATACACTTGATAACATGGTAAGTATTTTTTAGTTATAATAGTAAGATTACACAAAAGTACATATCAATGCACAGAATGAAATCATTTAGATCTACTAGGAACATTATTTAAAACTAGTATATGAATAATAATAATGTAAAAAAAATAACAAAATAATATATGTAAATATCCACTACCCAAGTAACATAATATCACAAATAATAATAATTTACCTCAAATAATAAATACTTCGTGACATTAAGGAAAATTAAAAATAGTAGAAGGTCCAAAAATAGAACTAGAAAATTGAGCCTCACATCCCCCTCCCCTTATGCAAATTTCCTCTTAAAAGTCAATGAAATAGGCGGGGATACTGAACCCTAAAAGGTGATGCATCCTCCCAAGTGGAAATTGTCTCATCATATTGATCCCACTAGACCTTGACTTGGTCCAATTATCGACCTATAAGGTTTAGCACCTTATGTATTGAAATTTGTATGTGATTTAAAGATATACTTTTATCCATCTATACCTACAATTCTATCTAATCTAAGACATGGGTAGTGTCAAGTATATATCAATGTAAGACAAAAATAAGGACCACATTATGAATACTTGATATGCTATGTGGAAAGGCTAGATGATATGTTATAGGGTTGATTGTCTCCAATATCTTAAAGGTCCTAATAAAATGAGGTGCCAACTTAGAACATTTCCCATAATATATAGGGATCATATTGAGACTTAGTATCAAAAACACATTTTCATCCACTTTGAAGTATTGATAAATTCACTTCACATTGGTGTACTTATTTTACCCATCTTTTGATTCTTGAATGAGCTATTGAATATAAACTACATGCCTTTCCATGTCCTGTAACATGGTAGGATCAATGCAAAATCTATCCTTAATGTGATTCCAACTCAAAGGGGTATTGGATCTACCATATAACACATTTTATGGTGCCATGTATATTGAATTATGGTAGCTATTGTTATATGTAAATTCCAATAGGTATAAATAGTCCTTCCAATAGGACTATTGATACATGAAGTACATGTAAAAAATGTATTATAAAATTGGATTGAATCACTCTATCTATCCGTATATTTTAGGATGGTAGGAAGTATGAAATTGAGCCAAGTTTCCAATGCCTCATGTAGAATGGTAATAAATTTGGATGTGTAAACAACATTTAATCATAGATATTTTTACATGGAATCTCATGCAATCAAACTATGTCATCTAATAAAACCCTTGTCACTGATGTGGAATTATAAGTGGTATTCATTAGAGAAAAGTGATATACCTTACCAACCTATCTAGAGTCACCATGATCATGTGATGATGGTAGGATGAGGTATGTAGTCCAATAATTAAGTTCATGGAGATGGTGTTCCACTTCCATTTCAAAATATCATAGGGGTATAACAACCCTATAGGACATTGATGATCGACCTTGACCATTTAGAACTCAAGGCATTGAACTACAAAGTCTATAATGTCATGTTGTGAACTAACCCAATAATGTAACTGACTTATCCCTACATGCATCTTATTCACTTTGGGGTGTGCTTAGAAATGGGCTTGATGAAACTATAACAATATCAACATACACAACTCACCTGATGTAGGCATATAAAAGAGGTCTTGTGATATAAAATACCACTTGACTCAAGTGTGAAGCCCACATAATTTCCTTTTAGGGCTCGTTATGAATCTAACATATATTTCATTTCCTCGTAGAAAATTTCCTTAGGAAGATGCTCAAGGATTTTGATTCAAAAATATATGTGTAGTCTCATTTTCACTAACTCATGATATCTCCTAGTCAAATAATATACAACCACATTCTATTTTCCCTTAGTTTACAAGTTCTCACAATTGTATTCACATTAAATATACATGCAACATTGTTGATGGGAGTTAAGGTTGGGCTAAGTTAAAATGTGTTTTTATCTTAATTGATATGTCCTTAACATAAAGTGATAAAAAATAAATACGTATCACCATATCAAACAAGTGTGTATTATATATGGAAAATCAAGGTCATGTATCAGATATCTCAGCTCATATTCTTTTAGTTTGATATACTAATAGATAATAACTCTATCCTCTTGTATGGGGATGGATCCTAACCTTGTGAAGGAAGCATTAATGCAAATGTATAACTCTCCAAGTGGAATAGGTACCACAAAAATAGATGTACTAGTGAGGCACTCCTTCAAAAACTAGAATCCGTACTTATGCTTGTCTATATAGTGAAACTTATATCCTTTCCTTTAAATTGAAGTGATGGGGTTCACACCACAATAATTTTTATCAATAAAGAAACAATATTATATTTCCAAACCCATGAATATTAATACCTTTGTGACATTCGTGGGTGTTGGAAAATCCATAATAGTATGGATCTTAGAGGGGTTTATTGATATCCCCTTCCCATAAACAATGTGACCATAATATTTCACCTCTAACTTTACAATAACACACTTCCCCAAGTTTCCATAATTTTTTTTCTCTCATAGTAATTTTTATAGCTAAAAATTTAGAAATCTAAACTAGGAAATCAATACGTAAATCCTATTCTAAATCTAAACTAGAACTTCAAATTGAGCAACATAATGAATGAAAACTAAAAAAATAAGTACTTACAAAACCATGTATAATACATCACTTTATACATTGTGAAAACATGTGATTTAATCTTGATTCATTAGATGTGGGTGCTCAATTTTTTATCCAAACAAACGTGAATTTGGTAGTATATGGGTGAAAATAGCTTGGATTCTCAATAGATGCATAGGAATAATTTAGTAGATATTTTATAGTTTGAAGGTGGATGATAAAAATAGAAAATGACACTTCCGTTTATAGGATTTCAAGTGAAAATATGGATGGTCGGGATAAATCTGAATTTATTTGATAATTATCATTATTAATGATTATATTTGAGTCCTCATATCAATGGATGATAACTAATTTCCATGTGTGTGATAGAGAAGAAAAAAGTTAGTTGGTAGTTGAAAATGTCTTAGGAGTGAGTCAAAGTAGTTGGATGACTACCAAGGTAGTTTAAATTTTCAAATGGTGACTCAACAATTGGTTGAGAAAGTTAAGGAGTTGGTTGGATGACTCAACACTTGGTTGAGAGAAGTGTGGAAGATGTTTAGATGAGGTGGAAATTTTGGATTTTAATTAGTTTTTGGAGAATTATGTGTGAATGATAGATTAATTAATAAATTATTTAAAAATTAGAGGGAAATTATATTAGTGGGGAATTCAAAATTTAGATGGTGAGAGGATTAGTGTGTCATTTATAATTAGAGTTAATTATAACATTAAATTGGCAAAAATTAGGTTACTAAATTTTCCCCTCTTTAAAATGGTGTTGCAACTAGTGGAATCGATGTCATTTCAAAGAATAATGAAAAAGTAGAGTGAAAATAGGTGTAGAATAATTATGCTTTAAGTGAATTTAAATGAGTGAATGATGCCCCCTCAAGTGTTTGTGGAGGAAAAATGGGTGTAGACAAATGCTCAAAATGAAATAAGGGAGATATATGGCGAGGATAAATGATTGAATGAATACTACTAATAACAAAATTACTAGCCTTTATAAAACTCTTGCATGATATGAAGTATGTGTAAAATAATTTACCCCAAGTGGATGATTGCTAGGGAGAAAATTTATAAAAAAATAAGATTTCCCATTTTGAACTGCACGCTTGGATTATGCCCCATGAAGCCTGTTTATAGTAGAAAATATGGGAACGGTATATCCTGATGGTAAGCTATGGGCCAAAAAATAAGATATACATATTTTGTGATGTTTGGTATAATTTTTACAAGTTTAATTTGAAAATTGTAATAAAGATTTAGAGTATATTGATTAATTAGCAATAAAAATTGTGGATATAATGGGTTTAAATGAGAGTGAAAAACATGAATGGGGATGGGGGGGGAAATGTGAATGGGTGGGGTAAATATATAGGGGTGGGAGGAGGGGTAATTTAGAAATCATTTTTTAAAATTAATTTGTTTAAGTAAATTTTTAGCACCTAGATTGGATTTTTTTGTTGTAGAGTGTGAAGAATAGATTATATACTAACGAAAAGACATTGAGCAAGAGAGTCTAGGCACCGACAACCAAAAAGGAGTGCGGATGAGGTAAGTAACATTTTTGTTTTTGAGTTAGTAATTTTTTGGAATTAAATGCCTATGAAAAGTAGTGAAAAAAAAATTTCATTGAGGAAATGCTAGTTTTAGATTCATTTTTAGTGAATTTGTTAAGGTGAATAACATATTTGTCAATGGTTGTTTTGATTTGATGAAAATGGAGAAATCACCATTCACTGAGTTAAATTCATTTAAATTCAAGGTGAATTCATTTAATCCTAAGGAGAATTCATCTTGACATGTATCAAATTATATAAGAAACGAATTCATCATGGGTTGAGGTGAATTTGTATAGAGACAAGGCAAATTTATTATTACATGTAATGAATTCATTCAAGGGGAGTAAATAGGTATAAAATACAAGAGTTGATAAAATAAAGTGTTGATGGAATTGTTTTCAAGTTAAATTGAATGTGTTAGAGATAGACATGAAGTAGAAAAAAATAACATAGTGTCTTGTTGATTTGTGTAGGAGAGATTATCCATACTTCCCACTTGGGAGAGGTGATCAAGACTACTATCACTGATGACATGGTTTACTAATTATGAGGTACATGTGTTGAAGGATTTGGGTTTATCTTAAATTATGGATATTCCATGGATATGTATTGATAAGGATTTTTTGATAGCATTAACATAGTGTTGACACTTAGAGAACATCACATTCCACCTATTGACAGGTGAGATGATTGTTATGTTGGAGGATATTTTACATCCATATGTAGGGTACGAAGGTGTATTACCAGGAGACATATAATTTTGTGTCATTGTATAGGGTATTTTTAAAGGACACCATTCTTGTGGTTGGATTAGGGATTGATATAGATGCATGCATGACACTAGAGGAGACAAATAAATTAACTCTAATTTTGATGGCTCTTATTAGTGTCATATTGTTACATGACAAGAGTGGGAGACTATTTATGTCAAGTTTATTGGATGTGGTTGGTGTAGACACCTAAAACTAGCCATAATTGGATTTTGATGGGACTTCAAATTGATTCCTACCAACCATTGAAAATTAAGCTTAGGAGTCACTAAACATCCCAAATTTGCTTGTACATCATTCATCAAAGCTTTGAATCATGTCGAGGCATCCATAATTGGGGTATTATCTCATATACAATAATAACCTCTCATATATTCATCCCTAATCATCCTATGGCATCATAACAATCAATTTAGCCTATGAACCTATTAAGTGGGGTACTTACACACTTAAATCAAATCTTGGAAATGATAAAAGGCTAATCAAAATTAATTAACAAGTTAAACATAATTAAATGCCTAATTTAATTATTCATTTAAAATTCATGAATATATAAAAAAAGAAATTAAAAAGCTCAAAATATTCTCACCTTTCATGATTGTCTTTATGAGTTATCAAGCTCTTTGAAAATATCCAAAAATATCTATTTTGGAGAGCCATGCCTAGTAATTACAAATCATAATTACTTGACAACTATTAACTCTAATAGGGTTAAATTTGACTCATCTAGGTTTAGTTTTAACCCATTACAAGACTTAACTCAACCCTAACTCACCTTGGGTGAGAGTTAATTCCTAAAGCTATAAATTTAAAGCCTTGCCTATTGAATCCATAAGCTATTTTGGTGAAAAGTTATCATGCACAAATGACTTAAAAGCTTTGATAAGAGTAGTGTTATTATGCCTAAATGCATATCAAGTAAGGTTATAATTCCAAAATCTTAAGCCAAGCCACATCACAAACCAAAGTGACAAGGATAGAAGGAGCTACCCAACCTCTATTGCCAAAGACTTCTGGAAGCACAAGCCGAGTAAGCCACTAAACAATGTATTTGGAGCTCCTAAGAAAGGTAAAGGACTTGCATCTTTTATGTTTTTATTGTGATTTCATTTTGGTGTTTTTTATTAAGCTCTCCTTAAGTTCTAGGCTAGGAGTGTAAGTGTTAGTGTGTTTTCTTGAGTTTTTATTTCTTGAACTAACACTATACTAACCTCCCTTCTTGGATTCCTATGATCACAGCTGGGAATATGGTTGATATTATGACATTATTTACATGAGGGTAATGGTACTTACCTACTTATACCGATACCTACATCATGTAGTGTACACAAGAGGAGCCAACATGGGATCATCCACATTTTTGTAGGTGTGGGCATGAGAGCATATAGTAGTGGAAAGACCAATAGGTCATTTGAGGGGTAGAGGGACGAAAGATACTTTTATATATAGGTGGAATATGATTATAAGAGTATAGAGGACACACTTAGAAGATATGGAGTACTACAAGAGGGTGTTTTATCAGATTGGACCATAAGAGGTCACATGGAGGTTATATAGGGAGGTAGACACATAGTGGAGGTAGGATGAGTTGTACATGGATTATATGATGACACTTTGTTACATTATAGGGACACATGAGTATGTTATTAAATGGTATAATATATATAGGATTAATAGATAGTTTAGGGTTTGATATTATGTTAATGCAGAACCATATGTATTTACACAAGTTGTGTAGGATAGATGATAGTTGGGGCCACATATTGACTAGAGAGTGGCTGAGCATAGCTAGATATAGATACAGATAATCACATTCTAGTCTATGAAAAATGTCATAGGTCTAGACATTATATATGTTTAAACATGTGGGAATAAAAAAGATCATTAAGGTTGAAAAATCCATATTTACCACCTAGGACATGGAGGTAGAGATTGCATGCTATTTTTAGGTCACATCCACAAAAGAGGGGATTAAGGACTAGGATTATGAGAGATTCACCAACACAAGGTGTTAGAGGTTATACAAAAGATAAGAATGGTGGTCAAAGATAAGACACTAATATGAGAGAGGTTGGAGGTGACTGTGGACTTTATACAAAGATGGAAAAGGCCAGAGATGATGGAGGAGGAGGAGATGCTCCATTAGTTGTGATTGATTGTGATGAGGAGAGAGGTGGAAGGATGCATGGATGCATATAGTGTTGGATATTCATACAGGGGAGGTAATGATGTAAGACCACCTAGGTTAAAATTATCTATAAATGATGAGGCCTTGATCTAATAATTACATTAGGAGATTAGGGATAGAGATATTGAGATAGTAGACTTACAAGGAAATTGAGTTGGGAGGGATGGATAGGTTGATATTAGGTCAATGAAGATTATCATATTACATTTTTAAGTAGATAGGTTACAATCATAGGTGGAAAAGAGGACTAAAAATACAAGTATTAGAGAGGAAGGATTAGATACTTGTGATATGTGTACACAAACTCCATATTATGTAAGCTTAGTACATAGGTATAGACGAGAGTGAGATACCCTATGAATAGAGCTACAAAGAGTGAAAGAGTTATTGACTGGACTTAGGTAGATATAAGCATTATTATATGTGATGAGGGATTTGGAGTAGGTGATTTATTAAATGAGCCTCTATGAGTAAGCAATGCCACTAGAGTAGAGAGCACCATCATTTAGAGAGTATTCTAAGAGGAGATCTACATCAAACGTGATATTATAGATAGTGGTCTTTGAGTGATCTATGGGGTACTCTTTTTAGTGTGTTATGGGTCCTCCCATGAGTACACCACAATATAATCATCCAAGATCACCCATAGATGCCCTGTTTGAGGCCCATGGAGAGAGTTAGGGATAATTAATGGATACATACATACATACACACATATATATATATAATACATACATACATGGCTCATTTGGGTATTTGATTATGTAATGGGTTTATTTATGGATATGTTTTATGAGTTAAGCATGTTTAATTTAGATTAAACATCTTAGATGTATATATAGATAAATGTGAGTATAGATGAAATTATCTTTCCTGTATTTAATATTTTGACAAATGTTATTTTTTTAAACATTAAGATGGATAAAATAAATGTGAAAATGTATGTATGAAAGTAAGATGTTTTAATTGCTACTTGTTATTTTATTTTCTTGGAGTTCGACAATATTTCCAACATTTTATTCCATCATGAAATGAGCACCCTTTATTTTTTAATGTTGCATAAAACAATATACACCAATTATTTAGAAACATCATGATGTCTCATTGCATTATATGTATATGGATTTTTAGTCTTTAGAGTCAAAAGTGTAAAAATTAGTGCATCATGATATGGAATATCATAATAACACCCTTTATAGTACACATAGTGATCTAGAATAAAAAAAGCAATAATGAAAATAAGATAAAAAAACATTTGCAACAATATAATTAGCTAAGCAAATCAAACAAGAAAAGTAAACAAACAATTATACAAGAAAATAAATAAAACATAGATTTGAAAAAATAAGAAAAGAAAGTAAAGAAGATAAAAAAGCAAGTAAAATATATTTTGGATGTCCTTCGTGAGAGGTATAGCCTTTTGGAATTTGAGATCTTTGACAATGTTGATTATTCAATGAGTAACTTGCGTAAAGGGTAAATAAGGTATGTTACTAAGGGCAAGGGTTTTTTGAATATTTTTATACTTTTTTTGGGTGATGGTGGTGGCCGAGATGACCCTAGATACCCCATGTATCCAAGTGATTCCTACATAGTCTGTGTGAACATCAGGGTGATGTAGTTCTCCTAATGAGAGAAGCATTGGAAAGTGATGATATTAGGCATGGTGGTGATGACTAGATGAAGTGTACCCACCTAAGAAAAGATGACTGAGTGATGGGGTTTTATTATGGATGAGGGTTGTTGTGTTGGATGGATGAATTATTTATCTAAAGACTATATACAATATTTTACCAAAACATGAGCAAAGTTGTATCCACAAAACTACAAAGATCAAACCATTCACTAACATGTCATAAGTGACTGGAAATATGGGTTATATATGAATGACTAATGGATGTATGGAGAATTCTATGGGATTCCCCAAAGTAACTATGGTGTATATAGATAATGGTTTGCACATGACACCAAAAATAGGTTTTCACCATGTTACTTGGCCAAAGTGTCATAAGAATGGTTCACTTTTGGAAAATTATTTATCTTTATTTTTTTAAATTTTTTCTACATATATATAGTAGCACTAGAGCCATTTAGGCATGGAAACATTTGATGTGCATTATTTTGATGTGTTCATAAATATATTTTCCTTATTATATATCCAATTTATAAGCACCCAATCCATATGGATTTGGCAGTGAATATGTATGGACCCAACCGGTTAGGTTCAAACTTGAATTTATTTTTTAGGATCAACATTGACATTTTTCTGATTTTTCTTTAGAACAAGATATCCAATTTCCAACTCTTTATCTCTGATTTTATTTTTGTAACCATGGTAGAGATGATTTTGATAGGATTAAAAATGGTTAAGGTTATTAAGATGTTTCTGATCTAATACATCGAGTTCATGTAGCTGTGACATGTTATATGATTCATCATCATCTAGATTTTGTATAGAGATATGTAATGATATAAAAAAAATTGCAATGGGGAGGATAGAATCAATAACATAAACAAGGGAATACGGGGTTGCCTCATAGGCATGAAAATACTAGTATGTTAAGCCCAGAAATAAGGGTTAATTTATAGGTGCTAATCATGGCCAATATCATTGACAATGTGTTTAAGGATTTTGAGGATATTTTTTTGGGATGCCCCTAATTAATTGTTTCCTTAAGGATAGTATGGTGTAGACCATTCGTGTTCGATATGATATGCTTGGAAAAGGGATTTGATGTCTTTATTTTTGAAATATTTTCCATTATCAGATATAATGGAAGAAGGAATACCGTGACATAAAATTATATGGTTTAAGATGAACTTGGAAATATGTTTTCTAGTTACATACGTTAAAGGCATGGCCTCCACCCACTTGGTGAAATATTCATTTTTGGTAGTGATGTGCTTGTGGCCATCCAAATAATTAGGATTGATTTTTCCAATGAGGTTTAACCCCTATGTGGATAATGACCATGGCATGGTATTTGGTTGTAAATCTTGTGATGGACTATGGATTAGGTCCCCATGTTTTTGGCATGAGACACATTTTTTGACACATAGACACGAATCAGTTTTCATCATTGGTTAGTAATACCCAATTCTTAGAATATCTTTGGTAAGGGTCATGCCTCTAGTATGAGTACCATAAATACTATCGTGACTTATTTAATGACTAAGGTAGACTTTTCAAAGTTTAAAGATCACACTAAAGTTCCATCATAACCCATGAAGTATAATGCGTTTCCAAGGATGGTAAAGCAAGAAACTTGCTAGATGAAGGATTTCTTGTTATTATAGGATAAGTTATGAGGGATCACATTATCTTGAAATTATGTATATATATAATAGTACCAAGGATAAGTAGGACCAATAGCCTCATAAACCATTTAAAATTAAAAAACATCGTATGCTAGATACAATAATTACTTAATAAATAATTGACTATGACTGTCTTTTGGATGCATGTCGAGGAGTGAACCAATTGTATCCATAACATATACTACTTTATTGTTGACCTGATGAACTTGTTCAAATTGGATAGATTAAAAATGCTATTTAAGACTATCTACCATCCATTTATAAGGAATTATCTTATCATCTTTATCTTGATATTCATCTTTAGCTTGATATTCATCATTTAGTTAGTTGATAATAAGTTTGGAATCCATTGAAACTAGGAGATAGTGGATTCCCCATTAAAGTGCAAGTTTAAGACCGAAAATAAGAGATTCATATTTTGCTATGTTATTTGTTTAAGAGATTCCTATCCTAAATGTGTTCATAATGAGATCACCTTGTGGAGGGATAAGTAAGATACCAAAATTTGATCCATGATTTGTGAAAGACCCATCAAAGTATAATTTCCATTCTAACAATTCATTTAAGGACATGATAGCTTCATCTATAAAATCTAGGATTAGAGGTTTGATATCCATCAATGGTGATTTTGCTGAGGTGTCTACTAGTAATTATCCTTTGATAGATTTTTGGTTGACATAATCTATATAAAAATCACTTAGAATCATGGCACACTAATCCATTCTCCCTATTAGAGCTTATTTGTAAAGGAGATACTTAAGTGGATCAATTTTGGCAATGATTTTAGCTTGATTATTGAGCATGCAATGACAAAGTTTTTGGAAAGCAAAAAAACCTTGAGACACACCTTATTTATGTTAGAATAATTTAGTTCATATTATATCAAGGTTCTACTAAGATAATATACTACTCTTTCTATTCCATGTTCATCATGTTGTGCTAACAATTCCCTCAATGCATACTGTGTTATTGAAATTTAAAATAAAAGCGATTTCCCTAAAATTGGTGGCTTTAGGATTGGTGGATTCACTAGATAATTTTTAAGATTTGTAAATGCTAGTGAAAAGATATATTATTTTTAAGAAGAAATGTGAAAGGATGACATATGTATCCAAGTTATGATATAAAAATTTAAATTGATTGAATCTTACCTTAAAAACTACATTTTATTTTGAGATTTGAAGGTGGAGACATTTTTGTGATAACAATAACCTTCCAGGATCCACTTCTATACCTTGTTGTGATATAATAAAGCCCAAAAGCTTACCTAAAGTAATGCCAAATACACATTTATCCATATTGAGATGAACCTTGTATTTTCTCAACCATTCAAAATTCTTGTGTAGCACCATAGAATTATCTACTATAGTTTTAAACTTTTCAAATATATCATCTACATAGTCTTCAATGATATCATGAAAGATAACTATCATTGCATGCTAATAGTCACACCAACATTATCGATGCCAAATAAATTACTTTATAGCAAAACATGCCCTAAGGTGTGATAAATTATATCTTATGTTGGTCTTCAATAACTATTTGGATTTTATTATACCTTGAAAAACTAGCCATTAGGGACAACATCTCATGACCTGCTGTAGAATCAATAATCATGTTTATGTTTGGTAAAGGAGAGTCATATTTTGAACATGATTTATTGATATCTCTGATTTAGTGCATAATTTGATCCCTATTAGTTTCTTAGTGACTAGTATTATGTTTTATATCCACTATGAGTAGTCTATTGGTCGTATGAAGCCAACCTCTAACTAATTTTGTAATTCTTCCATCATGAGTAAGGCCACCTTTGGATGTATTTTTATGATATTTTGTTTGACTGGTTTTGCATCTTTATGTACAACAAGGTAATGAAAAAATAGTGAAGGATCCAACCTTAGCATGTCTACATATGACCATGAAAACACATCTAAAAATTCCTTGAGAAGTAGAGTCAATGTGGTTTATTATTCTAAATTAAGGGAAGCAACAAGTTTAAAAATTTAAGATTATCTTCAGTTATAACATTGATGTCAATTATCTTTTCAATTAATAGAGTTTATTTTTTTTTAAATTTTTTTATAAGGGGAGGAATATTAATGTCATCCTTAAGATATTTCTCATTGTAAATGTCTTATAGGTTTGAAGCTTCATCATCTTATGCTTCTATCAAGTCGATGGTCCTATTTTTAGGATGGTGTGAATGAGTAGAAGATGTAAGTTCCCAAAATTATGTAGATTTATGCAATTTAATTGAAAATCCCTTATTATGATCACTTTTTGGGATATAATTTTTGAGTTATGGCCTCATCATTCTGAAAATGATCAAGCGAGGGTGATTGTTGTTGGTCCCATTAAATAAGTTTTGGAAAAGCTAGTTCAAGTGTCAAAATGATGGTGTCATGAAATAAATTTGTAAGGGACAGGTCCTCAAAGAATATTTAAAAGGAACTCATTTCAATGTCTAAAAAGGCTTTCTCAGATGTGGAAGAAGATTCACTATTGTAACTTCATAAGCTCACACTAGATGGTTTGAATCCAATACCATCAAAGGCTTCACTTGTTTCAGATATTAAATGTTCAATGATACCTTGTTAGTGAAAACCAATACCCTTGTATTTATAGTTAAATATGTTTCACATTATGGCCTTAGGTATAATATATTTATTATTTTGAAAATAATTAGAAAGATCATCAGAATATAGCCAAGAGGGGTTTAAATTTTTAATCTATTCTCTATAAAGGAACCCATCATTCATAAAAAAAGTTTTTCCAAATTTACAAACTGTCTATTTTTGATTATGATAGTGGGGCTTGCCATGATTATTTGGGGACATATTAATTTTCCTAGGTAATGGGTATCAATAATTTAATATTATCCCATAAGTTTATCCAAAATATCAAATTTGGATGGAGGGGATGGGTTGGAGGATTTAGAGTAGATGGTTCACTTTTGGATGGTTGACTAGTAGATGTAGAAGGTAACTCATTAGGATGAACATAATTGATAGGATTATGTGATTCCTCGGTAGGTTCATAGGAGTATTTAGTAAATTATAGATAATTAGAATTATGATATCTCCCTTCCAATAGTTTACAATATTGGAAGGGTTGAGGATCACTTAGAATGGTAGCTTCCATACCATCATGGGAAAAAATCAAACATTAATGGAGGGTGGATGGAATGACATTCATGGTATGGATCCATGGACAACCAAGAGAGAGGTTGTATGGGAGATCTACATCAAGAAAATGAATGAGATTTTCTTGAATGATAGGCCTTACCATAGGAGGAAGATAAATAGTTTCCATCAACTGATGCTCATTATTATCATATGACTTTATAATAATGGTATTGGGCTCTAGAACTTCTATAGAATGTCCCAAATGTCTTATCAAACTTAAATTACATGAATTTGAGATTAAACCATTATATATGAACACCCTTTTTACTTTGTGTTTAGATATGATAGCCTCTATGTAAAATGGAAGGTTATGAGATGAACCCATGTGTGAAATGTTTGAATGGTTGAAAGCCACTTGATTGTTAGAGGACAAGTGCCTCAAAAGTTCTTGAAAATTAGATGGATTTATATTCTTTGGAACTTTGAATTCCTAAAATATTTTATATAGAATGTCCTTATAAGTGGGAGACGTCTTGAGAAGACCCGAAATGGAAATTTGGGCTAGTGTTTTCTCAAGTTTCTCTATAATGTTATATTTGCCTTCATGGATAGGCAAAGGGACACTTGGGATTGTAATCCTTGAATTCTTTGTGGTGATCGAACAATCTTGGGATTTAATTATAAGACCAGAGACATATCTATCCATATTATTAATGTGGTTAACTATATAATCAAATGGGTAATTAGATTGATTGACATTGTTGATTTGATTTTGTTATTGGTTTTTATTATTATGCCCTTTATCATACTTTGGAAAGGGATCTTGATAGTTTCTTAGTTTTTTATGGCTAGATGTTGATGCCTATTCATTTACTGCTATTTCACCATTGTCAATAAGGTATTGGATGTAATGTTTGAGTGTCATACAATGGTTTGTGGAATGAACTTTTATTATGTGATAATCACAATATTCATTATCTTTATGTTACTGGTTTTAGATCATTATTATCAAAAGGTTTAGTAGATGGAAATTTAACCATGTTTACAACAACTAAATTTCAAAAGATGACATCATAAGTTTTCCCAAAGGAGTGAATTTTCATTTTCAATTTTCTTGTCGAGGTTAACCACTTGGTATGGAGATGTTGATAGGTTCGGTGCTTTGGATTTGTTTAACATCAATTACATAATCTCCTACCACGTTCTTATTCTTTACATAAAACTTAGGTTATCCATATTGGTTTGAAGAAGAATTATCTTGTTTAAATATTTTAATGGTACCCTTGGAAATTAAGGCTCTTTCAATTTCAAATCATTTCTCTATAATTTCATAAAATGATGAAACATAATGGATTTGTAGTTGATAAGCCAATTTTGAATCGAGATTGTTTTAAAAGATAACTATAAGTTGTTTTTTGAGAGGTGACCATGGGAAACGACTTGCCAAGGCACACCATATTTTTAATAAGGAAGCAAAAGTATCCCCATTACATTATTTAGTTTTATATACATCTAAAATGGTCAAATTACATACAAAATTATAGGAAAGTGATTGAAAAATCTATTAGATAAGTCTTGAAAGGTTGTGATTTATCCTTAGGGTAAGTGTAAAAACCATTCTAGGGTTTGACCCCATAGACTACATGGAAATAGTTGTAATAGATAATCATGTCTAAACATGCTATATAAAACTCTTTAAGGTGTTCTCTAATATCTACATTATCTTTATACTTTTCAAACTTTGGGGATTCAAAATGTGAAGGAAAGGGTATCATCATCATGTTAATGTTTAAAGGGTATGGACAAATTTATTCAAACTTGTATTGCTTGATTTTGGAAAAACTACCATCTTATAACCCTTGGATATTGTCTTTCATGTTTTTAAATTCTTGGATAAATGCCATATCTTTGATTGGTGATTATTGGTTTGAAATTGAATTCGAAAAGAAATTAGAATTTTAACCAATGAATTGGTTTTGATTTGTGTTTGGATTGGAAAATAGATTAGATGATTAATTTAGATTGTAAAATGGATTGGATGATGAGCCGATAAATTTATTTTGATTTGTGTTTGGATTGGAAATTAAATAGGATTTTAACTTATAAATTGGTTTGAATTAGAATTTAAAATAGAACTCAAATTTTGATTGATTTGATTGGGATTCAAAGTAGGGTTTGAATTTTGATTGATTAGATTGGTATTTAAATCAAGGTTTAAATGTTGGTTTTGATTTTGATTGATTGGATTGAAATTCAAAGAAGAGTTTGAATGTTTATTCTTATTGATTGGTGAATTTGAATTGGTTTGATTGGTAAATTAAAATTAACATTCAAATTTGGGTTGGGGATTTGATTTAAATTTTAATTAGAAGTTTGATTTTGATTAATTTATCAAATTAAACTTAAATGTGGATTTGAAATAGGATTTGTATTGGTTTGATTTAATCATTTATTATTAGTATTAGCAATAAGATACCTCAGATTTAGATTTGGATTGGATGATGGATTTTAGAAAGGATCACTTGATATGTTTGCTTTAAGTTCAATAATTTATTGTTCTAACTTTTTGACATGATGTTCAATGGAAAAGGCATGGATTTGTTGGGATGTTTCATTTATAACCTATTTTCATTTATCCATATAATTTTGGGAAAATTTTTATTGGCGTTATTGGAACCTATAATGGCTTTGTTATTCCCTAGGGAATCACTAAAGGTTCCTTGCTCTTCGATGGTAGGTATGTATTCTTTCTTAGAAATCAAAAATTAAAAGTCTTTGGGATAAAAATTAGGGGAAATCTTATCTCCTAGACCCAAAGGTTGTAACAAGACTTCATTTTTTTCTCTATGATGTATTATGTGATGTGGGAAGGGGGATTATTATGCAAACTGACCGTATGGCCATGCTCTTCTTGATAAGGTCCTTCATATTCAACATTATCATTGATCTAAACATGATGTTTTGGGTTGATAAATTGAAATGGGTCATTTCCAAAATTATCTTTTATAAAATGAGGATTGTTTAATAAGGACATTTGTCTTGTGATGGGAAACATTATTTTGGAAGGTTTGAATTAAAAAAAAAAAGGTGAAAGACTAAAATACTTGAAAGTATAGATAATTGACAACAAGTTTACAATTTATTTAAATTTGGATTTTAAACTTGGTTTTCAAGAACAGAAACTTCAAGTATGTGGTCTTCAAAAAGAGATAAAAATAAAAAAAATATGATAATCAAGCTCTCTTTTAACTAAAAAAAACACACAATACACAAAAAGGATAAAACTAGGCAAAAGGACTTGAATATTATCTAGGATATTATATATATTGAATCGTCCATTGGAAAGTGTTGGCCAAATATTTTAGAGCACTAAATATGGAGGTAGAACCATAACCATAGCCCCTTTTAACCTAATTTTTAGGGTAAGTTAAAAGTAACTTCCTAGAGCTAACTGCTTATTGGTTCACTACAATTCAAATGACTGAAATGGATATCCTATGATTAAGGTTTGTATAAGATTATATAAAATTTAGTAATATAAATACCTCTTAGTACATTGAGGCAAAAAAATATGGAATAATTTTATTTAACAAATGCACACAAATGGATCTAGTCCCAATGTGCCCAACCTAGTCACAAGATTTTAGTAGGTTGATGTTGAAAAAAATGAACTTCAAGGTTGATGTTGAAACCATGGGTATTGAAGCATGGAATCCCCTCAAAACATGGTGTGATTAAAACACATAAATAATTAGGCAATTAAAATAATGGATCTTTGATGTATATACCCTATTAGTACATGGGGTTTGGCCTACCACATGGTGGTGAAATCCATTGTCAATAGAGCACCTAAAAAGTAAAAATAAAGAGGTTGGCACTCGTATTTGATTTCTAGGTATATTAAAAAATGTGAAACCAAGGAAAGGGAATACATAGAAGCATAATTAAGATAAAAAAGTCACAAATTTGTTTTTGATTTATGAGTATCATCACCAATGTGATGCCAAGGAAAGATCATACACAACTTTGTGATACAAACAAGAAGCAAGATTTACAATGAGAAATAAATGTGATCTAATTACTAAAAAAGAAAAAGTGATTTATTTACGACTTTTAAGAAGTAAAAAAACTTGAAATAATCATATTTATCAAAATAAAAATAAGACTACATAACAAATAAAATAATATGTTTTCTTTTGGTTTAACTTTTTATGTCTTTGGCAAGTGTCCTACAAAATATAGTCAGTAAGTTGTTTTGAAGAGGCAAGCAATCCAAAGATCCTATAAATTAGCCAAAATAGAAGCAAAAAATGAATATAAAGTAAAAAAAAAAGCTTTTGTAATAAAACTATTGTTATTTATAAAATAAAGAATGACATAATTGTTAAAATCCAAAAATTAGATAAATAGGGAAATGAAAAATGAAATCACTATGAAAAAAGATAAAATTGCTGAAACTAAGGAAGAAATCAATGTGACAAAGGAAAAACCCATAGAAAATATAGATAAAATTGTTGGCCTAATTTTTTTTAGAAAAAATAGAAATAGAATGCCAATAACTAGAAACAAAACTACTGTAAGGTTAAATAAAACCATTGCAAGATTAAACAAACCCGTTGCATGATTAGATAAACCCATTGAAAAGTTGAACAAAACCACTAGGATGAAAAAGCTATAATAGAATTAGAATGAAATAAAGAAATTAGGAAACAAGACAAAACCACTATGGTAGATAATGAATTAGCTAAAAATATAGACAAAACCTTTTATTTTTGTGACAAAACTGTCGTTTTAAAGATAGGGGAAAAATAGAAAATAGAGGAACAAAATAGGTAAAAAAATAAAATAGATGAGTGTTAGAAATATAAAAAATTGGTAAAACTAGAAAAAAAAACAAACAATTAGAAAAAATACAAGTAAAAATAGCCAATGACAAAACTACTACACTAGAAGATAAAACTAGACATAGAATGAAATCATTGAAAATTAAAACATCCTCATGTTATTCCTCATTTTTTGAATAGATAAACATTTAATCAAGGAATATAACCATTAAATGTTAAAATATATGGATAACATTTTTAATGAGGCTCATGAACACTTATAGGGCATTAGTCAAACCAAAAATTACAACTATAAACTCATAATGCACAATTGAATTGAAAATGTAGTTTTGTGAATAGTAGTTTTTATAATATGTAGCCGGTGATGCCCCAAATTTAGATATATCTTAGAGAGAACTTTGTATCCTTGAATTTGATCAAATAAATCATTAATATGAGGTAAAGAGTAATGCTTTTTTATCATTACTTTGTTTAGCTAGCCTTAATTAACATAAAGTTGAAGGGATTGTTCCTTATTATTTATGAAGATATTAGGTGTTTTCCAAGGGGAAACTCTAAGAAGTATAATGACTTCATCCAAAAATTCCTCTAGCTACATCTTGAGCTTACATAGATTAGATATTATCATCTAATATGATGCACTAAATATTATATCAGCCTTAGGTATAAGGTATATCCAAAAATCAATCTCATGAACTAGAGGCATCATATGAAACTCAAAAAATGTTGGTAAACTCCCAAAGGATGAGGTGGTCATCTAAAAAATAATTTTTTCTCCTCATTCAACCTATTTCACACTATTATAACATATATTTGACATCCATTTTGTATGCTCCACTTGATTTTCATCTTAGAAACCATGTAAAGGTATATGGGTCTCTTGACCTCTATGATAATCATATTGGTCCCAAGGTCATAGAGACACTAGATGACTTTGATAAGACATTCCATCTTAGCTCTATGATAATTGAGACACTTTATACCTATAATTTGTCATAAGTCTATAAGGGGGTAATGTATAAGTAAATAGTGGTGGGAAAATCACCCAAATATAGAACACAACTCATTAGTTAGTTAACAAACATTTTGGCCCTAGTTTCCAATTCAACCTCTCAATAGTATCACTCCCTAGAATCCACCAACCTATAAGGTTCCATGATTGAATGGGGTATAAAGGATTCAAAGGCTCCAAAATTAAATGGAATAGTAATAAATACTCCATTTATCATACATATAGTCTTAATGACCATCACATAATGTTATGCCTAATGGTTTTCCACCATTGCATACATCATGTGTCCACAACCCACATCACCTATCATATTCTTTGACATCATAGTCTTTTGCCTTACATTAGTTTTTGATTTGTGTGAAATCCTTTACATAGTGTTATGGTGATCCAAAAGTGATGCATGCATATCTAAACTATTCTTTCCATGATGTGGTTCTAGTAGTCCTTTGCCTAACTACAGTTGTAGACCCTGAGGTCTTATCTACTACCTACATAGACTATTGATTCTACATAGGCCCATTCAATTATTTTTAGGGCTATCTATCTTGCTTCCTCTAATTATTTTACCCTAGTCACTTATAGACCCTAAAAAATATTTGTGTACTATGATTTGGAGGGGTAAACGAATGCTAATACTGAGAGGATCCACAAGCTAACTAGGTAGGTCTCTATCCTCATTTGGTTGTGGGTTATGCATCATGTGACCTACCATCATATCAATACTGTAAATTATTCTAAAAAATTCATTGATATATTTTATCAAAATTGAGGAAATAAATAAAATGCTCAAGTCCTAATTATGACAAAACTCTATGTAAAATCAGAAAATTAAGTATTTCTGATTTGGAACTTGTTATATTTTTAAATATTCTAAAAGGGGAAAAAACATAGACAAAGTCCTTAGCTGTAAATTGATAATGCAGGATTGTGTATGTGATTGTAGGTATGACTATGTGAATATGTTGGTTGATTATGAGTCAATAATAAGGTTTCACTTACTCTCTAGATGTGGTCATGCTAATAAAATAGGTTTAACCTACATTATAGTTGTAGGGAACATCGATGTTTGCTAGGGATTTTTCCCTCTATGAAAATATGGGTCTATGCATTTTTAATTGTTGGCCCTATGTATATGTTTTTTGATATATGATTTATTGTGAAGACCTATGTGTACCTTCTTCTTCATTTTAAACCTTATCGTGGTAGACAATGATGAATAAATAAAATAATATAGAAAAAGGGGTTAGTGGTTGAAGTTTTGATAAAACTCAACACCCTCTATATTGAATGTTGCTTACATACCAATACTTTGAAGAGGGATTAAACTTGATGTAGTTTTCCCATGTTATGGTGGTGTGTGTGAAAGACTTGTGTAATGACATATGTTGGTGCAATCATAGTGTATTTATGTGATTTAACCATGACTTGTGACCTTTGAGGTGTATATAGACTTAGCTCAGGGATATTAGGGTTATGTGGACTCTGAATCGGGAAGAATATGTACTTTTTCCTTAATGTGTCATTAAGTGTTCTAATGTTTTTCCATGTATGAGCCTATTATGTGTAAAATGGTTTGAAATGTGGCTTTAGAGTGATATTTTGGGAAATTCCTTGGATGGGACTTGTGAAACATGTAGGGTAACCCATTAAGTGATTTTAAATTTGAGAAAATATTTGTTAATAAGTGGAGGACGTAACCATCAAATTTAGATGCTACCAATAAGTGGGATAGTCTAGAAGGAGTGACCATGTCTAGGAAGTAGAGATAACTAAGCTAGAAGTGTGTATCAATTTGAGGATGAGCCTAGGCTATCTAGATTTAATATTAGGATTAATTATGCATTTGTAGTGGCTCAAAATACCTATCCTCTACATAGAGTGATGGGGATAGTGGTTTAGAGCCATGGAATTAGGCATGATCTATGTGCACGGAAGAAGATGGTCACAAATGCAATTTTTAGCATTAAATTTTAATTTATGTGAATGCTTTTCCCCCTATTTTAATCTAGTAATGTAGAAAATAAAAAGTACTAGAGTAAGTGAAAGAGAGTTATACCTGAGCTTACCTATGTTAAGTAGGCTTGCGTGTGGATCATGTGTTGAACTGTGTTTCATGTGAACCTAAAATGAAACATATATAAATAATTCCTTACTTAATATGAAAACTTGAAAGTAAATACAAGAAAATTATATATCAAATAATAAGGAATAAATACACCTAATTAGGTATGCAAACCATTATGTTTTTTAGTGTCAAAACTACCAAAAATTGGTGACTAGAGAGGGTAAGACCATTAGATATTTATCTTCATTTAATATATTTGATTGGAATGTGAATGGTCAAAATTTAATTAATATGTGAAGGTGCTTAAGAAACATAAAGTGTGCTTGAATCCATCATTTTATACTCAAAGTAGTGAAGTATCTTGGAATCCCTATATATATTCCAGTAGATCATTTTTGGTGCAAAAAGGTGAATCAACAACTACAAGAAGAATAATATTCATTTATGGTAAAAAATTGGTGCAAAATTTTGGTAATGAGGTGGCCTTATTCTACACACATGCCCCAAATCTAATATTTGAGCATATTGTTTTTGAGACTAAGTAATATCAAGTGAATTTATGAATAAAAATATATGTGATAAAATGGAACACATGCCATACACGATGTCCCCATTATTATATTTTTTTTGATTAAACTAAGTATAATTCTAAAAACATTGTGTAAACCCTGATGCAAATTATCATGTGATTTCTTGTGAGTATGAGAAAGTATTTGTCAAGATCCTACTCCACCAATAAGAGTATATATGATTACCTTTGTATTAGAAACTAAACACCGAATTTAACCAGAATGATAAGTAACTAGAAATATGAAACAACACAGGATATGAGAGACAATACACAATTTTATTAATAATCACTCAGAAGAAAATATAATAAAGAAGATGCCACACTTCTTCTTCCACTCCTCTAAAGCTCCCACACATCTAGGGTTCACCTGTAATTCTCCTTGAAACTTCACTCTCTCATCACGGTCACAACAATCAACTCTAATACAGAGTTGTTCACCTCCACCAGTTAGTAACAACACTGCCAGTACACCAAGCACACAACCGTACTCCAAGTAGATCTCCTTTTCCTTGCTGCCACCTGCAAATCAACAGACCTTACTTACCCTGTAGATATCTCTACACCATGAAGAACCCTTGTCCTTGCCTCACCAAGTCCTTATGATTATTCAACCAGTACCCCAGTGGATCTTCTACCAGAACTTGCACACCTACAACTCTCCAAGATCATACACACTCAGCACCCCTTTGGAACTAGGAGGAACACACCATGCTCTCTTCTCTCTGAAGGAGCTAATTTCTGCTCTCTTACTCTCTAGCACACTTTTACAATACAACCCATGAGTCTATTATATAGATCTCATGCATACAATAATTAGACCCTAATTACAATAATTAGATCCACAGCTTCTAGTCTAAAATTGGCTCTTAACATGCAAACACTCAGTTCGTTAACTAATTGTCCATGAAACTGGTAGTTCTGAACCGCATAGGCGATCGACGTCGGTCCCTGTCTACCTAGAGATGACCAACGCCGGCCAATCCCTGATCGACATCGGTTGCTCTTCCTGTCTAACCCTATCGACGTCGGTTGGCCTGACCGACGCCAGTGTCTGTGACACTTTATCAACTCCTATTCGCAACCTGGTGAAGCTTTTAACTCCACAACCTAACAGTATTGAAATCACTACTTTCTACCTGTTGGGATAACAACATGCTATTATAGACATGGATGACCTATGCCCCTATCAAAATAAAGCATTTTTATTTGAAAATGCTTTTTGGGGAAATTATGGGTAGTAATTATGATCAACTAAGAAAATTACATCTTATTTTACATGTGTAATTAGTTTTTGTAACTTAGTCTCTAAGACAAGCCATTATGTATGCCCCCTCTTTTGAGGTGAGTTTTGAAGCCTATGTAATAAATTGACTCAAAATAAAAAGTTATGTAAATTGATGTTATGTAAAATATGAAAATATGAGTAATAATGAAATTTTTTTGAGAGTAAGACATAATCATAGATAAACTAAGAAAAATAGTAACATAAGATGCATTTGGAACCAAACATACAGAGTGTCATGTCTAGATAGATGTTAACAATTAGGAACACATTAAATAATTACCATATACTAAGTAAAATTGAATAAAAGAAGGGGAATATGCATGATATTCATTATGGTATTGAAAAATTAGGGAGATAATAGATATTGATCATGGCATAAAAAATTAAGAAAATTGAGAAAGGATGTGTCATGGCCATGACAGATATGTAAAGAGCACCAAACAAAAACACACAAAACATGTAAGAAGGCCATGGGACCATAAAAAAGGAACATATTTAAATGTTACTCACATGCATAAAACATACAATAGGCTTATATCCAAAAACAAGGACACATTCAAATATCCACAATCCAAACAAGTGAATACACACATAACATGAAGCATTGAATAAACTAGGAACAACATGCTTGAATAAGTATCCAATAACATCACAATATTCAAAAACTTAGGTATATAGTAATATATCAATGTGAAATTAAGTGAGAAATAATGATACATTTTTTATAATTTACTATTTTTAAAAAATAATATAAAAGGGATAACCATATAATGATAAAAGCTATGTAAAATATGCCATAAGTGAACTTGCTAAGGTATATGTAAGTTGTATAAGCCATGTGACTAGTTTGGATCTAAGAATTGATAACATGTGTGCATTGGGTCAAATCCAATTAAATTAGACAAGATCACATTGAATTACTATCTAGAATAGAGCATTGTTAACTCTATATATTTTCTAGGTCTGAGATAATATCACCACCTATAAATGCATCTAACAATGACAACCTATAGGTTATAAAACTCACACAAGTACACTTATGAAGTAAATTTGATATCAATATGACATATATAAATACCATATATATTGATTACAAATCAACTAATGTAAATAAACTACACATATTATTCATAGGTTCTGATTTTGAAATTGATCAAACTATTCTATTTTTTTGAATGAAGGAAACATGAAAAGGAACATACTAACCAATGACTCCTGTAAGAGTCTTATAATCAATAGATCATGTATATAAAAAAGGAATGGTGACTTATCATGAATGGAAAGTATCATGTCACCATGAAGTATCTAGATATGTAAAACCAACTACCCCATATTGTGTATTAACTTTAATGATTTATCTTGTTTAATGTGTATTGTATCATTTGTCTTTATTGTTATTCCATTACTTGTATCTTTTTATATACTAGCTTGTTGGACCCCAAATTTTGACTAAGTATTTTGGTAGTTTGGCATGAAACTGGCATGACACATAAGGGGCATAACATGAAAATATTATGGAATAGAACTAGCCTGGCATAGAAGGACTGTGACACAGAACCAGTGAGGTGTGAAAGGACAAGCGTACAAAATCTCTAGCATGAGAATACCCAATAAAATATGGGATATAACTATAATGAACCCAAGATCATAGGACTATGAACAATAGTGAAAGACTTGGGGAGTGCATGGGAAGTGGGAGATGATTAAGGATCAATTCTTGAGGGCCATCCAGACTTTATCCATCATTGGTTTTGCATTGAACCGTAAAGAGGAAGACACATGGCAACAAGGATATAGCATAAAACAAGTATATAGGGGCACAAAGGCCTGAGTCCTTAAGAGAAAATAGATGATAGATTGCCATAACTCTTAGTCCATAGATATTTCATTGGGAAATCACTCAGGTCATTTATTATGTAACTATTTGGTCATGGAAAAACAAGTATAAATACCCTTGCATGAAATAATTGTAAGGTGATGGAGACTAGATATAATTTTACTAAAATTTAATATAGAGTTATAGATATTATAATTAGTTTAGATGTTCATATTCCAATGAATTGATAGTTATGCATCTATTAGTAGGTTTTATTTATTTAACTTTTAGTTGTAACTTATTATGAGATTTAAACAAAATTTAAACTTAAAACATGCGTAACAGTCTTTAAACTCCATGACATTTATCTGCGTAATTATAATTGTTGAGCTTAATGAAATAAAGACCAAAGTAGTGTATCTTTTTTTGTGTGTAACTACTAATTAGATATAAATTTAAACTCAAGTATATGACTAATATGTTACTGCACAACATAACCCATGGGAACTGGTCTCTAGCTACATGCTTTGAGTGAGTGCACAAGACCATAGTCTTGTGTGAAGGGTAGTTCACTAGCTCATTGGGGCTGTACTTCAGTGCTTGAAAATATTATTAAAGATTAAAAACCCAACATTTTGGCTCCATTCTCAGGCCCTGTAACACTTGTTACATAATAATGGAATATGCTTAAACACATCAACATTGAAAGTATTGAATAATGGATTATCAGGGTCAAGGATAATTTTGCAATTTTTTTAATCTTGAACTAGGAATTTTTGCACATCAGTGGGTGGAAGAAAATATCTACAATGCATTATATGAAACTTTATTTGTTTAAATCCCTATTCATTTGCATGCTTGGCTATCTAATTATGCTTAAGGTTGACCACAAAACTTTGGGAGAAGATAATCTTGGATGTTAGAATGATAAAGGGTTTTAGCATGACTAGGAACACCATGGACACGAGTTTTTAAAATATGGTGGAGAGGAGTGTTGAATAACTACATTATAGAGTATACTATAAACACTTACTCTTGTCCTAAAGAACCTAAGTTTCATCTCCTTAGAGAATAATGTGGTTGGTATATTAGTCATTTTCCACTAAAAGTCAAGAATTTATTCATTGACTGTGGGTTTGAGACTATGTTAATAGAGAGATAAATCCATCCTAGCATGACACACACAATTGGAATGGGAATAGGGAAGTGTTGGTAAAGGATTTTAGCTTTAGAATGGTATCTATTCAATGAACATTATGAAAGCAAAAATATGATGAAGCTCAACAGAGGAACTTAGGAGGGAGTGGTGTGGGAAGGGACTGGGAGAACTCAAGAATGTTGAAGAGTTATTAGTGATGTCATGGAGGTGTCTTGATGAGTTGATGAAGTGAATTGATAGCCTAAGTGATAATGATATAGTTTACAATGTGATTATCCTAGTATGCTTGATGTTAACTTAGTTCATCATTAGAGTTTGATTGATTAGAAGTGTTTAAGGTTGAGTATGGTGATTGGAGCATGTGAAAGGGGTCCTATACAAAGTCAATAATGATTTGAGTGCTTACGTGAATGAGTGGAATTCACCTGGTTCATCATTATTTTCATCTAAACACTTTGGGTCTAGTGGCAAAAAATCTTAGTAGGCAGTTTGATGACATCACCATTGCCATATGTGAATGAGTCAAGGGGAGTTGGTCATATGGTTGTGATCACATTAATCCCTAGTTTTTATGTGCCAAATCTCAATTCATGCATCAAAGCACAATCAAATATATGAGGGTGTAAATTTGTCTTCTTAATTAAAATTCATTATTTTCTCATACAATTTGCAAATATGGCCAAAAAGAGCCGAGTAAGTAGTTTGATGTTAGATTATCTCACACGTGTGGTTGTTTCATGAGAAGGTGATCATATGGGTTTATTCATTATTGGACCTAGTTTATTTTCTATAAAATTAATATTATGCAATGAATCATGTCAAAATATATGCATATGCAAAGTTGGGCTCCCAGGGAGTTTGACTATGTTTTTCCATAGCGAAATTTGCATAAGGTAAGAAGAGTCAAGTGAGAATTTTTATGATGTTATATATTGCACATGTGAAGGTGTAAATAGAAACCATTCATATGGGTTTGTTTATTTTTGAGCATAGATGATTTTTACTAAATTTTAGATCATGCATTGAAGCGAGGAAAAAGTTATGCATGCTCAAAGTTGGCTTCTCAGGCAGGTTTTGACATAGTTTGCTCTATGGCAGAAGTTTTTAAGAAGGTTTTTTAATGGTGATATATCTTGTACATGAGAGGGTTTCAAGAGTATTGTGTCACATGGTTGGATTATCCTATGTGAGGAGATCATCTAGTCTAAGTTTGAGATCATGTATGTAAGTGCAAATGAAGTTATTGAGGTGAAAAAATGGATACTTACGCATATTAAAAGGGTTCCCATACTTGGTCATTTATACAAAGTGTTAAAGCTTGAGTAATATCAATGGTACACATTATTTAAAGAAGTTAGAAATAAAAAATATGAGGACATGTGCATTATGTTAAAAAACTAAGTAAAGGTATAAGATAAGGATCCAACGGTGAGCAAACATTTGTATAGATTGACTGAATGGTGAGCATTGATCATTAGAGATCAATGAAATGCATTAAGTCAACATTTCAAGATTACATGAGATGAGGTCAAAGTGGTTGAGGTTTAACATCTGGCATTGGTGAACTATGTGTTAAAGCTTGGACAAGATGGATGGTGCGTATTCTATTTGAGCTAAGAGGACATGAGATTCAAGCATTGTGTTTGAAGATTAACTGTGACCATTTGAATTCAAATATTTGAATTTAACTCAAGGAAACACCAAATATTAGTAATTTGTCCATATATTTTTATAGAATTTGAATTTGCTAGTGATGTAAAAATCAAAGATGAAGAGGACTCCATGGTGCATCTAATGAACCTAATTTAAAGATTTGAAAGTGAGTAAAGTCAAAGATATTAATGTTCAAAGTTGACTATGTTTTGTGCTTGTTTTGAAAGTGACCCAAGAAGAATATTCAAGCTTGTATTGATGTTGTTTCAATGTTTCATGATGATTTAGTTATTGGGGAGTGTTGTAGACTCCATGAGGATGTTTTGTGAGTATTTTTGAGATGTGATCAATCTATATTGAGTATAAACAATGCTTAAGAAGTTGTCTATATGTTTGATAATAGTGTTCCTGTGTATAAGGTATGTATTTGAGTTGTTTAAGCATACACATAGGTGATCTAAGATTACTGTGGTCATTTAAGGATGTCAAAGGGGACATAAGGAGTAGACTCATGTATTTGAAAATGGTATTATGTTATTATTTTGATCAAGGGAGTGCTTAATAGGTGAATAATTTTCCATGAGACCTTTAAGAGCTACAAGGGCCTTATTAAAAGGTGCAGTTGCGTATGGGTGACCCATAGATGCTATGGCCAACTTATGAATATTATATTGAGCCATGTCTTCATGTGAGAGATGCCTTAAGGTCTAATGCATTCCTAATGGCTGATCAAGGTAGTGATTATCAATATTGCTTCTTAAATAGTGAAACCAAAGATGATGGGTTCAAGACTTGAAAACATAAGAGACTAAGGAAAGATTGGAGAGAGGATTATGTGTGTGGTTTATGGAGAAAAGGTGGGGGGTAGAGTTCCTTGAGGATGAGTAGAAGAGAAGAACAAATTGAGGACTATTTGTATGACCTATTTGTCATAATTCTATTGGTAGAATATTGTGCTTGCTATTTGAGTGTGAGAAAAGGTGAAGTGTGATAAGTAGAGGTCCATCATTAGGTGTTGTTAACATCATTTTAGAGGTGGATGTGTTTATATGTGTTTTTGTGGTAGCTGAGCATCTAGGTAGTTGTAGCCTCCTTTCAAGGTATAACTTTTTAAAAGGTCTGGTTGTCATTACAACTCAACTAGATAAGTGTGGTAATACCTTATGGGATTGTAGTCTCACTAAATAGGGATTGTAGTTCCTTGATCATTTGTATATGGTCTAAATTTGATCTTATTATTATAGGATAATAGTTCCATTTACAGGTTCCAATGGGTTTTCTCCCCCAAGAGGGTTTCACATGTATGTCATGTGTTATGTGATTCATCTTGCATTGTCTCTCTTGCTCATTGATGTGAATGTTATATATGCTTCATGAATACTTGTGGTAATTGATTAAGTGTTTACAAAGATCAAAATTTAAGTTGGATTATTTGGGCTCACTGATTCACCCCCCTCTCAGTGATTATACCTCTAATAATTGGTATCAAACCTAGTCCTTTGGTAAAGGCTTAACATATTGAAGGTGATCAAAGGTATAATGGTTGAAAAAGAGGTTATGGCTTGTCTTCAAGACAATCCAGTTTCTGCTTTATTAGAAGTTAACAATGTGAAGACACAAGTGCAAAATATAAAATCAATAGTTAAGAATCTACAGGTCTTGGTGAATAAAGGTTTCAATCAAAGGATGGAACAATGTGAAAATAAGGTCTTGAATTATTCAGATGTGATCTTATCCAAGGAAAAAAAGGATTTCATCTCCATCAAAAGGATCAAGAATGAAAATCCATTGAGAGGTAATTATCAAGAGAAATTAGGGTTAAACATGAACAAAGTCTTTAATGGGTATTACTTCTCCTAAAATAAATTTGGTCATAGATGTAAGGATTTTGCTCTCTCTCCAGAGATAAAAAGGGATCTCATATGTTAAAACTATAACCAACAAGGTCACATATCCAATAACTACAATAAAGCCTTTTGGTAAAAGGATATACAAATAATTGACACTAGCAAATGGTTTAAGGAAACCAAGTCTAATGTAGAAAAGAAGAAAAATCCAAGTATATTTGAAAAAGAAGAGTCATTGTTTGATCAAGCAACTTTGCACACTCAAGAAGATGAGAACAAGAGATGGTTCATAAATAGTGGATGCTCAAATCATATGACAAGAGACAAGATCAAGTTTATCTCTCTCAAAAAGACCAACCCAAGTGTAGTTAGATTTGGTGACAACAAGTCTCCTAACATAGTTGACAAAGGTACTATAAGTTTGGATAGTGGTCATACTAGGAATGAGAATGTCTTATTTATATAAGGTTTGAAACGTAACCTTTTAAATGTGAGCCAAATGTGTAATTAAGGAAAATGTTGTAACTTTTCATGATGATGTATGTGAAATAAAAAAGGTAAAATCTGGTAGGTTAATTGAAAATGCTCATAAAATAGATAACATGTATGTATTCCATGAAATCAAGAAGGAAGAGTTCTTCATAAGTCAATTGGAAGAAAGATGGCTTTGGCATAAGAGGTTTGGACATATAAATTTTGATAATAGGATAATTTTTTTTCAAAGGAGTTGGTAAGGCATATGCCTAAGATTTCTAAGATTCCTCATTCTCTTTGCAAGGCATGTCTTCATGGGAAGAAAACTAAGAGAAGATACAAAACTAAGGAATTATCCACTATAGATCCATTAGAGTTGATCCACACTGATCTATGTGGACCTATGAGAACTCAAAGTATTCAAGGTAATAGTTACTTCATGCTTCTCATTGATGATTTTAATAGGATGACTTGGATATTCTTTCTTAAAGAAAAATTAGAATCTTTTGAAAAATTTGTGGCATTCAAAGCTCTTGTTGAAAATGATAAAGGTTCAAAGATAAAGTGTGTGAGATCAAACAAAGGAAGTGAGTTTTGGTCTCATAAGTTCAATGATTTCTGTGATGAACATGGGATAAGAAGACAATACTCTGCTCCTAAAACAACATAATAGAATGGTGTGGTTGAAAGGAAAAATAGGACTATGGTTGAGATGGGTAAAACCATGATTCAAGATGCAAAAATATTAGATGGCTATTGGGAAGAGGAATCAAAGACTTCATGTACATCCTAAATAGGTGTTAAATTAGAGTAAATGGTAATAAGACTCCTTATGAGTTATAGAAGAATAGATCAAATAATGTTAAACATTTTAGAGTGTTTGGGAGCAGGTGCTTCATCAAAAGAGATGAAGATAATCTTGGCAAATTTGATTCAAGATCTAATGAAAGCATCTTCTTAGGATATTCTTCTATCAGTAATACCTATAGATACTTCAATAAGAGACTTCACAAGATTATTGAAAGTTCAAATGTAAGGGTAGATGAGACAAGTAGAGTCAAGAAGCCAAAATTATATGTAAGTGGCTCAACTCAGAATGCTATTAAAAATAATGATAAGTTATCTATTCAAATAGATGATGAAGATGAAGAGGAAGAAGAAAGACAAGATACTAAAGCTCATCTAGAAGAATTCAGAAAGATCATCCAATCTCTTAGATTATTGGAAATTTTGGTGCAAGGTTGTAGACTAGAAGGAGAATGTTGATCAATCAAAATTAATAAGACTCAGCTCTATTATCCATGACTGAATCCAAAAATCTTATGGAAGCTAGCAAAGATGAAAGTTGAAATGATGCAATGGATGAAGAAATTGATCAGATAGAAAGGAATAAAACATGGGACTTAGTTCCCAGACTAAAACATAAAAATATGATAGGTACAAAAAGGGTTTTCAAAAACAAGATGAATGAGAAAGGAGAAGTCACAAAAAACAAGGCTATATTGGTGTGCAAAGGATATGCTCAGGTTGAAGGAATAGATTTTGATGAGATTGTTTCTCTTATGGCAAGGATGGAAGCAATTAAACTCTTTTTGGCTTATGCATGTTTCAAAGGTTTTAAATTATACCAAATGGATGCGAAATCTACATTCTTGAATGGAAACTTAGAAGAAGAAGTCTACATTGAGTTACTTGAAGGATACTTCATGTCAAGTAATCAAAAATTTGTGTGTAAATTGAAGAGGGCTTTGTATGATAGGCTAGATAAGTATATTTTGAGTCAAGGTTTTAAAAGGGGATACTAATAATAATTTTTACATTAAGATAACATAATAATCAATTGATAGTTGTTGTATATGTTGATGACATAGTTTTTGGATCTGACAATGATAAAATGAGTAGAGATTTTGTAGATAATGTGAAGATTGAGATTGAAATGTCGATGTTGGGAGAACTGTATTACTTCTTAAGATATAGTTCAATCAACTTGATGTAGGAATTTTTATTTCTAAAGCTATATACATAAGGATATGCTAAGGAAGTTTGACATGATGGAGGTTATGATAATGGGTACTCAAATGATCACAAGATGTAAGCTAAGTAAATTGGATGACTCACCAAAAGTTGATCAAAATTTATATAGATCCATGATTGGAAGTCTTTTATACTCTACTACATCTAGGTGTGACATCATACAAGTAGTAGGTATTATAGGAAGGTTTCAAGCTGATCCTATAGAATCTCACTTAAAATCAGTCAAAAGGATCTTTAGATATCTCAAAGGCACCATATACTATGGTTTATGGTATCCCATGAGTAAATATTTCTCTTTAAAATCATATACTAATGTTGATTGGGTAGGATGTGTGGATGATAGAAGGAGTACCAATGGTGGGGTATTATTCATGGGAGAATGTTTGGTGTCTTGGATAAGAAAGAAGCAAGCCTCAATGTCTCTATCAACTTTAGAAGCTGAGTATATATCAACTGTCTCTTGTTGCATAGAAGAGAGAAAAAGTGAGCTGTATATTACTATATATAATTATTGTTGACATCAATGATAAATGGGGAGATTGTAGGAGATTTTTTAGTGATGTCATTGAGGTGTCCTAGTGAGTGGATGAAGTGCCTTGATAGTCTAAGTGATAATAACAAAGTGTGCAATGTAGTTATCCTAGAATGTTTGATGTTGGCTTAGTTGATCATCAGAGTTTGATTGATTAGAGGTGTTCAGGGTTGAGTATGATGATTGGATCTTGTGAAATGGGTCCTATTAAAAGTCAAGAACACTTTTAGTGCTTGTGTGCATAAGTGGAATTCACCGGTTCATCATTGTTTTCATCTAGACACTTTGGGTCTAGTGGAAGAAAATCTAAGTAGTTTGATGACATCACTATTACCACATGTGAATGAGTCAAAGTGATTTGGTTATATGGTTTTGATAAAATTATTCCTTAGTTATTATATTCCACATCTCAAGTCATGCATTAAAGCACAATCAAATATATGAGGGTACAAAGTTGGCTTCTTAGTTAGAATTCATTGTTTTCTCATACTTAACCAAATTTGTAAATTTGGCCAGAAAGAGTTGAGGAAGAAGTTTGATGTTGGAATATCTTGCACGTGTATATGTTTCAGGAGAAGCTGATCATATGGGTTTATTTAGTTTTGGACCTAGTTTATTTGTGTTAAAATTTAGATCATGCAATGAAGCACATCAAAAGATATGCATATGCAAATTTGGGCTCCCAAGTAGTTTGACTGTGTTTTTCCATACTGAGCCAAATTTGCACAAGGAAAGAAGAGCCATGTGAAAATTTTAATGGTGTTATATCTTGCACGTGTGAAGGTGTAAAGAGAAATTTATCATATATGTTTGTTTATTTTTGAGCATAGATGATTTGTGCTGAATTTTAGATCATGTGCTAAATCACAACAAAAGTTATGCATGTTCAAAGTTGGCCTCTTAGGTAGGGTTTGACATAGTTGGCTCTATGATAGAAGTTTTTGAGAAGGATTTTTAATGGTGATATATCTTGCACTCATGAGGGTTTTAGGAACAATGTGTCACATGGTTGTATTTTCCTATGTGAGGAGATCATCTACTCCGATTTTTAGATCATGTGAGTAAGAACATAAGAAGTTATTGAGGTGAAAAAATGGCTACTCAGGCAGATTGAAAGGGTCCCCATAGTCATTTCTAGAAAGTGTTAGAGCTCGAGTAAGATCAATGGTGTGCGTTGCTCCAAGAAATCAAGAAGTAGCAAGATGAGGATAGGTGCATGCTGTTTAATAACTAAGCAAAGGTACATGATAAGTATCCAATGGTGAGTAGGTGTTCATACATATTAATCAGATAGTGAGCATTTATCATTAAAGACCCGATTGATCCATAGAGATTGATGGATTGCATTGAGTCAACATTTCAAGATTGTATGAGATGAGGTCAAAGTGACTAAGGTTTAACATCTAGTATTGGTGGACTATGTGTTAAATATTAGATAAGATCAATGATGCGTATTCGATCTGAGTTGAGAGGACATGAGATTTGACCATTGTGTTCAAAGGTTAACTATGACCATTTGAATTTAGCACAGGTAAAAACTAGAGCTCAGTAATTTATCCATATCTTTTGATAGAAGTCAAATTAGCTGGTGATGTAAAAATAAAAAATGAAGAGGACTCCATGACACATTTAATGAACCAATTTAAAGATCTAAAAATTAGTAAAATCAAATATATTAATGATCAAAATTGACTGTGTGTTTGTTCTTGTTCTGCAAGTGACCCAAGAAGAATATTCAATCTTGCAATTATGTTTTTTCAATGTTTCATGATGACTTAGCTATTGGTATGTGTTGTAAACTCCATGAGGATGATCTATGAGTATTTTTTAGATGTGATCAATCTACCTTGAGTATGAACAATGCTTAAGAAGTTGACTGTATGTTTGGTAATGGTGTTCTTATGTATAAGCTCTTTATTTGAGTTGTTTCAACATATGCACAGGTGAGATATGATGGATATGATCATTTCAAGATGTCAAAGGGCAACATAAGGAGTGGACTCATGTATTTAAACATGGTCTTGTGTTATTGTTTTGCTTGAGGGAGTGCTTAATGGGTGAATAGGTCTCCATGAGACTTATAAGATCTATAAGGGCCTTATTAAAAGGTGAATCTACTTAAGGGTGACCCATAGATGTTATGGCTGACCTATGAATATTTTATTAAGCCATTCCTTCATGTGAGATATGCCATAAGGGATAAGGTATGCCTAAAGGCCAACCAAGGTAGTGATTATCAAGATTGCTCTATAAATAGTGGAACCAAAGATGATGGGTTCGAGACTTGGAAAAATAAGAGATTAAGGAGTGATTGGAGAGAGGATTGTGTATGTGTTTTGTGGAGAGAAGGAATGGTAGAGTGACTTGAGGATGATTTTAAGAATAGAACATATTGAGGACTATTTTTATGACCTATTGGTCATAATTCTATTGGCAGAATAATGTGCTTGTTGTTTGCGTGTGAGTGAAGTTAAAGTGTGATAAGTAGAGGTCAATCATTAGGTGTTATTGACATCAATTCAGAGGTGGATGTGTTCATAAGTGTTTTTATGGTAACTCAACATCTAAGGTGGTTATAGTCTCCTTGTAAGGTATAACTTGCTAAAAGGTCTGGTTGTAGTTACAGCTCAGTGTATACATAAAAAATATGCACACTATGATTATGAGTGTCAAATTACCCCTAAAATTCCTTAGGACTCCCCTGGGACTATTTAACCCTTTAACCCTTAACTGAACCTATCCCATAGTTAGTTTAATTAAACTAGCTTAACCTAGCCTTTACCCTAGCTTTTACCTATTTTACCCTTCACCCTTGATTACTGATGGTCACCCTAACTATTGATGGTTAGGGTCCACCTATTTAACCTCTAAAATACAACTACCCACCATTATTTTCTAAAAATAGACCATCTAATTCTAATTATGAACTATTACATGGATGAGTTAATTTTAGAAGGCCTAGTTCATGTGCTGTTGCAAATCTTTCACCTTGCCTATAAGAAAAGGGGATCTTGAAGGTGAAATCCATCTGAAATTATCATCAAGAGCTTGTACAATCTATCAATCCAATAATATTATCAGAGAGTCAATTTGCATTTGCCTCCCTGCCAAGCTTGTAGGTACCGTTACTCTATTGGAATCAAGCTAGATTCTACCAATAGGCTAACTACCTCAATCATCCACCCGATAGACTTTTGATAAGATAAGTACTTATTTCTTAGCATTCATTTAATCTATTTCCATTTCAAAATCAACCCAGACCTCACCCATCTTTTGGAATTCATCTTTTAAATCTCATCATTCAACCAAAATTACCAACCCAAATCCTCACATAGTAACCACCAACAATTGATTTAACCACTGGTGTTTTGCCCAACCACTGATGGTCAGCTTGATCACTGATGGTCACCCTATCCACTGATGATCATCCCAACCACTGATGGTCACTATGGAAACAAAAATTAGCAATCTAATTTCACCTACCCATACCCAACCAAACCCAATATTTTGTGTTCTTGCCTATTCACAAACCCCTTTCAGATTTTATAAAGCATACTCCAACCCTGTAGCACTAACATTAATTAGTTTGTCACTAATATAATCATTTATAGCATATTTTTAAGGAAGCATTTTGTATTTAGTTTTAGTATCTTATGATTATTGATGCAAGTACCTTTATTTTTTGTTTATAAACTTAATTGTTTAAAATGTGGATTGACAGCCCTTAAGGAAGCTCTTGCTTCTAGGATTTAGCTATCGTTAAGCAATCAACTCAACTATTTATCTAATAAATAAGTTTACTTTAGTGCTCTCTTATCTATAGGTTATTCTCCCAAACCAAAGAGGAGCTCTTCATAATCTTTTGATTTCAACGCGTGCACTACCAATCAAGTTTTTCAACCATACCCATACTTAGTTTCTCTTTTCCATAATAAGCAAGAAATTCATTGAAACATTCTGGTAGACCTTTTGGGACCCTTGTGTCTCTACTTGGGTTCTTTTTTGCTTGCATTCTCTCTCTATTTTTGGCTCATTAATAAAATCAAAAGTTTCTTTTGGGCTTAAAATTAAGTGCATACATTGATTTCTTGAAAGTTTAGTTCAAATAACTTAACCTAAAGGCAAAGTAATCTATTGTAGATTCAATATTTGTTTTACACACCTAACCAAACCAATTTCATCAATTAAACATCAAATAAACTTGAGACAAGGCCTGAATAAGATTTCATCACCTAACAGTAACCTTACCCTTTTGTAGGGATCCTACTTGGAGGTCGTTACCAAAGGGAAAACCAACTCAGTTTTGTGATTGAGTATAATATTTGGATATCAATATATTTTGGTTAAGCACCTGACACCCTTATCACTATGGTGTGTGAAGTGATGGGATAGGCCCTAATACCAATCCATGTATTGATTCCAATATAGATCTCTTTTGAGTGCCTAAACATAACCTGAAACCAACCTTAGATTTCCTCTCTAGTACCTGATCTATAAACCAATTTTAGTCACATACCTTCTTAATGCATAATACAAGAGTGAGATTAATTAAAATCCTAGGGCTTAACTTATCTCTTAGAGAATGATTTGATTTCTTTTATATTTTTTTATCTTCTCTTTGTTTGATTAGTGAGTTTGTTTGTGCTTTCTATCTCCCTTATCTCATATGGTTTTCACTGCCAACAACAAAGAGACCTTGTATATTAAAACCCACCACCAAGTCAATCTACCTCTTCTACCTCTTCATATATGGACTATGTTTCTGAACCATCAGAATCTCCTCGCCCCTCAGTAAGTCTTACCTTTTCTAGGGAGGTTCCTTAAGGAGATGCATATTTTTGATGTTTTATTAGACAATAATTCTGTGGCCTTAAAACATTATCTCACAACCATGTCTTATTGTATCCTAGTTTTAACCCCATCCATAGATATGCCTTATGGCATGCCTCCCCATATCATGGGGAGTACCTCTATTACTATGGTTACTACTCAACCATTAACCACCAAAGCCTTCTCATCAGCCAACAACCCCTTTGAGACTACCATTGAAAACTAAACAACCCAAACTACCACTGCCCTTATACCTTCTACTCCTAACAACCACTCCTCTACTATAAGAATGCCTACCTTTAGCACTATCAACCTTCCTTTAACTACCCCTAACCCATTGATCACCACTCCACTTCAAATGCTTGTGGCACCCATACCCTCTACCTTGCCACCGATCAGTATAAGGGTCATCACCCTTCCATCAATCACCAACCCAACTACCTCTCCTATCTAACAAGCACCCCTTATACCAACCTTTAACTACACCCCTAATCTACAAGGGAATTTACCCACCATCCAAATAACTATACCTACCCTTATGTGTCTTCTACCCAACCATTGACATCCACTTTCCCATATGTGGAAGCCTCCCAACCTTCTAACCACTATCTATATGTCTCTCAACCATCACAATAATATGAATCTTATAGCCTCTCAAATACACAACCCCAAGTAGACCTAATGAAGATGATTATGGACAAGATGACCACCTTATATTCATCCATCTCAGGTGCTCACAACATCTTGTCATATGACCAAATTTGTAATGAGCCTATCCATCCATCCATACCTATTAAGGCATATCTTCCCCAATGGGAACTTCTCAAGTTCTCTAAATTTCAAAGCAAGGAGGATCCCAAAAAACACCTTAGGGTATTCAAGAATGCTTTCTATCTCATCACTTATTATGATTCCCTTCTCCTCTGCAACTTCCCTATGTCTCTAGTCAGCCTAGCCTTGGATTGGTATAGTGCCTTACCCAAACATTATATCTTCTCCTTCACGCAACTGGATCAAACCTTCTTGGATCATTTTTTGATCAATATCTCTAAAAAAGTGTCTATCATCAACCTCTACTCTATTCAGTAGTTTGAGGATGAATCCATTGACAATTTTGTGGCTTGTTGGAGGAGCCTAGTTAACTATCTTTTTCCCTATCTCAACTCGAACTCATAAAGCTCTTCACTCAGGCATGTGCCAAACATATCTCTTCTACCTGCATGTCCAAAGTTTTCTAATATTTGATGAATATTTTACCATGGCACATAAGTTGGAGAACCAATCCATCAATGAAGGGAAGCTTAAGCTCAAAAACAAGAACTTAATGTATAAAACCAACAAGGTTTCTTCCTCCAAGTCAAGCAACTAGCCTAATACCCACACCAAGAATAAGGAACCAAAAATGTAGTTGTCCTAAAATTCAATCCTCCACCTTCCTTCAACCAATCTAATTTCTCTAATTCCTTAAAGCAAAACCTGGGGAACCAAACCTGGAACAACTAGAAGTAATTAACTCCACGTCGAGAATCTTATGCTTCCATCTCGGAGAAGTTATTTAAATCCAATATCATTCAACTTCCTCCTATCAAGCCACCCCAATAATTTAACTCCTATCATCCTACACCTAGTTGGTACAATGAGAATTATTTATGTGCCTTTCACCAAGTGATAGGACATGACTTTAGTAGGTGTAACACCTTCAAGAGCCTTATCCAATCCCTAATCAATAAGGAGGAGCTCACATTTAATAACCCCAATGCACCATTAAACCAAGCCCTTGATATATTTAGGAAACCCTTCCCAAACCATGCTCCTACCAATAATGAGAGTAAAAACATCGAATTATCTCACAATACCTATATAGTTAACATGGTCCTTGATGCATCCATTTCTAAACCACCTAGTAGCCAATCTTCTAATTCTCCACAATTATTGAGCTATTAGACTCAACTTCCCTTACTTTAGACACTTAAAATGAGGAAATTCCATCTTTTGGCTCTCCACTTATTGAGGTAGTAGAGCCAGTAGCCACCCTTTTCATTGATATACTAGAACAACTAATTGTCACCATCTCACCCTCACCTTTAGCTATCAAACAAACCAATCCTTCTTTAGAGATCATTCACAAGATGGAAATCCCTATGTCTACTCCTCCCATAAAAGAGACATACATTCAAGCCTCATATATTTTGATAGAGGAAGAGGATGAGGTCACCATCCCTATATGTCTACCTAGGGTCCTATCTTTCAAGTCTACCATATAGGGAATTAGGCCAACCTACAAACCATTCTTTAGGCTAGTGTAAAAATTGGAGTTTATCTCTAATCTTGACATGGATCAAGCCACCTTTTGGAAATAATTAGGCCTACCTTATGTTACTCAACTGAATCCTCCAATCCTTTCTCAATTTGACCAACCCATCACTTCCATTGACCAACCTCTTACTGTATCTACCTGGCCAACCAAACCCTCTAACCAACCAACTAAAAATTCCACCAAATAAACCAACATTCAACCACTTAAGCCAACCAAGACCCAAGTAGTCAAACCTTCTCCTATCATCCTAACTAGATCTACCAAGAGCCTTGGTATCCTTCCTATACTGAGCCTTAGTCACCCATCTGTGAAAGTGGACCTAACCCCATTAATCCCACCAACCAAATGCCAAATCAAAGCAACCACAATGGTGAAACCACACAAAGGCCATAAGGCCCAAATTTTTCCTCTCTCAATGTTTCCCTCCATTTTGGGACCTCATCCTTTTACCTTCAGTAGGAAGTCAATTACCTCTACCAAAACCTCACCACCTCTTTTGGTTATGCCTTTGTAGTTACTCTTCGATATACCTCTTTTCACCTTGCCAACAATACCTAAGCTACTTACCTTGTAATCTTCCACATTTAGCTGATCAACCTCCTTTCCTAGATCAAAGCCATCAACCAAACATACCACCTTACCCAAGGCATCCATTACCAAACCTATTTATAAACAACCTCTTATCTCAACCACTTGAGCAAAAACTACTAAACCTTTACCATCCCTAGTTGAATCCTAGTCAACCAATCTCCATAGGCTATTACAAACCTCTTGTTTGGCCCTACCTCCCATCAGACCCTTTGACCCTCTAGATTCAAAACCCACCTATTACAATGATCACCAAGTTTGTGCTTATCATAAGACACTAGGCCATGACATGGAGAACTGAAAAGCTCTCCAAACCTTCATCTATCAGATTTATGATGAGGATGATCTATTAACAGATGAAACTCCTATGAGCCCCATACTAATTTAAATAGCCACCATGCCTACCCAACACTCACCCACTCCTCCACTCTCACTTAGAGTGAAGATGCATCTAACTAATCCTCCAGCTATCATTCTATCCACATTATCAACATGGTCATAAGTACACAAAATAAATATAAGGGGAAGACTAAGGTGTATATTCCTTAGACATACCCCTCTTCAAACTCCCAACCAAACTTCACCCAACCTTCTCCATCTTTGACCAAACCCAAGGTGTATATTTTAGGTGCCTCCCAATCTAACCCCTTAAAATCCATTAGGAGAATTATCCTCAAATAGCTTCATCATAACCCAATGAATATGAGCTTGTATAAATTAATCTCTACCTCTCCCCACCACCACCAAGCACTAATAGAGGCTTTGCAATCCAATAAGGTCCAACTTGAAGAACCTCAATCTCTAGCTACCTTTGTTGGTGCCTTTCAAATTTCTAACCTTGTTACCTTCAAAGATTCAAAAATACCCTCCATCCATCCCAAAGACCCAAATCCTCCTCTCTTTATCACTACCTACATCAACCAAACCCACATCAAATGATTCATGATTGATGGGGGAGCTATCATAGATATCATCTCCTCTTATGCCTATAACCAACTCAACCTACTAGATAATGTAATGTTTAAATCCTCAACCATCCTTTGTTCCTTCAATGATATTATTGCCTCTACCTTGGGAATTATCATATTTCATATTTGTGTAGGACCCCACACCCTCCCCAAACTATTTTATGTTGTATAAGGTTAATTTTAACACAACATCTTGTTGAGATGACCCTAAATTTGATCCATGGGTTGCATTTCATCTACCCTCGACCATTGCATTAAGTTTGAACATGAAGGCTAGGTCACTACCATCCACATTGACCCAAGTCCTTTCTCAACATTCAATATGACCTACCACCCAAATTATGTCCTCATACCTCTATTTAACACACCTTTAGCAACTCAAACTTGACCTTCAACTACCAAAGTGGATATCATACCTCCTTCCACTAATGAGGCATCAACTAGTTCCTCTATACCTTCATACCAAATCCATATCATAGATATTTTGGAATCAATGTTCCATCACCTCTTGTTGGGGGAGTATCAATTTCTCACCCTTGATGCTTTCCCTACTCCTCATGAGTATGAACAACTTACCAACTAGCCAGGATATGACCCCAATATCAGAACTATCATTCCCTTTGGCCCTCCCCATTTTCAGACCCATTTAATTTATGGGGGGCTTGACAAATCCATCAATTCTCCTACCACCTCTCTTCCACCTCAACCATTCACCACCAGCTTCTCCTACCTTGACAAAGTGAACTTCACCAAGACATACCTCCATTAATGTGCTTGGAAAGGCTTTGGTTTTAGGTGATATTAGCATGGCCCACATGAATTGGCCACCATCAAAACCAAAAAGCCACATGAGAAACACAAACTTGGTTTCATCTTGCTTAATAAGAAGAAATCCAAACAACTTGCTGCTACCATTGTTAAGGAGGATGCCCCTTCCTCATTGACTATAACCATCCCTTTCACCCATCTTGAGATGATAGGAGAAGACTCTCCCACAATTAAAACTATTTAGTGTCAAGATGACGATTCTATCCTCACCTACCTTGGTGTCCTAGATTCTTTGATCCACAAATCCCTTTCACCTGAGACCTCAACCATGTTAAATTAATCCACCACGGATATCAACTTGGGCACTCAAAATAACCCCTACATCATCAAGCTCAGCTAATTATTAAATATCAAGGAACTTTGGGACTTCCCCTCTTTCCTCCAAGATCATAGCATAAAATTCGCTTGATCTTATATTGACCTCACCATTATTACCCATAACATAGTCACTCATTGTGATGGAAAACCTGTCAAGCAAAAGCTCTAATGCATGCATCCTTGCATAGCCCTTTTTGTCAAATAAGAGCTTTAGTGTATCCTATTTTTAAACTTCATTCAACCTATTGACTACCCAAAATGGGTCTCTAATGTCGTACCTATCACCAAAGCCAAAGGGGGATTATGTATTTGTGTAGACTTTCATGACCTCAACATCGCCTACCCTAAGGATGACTTCCCTCTACCCAGCATTGACCAGCTTATGGATCTTATGATCGAACATGAGATGATATCTCTCATGGATGGGTTTTAGAGATACAATCAGACCTTAATTTCTCTCAAAAATTAGTATAAAACTACCTTTACCACCCCTTGGGGAACCTTCTACTATATAGTCATGCCTTTAAGGTTAAAGAATGTTGGTGCAACCTACCGGCATGCCATGACCTAAATTTTTCATGACCTTATCCATAAGATCATAAAGGACTATGTGGGTGAAATTATTAGGAAATATAAACTCCAAAAGGATCACTTGGCCATTCTTAAGATCATCTTTGATCAACTTATCCATTATCATATCCATCTTAACCCCAATAAGTGCATTTTTGGGGTCTTGTCAGGAAAGCTTCTTAGCTTCACTATCTCCCTTCATAAAATAAAATTTGATCCCACCAAAATCAAATAAATCTTAGACATGATATCTTCTACCAACCTTAAGTAACTCAAAATATTACAAGGGAAGCTTTAGTTCATTCATCATTTCATCTCCTAGCTTTCAGATCAGTGTCAACCATTTCACCACCTCTTAAAGAAGGATGTGTCTTTTAAGTGGAATAAAAATTGTCAAAAGGCCTTTGATTCACTCAAAGAGTACCTTTTGTCACCACCTATCCTTACCCCTCTCAAGGATGACAAACCCTTTTACCTTTATATCTCTACCACCGATCATTCCCTAGGGGTAATGCTGGCTCACCCAGATGAACAACATAGAGAGCAAGATGTATACTATATTAGTCATATGTTTGTGGAATATGAGACTTGACATACCCATATTGAGAAACTTTTCATAGCTTTAGTGTTCATGGCCAAAGAATTTTTCTACTAGCTTCTTAACAATAAAACCTATGTCATAACTAACACTGACCCATTCAAGTACATACACTCCAATCCATACCAAAATTAGTGTAGGGCCAAGTGGATGATGCTCTTAGTAGAGTTTGATCTTGAGTTCCTCTAATAAAAATCAATTAAAAGACAAGTCATTACCAACCAATTGGCCATAGCACATTTAGTGGATAACTAACCTCTTGCTCTTGATTTCCTTGATGAGTCCATCATGGCCCTCTCTCAAGCATATTTCACCTATCAAGTCACCATGTTCTTGAATAGATCAAAATGTCAATGTGGCGGTGGAGAAATTATCATCCTTATCCCCTTTGATGGTGAACCCCTTCATTTGTCCTTCAATCTTGATTTTGAATGTACCAACAACATGACTGAGTATGAAGCCCTAGTGATAGGCCTTCAAACTACCTTAGCCCTATGAGTCAAAATAATCAATATCTTTGATGACTCCCAACTTGTGGTCAATCCAATCAATGGCTCTTACCAATTTAAGACTGATTTTTATAGTAGTACAAACAACTTGTTGATGAATTCTTAGCATCATTTGAACATTACCACATCTGATCAGCCCCATGATTTACCAAAAAGTTTATTGATACCATGGCTTCCCTTGCCTTTCAGATCCTATCTACACCCTTAGACTCTAATTTTTCTATTGTTATCCATAGACTTACCCAACCATCCTATGTCAAACCAGATTTTCCCACCATTTTTAATGTTGAGGAGACCCAACCTGACCTTTGGTAGCAATAAACCTTCGACTATCTTAACCTTGACATAATTCCCTTAGGCCTCTCCAAGAATGCTCAAAGAGTGTTTATCTAAAATACCTATCACTATACCATTATGGGAGGAATTATTTATAAATGCAATTTTGATGACTTCCTCTTCCATTGCTTGCATAATCATGAAGCCTCTCACACAATCAAGGAAATTCATAATGGCATTTGTGGGGGATACTTTAGTGGCCTCGCTGTAGTTAAGCACATCTATTATTTTGGCTATTACTAGCCTAACCTTAACCAATACTACTATGATTATGTGAAAAAGTGTGTTAAGTGTCAACAACATGCCAATTTACATCACGCACCTAGCCATAGCCTTTGTGTTTCCACTAATTTTTAGCCCTTTTCATAATGGGGTCTACACCTTATTTTTGAAATTAATGCCCATTGCTCGCAACAACACCATTCTATCATCACCACCATCAAGTATTTTACCAAGTGGGTAGAGGCTATTATTCTAGTCTCAACCAATGTCAAAAAGATTTTCAACTTTATCAACCATCATATCATCTATCATTTCAGTGTTCCTCACGATATTATCTCCGATAATGGTAAATCCTTCAAGAACAAGTGAGTTCAGGGTCTATGTGACACATTCTGCATTAAATTAAGTTTTTCCTCACCTTATTTCCCTCAAAATAATGGATAGGAAGAAGCCTCAACTCTTAATAATATGGTTATTGCATCTGGTTGGGATTGCCATTTACACATCCCCTTCACCTTGTAAGCACATCATACTAGCATTCAAACCCCTATGAGTGCTACCCATTTTCTCTTATATTTAGAGTAGAGGCTATCTTTGCTTTTGAAGTCCAAATCCCTTCTCTTCATATATCTTTTCAAAAGCTTATATTGGAGGACAATTATCATCAATACCATCTAGCCCAACTTGAGCTACTTGATGGGCATCATTTAACAACCCTTACCTATCTCTATGTCTACCAATAACATGTCAAATGTGCCTATAACAAACACCTTAAAGTGTGAAAATTTAATATCAATGACCTTATCCTATAGGAAAATCAACATGTGACTAATATGGAAACAAGTAAGTAGGGCAAGTTTTATTTTAATTGGATTGGACCTGATATCATAACCCACAAGTATGGATTAGGAGCTTATCAGTTGTCTTCTCTCAAAGGCCACCTAGAGCCTAAGCACCTCAATGCTTTACATCTATGTCTATTCTTTTATTAATAAGGACTAAGTTCACCTTTTGTGTAAATTAAGCTCATCCCTTGCTATCCACCTACATTCCATCTCCTTATCTTAGGGGATACTGATTAAAATTGAATCATGTGATTAGATGTCACTGGCACATCCTTATCTTCAATAATGGGTATCACATCTCTACTCATGGCATGATTCTCATGGTACTTTCCACTCCTTCATAGGATGTATTCTCATGCTCAGTATCACCTAAACCTCTTCACACCTAATCAACCTTCTTGTGATTTTAGTTTTGACTTTATAAAGGTGAGCCACTAAGCCAGCCTAAACAAGTTTGTGTCTAGCAAATCAAAGCAAAATAACCAATTTTTTTTATCACTAGCAATCATGGGTCATTTCTAGCATTCACAGACTACTCCCTTGAAGGACAACTATTGAAAATCTATTGGAAATTACAAAAATGCAAGGTAGATTTTACCCTTAAAGGATGGTTATCAAAAACATTAAGCAAAACATATAAACTTAGACCACTCCCTTGAAGGATGGATGAGTAAAACATTTGTTAAAAGCATACCAATTTCATGGAAGTTTCGTAAATTGATTAGGTTTCCATATGCAACAATATAATAAAAGACCCATTATCATAAGCAAATGAAAGAAAACTAATCTTGGAAGTTGTAATTGGATCTCAAACAACATATCAAGGTGAAATCCATAATCAACTCTCACAAGTAGACTTCACACATCGATCAGTCTACATAGCCTAGCATAAACTTGTTTATACTGACTCTTTAGATACCTATAGAAGACGTAATCTAGTCTCACAATAGGGTTACATTTTCACCCATCTCCCCTTTTCCACTATTTGCAAGGGATTTTTGAGATTACTTAACATTTTGTGGTCAAGATGCCTTTTTTTAACCAACTAACGACCACTGATATGAAGCATTTAAAGGGCTTATATTCATTAAGCCAATCCATCTTTGATTTTGTTTGTAGTCCTTGTCAATGAAGAAACACCATGCTCTCTCTCATCCTATTATGACTAGTTGATATTTTCATTATGGCATTCACCTCCTAATTATATTCTCTATTCTCCCATCTAGTGTTGTTAATTAAACTATCTCATACATTTTATCATAAAAATTGATAATAAAGAACCATAAGCATAAGCATAACCATTAACATTATCATAACATACATGATAATCATATACATAAGAAATAAAATATATGTTAACATGTCTAAACATAATGAAATCCATGACACTCATTAAAAATTAGCATGTGATAAGCATCACCATAAACCAAAACCAACTCATGCCTAACTAAGCATATGTTAGTGTCTACAAAACCATAACCATAAACACAATCCAGAAAGAAATGTAAACACCACATAATAAGTGCTAAAGAAAAAAATCAAATCATATCCCATGAGCATAGGCAATAACAAAGATCACATATATATCTCCAAATAACATCACAACATGAACAATAATGACCATAATCATAAACCACATCATGAAACATGAACCACATCGGTCTAATCAACAACATAATCATATACATCATGTATATCAAAGTGAATAATACATGTAATAAATGTGTAAAATCTCTCTCTCATACATATTACATCATCAACATGCAGGCTGATATCAAAATCATGTACATACAACATATCAACACATTTAATATCAAGCCCCTAGAGCACCACTACCACTGACCCCCTACTCTTGTACCTACACTATCATTTGGTGCTGGTCCTCTTGGGATACCTATATGTACAGTCACTGTAGAGGACCAATGCCTTGGAGTAGCCATAGATGGACAACCTTCTAGACTGGCTCTATACTCCCCCCATCTGAGCTCATTTGATAATTATGCTAGAATAATAGCCTTGTAATACCATAACTCCTCTACCATAGCTATGTATCAGGATGTAGGAGTGAAACCCAATGGTGTTTCCTATCTTGCCACTACCCCTACCCTTTACCTCACAGTATCCCTCTCCTAAGTCACTAAACCAAGGGTGGTCCTCACCTGATCTCTCTCAAGTATAATAGTGGTAACTTGATCATATAAAATGATGATCTAGCCCTAAAGAGTGGAGACTTATCCTTATAATCCTATGATCTAGGCATGTACAACTATTAGTGTTACTTGTACCTATCTATCCTAACCTCCACCCTGCACTTGTATACCTACTAGATCCACATCTATGGGCTATTGACCACCATCACCCCACCAAAAATTAGCTACTACATATAATCCTTGATACCATACCCTCATCTATCTTGCATTATGGTCCCCACTAATCACCTTGGCACACACACTCAATGAATCAACAAATGACATCTCAATAGCTAACACTCAGTCAACCACTCTTATCTAAATTCCAAACAATAGGGCACCAGATTGCACATAATCATGGAAGTCAATAGACAAATAGTGAAAATGAAATTTCATTTTCACTTTTTGTATTCTATGATTATAGGGTTTCCACTTGATCATCAATGGTTAGGGTGACCATTGATGATCAACCTTAGTGACCCTAACCATTGATGGTTAGGGTATCACTTTAAAATTTTATTTATGCACCTACACCCTGGTGCCTAATTTTTATATATCACTTATTATCCCCAAACACACAACTTGAACCTTTTGGAAAAAACCTTCCCTACCCACCCTGAGCACCTCCTCACCTCATCCTTGGTCTATTTTGGCCCAAATCTTGCATGTTTTACAACACTTCTTACCTAGTCCCTTGATTGCAATAACAACATTTCCATATTGACCCATTTAAATTTATGCCACTTTGCACTTATCATACCCATATATGTCTTTCAAGAACACTTCCTACCTTGAATACCCATGACACTTAACCTATTTGTATTTTCCATGAGAGTACTTCCTACCTCAAATACCCATGACAATACCAACCTTATTTAAGAGACTAATAGGTATACCCAACTACCATGCCTAAATGTGGTCATGAGGTACACTGGTCACTTGTCCCTTAGAAATGACCTTTATTTTTATCAACCATATCAACCTTTTTTTTGTGAAATCTTAGCTATCACACCTTTTGTCTTAGCTTGCATGCTTATTTGTGCTTTAGTTCCCAGCCTATCATCTACCTTTGTCATCACCCTCACCTACGTTGTCAAACCCGCACTCAATTATCCTTATTCCTCAAAACCTCCTAGTTTGAGGGGGAACACCTCCTCTTATACTTGGGACAATCATTATACTTTTAATCTAGCAATTGGTTTTTATTTTGCAACTTATTCATTTCAAGCTGCACAATAAAAGAGGGAAAAATTGGACATCAAAAATCCACACACTACAATTCTAAGTGTTGAAGTACCCTTAGAACATCTTAGGATGCCCTCGGGACCATTTAACCCTCTAACCCTTAACCAAACCTAACCCATAGTTAGTTTAATTAAACTAACTTAACCTATCCTTTACCCTAGATTTTGCCTAATTTAGTCTTCACCCTTGATCACCAACGGTCATGTTGACCATTGATAATTACCCTAACTATCGATGGCTAGGGTCCACCTCTTTAACCTCTAACATGTAATTACCCACCATGCTTTTCTAAAAATAGTTTTTCTAATTCCAGTTGCAAGTTGTTGTAAGGATGAGTTAATTTTATAAGGCCCCATTCACATGCTGTTGTAACTCTCTCACCTTTCCTATAAGAAGAGAGGAACCTGAATGCAAAATCCATTTACAATTTCATTAAGAGATTGTACATCTAAGAATTTATTTTTTGTAGGTCAATCACCATAAATAATCAAACAATCTATTAATTATATTAGAGAGTCAATTTACCATTGCCTCCCCATTAAGCCCACAGGTACTATTACTCTACTAGAATCAAGCTAGATTCTACCAATAGCCTAACTACCTAAACCATCCACCCAATCAACTTTTGGTAAGATAAGTACTTATTTATTTGCATTCATTTACTTTATTTCCATTTTGAAATCAACCCAAACCTTACCCATCTTTTTTAATTCATCTTTTGAATCTTGTCAATCAACCAACATTACCAACCCAGATCCTCACATAGTAACCAATAATGGTTGATTCAATCATCAACAATATACCCAACAATCGATGGTCAGCTTAATCGATGATGATCACCTAACCATTGATGGTCATCCCAACCATTGATGGTCACTATGGCACCAAAAGCTAGCAAGTTAATTTCACTTACCCACACCTAACCAAACCCAATTTTTTATGTTTCTGCCTATTCATATACCCCTTTCAAATTTTTTGAAGCATACCCCGACCCTTTAGCACTACCATTAATTAGTTTTTCACTAATTTAATCATTTCTATCATATTCATAAGTAAGCATTCTTGTATTTAATTTCAGTATCTTTTGATTATTGATGTAAGTACCTTTCTTTTCTATTTATAAAATTAATTATTTAAAACATGTGGATTGACAACCCTTAAGGAAGCTCTCACTTCTAGGATCTAGCTATCACTAGGCAATTCACTCAACTATTTATCTAACAAATAAGTTTTCTCTAGTGCTGTCTTATCTATTAGTCATCCTCCCAAGCCAAAGAGGAGATCTTCACAATATTCTTATTTCAATACATGCACTACCAATCAAGTTTTTAAACCATACCCATACTTAGTTTCTCTTTTCCATAATAAGCAGGAAATTCATTGATACACTTAGCTAGATAGGTGTGATAGCACCTTGTAGGATTGTAGTCTCACTAAATAGGGATTATAGTTCCTTGATCATTTGTAAGTGGTCTAAATTTGATCTTTTTATTATCAGATAGTAGTCCATTTACAAGTTCCAGTGGGTTTTCTCCCTTAAGACAGTTTGCCATGTATGTCATGTTTTATGTGATTGATATTGCATTATCTCTCTTACTCATTGATGTAAATGTTGTGTATGCTTCATGAATAATTGTGGTAATTGATTACGTGTTTGAAAATATTAGAATTTAATTAGATTATTTGAGTTTACTGATTCACCCCCCTCAGTGATTATGCCTCTAATAAGGAAGTGCTGTTAGGATCCACATGGAAGTGAAACACACAAAGAGGACTCCATCACTTTTGAACCACACCCCATGCCACTTTTATCATATGAAGGAGAAACTAGCTAGACAATAGAAATTGAAGAACCAAGTTTGAACCAACCAAATTCCCAAACCATAGTGCACACTCATGATTTTGAATCAGATGAATTGTATACATAATTAGGATACATATAGTGTGGAATCAAAAACTGATCTTATAAGGGAAATTGTAGTTGAGATAATTGTAACTCATATAGAATTAATAATTTATTTTCCTCTTCAAGGGAATCTCATGGCTCAACTTGGGATGCTTGGTAGACTTAAAATTCATAGTGGACAAATTATAGGTCCAAATATTATTAATCAACCAGCTACTGCATCCCAAGGCATGGGTATTGCTGGTGGAGGTGTTAGAGGTAGACTAGGAGGTGGCACAAGAAGTGGTAGGATTTCCCCTTAAGGGATAGGATTTGAGGGTGCTCAATAGCCACCATCACATAAAATTTAGCTACCAATATTATATTATGATATTATGCTTCACCTACCTAAATATCAATGTATGGAAAATGCTGCAGAACATGTCCATAAGTGCGAACTCATTTGGAGGGCATGAGGCATAACTTATTTTGAGCGAAAGTCCACATAATTTATGGCTGTAATTTTGGAGAGAGTACATAAGTGTTATAGAAATTTTGACCCTCAACAAGTAGTAATTTACTATGATCAACTCAAAATGGCATTCCGTTAGGAATTTAACATTCTTAATTTTGAGCAACAAAGTATTACTATGCTAAAAGATATAAAGTAGGAGCTCATTGAAAGTGTACATGAATATGATGCATGAGTTAAAACACTTTTATCAAATATGTAATTTGAAATCAATGTTTCTAAGCATGCATAATGGTTTATGGGAGGTTTTTTACTTCCCTTTCTATGAACACTATCCTTGAAGACCTTCACTACCCTGCACGAAGCTCTAGAAGCCACCCGACACATTGAAGCTATTGGTATTATTGACACTAGGATTAGTCATTTCATGGAAGTTAAAATATATTAAATGGAATCACAACTTGAAAAATTATCTAAAAATAATGCATATAATACATGAAATGGTCTTTGGTGTACCAATGGCAAGTTTAAAGGACATACTTGAAACAACTACCTGTGCAAAACGTCTGTGTTGTACTGAAGTAGTCATGTGAAATTTTCCATGAAGAGAATGATGTACACTCCTATCATGTATTATAATGAGCTACATAATTGAAGGTATTTGAATATTGAAAAATATGTAATGCCTATACCCATGACACAAATGATTATTGACTAATTAATGATATCCATGAAACATGCATGCATGATACATATCAAACCTCTGTGCTCAACAATCAAGATAATGGTGGATATCACGGCCAAAGTAGAGGTTGAGGATGAATATGTGGTCAATTCCCACCAAGAACATGTTATAAGTGTGGATCCCTAAACCACTATCAAAGGGATTGTCCACTTTATCCAACATGTGATTTTTGTAAAAAGGAGCATCGATTGGAAGAATGACCTAAACTATACATGACCATCTCTAAGGAGAGAAATGAAAAAGGTGCATGGATAATTCACATTGAAAAACCACATTGGTGCCCATGCTCAAGCACCCCAACAACTCAATAGGTGAATATCACCATGCATAGTGGTGGAAAATCTCGATCTACATCTATTCCTATTAAGAAAGTATAACATGAAGATCCTAGGGCAAGTAAGTATATTGATGCCAAATAATAGAATGATGTACTCTAGGACACTATAACACTGGTACAAGAACTACAAGGAGAAATTTAGTTTCTTAAGGACCAAGAAGCAATGCAATGTGTTGATATGCTAATATGCAGAAGGTAATAAAGCCTTAAAACATGGCATATAATGACTTTCAATAAATTTTAAAGCATATATTAGATGAAGACATTGTCCCACAACTGAGTAATTAGCCTTAAAATTAGGTATAAACACCAACTAATGCCCAACCTCAATTTACTTGGCAAATTGAGTATTATCGATTGAATCATTCTCGATGGTAAGATACCCTTGTTCCTCCTAGCCCTCAAGAGTATAAAAAAATATTAGTAAATACTACCATCAATGGTTAGGTGATTCAGGACATCTTAGGTAACACTATTGATGAGGTTAACATTTCACCAAGGATGTATGGTGTACAATGGCTAGTCCAACATTACAACCATCTTTGCATGTCTTTTTTATGGCCAATAAAACTTATGCTCTACCAACTAGCATCCTTAAGAATGTAATGGTGGATATCCTTGGAGTACCTTTCAAAGTTGACTTTAAAGTTAAAGTTAGTAGAGGCTGATGACTTTATAGCTCTATTGGGGTGACCCTGGTGTTCTGAAAATAATGTAGACTTAAGTTTCAAAAAGTGTTACACCAATTTTGAGAATACTGATCAATGCATTGTGATTCCATTAGATCAAACATAGGGACCCCATATGTATAACTTATTAATGTGGAAGAATATATCAACCACATCTATAATATCATATCCAAAGATTTTTATCAACATGATCTTACTCCTAATGGCATCCTTCGATGGATAGACACTCAATCCCTTTCTAATAATACAAATAATACTTGTAATTATTGGTCCCATAATGACTATGACCTCATTGAAAGAGTATGTAGTGCCACTGGTAATCATGAGAATGTTTCGTATAAATATCATAAATTCCACAAATTTGTTTGCTTTCTTGTCAGCCAAGTCATGAGGGGACAGATTATGGATGCACCTTTAGAAAGACTTTATAAAGTTCCTTGGTTTCATAGACAAATAAAAGTCTATGACTTTGTCTAATACCTTGAAGACTTTTATAACTCTTACAATGATTGTATATGATCAATGGTTCACCTCTTTGATGGTACAACTATAAGGTGGTGGCAAACCCATAATGAATAACTTATCCAATGGGATCAAGTACACTTTACTTTGCATAAATAGTTCCATCATGACAACCACATTAAAGGAATAATTAGCTATAATAGAGTACAAGCGCCCAAACCCCATATAAAGGCTTGTGCATGATTTATATAGAACCTTATGAACCTGGGTGAGAGCATGGTATGTTCATGAAGAGTGACATTTGGGTACCCATTTTTGGCATCTATTGAAAGAAAACATAAACTCAACATTATCTTATTCCTCTCCAATAATGGATTTGTGCCTCACTCTCTAGGCCATACATGAAGAAACTATTGATGACCCTAGTCCCATTAAAGATTACCTATGATCTGTCCATAATGTCCCATTATAAGGTCTATCTCTCTTCAATGAACCATCTATACAACTTGTTCCCGTGCTAGAACTAGTCTTTGATTAGGACTGACATGAAGAGATATGCCTAGGGAAATAAAAACTAGTATTTTAGGTAGAGGAAGGTGAAGGGTCCAACCCACCTAACCCATTGGCAAATCAGTTGGAGGTCCCTACAGATCATGGTTCATTAACTATTCATGATACTAATCCTAATGCAAACAACCCTTACTCTAAACTAATTCAAACTATCTAATGCAACATCAATACATAGGAAGAACCAAAAATAACTACAATAAGTAATTACTAGACTGACATAGAAGTTTCAAATGTATTAGAGTTATTATACCAAGATGTCTTCCTAAGAAGCTATAATGAGATGAAAGGTGTTCATCTATCTCTAGGCAAAATGCATATCAAGCTAGTTGATGGAACTCAACTAGTCAGGAAAAGGCCATAGGATTAATCTAAATCTATGAGCATGCATAATAGAATAAATTGATAGGATGATGCATGTTGGAGTGATCACCCCCATCAATGAATCTAAGTGGGTCAATCCCATGGTGATAAATAAAAAAAAATATTGATACATTAGAACTTGCATTGATTACCATATACTTAATGCATCTTGCATCATTGATCCCTTCCCAACACATTTCACAAAATAAATACTTCATGTCATCATTGGGCGTGAAATATATACCTTCACAAATGGATTCTTAGGGTATAATCATGTCTATATCATTAGGAGGATCAACATAAGACTATGTTTGCCATTGAATGGAGATCTTTTACATATACAATCATGCCTTTTAGGTTGAAGAACATACCAACTATATTTTTATGTATAGCCATTGATGCCTTTAAATATTTCATCCATAAATTTATTTAAGTCTATTTGGATGATTGGATAGCCTATGGCTTATTCAAGGACCATTACTTTAATATACGACTCATGCTTGAACTTTTCTGAGTCTTATAAATATAATTAAATCTAAAGAAGTGTCTTTTTACTACACCTTTCGGTGTTCTTCTAGGACATATTATTTACAAGGATGGATTTTTGGTAGACCCAATAAAGTATTTGTCATTCTTCTCCTCCCAACATCAAAGTTTTAGCATGAATTTCATGCCTTTCTAGGACATATAGGTTATTATAGGAAATTCATTCATAGATATGCAAAGATTGCCATGCCTCTAATGGAACTCTTAAATCATAATGAGCACTTCTTCCGGACTTGTTCCTACCAAGAAGCCTTTGAGGCCTTAAAAGACAAGCTAGTTACTGCTTCAATCCTAAAATTATTTGATTAGGCAAAACCATTCCATGTCCATGTTGATGCTTATAAAATAGAAGTTGGTGAAATCCTTGAATAAATATGTGAAGGTCACCTTAATCACCCTATCTATTTTGCTAGTAGGAAACTTACTTCAGCTAAACAAAATTACACTACTATAGAGCATGAAACACTATCAATGGTTTATGATCTATAGAAATTTTAATAATACTTGTTGACAACTCATTTTTTATTCTATACAAATCTGAACCTTTAAAGTATATAGTAAATAAACTTGTGCTTCATGGATGCATTTATAGGTAGATAGTATTATTTCAAGAATTTTAATTTTTTATCATGGTTAAACCAGGAAAAACTAATTTTGGCCCTGATGATCTTTCTCAAATTGATTTTGGAGAACCTCTACATGCTATTGAAGTTGACTTACCTGATGTTAAACTATTTTTTGTTTCTTGTGTACTTAAGGATTTGGAACATATTGCAACTTTTCTAAATACTAGTTCAATGCTCAAATATTTGACTCTTCAGGCCAAGAAATAAATTACAGTCTGCACTGCACCTTTTCAACTCATCAGAGCGGAGCTCTAAAAGCTTGGCCAAGAGGAAATTATTCAATGATATGTCATGAAACATTAGCACTTTGAAGTACTCTAAGAAATTCATGAGAGAATGGTAGGTGGACACTATGTTGGAGAGGCTATTGCATGTAATGTTTTGTTGGCTGAATTATGGTGACCTACCCTTTTTAAAGATGCCAAGATATATGTTAGGAAGTGTGAAATTTGTCAGTGTATAGGAAAACCAAATTGATGGGATGCCATGCCTTTATGTCCAATTCTATCTCAAGAAACATTTGAAAAGTGGGCTATTGATTTTGTTAGGCCATCAATCCAGCTAATTGATGAATAGGTTCCCATTATATCATTACAACAACTGATTATCTCACATGCTATGCTGAAGCTATGATAATGAGTGTCTGTACTACTGCTACTATTGTGAACTTCATTTGGAAACATGTCATAAAGTAATTTAGATGCCCACTAAGTTTTACTAGTGATTGTGTTACCCATTTACTTAATGAAACTATTCACATCCGACTTGATGAGTTCATCATTTCTCATCACAAAACAACATATATCATCCTTAAATAAATGGAACTACCAAGACATTCAATAAAATCTTAGGCACAACACTTAAAAAAAATTGTAATATTTATCAAATTAACTAGGATGATCGAGTATCTATAGTATTTTAGGCTTAGGAAACAACCTATAAGTGCCTAAACAAGAACACACCATTTATTTTTGTATATGGCAAAGGGGCAATTCTATTAGTTAAATTCTTGGTACCATCTCTTCATAGTGCATGCATTGGATTAGGAATCATCCTTGAAAGCATGTTTGGATGCTTTATTGTAGCTAGATGAATCCTATTTCATTGTTCATTGGAGTCAAGATGTGGAGAAAAGTAAACAAAAGGCATTCTATGATCGACACATCAAGTATAAAACATTTACCCATGGGATGAAAGTCTTACTCTATGACTCTTAATTCATGCACCATTATTGAAAACTTCAAATTCACTAGGATGGTCCTTTTTTAATTCATAACATTCAACCATCGACACTTATTGATTATAAAGGATTGATGGCCAATTTATTCCTAGGCATTATAATGGAAGCTAGCTATGGCTGTATTTCACCTCTGAATAGTTTGAATTTTGTAACAAATAGGCTTATGCCATTTATCTAGGATTTCTTATTTTCAATAAAAGCACTGCCCTTGTTACACACAATATTTCTTTCATAAAGAATTGTTTAAATTTTGTACTTGTACTATTATGGAGGACCACGACATAATTTTAATGTGGGGTAAAAGGTATCTATATTAATGTTTAAGGATGTGCACAAAACTCATGATGTGTAATATACTTAGGTGCACAAGTTATTTAATGCATGCAAGTTAAATAACCCAAGGATAAGATATTCCTACCAAATTGAAAATTCAATATAAATATAAAAAATATCTTCCACTCCAAAGAAGAATATGAGACACAATTGAATTCCACTTTAAAGAAAAGCACATGATAAGACATGTCATTAATGTGAAAGAAATAGTGGTTGCAAAAATGTGCCAACATTATGACAAGACAATATCATTAAATGCATTTACGGTAAGACATGATGGTCAATGAATGGTGGTTTTTACAAGTGCATTAATAATAAGAAGTGATGGATGAAAGGAAAGGGGGTAGTAAATGCGAGTTACCCCCCTCAAGCCTATAAAAGGAGAAGGAAGCTCATTTTTACTTTTTACCTTTGCTTCCACCCAAGTTTACAGAGTTAAAGAATGAATTAAGCTAGAGAGATTCTAGAGAAAGTAAATAGCATCACAATTCTTTAAATAGATATTGAGCCAAGCATCAAGCTAAGTAAATCAAGTAAAGGGCTAACTCTAAAACAAAACCATGGTAAAAATAACTGATAATTATAGGTTGTAGAGGTAGATGTCTACCATTAGAGGGTAGTGAATCAAGAAAAGCCAAATTCATCTACACAATAATCATGTATTCCTTTAGGGATATTGGACGACTATGCCTCGACCTTTAGGATCCTTGAAGGGTGATGAAACCTAAGAAAAAGGCTTTAAAAATTGATCCATTATTGACTACTTTAGAGGAATAAAAATTACTTGGGGGGTAAGTAGTATTAATTAGAGAAAATATACTTGAAGAAAAAACATAGTGCACGAAAGGAAAAGAAATGAGAATGGCATGCCAGGTAAAGAAGGTACAATCATCCCCACCCCCATCATTGATGATAAAGAAAATGCAGTACTTAGAGATGGTGATGTATACAAAAAATTAGGTCTTGAAAGCACCCTAATGTACCATATTTGATTACAATCACCGTCAACTTGGGAATGAGGTTGAGTTACAAAACTATTATTGAGTTCTGTGCCAGAACACTAAAAACTAATTGGTGTATGACATAATTTTTTTTAATGTATTAGATGTTGTGGGTTTGTTTCAACTGTTCAACCTTGCATAATTTAGAAAACATATAGAAGTAATTAAATTTATACTTTCATGCATCCATGAGGACTACCTCTACTTTACTGGGTGCAACATGAAAAGTACACTTAAAATGATAAGTAAAGTGTCAAGGTTATAGTGATCCAAAATGGATGTAGAGTTTGACTTGGAGGACTCAGAGTAGATTGGAAAAATAACAATGGTGCTAATGTACCAAAAGTAAGGCCACGCCATGCATATTAAAAACCTACAAGATCCTACCTTTTTGGTGGTGGTGCACATCATAATGACCAAGATTGATGGTATCGATCATTGGAAAGAGGTGGATATATGGTCTACCTCTACATCATTCACTAGGTAACTAAAGGCTTAAAGTATAATTGGGAAATGTATTTCACCCATAAGATTATAAAGGATACCAAATGCTTCCTTCAATCCATCAAACCATGACTTCAACTTATTTTTATAGGTGGGAGTGAATGGTGCATTCCAAAATACTTACCCACCCAAGTTGGTGAACAAACTCAATTTACTGTGAAGTAACATTTCTCTTTGGTGTGAATCAAGATGGTCCCATTTTGAGAACTCTCTACATGGTTGAAGATACCTTATGCATTTTTAGTATGGTACTTCATTGACTCAGTGAACCATATTTTTGATGCACAACCTCTTACCTATGAAGTAAACTAGATCGACTTAGAGATTCACACTCTCTAGAAGATGCATGTTTATCTTGATAAGAATGATTACCAAGAGAAGTAAGAGACTGAACAAAATGATATCAAGGTAAAATAGATATTTTTGGGAGAATAAGTGCATAATCTATTCTATATGCTAAGGCCTAAGAAGAAGACTTTAAAGGGCATGGAATAGACTCAAAAGAAACTTCCACCAGCACTACAAGTGATGAAGAAATAGTGGGATAGGAATGATGCTAGCATAAGTCCACAAAAATATCCTCCAAAATGGTAGATGACTTCCCAAGCACTGCCTCATATACCTTCTCCTCCTAGATTGTCTCCACCTAGACCTTCTCTACCCATAACTTCACCTCCATAGGTCCCTAAAACCCCACTTTTACCTTTGTAAGTTCCTCCACCTCCAGATTCACCTTCACCACCTCTAAGAAATTCATAGGCATCACCACCAAGGGTTTAACCATTAGATACTATTCCATAAATAACACCAGAGAAAGAACCAATGCAGGAAAAACCTATAAGCCGTAAGGAAGAGGCAAAGGACTTTGATTTTGAGAAGACACCCTCCCTGGTATGAGAGGAGGAAACCACCTCTAAAAACTCACTATTGGACATTGGGAGTCTATTTGGAAAAGTAGGGGATGGTGATGATACTTAAAATATGATTAGAATGGCTATCAGTAACACTTCTTTAGTTACCGACATAGAGGTTAAGATTCTAGAGCATGACCCAAAAAAAGGAAAATAGTCTACCAGTTCTAAGGGAGAACCACCTTTTATTGATGCATCTACCAATCTATGCACTCAGTATCAAATTGGTGTTCCAAATAGGATTCTCTATTTTTGTCCACACTTCCTTCCCTAAGATGAAACTATTTACACAAAGCAACAAATGTCATTTTTGGACATGTACAATGAAAAGTGCCATTTTGAACTCTATCTAAATAACCTCCTCTTATATTCTTAAGATCTAGAAATACCAACCCCCTTATGGGTTGATCCCCAGAAGATCACCCTTTACAAGCTAGCATTGCAATTTTGAAAATGGCTTTTGAAGTCATGCACCAAAACATACTTTCAGACTCTAATGCATGTGACATAGAGAAGAAACATGGCTAGGTAGTGGCTATGTATGAAAAAGAGGTTACCACCCAAAAGACACTTATAGAAGAAGTGGATGTATTAAAACAATAAATAAAGCAGGCCACAGAGGCCAAAGTAAAAACTTTGAATTACTGTAAATCAATTCTAAGCCAAAAACTAGTATTATTGGATGGAGTGCCTCTGGACAAGGATGTTATGAATAAATTAAATACCCTAGTGATTATCCTACTAAAACACTACAAGGAATAACCTACACTAAGGAATGATGCATTGATGTTAGTAAATTAGTTTATTGAGGCTGTATAGGTGTGTAAGTGCACCCTCAAAAGAGTTGGGGAAGTAATCCCCATATTAGATAAGATTTTTTAGAGATTGGCATGACCTAAAAAAATCTTGGAGGCTAAACTCCACATAATCCTAGAGGCAAAAATTAGTAGATGTTACCCTCTTGATAAAATATTGTGCTGAGTGCATGAAGGCATTCAAAGATGTCGAGTTTATCAAAGAGAAAATAAATATACATTGATAGTAACTCAATGCCATTTTTATAGCTCTCTAAGGATAGGTTATCGATGAGGTCTCCATATTAGAAGAATTTTATAAGGATGCCAACACAACCCTAAACCAATTGGTTAAGAAGGCCAATGAGGATCCTAACCAACCTAAGGAGATGAATAAATAAAAGGTGACCATTAAAAAAATAACATCAAAGCTGCTCAACACATTGTCACATTGGGACAATGTCAAGAAGTAGATCAAACAAACTAGGCCTAAATTTTCAGCTGAGGATGAAATTGAGACTTAGTTTAGGAGGGACTAAGAGTGTAGTGTGGGTTGATGTTAGACCCCAAATTTTTACTAATTATTTTGATATTTTGTCATGAAACCAACATGGTGTGGGAGGGGCAAAGGGCAGAAAGACTATGGCACATAACTAGCCTAGCATAGAAGGACCATGGCATAGAACTAGTGAGGCATGAAAGGACAAGGGTGTGGAAGCACTAATTTAAGAATACCTAGTCAAAGATCGGATATAAATATGATGAAGTCGAGAGAATAGGACTCAAAATAACAATAAAAGACTTGGAGAGTGCATGGGAAGTGGGAGATGGTTAAGGAGAGATTATCGAGGGCCATCTCGATCTTATCCATCATTGGTTTTGCACTATCCCATAAAGATGAAGACACATGGTAGCAAAGATCTAGCATAGAACAAGTATATAAGGGGTGTAAAGGCCCATCTCCCTAGGAGAAAATAGTTGATGGACTACCATAACGCTTAGTCCATAGAGAGTTCGTTGGCCAATCACTCAGGTCATTTATTATGTAACTACTTGGTCTGGAAAAAAAAGTATAAATACCCCTATATGAAATCATTGTAAAGTGATTGATATTGGATACTATTAACTAAAATATAATATAGAGTTACATAGATTATAAATAGTTATGATGTTCATGTTCCAATTAATTGATAGTTATGCATCTATTTGTAGGTTTGCTTTGAGTAAATTGTAGTTGTATTTTATTATGAGATTTAAACAACTTTTAAACTTAGAACATGCATAACAATCTTTGAACTACATGGCATTTATTTACGTAATTATAATTTTTGAACTTAATGAGACAAGGACCAAAGTAGTGTGTCTTTTTTTCTATGTAACTTCTAATTAGATATAAGTTCAAATTCAAGTATATGACTAATATGTTACTGCACAACATAACCCACAAGAACTGGTCTCTAGCTGTGTGCTTTGGGTGAGCGTGGAATAACATAGTCCTATATGAAGGGCTAACATGCTAGCTCATTGGGGCTACACTTCAATGCTTGAAAATGTTATTAAATATTAAAAACCCAATATAGCTGAAGATATGATTTCTTTTTGTTATTATTGTTCTAAAGAGGCTCAATCTTTTCTTGAAACTATAATCATTGCACTTTCATGTTCAAATGTGATATGGTTATAATATTTACCCATTTTTTTCTCATTGATATCATCCATGATCTTCCTAATTCAAAATTATATTGGGCCAAACTAGGACATATGTGAAATACGACTAAACATATTTTTGGACCAACTATGAAAGGTAACTCGATGGATCTAATAAATGATTTAGATAAAGTCATCTTACTCAAATGTCCTTATCATATCAAATAAATTTTAGGAGTGTCATGCGACAAAAATTTATCTCAATAGTTTATTGATCACAACATGGTATATTGCTTGCAATCTATGACAGGGTTAAAAATCAAAGGCTCTAGAAATGATGAGTGATTTTGAGTTCACTACTTTGAAATCACACTTATAACATTGGCTTTTGCAGACATCTCTTGATTTTCAATCTATTTTGTTAGAAACCCTTCTTAAATTTACTTTCTTGCTTAGGTTGTACTTGTTTTTTTAACTTCTATTATTTATCTTTTTGTAAAATTACCTTTATGATACTTTCCTTTTGTAATTTTTCTTTTTCAACTTACTCATTTTTTAATATTGTTTATTCTAATTTCTCCTTTGTATCAATAATTGTTCTTTTTTGACTTATACTTTCGAAGATGTAATCATAATATGCATGGGTTACTTGATTGATGCATCTATTATAAGATCACCACTATCAGTTATATTTTATATTTTATCCTTCAAATCCAAAAATATATTTGTATGATGCCTATGCATTTTATGATAGGAACTATAGAATTTTTATCTACTTAGAAGATGTATAGTAGGTAGTTTAATCAACTTGTTTCTAAGGATTTCTCTTAGAATCTTATTTGAACTCTAATTAGATCGTTGCATACTTTTTGAGTCACTAATTATAGATGTATTCTGATTTGGTTTTCAATCTTCATATGAAGTCTTGTTAGGCATAAATTTGCTAGATGAAGATACAAATGCATGATTAACACTAGAATATTCTTGACTTTTTTCACATGTGATCTAATTTTGTCACGTAATATTTGAAATGAAATACTGAGTTTGATTTTTCAATTCTTCTATTGATTTGCTCATAATGATGATTTGATCCTTAAGAGCTTCACAAGCACAAACCTTAGGCGCTTCCAGTTTAATATGCACATAAACAACATCAATACAACATGTGTGAGGTGTAAGAGGTTGATGAAGGACATGTTGGTTACCTTAATTTGGCACAAAAGGATGGGTCACATTATCTCTTAGAATAGTGATAGCATGGACCTATTTAGAGGGAAAGTAGATTTCACCATCTTGAAGGTTAGAAGGAGGAATATATTAGCTTTGAGCCATTTTTAAATTTCCAAATATTAAAATAAGAATAACAGGAGAGACACACATGCATGCTATAAAATTATATAACATGAAGAAGGATTTTTTTGAAACCCTAAGAAATGTTTTTAGTAGGGAACCCTAGGTAAAACTAGGGCTTGAAATATTCAAAATATAAAGTGGGTTCTATAATCATGATTCCTCTTACTCTAATCCTCATTATGATTATATGTCTACTTATCATGCTTACTACCTAACATCAAGAGACCGTATTGACCCTAAAAAATAATTTGGAGACATGTGCAACCTTCTTGCACCCTATTAGGCCTTCCCGTACCTTACCAAACCTTATCAAAAGCTTGTTTAACCCTATAGGCAGTGTTTTAGCCTAGACCACCTATTTTCCTATTATTTCATGGCCTAGATTGAAACTTATCTAGAATGTGTTTATTTCAGTTTGAACCATCCAAAAATATCTAAAAATGGTAAATTTTAATTAGTTTGACCTTTGGAAACCCTATATCAGTTTTAAACTTGCATCACAACCCATTTTAATATCCTCTTCTACTTCTCTAATTTCTCCTCCCTCTTTTGAGAAGTCATACTTTAACTTGCTATTTAGACTGGATTCACCATTTTTCTCCATAGTTGCTCATGTATTCATTATTTCTTGCTCTCATGCTATATCAATTGGAATTACACTTGATTTATGTGATTGGATTGGCTCTCAAACTTGCTACTTTATCCTACCTCACACTCTCTCTTGAATTATTAGCATTTGATTGGATAGAGATCTTCTTGAAGCTTAGTCTTCATTTGGTCAAGATCAAACTTAGATTATTGGTTGGTAGTTTCTTACATTGTTTTTGAGCATGATATGAGGCCACCTTAATTGCAAGGTGAAATATATATTTTGGCTTAGTGTAATGTTATTTATAATGTTATAGATTACATGCTAAGGTTAGATTCATTTTAAACAATCATTTAACATAGTTTCTAAAAAGTTTATGCATTTCCATTTGAAAACATAATCCTTTGAAATCATATTTCATACCCTAAGGCTACATGTTTCTAAATTATTATTTATTCTTAGATTACTTAGTTATTTAAATATCTTTGCTTCCTTTTTTAACTCAAATTATTTATCTCTTTTAGTATTTTGCATTATTGTGGTTAGACATTTAGAGATACCTTATTATGTGTTAAGCTTGATCATGATATGCCTAACTTGGTTCTGTAAGTCTATCTTTGGCCTAGTGCAAGTTGACAAACCAAATATCTACCTTATACCTCTAGTGGATTCATGTGTCCTTCATCCCAACAGGTGTTTGCATCTTACCTATAACATCCCCACTACAATCTGCTTATAAAATCATGAATTTTTTATTTTAATTAAATATATAAACTAACATAGATTACCCAAGAGAATCTAACTAAGATCAAAGAAAGTACTCTAACATAATAATATAAATAAATAATATTACGTCACTAATCTCTAATATCATGAGAGCACATCATAATTCCAATAAAGAAAGTAATTACAATAATTCAACCACAACTGATACAAATCTACAGTCATCATTGTCAATGTACAATAATAAATAATTACAACTCGCATGACAATTTTCAATAATAAGTATAATAGTAAGTACATATAAGATACATGGCTCCCTTAAAGCATACTTATTGAACTTCAAGTATCTATGACAATTTTAAATGACATCTCGATAAGTAGTACTATTGTGGGAAGGGAAAGCATCATCCGAACATTTTTCCACACCAACCATAGACCAATGATCCCCCACATTAATCTCATCAAGAAATGGCTCCCCTTCATGGATGAGTAGATAGTGACAACACAAGAACCCAGAGAGATAAAAAAGTACCCATGTGATGTATGATTTCTAAACTAAACATGCAATGTATCATAAAAAACTTGATCTATTACAAGATATCACACATACATGTAAACCATACTTATGAAATGATAATGCCTCACTAAACATACTTTGGCCAAAGCTTTAAGAATAGTAATATAAAATCAATCTATAGATCAATCAAATTCATATAGACCACTTGATCAAACTACCTTCATCTGGCATTGTAATGCTAGTAAGTTAGTGAAGTCCATCTCACTCCTTACTCTTCATTAGCACTGCAGGATTGATCAAATAAAATTCAACTCCAAGATTCACATAATTTACATTCTAATAGAAAATATATCACATGGGATGTTAAACAAAGGAGTAATCACATCATAAATTTATTATTTAAAACATATGAATGAATCTTACATTATTTATATCCCATACTATAAATAATGACTATAGTTTATACCATCTGGGTAATTACACAATTAATTTTAGAGTTCAAATAATACAATTTATTTTTAGTTTAACTACACCCTATGATAAATCAAATTACCACATTTTAGTGTTTTTAATCATAACTACTAAACATCAAAATTAAATTAATGAAGTAGTCATAAATAAATGAAAATACACATTCATATTTGACAACTATAACAACCAAAACTTTATTTTTTTGAAACATAAGAAATCTAGTCTAACATTTGTTTACATTTAGGGGTTTATATGCAAGCATTCATAAATTTATTTATAAGTAATTCTTTTAATTCAGTTAATGTTTCACTTGAGGCCTATATCATAAGAATATGCCTCTATGTTTTTAATTATGCTAAGAGATACATTCACCCTAAATTTTTGTATTCAATAACCTGTAGTTTATTCTAATGTTATTTTTACATCACATGCTTTTAACTCACAATTTATATTATGATAAGATACTAGTACCTATCATGATAATTAATTTGATGGGTTTTTTACCCTCTGCATGTCATATTATAATTTTTATAAGTTTTTTGATGTATTAATCTCAGATAGTACCTAAGATTAAACATATTCTCAATAAGCATATTACGAGATTACTCCATCATTTACATAATGAAAAGGAGCTAACAACTGAGCTAGACAAACTAGAAATATCTATCAGATTTTTTATAATTTAATTAAATATTTACAATGGAAGAATAGTTAACACTATGCTCTATGTTTCACAACCATCCTGAATATAGAATAAAGTCATTACTTAGAAAAGGGATCATTTTAATAAACACATCCTAAATCGTAATTAAGGAAACATATTTGTGAGTTGATATTTCAAATCATAAGTATAAATAATTATGCACACATTGTGTTAAATCTATTTACGCCAGGATGAGATTGATTATATAGCTTATTAAATGTAAAACTTCCTTTTTTTTAATCATGACTATGCTATATTTTTAAAATTTGGGTTGGGGATATAAAACCTTGTCTTTGATAAGAGCTTTAATTATATGGAGATGATATATTCATTTCAACACTTTGTTAAAAATCTAATTCTCCTAAAGTCATTGACCAACTATTAAGTTTAACCCAATTCAACCAAAGTTTAATTTGTTTACTATAATGACTTGGAAAGAAGAACACAGGTAGGGGTTTGCAAAGTATGGTGACGCCCAACCATATATGACAATTTGACTTAAGTTTGAAACATACAAATTAATTAACAATAATGAATATGACTTCAGTGTATCATTTAATTAACATAGTTTTTGACACATGTAAGATACTTCATATAATGATGCCTAGCTATGAATACCTCTTACCCCACACACACACACACACACACACACACACACACACACACACACATATATAAAATTAAAAATAAAATAAAATAATGCGTAAGTTAATAGGTTGCAGTGATTCCGTTGAGTTTTAACATTAAAATAATTCAACTACATATTCTTAGCTACTTAGTTTTAAAACTGCACTTTGATTTATTATATTATGAATGTCTTTGCTGATTTTAGAGATCCAAAAACAATAAATAAGTTGGTAAAATCAATAAAGTGACTTCAAATTAATCATGCATCGACTTTGTGAGTAGTAATGGATTAACAATAATTACCCGACAACTTGAATAAATCCATCATTTCACAAATTAAAATAGTATTGATGCCACTTGGTAATTTTTCTTACATAGTTTCTTATAAACGTATCCACTTTAAATTTCTAGCGATTATGATACCCGCGTTCTAGTAAGACTACATTTTTGAATATACATTGACACCAAAATACAATAAAAAGTATGCACTGTAGTCTAAATTCAATGTATAGATCAATAATTTTTTTCTTTTCTTTTTTATTTTCTACTTAAACTTTTCCTTACTCAAAATCGAGCTAACCTATTAAGTCGCCATCTCAAGTAAACTGCAGTGAACTTTCTGTATGGCTATTTATAATAATGAAATATTGTTTCAAAATTATTCTATGTCACAAATAAGATAACACCTCAGTAATACATGCAAGGAGAAGGTTCTCTATTGACTTTTTTCAAGTTTCCTATAGGGCATCTAGATAGAATATTATTTATAATCTTATTTTTATTATAAATAATAGTCAAGTTTTAAAAATAGACAACTATTCTCTCAGAATCTTGATTTAGATAAATTACAAACACCTATTTAATTGAGTTCTCAGAACTAAAAGCATACCCGAAAATCCATCAACATTGATGAATAATTTAAAACACCACCTACCTGTTGAATTTACTGGTCTTTTATATCTGTTCTCCCAATGCTGTTCTTTTGTAACCTCTTCTAGCCTTCTTTTCTCCAATGCATAAGATAATTTCTTTTCCAACTCTTTCCCTATGTAAAATAGGTGCAACTTTCTTACTTTAGTTTTTTTTAAATTTTTTTTGTTATTTTTAATATATTTAGCTCTTTTTAGATTTTTTAAATTTTAATTATTGTTTTGTTGTTTAATCTTTTATTTTTTTCATTTTTTTCATTTTAATAAAATTTATATATATTTTTAATATATTTTAATATTGGATGCTAAAAATCTATAATTTTATTAAATTAGATGAACATCCAAATATTCTATAGTAAATTCAAATGGCAATTTAAAATTTACAAGTAATCCATATTTTAAATTTACTTTTGTCAAAAATATTTTTACCAGTATTAATAACAAAACATGTCAATCATCCAAAATAATTCATTATAATATTTTTACCTACTCTAACAAATTACAAAAAGTAACACCCCAAGAAAGTAATAAACACATCATAACCAACTATTTTTAATATATTTCTATCTTGTACTAACTATTGTGATGTGTGTAGGGTTTTCACTAGATCTCTATCAACCTTTGACATCTCCATCTACATCACCCTCTCCAATGATGCTCTTCCTCCAACATGGTCTGAGGGATGAGTTATCTTACGTCCACCTCACAACACATAGGTAGTTAGATAATATCACATGATAAACATATAACAATAAATATAATTGAACAAAAAATATTAATATGCTCAAAATATAAATGCATATATTAACCAACTCACATTAAGCAATCATGTATCATCATGTATCTAAGAAATATTCTACTATCCTATAATAGCATAAATTTTAAGCTTAGTCAGAAATATAACCAATATCACATGTGCCTACTATAAATATCCATGAATAGTCAAATAATTTATTTAGTAAGACATCAAGATGCAACATCCTTTCTCCCTAAAGCTAGTCATCATCCTTGGTGACTCTTATTCAAATATATGTTCTAAAATAAAAATATTATTCAATTGAAAATAACATAGTATAATAGTATCTAATCAAATAAATAAATGTGAAAATCTCTTGAATAACTCATCATAGTCCTTCAATGTAACAATATCTTCAAAGTATTGGTCTCACTAAACCTTGTACTGTGACAACTCTTTGTTACATAAATAAAGTTTTCATGTATAAATTACTTTGATTAGTGCTACTATAACCACCCTAAGATCTAGAACCTATAAAGCATTTTAATCCAACACATGTTTAAGATCAACTATATATTTCTTAAGATATGAAACATGGAAGACATTATGTAAAAGAGCTAGGGATGGTGGAAAAATAAACCTATATGCTACAAGATTGACCACTTATAACACCTCAAAGGGTCCCACATATCTTGGTATATTTTTTTAGATTTCTCAAATTTAATTGAGCTCTTATGCGGCTTTACCCAAAAAAACACTTTATCACCTACTACAAAGTGCCTTTCTATCCTCTTTAGATATGTATAAATTTTATATCTATCATTGGCCTTGACCAATCTCTTCCTCATTAGTCTAACTTGCTCTTTCATCTGTGAGAGCATATCGAGGCCAAAGACTACTCTGTCCTCTAACCTATCCCTACTAATAGTTGTCTTGCACCTTCTCCCATAAAGTGCCTCAAATGGTGCCATCTTTAACACTGATTGGTATGAATTGTTATATGCAAAACTAACTAATGGAAGATAATATTTTTACCTATACTTCTATTCCATGAAATACATTCTAAGGATATCCTCAAACACCTGATTAACTCTTTTGATCTACTTGTTAGTATTTGGGTGATAAGCTATACTGAAATTAATCTGTGTACCCAAAGCTAAATTCATAGTCATCTAAAACCTCAAAGTCCTGGTCTATGGTGGAAGGTCCATGAACATCTATCTCTCCACCAATCTAGGGTTTCAAACCCATGATAAAATTTCTGATCTTGAACCACTCATCTCTCTAATATTGAGGTATGTACTTTAGTAGTTTAGTGAAATGCTCCCAGTACTCATTCACTAACATATCACCCTACTTTAGATTCTAAAAATTTATGAGATTCTGATCAAAATAAAACTATAGGAGCCACTATGATATGTATAATTCCATAAACTAATCCCAAGTGGTGGTAGTCAAATAAAGGTTCATTTCTAACCTTTTATTGGCTCACCATGTAGTTGCCTCACCAACCAACTAGTATGCTTCCCATACTTACTTGGTGACCTCAGAGTAGTTTTAAAATTTGAAATTATTCTCTATCTCTATCAACCATGTCTCAGCTCTACATCCTAGAATAGTTCCATCAAACTTAGATGGGTTTACCTTCTTCATGTCTCTGGCTTACTCTATAAGAACCTGATCTCTAGCATCTTAATTTTTTTTTGCTCAATCGAATGTTCTTTAGGTTTGTCCTATTATTCCTTTTCCTCATGGCCATGAACCTTCTAATCTAAATTTGTAATCTAATCTCTGATCTTATTCTCAACTGTAATAATTTGATCCATCTTTGCTAACTACTCAATAACAAATCAACTAGGTTCAAATGGAGAATTACTTTCATTAGCATTCAAAGGACCCTTTACATAAAATCTCACTTTCACCATCCTTATTTTTATCAACTGAAAGATATAAAAACATTAGTGGACTCATTAGGTCTTAAAGTTGGAGCCAAAGCTTTAAAACTAAATGAACATCCCCACTAGAATCTACCTAGAAATACCTAATTTTTTTAATTAAATACATAAAATAAAATAGATTAACCATGAGAACATAAATGAGATTAAATAAATTACTCAAGCATAATAATAACAATAAATCATATTACAATATTGATCTTTAATATCATGAGAGAACATTATAATGCCAATAAAAAAAGTAATTACAATAATTCAGGCATAGCTGATATAAATTCACAATCACTACTGTCAATATACAATAATAAATAATTAAAACTCTCATGATAATTTTCAATAATAAGTACAATACAAAGTACATATAATCTATATGGCCCTCCCAGAACATAATTCTCAAACTTGGTAATCTCAAGTATCATTTCGATAATTAGTACTATTGTGGGGAGAGAGAATATCATCCAAACACTTTTTCACACCAACCATGGAGCAAAAATTCCCCACACTAATCCCATCAAGAAATGGTCCTCCCTTCAAGGATGAGTAGATAGTGATGATTTGGAAATCTAGAGAGATAAGCAAGTACCTATGTGCTGTATAATTTCTAAACTAAACATGCAGTGTATCATAAAAAAATTGATATATTGTAAGATATCGCACATATATGTAAACCATACTCATGAAATGATAATATCTCACTAAACATACTTTGTCCAATATAAAAGTAATCTATAGATCAATCAAATTTATACACACCACGTGATCAGACTAGCTTAATCTAGTATTGCAATGATAGTAAGCTAATGAAGTTCATCTCACTCCTTATTCCACATTAGCAGTGCAGATTGGTCAAATACAACTCAATCACTAGATTCAAATAATTTACATCTTACTAGAAAATACATCACATGTCATGTTAAATGTAGGATTAATCACACCATATATTTATTCTATTAAACATATGAATGAATCTTATATATTTTTTTCATACTAGAAATAATGACTGAATTTTTTACCATTTAGGTAATTACATAAAAAAGTATAGAGTTCAAATAATACAATTTGTTTCTGATTTAACTAAACCTTATGATAACCCATAATAGCATAATTTGATATTTTTAATCATAATCACTAAGCATCAAAATCAAACTAATGAAGTAGTCATAAATAAATAAAAACACATATTCATATTCAACAACTAGAATAACCAAAAGTTTATTTTCTTGAATCTTAAATAATTCAGTCTAGTATTTGTTTACATTTAGAGGTTTATATACAAGCATTCATAAAGTTATTTATAAGTAATTATTTTAATTCAGTTAATGCATCCCCTGAGGCCTATAACCACAATAATATGCCCCTATGTTTTTATTTATGCTAACAGGTACATTCACCTTAAATTATTGTATTTAGTAACTTGTAGCTTATTCTAATGTTATTTTTACATTACATGCTTTTTTATCATAATTTTTATTGTGATAAGCTACTCATGCCTATCATGATAATTACTTTGATGGGTTTTCTATCCTCTACATGTCATATTTAAAATTTTAAAAGTTTTTCAATATACTAATCTTAGATAGTACCTACAGTTAAATATATTCCCAATGAGCATATTATGAGATTACCCCCCCGTTTACATAACAAAAAAGTGCTGACAATTGAGCTAGATAAACTAAAAATCTTAATAAGATTTCTTATAATTTAATTAAATGTTTACGATGGAAGAATAGTCAACACTATACTCTATGTTTCACAACCATCTCGAATATAGAATAAAGTCATTACTTAGAAAAATGATCATTTTACTAAACACATCCTAAACCTTAATTAAGGAGACATATTTATAAGTTGATATTCTAAATCATAGATATAAATAGTCAAACACATAGATCGTGTTAAATCTTGTTGAGTTGTGGAGCTAAAAGCTTCAACTCTTTGCAAACAGAAGGAACATGAAGGTTGTTGAGTTCCAGGAGAACCGGCATCGGCAGCAAGACCGACGTCGGTCGTGACCCAGTGCAGAAGACCACTGGCGACGGCAGGAAGTCGGCCGACGTCGGTAGAACCAGACTAGCAGGGACCGGCATCGATCACCTGTGTGTTCCAGAACTGCTCGTTACACAGACAGTTAGTTAAGTGAATGAAGTGTTTGCATGTAAAGGCCAGTTAGAGTCTTTGGCTACGAGGATAATTGTCTAAATTAAGAGTCTAAATTAGTGTTTGAGTTAGGGATCTATTTATAGACCCATTGGCATGTATTGTAATTAAAAAAGGTATGAGATAGAAAGGAAGGCAAGTAAGTTGCTTCCATTGTAAGATCATTGAGTTGCAGGTTGTTGCAAGCTCATAGGGGATCTACATGTGAGTATGGTCTATTGAATTGCAGGTTGCAGGTTCATGGGAGATCAACTTGAAGTACTTTAGAGTGCTTGGTGAACTGGCAGGGTTATTACTGACTAGTTGGAGAGGTGAACACCAATTCTGTTTGTGAGTTGGTTGTTGGGACCATTTTTTGTGTAGAAGAGTGTGTGTGAGAAGAATTACTATACACTTGAGGTGTGGCAAACCTCTGTAAAGTGAAAGAGTGTGGCGGCTCTTTGTTGTATTCTTTTTTGTAAAGTGTTAATACAAGATAGTGTATTGTCTCTCATATTCTGTGCTATTGGTGAATTCTAGTTACTTGTGCTTCTGGTTATTTCCACATATTTAATTGCTTATATTTGGTAATCATACTGTGCTCTTTCTGAGGAGTAAGATCCAACAAGAGGAATCAGAATAGAGGTGTGTTTGTTCTTGGACTTCCCTGACAAGTGGTATCAGAGCTTTTGGTTGGGATACTAACAGATTGGATTAGATCTGGTTAGTGTGTTTTGATTATAGGTACTCACAGGGTTTCTGTTTGAGTGGGAGTTGAGCAATGACAGAAGACCGTAAGCTATGGATGGAAAAGTTTAATGGCAAGAACTACCAATTGTGGAGGATGTAGATTGAGGATTATCTGTATCAAAAAGATTTGTACTTACCGTTGGGAGGGGTTACTGGCAAACCCTCGGATATGAAAGATGAAGAATGGGAGGTTCTTGATCGGAAGGCTCTGAGATCTATTAGATTGAGTCTTGCATCATCTATGATTTCTAGCTTATCACAGTGTAAGACAACAGTGGAGTTGATGGAATCTTTAGCAAATTTATATGAAAAACCCTCAGCTTCTAATAAGGTATTTCTTATGAAGCGTTTATTTAATTTGTAAATGTTGGAAGGTGGATCTGTTCATAGCCATCTTAGTGATTTCCATGGTTTAGTAAACCAGCTAAGTTCAGTCAATATTGTATTTGATGATGAAATTAGAGCTCTCTTAATCTTGTGTTCATTCCCTGAAAGTTGGGAAGGTTTGGTAATGGCAGTTTCTAATACTGTGTCTCCTTCAAAAGTCTTAAAAGTGGATGATGTTGTAAGTGTGATCTTGAATGAAGAGATACGCAGGAATAACACAGGTGAATCATCAGGAAATGCTTTGAGTGTTGAAGGCAAAGGAAGGCAAAGAGAAAAGATAGAGCATGGGAGATCAAGGTCCAAGATAGGCAGAAGATCCAAGTCCAGGTATGGCAGAATAACCTGCTGGAAGTGTGGAAAGCAAGGGCACTTAAAGAGAGATTGCAGATCGGGTATAGATCAGCATGAAGAACATGAAGAAGAAGCAGATGTTGCAGATTATGCTGCATGGGATGCTCTGGTATGTTCTTTGGATAAAGTAGAATCTTGGGTTTTAGATTCTGGTGCCTCTTTTCATGCATCCCCACATAGGGAATTTTTTCATGAGTATGTCCAGGGAGATTTTGGAGAAATTTATGTAGGGGATAGTAAGCCTTGTCAGATTGTTAGCAAAGGGAAAGTGAAGCTGAAACTGCAGACAGGTAACACATGGGTGTTAAAAGAAGTCATGCATGTCCCAGTTCTGGAGTGGAATTTGATTTCTGTTAGAAGTTTGGGTGATGAGGGTTGCATAGTAACTCTCACAACAGACTCTTGGAAGGTTACCAAGGGTACACTTGTTGTAGCTAGAGGTAAGAAAGTAGGTACGCTTTATCTATCTACTTGTACTACTGATTCTCTTTTTGGGTTTTCTACTTCAGCTGTAGATTCAGAGATGTGGCTTGATAGGCTTGGTCACATAGATAAGAAGGAGATGCTTGTTCTTGAGTCAAAGGATATGCTTTCAGATTTGGAAGGTATGGATCATGGTTTTTGTATGCAGAAGAAGAAGGTAACGTTTCTTGAGGAATCCAATGTTAGTGACATGAACAGGAAAGCCTTGGTTTTCAAGGAGAAGGTGACGGATAAAGTTCAGCACAAGATGCAGAAGAATTCTGAGTAGAACAAGGGTGATTTGGACAAGGATTTGATCCAAAAAGAGCTCGTGGGAAAAAGTCAGGTCTCACAAGAAAAACATAGAGACCGATGTTGGTAGGAAAACTGGCGTCAGCGTCCAGACAGGGACCGACGTCGGTTATGTGCAGACCGACGTCGGTGACTCAGGGCAGATATTGATCGGCGTCGGCCAAGGGAAACTGGCGTCGGCAAGGTGGTAGTCATAGGAAACTGACTTCGGTCGTCTGCAGACTGAGATGTGACCGGCATCGGTTACTGAGACAAATTTTGGGTGGACAACAAGCTGTCATGGAGTCTCAAGCGCCCATATGGAGGACTGAAGGTGTAAGTAAGTTCTTAAATTCATCATTTCCCTTCTTTACACTACTTGTTGCTCACTTATGGCATAGGACCAGGAAGTTGTTGAAGAAGCATAACAGGTAGATCTAGGAAACAGTGGGAGCTAGGCATGGATGAGGATGTGATTCCTTGGAGGAGAACCAAACAGGTGTTTTGGGTAGAGTGGCCAACTGGAAGTAAGCACTGAGAGACGAATGGATGTTGAGGATAAAGAAGAGTGGAAATGGATACGTGAGATGGAAGATCAGGGTATATGGTCTTGTATTAGCTGCAGGGCAATGGAGGTTTGATCATTGTGTTTCTCTTTACCAGGTTGGATAGTATTAGCTACACTATCCTATTTCTGTATGATGTGCTTGTTGTAGGTTTACATATATAGGTATTGCTGAACTAAAGGTAAAGCTAGTTTAGGTGTTTGTCATGGAGAATCTGGGAGCAACAAGATTCTTTGGCATGAGTGTGTTCTAGAGACATGGTAGGTCATATGTTGACTTTGTTTCAGGATGATTGTGTGAAACTGGTTAGCACGCCGATGGTTGGACAGTTCTATGAATAGGTGTCTTGATTCACATAATGAGGTTGAGTGCATGGTATGTACTAAACTTGAGTTTTCCCAAGCAGTGGGAGTTGTCACAAGGTGGAGCCAATCTGAGAGAGAACCATTGGAGGATAGTTCAGTGGATTCTTACAGGGACTAGCAGCAGGTGCACATGCTATGCAGGTTCAGGTTATTTTCTACATGGTTTGTAGATGTGGATGTGGCAGGTGATTTGGATGATAGGGTTTGCACTATAGATTTGTGGTGGTTGGTCTTCAAGAGTGATCTTGAGGAGGGATACAAAGCCAAGGGGACAAACTAGACAGAGTACAGGTACATGTACAGGTTGCAGCTATTTATCTCCAAGTGGGAGATTGTTGAGTTGTGGAGCTAAAAGCTTCAACTCTTTGCAAACAGAAGGAATAGGAAGGTTGCTGAGTTCTAAGAGAACTGGCGTCAGCAGCAGGACCGACGTCGGTCGTGACCCAGTGCAGAAGGCCACCGGTGATGGCAGGAAGTCGGCTGACGTCGGCAGAACCAGACTAGCAGGGACCGGCGTCGATCACCTGTGTGTTCCAGAACTGCTCGTTACACAGACAGGTAGTTAAGTGAACGAAGTGTTTTCATGTAAAGGCCAGTTAGAGTCTTTGGCTGTGAGGATAATTGTCTAAATTAAGAGTCTAAATTAGTGTTTGAGTTAGGGATCTATTTATAGACCCATTGGCATGTATTGTAATTAAAAAAGGTATGAGATAGAAAGGAAGGCAAGTAAGTTGCTTCCATTGTAAGATCATTGAGTTTCAGGTTGTTGCAAGCTCATAGGGGATCTACATGTGAGTATGGTCTATTGAATTACAGGTTGCAAGTTCATGGGAGATCAACTTGAAGTACTTTAGAGTGCTTGGTGAACTGGCAGGGTTATTACTGACTAGTTGGAGAGGTGAACACCAATTCTGTTTGTGAGTTGGTTGTTGGGACCATTTTTTATGTAGGAGAGAGTGTGTGAGAAGAATTACTGTACACTTGAGGTGTGGCAAACCTCTGTAAAGTGAAAGAGTGTGGTGGCTCTTTGTTGTATTCTTTTCTGTAAAGTGTTAATACAAGATAGTGTATTGTCTCTCATATTCTGTGCTATTGGTGAATTCTAGTTACTTGTGCTTTTGGTTATTTCTGCATATTTAATTGCTTATATTTGGTAATCATACTGTGCTCTTTCTGAGGAGCAAGATCCAACAAGAGGAATCAGAACAGAGGTGTGTTTGTTCTTGGACTTCCCTGACAAATCTATTTATGTTGGGATGAGATTGTTTATATAGCTTATTAAATATAAAGCTTCCTTCTTTTTAATCATGACTATGATATATATTTTATTTTAATTTGGGTTGGGGATATAAAACGTTGTCTCCAGTAAGAGATTTAATTATAGGGTGACACCATATTCATTTCAGCACTTTGTTAAAACTCTAATTCTCCTAAATTCATTGACCAACTGGTAAGTTTAACCTAATTCAGCCAAAGTTTAATTTATTTACTGTAGTGACTTATAAAGAACACATACATGGATTTACAAAGTATGGTGATGCCCAACCGTATATAGTGATTTGACTCAGCGTTGAAACATATAAATTAATTAACAATAATGAATGTGACTTCAATGTATCATTTAATTAACATAATTTTTGACACATGTAAGATCCTTCATATAGCGATACCTATATATGAGAACCTCTTACTATATATATATATATATATATATATATATATATATATATATATATATATATATATATATACTACAAATTTAAAAAAAGAATAACAATGCCTAAGTTAATAGGTTGCAATGATTCCACTAGGTTTTAACATTAAAATAATTCAACTACGCATTCCTAGCTACTCAATTTTAAAATTACACCTTGATTTCCTATATTTGTCAATGCCTTTACTGATTTTATAAATCTAAGAAAAATAACCAGGTTGGTAAAATCAATAAAGAGATTTCAAATTAATCATGCATCAACTCAATGAGTAGTAAGGGATTAACAACAATTACCTAACAACTTGAATAAATCCATCATTTCACAAATTAAAACAATATTGATTCCACTTGGTAATTTTTCTTGCATGGTTTCTTCTAAACATGTTCACTTTAAACTTATAGCGATTATAATACCCACATTCTAGTAAGACTATGTTTTTGGATATACATCAATTCTAAAATACAGTAAAAAGTATGCACTGTAGTCTAAATCTAATGTATGGATCAATAATTTTTTTCTTTCTTTTTTTAATATTTTGATCAGACTTTTCCTTATATTTGAGCTAACTTATTGGTTTGTCATCTCAACTAAACTACAATTAACTTTCTGTATGGCTATTTGTAATAATGAAATATAGTTTTAAAATTATTCTATATCAAATAAGACAACACCTCACTAATACATGCAAGGAGAAAGTTCTTTATTGAATTTGTTCAAGTTTCTTATAGGGCATCTAGATAGAATATTATTTATAATTTGATTGTTTTTATAAACAATAACCAAGTTTTAAAAATAGACAACTATTCTCCTAGAATCCTAATATAGCCACAAATTACAAACACCTATTTAATCGAGTTTTTAGAACTAAAAACATATCTAAAAATCTTTCAACATTGATGAATAACTGAAAATATCACCTACCTATTGAATTCATAGATTTTTTGTGTTTGTTCTCCCTATGTTGTGTCCTTGTTTAGTCTTCTAGCCTTCCTTACTCAAATGCATAAGATAATCTCTTTTCTAAATCTTTCCCTGTGTAAAATAGGCATGGCTTCCTTACTTTAGTTTTTTTTGATTTTTTTGTTTTTATTATTTTAAATACATTTAGCTCTTTTTAGATTTTTTAAATTTTAATTTTTTTATTGTCTTTTTTGTTTTTTATAGTTTTAATAATATTTCTATTTTTAATATATTTTAATATTGGATGTCCAAACTCCATAATTTTATTAAATTAAATTAGCATCTAAATATTCCATAGCAAATTCAAATAGCAATTTCAAATTTATAAACAATCTGTATTTTAAATTTTTTTTGTCAAGAATGTTCCTACCAACATTAATAACAAAACATACCAAACATGCAAAATAATTCATTACAATATTTTTAACTGCTCTAGCAAACCACATAATGCAAGACTCTAAACAAGTAATAAACACATCATAATCAACTATTTTTAATGCATTTTTATTATGTGCTAACTACTGTGGTGTGTGTAGGGTTCTCACCAGATCTCTGTCGACCTTTGACATCTCTATCTACATCACCCGCTCAATGATGTTATACCTTTGATATGCTCTGAGGGATGAGTTCTCTTATGTATACCTCAAAACACATAGGTAGTTAAATCATATCACATGATAAATGTATAGTAATAAATATAACTGAAAAAATATATTAAGATGCTCAAAACATAAATGCATACATTAACCAACTCATAATAAGCAATCATGTATCATCATATATCTAAGAAATATGCTAATATTCTATAATAATAATAATCTCAAGCTTAGTTAAAAATATAATCAATATCATATATGTCTATTATAAATATCCATGAATAGTCAAATAGTTTTCTTAGTAAGAAATCAGGGTGCAACATCATTCCTCCCTAAAGCTAATCACATCCTAGATGACTTTGATTCAAACATATGTTCTGAAATAAAAATATTATTCAACTAAAAATAAAATAGTATAACAATATCTAATCAAGAAAATAAATGTGAAAATATTTTTAAAAATTCATTTAGTCCTCCCATGTATCACTATCTTTAGAGTAATAGTCCCACTAGACCTTGCACTGTGACATCTCTCTGTTATACAAGTGAAGTTTACATGTGTAAATTATCATGATTGGTTCTATTATGACCACCTTGAGAACTAGAACCTACAAAACATTCCAATTTAACATATGTGTAGGATCAACTATATATTTATTAAGATATGAAACATAGAAGACATTATGTAAAAGATCTAGGACTGTTGGCAAAACAATCCTATATACTATAGGATTGATCCCTTCTAACACCTCAAAGGGTTCCACATATCTCAGTGATGATTTTTTAGACTTCTCAAATTTAATTGAGATCTTATACAACTTTACCCACAAAAATACTTTATCACCTACTGTAAAGTGCCTTTCTATCCTTTTCAAATCTATATAACTCTTATGTCTATCATTGGCCTTGGCCAATCTCTTCATGATTAATATAACTTGCACTTTCATCTTTGAGAGTATCTTGGGGCTGAAGATTACTTTGTCCTTTAACCTGTCCCAATTAATGGGTGTCTTACACCTTCTCCCATAAAGTGCCTCAAATGATGCCATCTTTAATGCTGATTGGTATGATTTGTTATATGCAAACTCAAATAATGGAAGATAATATTTCGACACATACTCCTGGTCCATGCAATACATTTAGAGGAGATCTTCAAGCACCTAATTACCTCTTTCATTCTGCCTATCAATATATGGGTAGTAAGTTATACTAAAATTAAGTTACATACCCAAAATTGAATTCAGAGTCATCCAAAACCTCAAAGTCTTGGTCCATGGTGGAAGGTCCATGAAAATCTACCTCTCCACTAATCTAGGGCCTCAAACCCATGATAAACTTCTTAATCTTAAACCATTCATCTCCTTGATGCTGAGGTATGTACTTCAATAGTTTAGTGAATTATTCTTAGTACTCATCGACATATTATCTTATTTTAGATTCTAAAAATCTGTGAGCTTCTGATCAAAATAAATCTTTGAGAGTCACCATGATATGAATAATACCACAAACTAATCCCAAGTGGTGGTGGTCGACTTAATGTTCATTTCCAAATTTTTATTGGCCCACCACATAACTACCTCACCAACTAATTGGTATGATCTCCATACTACCTTGGTGACCTTAGAGTAGTTTTGAATTTCAAAATACTTCATCTTTGTTAGGCATGCCTCAGCTTTGTATCTCAAAATAGTCCCATCAAACTAAAGTGGGATCACTTTCTTCATGTCTCTATTCAACTCCACAACAACCTGAGCTCTAGCATCCTAAGAATTTTCTTTCTTAATCGAGTGTTATTCAAGTTCATCTTGCTATTCCTCTTCTTCATGGACATGAACCACTTGCTTTAGAGTTGTAATCTGATATCTGGTCTCATTCATAACTGCAAGAATCTGGTCCATCTTTGTTAACTGCTCAATGACAAATCAGCTAGGATCAAACAGAGGGTTGTTGTCATTAGCATTCAAAGGACCCTCTCCATAAACTCTTACTTTCACCATCATTCTTTCTATTAATAGAATAATATTAAAATGTTAGTGGACTCATTAGGTCCTAGAGTTTGAGTCATAGTTCTAATACCACATGAACATCTCCACAAGAATCTACCTAGAAATGCATGATTTTTTTTTATTAAATACATAAACCAAAATATATTACCCATGATAATCTAACCAAGATCAAATAAATTACTCAAACATAATAATATCAACAAAGTTTATTACATCACTGATCTCTAATATCATGATAACACATCATAATATCAATAAAAAAAGTAATTACAATAACTCAGCCATGACTGATATAAATCTACAGTCACCACTATCAATGTAAAATAATAAATAATTAAAAATTTCATGACAATTTTGATTAATAATTATAATACAAAGTACATACAAGATACATGGCTTCCCTATAGCATAGTTCTCAAACTTTATGTATTTATGGCAATCTCAAGTGTCGTCTCGATAAGTAGTAATGTTGTGGAGAGGGAGAGCATCATCCAAACATTTTTTCACACCAACTATGAAATAATGATCCCATGCACTAATCCCATTTAGAAATGACCCTCCCTTCACAGATGAGTAGATAGTGATAACATGGAAACCCAAAGAGATAAACAAGTACTCGTGTGCTGTATGATTTCTAAACTAAACATGTAATGTATCATTAAAAAAATGATCTATTATAAGATATCACACATCTATGTAAACCATACCCATGAAATGACAATGTTTCACTAAACATAATTTGGCCAAAGCTTTAAGAATAGTAATATAAAAATAATCTATAGATCAATCAAATTCACATACACCACTTGATTGAATTGCCTTCATCTAACATTGCAATGCTAGTAACTTAGTGAAGTCCATCTCACTCCTTATTCTGCATTAGCAATGTAGATTGATCAAATATAATCCAATCACAAGATTCACATAATTTATATCCTACTAGCAAATACATCATATGGCATGCTAAACATATGAGTAATTACACCATACATTTATTTCATCAAACATATGAATGAATATTACATTATTTTATATCCCATACTAGAAATAATGATTATAGTTTATACCATCTCGATAATTACATAATTAACTTTAGATTTAAAATAAAACAATTTATTTTAAATTTAACAACACCCTATGATAACCCATATTAAATATAAAACTTCTTTATTTTTAATCATGACTATGCTATATTTTTTTAATTTGGGTTGGGGATATAAAGCCTTATCTCTAGTAAAATCTTTAATTATATGGTGACCCAATATTAATTTAAGCACTTTGTTAAAACTTTAATTATCCTAAAGCCGTTGACCAACTAGTAAGTTTAACCCAATTCAACCAAAGTTTAATTTTTTTCCTTCAGTGACTTAAAAAGAAGTAAAAAGGTAGGGGTTTACAAAGTATGGTGATACCTAGCCATATATGGCAATTTGACTCTAGTTTGAAACATACAAATTAATTAACAATAATGAATGTGACTTCAGTGTATCATTTAATTAACATAGTTTTTGACACATGTAATTTTCTTCATATAGTGATGCCTAACTATGAATACCTGTTACAACATATATATACTGTAGATTAAAAAAATAACAACAATGCCTAAGTTAATAGGTTGCAATGATTCCATTGGGTTTTAACATTAAAACAATTCAACTATGCATTCCTAACTGCGTAGTTTGAAAATTTCCCCTTGATTTTCTATATTAGTCAATGCCTCTATTGATTTTGGTGATCTAAAATAATAACTAGGTTGTTAAAATAAATAAAGTGACTTCAAATTAATCATGCATCGACTTAGCGAGTAGTAAGGTATTAACAACAATTACCCAACAACTTGAATAAATCCATCATTCCATAGATTAAAATAGTATTGATATCACTTGGTAATTTTTCTTCCATAATTTATTTTAAACATGTCCACTTTAAATTTCCAATGATTATGATACCCATGTTCTATTAAGACTACATTTTTGGATATACATTGATACCAAAATACAATAAAAAGTATGCACTGTAGTCAAAATTTGATGTATGGATCAATAATTTTTTTTCTTTTATTTTTAGTATTTTACTTAGACTTTTCCTTACTTAGAACTGAGCTAACCTATTGGGTCACCATCCCAAGTAAACTACAGTTAAATTTTTGTGTGACTGTTTGTAGTAATGAAATATTGTTTCAAAATTATTCTATGTCACAAATAAGATAATGCCTTAGTAATACATGCAAGGAGAATGTTATCTATTGAATTTGTTCAATTTTTCTATAGAGCATCTAGGTAGAATATTATTTATAATCCTATTGTTTATATAAACAACAAATAGGCTTTAAAAATAGACAACTATTCTCTCAAAATTTTGATTTAGCAACAAATTACAAACACTTATTTAACTGTGTTCTCAAAACTAAAAGCAAACCCAAAAATCATTCAACATTGATGAATAATTAAAAACACCATCTACCTGTTAAATTTACTAATTCTTTGTGTCTATTCTCCTTATGCTGCGCCCTTGTTTCCTCTTTTGGACTTCCTTTCTCCAATGCATAAGATAATCTCTTTTCTAACTCTTTCCCTATGTAAAATAGGTGCAATTTCCTTGCTTTAATTTTTTTTTGATTTTTTTTTTGTATTTTTAATATATTTGGATCTTTTTAGATTATATATATATATTTAATTATCTTTTCTATTTTTTCCTTTTAATGAAATTTCTATTTTTTTAATATATTTTAATATTGGATGTTAAAACTCCATAATTTTATTAAATTAAATCAATATTTAAATATTCTATAGCAAATTCTAATGGGAATTTAAAATTATAAATAATCTAATTTTTAATTTACTTTTGTCAAAAATGTTCCTACCAAAGTTAATAACAAAACATGCCAAACATGCAAAATAATTCATTATGATATTTTTACCTACTCTAGAAAACTACAAAAAACAACACTCCAAGCAAGTAACAAATATACCATAAGAATCTATTTTTAATGCATTTCCACCATGTGCTAACTATTGTGGTGTGTGTAGGGTTCTCATTATATCTTTGTTGACCTTTGACGTCTCCATCTACATCACCCTCTTTGATGATTCTCTCCCTCTGACATGATCTAAGAGATGAGTTGTCATGCATCCACCTCACAACATTAGGTAGTTAGATCACATCACATGATAAATATATAATAATAAATATATCTGAAACAATACATCCATATGCTTAAAATGTAAACACATATATTAATCAGCTCATAATAAGTAATCATGTATCTAAACAATATTATACTATCCCATAATCGCATAAATCTCAAGCTTAATTAGAGATATAGCCAATATCATATGTGTCTACTATAAATATCCATGAATAGTCAAATAGTTTGTTTAGCAAGGAATTAGGATATAACATTACCCCTCTACCAAACCCTAGTGGCTCATTTGGATTCTTTGAGATGCCTTCTAAAATGGCTAATGGGAACTTATATAAGGTTTAATTCCATTTATATTTTGTTTAGAGATCTCCTAGCCCATTTATCATTGTTAGTTGCAATGATTTTTTTAGATATGTTTTGGATCCCTCTTTGGTTGTTTGATCTTACTTTACTTTTGCGTCCTTTTACCCACTAGTTCTCCTATAATTTTCCCCCTCTTTTACTTTCCTAGATATTCTTATTTCACTACACCCATAGCTGGTAACCCATCTCTAAGACACCATTTCCACCACATTAAGGAGCAAGTCCTTGAGCTCACTCTTGAGAAAATTAAGACTATAATGGAATGACACGTAACCTTTAGGATCTGAGATGTAACCATTCCCTAGCTAGATGACGATGACCCTATAATATTCCACAAGTAATGATATTTGAAAGTGTACAACTAGTAGACTCACTTCCCTTTTCATCAATCTAAGCTTTACCTATATAGGATGCCTCTTTATGACTTTAGACCACTCCACATTCACCCAAAAAGGGTTAATATTACCCCCTTGAATGTTTGAGGCTCAATAAGTTATGTATGATCATAAATGATTATAATAGTTGGATTCATGTGAATGCTGAGCATTTATCTTCCCTAGGAGTAGGTAGTGTGCTACCTTTGGAGATAAATCTAACACCCATTCTAATTTGATTATCTTATCCAATTCTCATTTTGAGTTCCCCTCCCCCTTCCTAGTGGGAAAGTCTAAAACAAGAACCCCATATTGTCCATGTTAAGGGACGTAGGAATTTGAACCTAATTTATCATCTAAATCATGTAGAGCCTTCCCATCCTCATAGTCTTTCCTTTAGGGTCTCAAATTATCTCACTAATTTTAACCACCATCTATAGGCTATGGATGCATGAGATTCCTATCATAACCATCAATACCCTTGGGTGGACCCTCATATTATCAAACTTTGCCAAAATCATAGGCATTTAGGTCATCATGACCCCTTCTTTAGTCATGTTGTGTCACCTTATCATCCTTGTGCTAAATGATTACATTATTATGGTCATTCACTATTATGTTTTTGGGAGGATACCCATCATATGTACCCCCCACCTTAGGAGTCATGTCAAAATCACCTCAAATGATCCCAAGGTCATGATGACCCCTATGTTTGTAGGTAACATTATGGTCCCCATAAGCCTCCTTAAAAAGCTTGTCACCAACCAACCATCAACCTTGCCTACAAAGATATTTATTAGAATATTCTAGCCCATTAAGTGCACACAATTCCCCTTCCTACTATGATCCTTGAACTTCCCAAGATCACCACAAGTTGGGATGCTAGTCCCACAAAGCATATCCTGACATTTATGATGTAGTGTATAGATTGGGAACATGCTGAAGTAATAAAGTTAAATATTTTAACTCACACTCTACGAGCTGAGGATTTTTTGTGGTTCAAAAATATGCCACCAAATTATCTTTTTGTTTTCCCAGCCTTGCTATATAATTTCCTCTAGTACTTATATATCTCCAAACTATTCAACCTCAACATCAAATCACTCACTTCCATGGTCCAAGCCAAGGATGAGTCAAACTTAAAATTTATGTGTAGATGACATTAAACCATCCACATGTGTAGGACAAGGTTCACATATGATTAAATTTATGATATGTTCACCTAAGAATTGAGATAGGAGGTTCACCATGAGATCTTCAAGTGTGAGCCCATATTTTTTGAGGAATTTATTGACAAATGTCTAAATATCAAGGTATTAAAGTTACATATAGGAATTAATGTCATACTTACTCAAAATTTGTCCTCCTTACATTATTGAAACTCAAATGTGATCTATGTGGTGTCACTAATCTATGTTGGATAAGAGGGACAAAATGGATGTCCATGAGATCAACATTTTGAGTAAGAGGACAACTAAAAATAAGTCCCTTGAAAAGAGTGTAGGAGGGAAATGATTGTTTTATCCTTATGATCTCACCATGTTATACAAGTTTGACTAGATAAATGACCATTTGGCTAAGAAATGTGTTTCCCATAAAGTTGGTGTTAAGACCTCATCTGCTCCCTATATATCTCCACTTTCTGAGCCTAACCATAATTGGATGTGTTCATGGAGTCTTTTCCTAACCAAAAGAAGGAAAATAATAAGAATAATAAATATAAGGCTAAATCCCATCATTCTTCTAGTTCCTCTTCGTCATCTATCTTGAAATGGAAGGCTAAGCTCAATAGTAGTAAGGTCATTATTACTATTTACATAACATATATTAGTTAGGAGTGTGTTTCAACATGCACTCAGGTTGGATGACCAAAACCATTGGAGATATTAGTGGATTGAGTCTCATGGGACCACCCAAAGGGTAGGGAATCCAAAGTCATGTTAAAATTTTAACACAATATCCCTCCCCAAGCTTGGTAGTGTCCTTACTCTATCATCAAGGAGATATAATCCTTCTCTACTAGGATCTCCATCTATAACCTTTTCCCTGAGTAAAGGGGATATATATTTTATGAGATTGGTCTCACCAATGATGTTCCAGTATGAGGCAACATTGAGGTGATAATCAACTCAGAAATCCCTAATCACCCTCACTTGCCTATCTTATCTTTTGATCCTACTTCCCTGCTAGACCCTTCCATTCTAACAAAGAGGGATAAATTCCCACTCTACATTGAGACCTTAGTTGACAATTTAAACATCAAGATATGCATCATTAATGAGGGTGCCATGTTGAAAATCATGACTTTTTGGGTGTTCAATGAGATGGATTTTAGTCATAAGAAGATTTAAAAATATCATTAAAATTGTGTTAGTTTTAAAATGACATGATCACGCTAGTGCATAATATAAAGATTTGAGTAAAATTTGTACCCAATATATTTAGGATCATTTTCTATGTGTTAGGATTATATATCTCATAAAACCTGATCCTTAACCATCCCTATACCATTTACATGTAGGTTTTTGCATTAAAAATATTTTATGTGGTCTAATTTATACATGAAGGTGAGGTTGACCTAGATCCTTATGCATGAATATTTCTAAGACAAATCCATCTACCATGGAATTTTATGTCTCATCATGGGTCCCTACTAGTTTTTGCAAGTCACCCATTGATGAATCTTACTTTATCTGGGATGAACGATTTGATCTTGTTGAATATCAATTGATGTTCACTTTTCCTTCACATGTTTCATATTATTCATCAGCCTTCCTCTTTCAGGTGTCAAAGTGGCTCTTCAATCTTAGGATACCTCTTTGGATATGTCTCCATGACCATCAATCCTCTTCCTTCATTATGAATTCGTCATAATGGCATCAAAAATCTTAATGTCTTCCCCATAGAGGCCTTTAGAGTTATTGATTTAGATATCAAGTGCCATTTCATCAACATCACAACATGTAACTTTTTCAATGAGAGGAAATATTATAATAATCTCATGATGATGTGTTGTAAACACCACCTTTCTCTCACTCATTAGGGTTAAGATATTTCAATCATTGAGGATGGTCCTTTTTTTCCCTTTGGCCTTTTTTTAGGCTTGTCAAGGGCCTTTTTATCCATATGAGGAGTAGGCCATGACTTATCATGCTAGTAAGGGGACTGTCATTCTTCCATTCACTATGAAAAATATTCCCTAGGAATTTTGGTCTATTTCAAATGTAATAGCTATCTTTGTTTCACTCCCTAAAGCTGGATGGTGCCCATTTTTAGACATTTCAGGTCTCATTGGTTATTTTGGCCTATTTACTCCCCTCTGGATGCATCTCAAGATAGAAGTAGTTTCTTCTTCTTTTAGTTAGTAGTGTTACTAATTATTTTCACATGGTCCTCTACTAACTCCCTCTTTCTATTTCATTATGGTCTATGAAAGTGTTTTAAGATATTAGTTAGCTATTCAAGCCCTTCTATAGTTTATCTAGATAGTATTCATATTTATTGGGCCTCCTGCCAACTCTCTTCATGTCTTACTACCTCTAGAATCTGTATCATTCATATGATTGAGGATTTGTCATCTTATTTATATCCCTCATGCAAGTTAATATTTCACTTTGTATTGAGATAGTCCCATGTGGCAGCTCTGCATCCTTGAAGCACATCATGGTGCACCATTATGTGGTGATTCACATTGATGGTGATAATTAAGGAAACCCAATACTTGTGGATGCACCATGGTATTTGACCTTTTTTTGGAATATTAAGGGTTATAGAGGAATATGATATTCAAGAGTGAGCTAACCTATTCATAAAACATAGGGAAATTAAATAAGTTAGTTTATGATATTCAATTTCAATGTTGAATTATGAAAAATCTTGAATATAGAAAGTACAATACAAAACATTAATTTGATTGCGTAATCATAAAGAATAAACAACTTAGCTTATAAAATGATGCACAAATAGATATGAGATGTAGATATGTGGAAACAAGTACTTTGATGTTTAGGAGTTCATCATCAAATTCTATAAATATTCTTTCTAGCTTCTTGAACACTTGTATTGACTTTTAGACACTTACATTGACGCTACTATCTGAATTTTGATGCAATTATCATATACAAAACATTCATTTTATAAGGATGCAACCACTTGGGTCTTTATATATTTTATATCACCTTACATCTAATGTATTTAGATCTTATGCACTAGCTATATATTACTATTTATATCTCAAACCCTAGATCTTCACCTTAGTTTAGGTTATCTTGCCAAAAAATGGTTAATGTGTGTGCACAATGGTGAAATATACTATATGAAGATGCATGTAGTGATCTATCTTGTAATATGAAAAATATGGCTCATGTGTTGGGATCATTTATGATCCAAAGTTGTTTATAAATTAGTTTGCTTTATTTTTTTTAGTTGTTCAGATTGTTTTTACCCATTAGTTGGTTTTTGTAACCAACTCTCTCTCTTGTATGCTTTATAAGCTTACATGTTATACAAAAATAAAACATAGATTTTACAATGAATATTTATCTAATTTTTGAGTCTATTCCTCTTGTTCCATGATCCAATAGTGGTATCAGAGCCATGTATTAAAGGAAGAAGTCATGGATTTGTAGATGGAAAGATAGAGACATGGCTAGAAATTTTAGAGGACAAAAATAAAACTATGATGGTATACACAGTGATATCAACGCATTTTTTACACAAATAAAATTTTAAAACATGGTCTACACAGAGATGTCAACATGTTTTTTACACAACCAACAGTGCATGGTGAATGACACAATAATATGATGCATACACAAGAAGTTCACAAACTTGGTATGACAAGCTTATAATTTAAATTTTATTTATTTCAATTTATCATCGATCGATGGGCCCAATGAATAAAAAAGGTGAATTATAGATTACCATTGCTTTAATAGACAGTGTGTCTAGGTGAAACTTTCAAAGTTTTACAAACCAAAATATTCTTCTTTGCATGTTGTTGTGAGTCCCGTAGAGGAAGGAAAGTGCACTAAATTTTTTTTATGGTGAATTAATGAGTTTTGCTTTTACATGCATATAGTTTGGTTGGAATTTGAAAAGTAATGTTTATCTATGATATTATTTTCATTAATATTTTAAACTTGATTTTGGGAGGATTGGTTAGTTTATTACTAGGTTTAAAACCCATTGGTTTTAATTTTGGTCAAAATTATTTTTTTGACATTATTTTTGTAAAGGAATTATAAGGATATAATAATATTTGAAAATACAAAGGAGATATAAGGCTATAAAAGGAATTATAAGAAGTCATTATTTGCATTCTTCTTTTACAAGTTTCTGAATCTTTTGTAGTTAGAGTCTATCTAGTGGGTCAAGGCCAAACCCTGATAGTTTTCCTTGGATTGATAGCATCATGGATTTTTTTTTGAGTTTAATCTCTAAAAATGGATTTCTAACACTGAAAAACTATAAATAATGGTTGATGAACATGGAAAATACATTCATTTTTAATGTTTTGTGGGAAATAACTAAAAAAGAAATCATGCCACCAACTAAAGTCGTAAAATTGCTTGAGTTCCAAAAGCATGATAAATGTGCTCTTGATCTACTAAAATCATCTTACACAACACATGTGATTATACATATTGAATATGTTAAGTCTGAAGCATGGAAAACATTAAAAGACTTATATGACAAGAAACCTACATACAAGAAGATTGACCTTTTTATGCAGCTTTTGAATAATAAACTGGTAGATAATGAAGATGTCTTTGAATATCTTTCACACATGAAAACATTAAAACAAGAATACTACACAACCGATGGTAAAATTGATGATGATATGTTTATTTCCATTTCATTGAATGTTCTTAATTTCACATACACCAATTTTTTTAAAATGCTACAGCTTAGTGATAAGCTTAATGGTGCCACATTTAACTCTATTTATGAGTTATTAACTCAAGATGAGAGACAATTTGTAAGGAAGAAGAGTACATCTACTGAAGAGGATCATTATACAAAGAACATGTCCCATCATAAAGATTATCATCATGTATAATATAGTTTTAGAAACACTCTTCGAGTCAATCTCTGAGGCACTCTCCACACCATTCTAAATAGTCTTCATAACATTCACATTGACACTCTCCAAGGTCTTCCAAATGCAAGCATCACCACAAGCACTCTTCTCATAGTTCTAGTGATTCAGGTTCTTCTATATTTCAAAGACATAAGAAAGAACCTAGATGTTTTAAATGTGGTGGTATTGGGCATCTTGCAGATGTATGTCCTTCTTGATGACCCCATTCTCCACAAAAAAAAAAGCTAAAGCAAATTATGTGGATCATTCTAGTGATAGATCTTCTAGTTACTCCATTTATTTAGGATATTCTGACACTTCATCTAATTGAGAGATGTCTCTTATGGCCTAAGTATATGGTCTTGATGGACTTGACAACATATTTTGAGTGATTAATGACTAGAGGTTGGAAGACTATTCCCTTCTCCAATTAGCTATTTGCTTAGAGTTTGGGTTCATGCTTGAATAACAATTTTGGCTTGTGTTCTTGATTTCATTTTCAATTTTGGCTTTCTCTCATTTGATTTTCATGATATGGAGTAGATAGTGTTTGTTTGATTTTGTTTCTCTCGATGCACAACTTCTCACCTCTCATCTGATAGGGGGAGTAGATATTGTATTTGTTAGTTTTTAATCAGTTATCAATGATAGTGCAAGTTGATAGGGTTGATAGCACCCTCAATGTTAATTAAAGGTCATTGATAATTTCTGGACATCAAGGAGATGTGCCATACATAGTACAAATTTATCACTTAGGTGGGTTCCTATGTGGGACCTTATGTGGATCAATGTAGTTAGACAGGTTTTGATCAGGTTCTACTACAGTATAATATGATGATCATAGAATATGAGATGGCATTGATTATGTTTATCAACTTTTATTCCACAACTCACTAGGTGAGCTTCTATATGGATTGACATTAGTTTTGAGAAAAACTTACGGTGTCAGATTTCACCAAAAATGCACTTGATTTCATTATAATAACTTATTCAAAATATGTAAAAAACATATTTACACATGTTAGAATAAAAAAATCCTTGTATTGATGTTCTTATAAATCTATTTCTATGAAAACTAAGTCGTCATATGAACAATTTGGCCATCGTATGTAGAAGATATGATAGTTTGAAAGTTTGATCCTCTATCAAGCTAAGCAAACCCTGCCTCCCCCTGCCCCCAATGCTAATTTAGAAAAAATGACTAGTTTACAGGGATTAAAATATCATAGCAAGACATAATGGACCCCTCCTTGTTTATACTCATTGAAAAGCTATCTGAGTCTAGTTTTCAAAAAGAGAACTTTGACAAATAATATGATAGTGTGTTCAAGATATGGTAGAAATGATCACAATAGGTCTAGATTTTCCTTGTTTTCACAACTAATTCAAATAACCCCTTTGCCAAAAAAACATTTTTGGCATTTTAAGGGTTAAATCCTTGACCTCTTGTTGCAAGTGACTTAACGAAATACCCTATAGCCCACTTGCCTTCAACAAATTTGAATACAAATCAACAAGTTATTTCACATGAATTTGATTTTTCTAATTTTGGACAAATAAAATATATATGCATGTAAAGTTAAGTCATAGAGATTTTTCAAATAAAATATTTACACAGTAAAATGTTTAGGGAATGTTTTTACTTTGCATGTACAAAAAATTATTCCCTTATCTTCCTGGTGAAGCCCACATGGTTTTTACGATTGAAGGAAAATGAGACTATGTTGCAAATTTCAACGCTTCATAAGGTATTGCATTGCACCACTCAAGTGTTCCACATATGCTTTAAAAAAAAACATCAAAATTTTGTGCCCTCTTTCTTTTTATAGATAAAAATTCCTTATATGCTTCTTTTTATAATTTAACACTACAAATGGGCTATTATGTTTGGTAAATGAAGCGCTATACTCCACAGATCACTGTACAGATTAGTATTTGAAGTGCATCTAAAAGAGAAAAAATATTTATTTTCTTCATTCATAAAAAATCAATATATTACTAGACCAAACAAATAAAATAACTTAGCTACTATTTTTCCTTGCAGGGGTTGCCATACTATTTTAGGAAAAAATGAATCATATCCAAATGCCAAACTAGATCTTTCAATTCTCCTTCTCAAGTACTTATTCATTCAAATTTCCTCAATCTTTACTCCTCTTCAAATTGTTAGGCATTACAAATTTCTTCTTTTTAAAATTATTGTCTTAATTTCATCAATCCTCTTTCACAATCCATGGCTTTGATACTACTGATGGCCCAGGGAGCAATAAATAATAACACAAAAATTAAATTAAAAAAAGGTTTACACACAAAATTGATACTATATTATTTCGAGATGAGTTTAAAAAGAGAGGTGAAAGCATATAAAACTTTCACTAGGTGATTACAGGATAAAACCAATTCCCGAGAACCAAATCATTTATTAAAACTAAACAAAACAAGTAAATATAACTACTAACTATAATATTTAAAGCTAATACATAATAAACCTTGGATCAAATATCCAACATTTCTAATGGCTTAGATAAATTACATTACAAATAGGTTTACACACAAAATTGATATTATATTGTTTCAAGATGAATTTACAAAGAGAGGTGAAAGGATATAAAACTTTCACCAGGTGGTTATGAGATAAAACCAATTCCCATGAATCAACTCATTTATTTAAAACTAAACAAAACAAGTAAATAAAATTACTAACTATAATAATTAAAGTTAAGACATAATAAAATTTGGATCAAATATCCAACAAAATCCCCCTGATCCAAAGGGGTATAGATGATGACGATATGGAGTAATGACTATGAAGTCATCAATGAATCTCTACTACATCTATAAGCTATCACATTATACATCATGTTACTAATCAAAACTAATGTTTCTTCATATAGAATACTAATGAACATGATCAAGGCTTGCCCATCCCCTATGATCATCATACCATGCTGTAGTAGAACCTGATCAAAACATATCCAACTACATCAACTGTTGGGGGATCAAACCAACAATAGATTACAATTGTGACAGCAATAAACGCGGAATTAAATCAGATTGACAAGTAATTAGAATGATAATAGCAAGAACAAGAGATACAAGAAAACACCCTGAAAACTTGTATTAACAAACTCTTTACAAAAGGAATACAATTGAAGAAAGCTTCTTTCTTCCACACCTCTCCTAGATGTATAGATCTCTCAATAGATCTCTATTCCTCAGGAGCTATCTCTCTCAAGAACAATCAACTCCAACAAGCCTGGATTGATTCAATTCTGTACTGTTCTTCACACACCAATTCTTCTACAATACAATAACTACCACTAAGCTAAGAAGATCTAATTCTTCGTATAGAATTAGGAGACATGAGCATGTACTTCCAAAAAATAGTTAAACCACTTAAACAAGGGCTCTAAAAATAGTAATGCTAATAATAGAGATGTGATCTTGAGTCCACAACTCAAACTTATCATGCAAACACTCGCTTCTGTCCACGGAAATAGCTTTCTGGACACGCAGGTAACCGACGTCGGTTCCTACTGCTTGTCTGTGACCGTCATCGGCCGATTCTCTGCCGACGTTGGCGTCTCTGCAACTGCCTGTGACCGACGTCGATCACTCTTGACCGACGCCAGTGTCTGTGTAGACCTGAACCTGATAATGAATGCTCCTTGGTGAAGTTTTTAGCTCCACACCCTAACAATCTCCCACTTGGAGATAAACAGCTGCACCAGTACCTGTACAGCAACATCTTCTAGCTCCTCCATCTTCAACTCAATCATGAAGACCAACAGAAGTTGAATGAAGATTCAACTTCTCCTTTGTAACCGGCTTGGTTAACATATCAGCAAGATTCCTATCTGTATGGATCTTCTCCAGCTTCAACTCACCATCTTCCAATACCTGTCGTATGAAGTGATACCTTAGCTGTATGTGCTTTGTTCTTGAATGAAAGGCTGAATTCTTAGCCAAATGGATTGCACTCTAACTCTCACTATACAATCTGCAACTCTCATGCTCCCTACCAAGCTCATCCATGAACCGTGTCATCCATATCATTTCCTTGCTAGCTTCTGTGGCTGCAATATACTCTACTTCTGTAGTTGACAAGGCAACAACCTTCTGCAACTTAGATATCCAGCTAACCGCCGTTCCACCTACAGTAAAAACATAACCTGTAGTGCTCCTCCTGCCATCCAAATCACCTGCCATATCTGAATCTACATAGCCATGTAGAGAAGTATCTGAACCTCCATAGCACAAGTGCCTATTGCTGGTTCCTCTCAGATATCTAAGGATCCACTGAACTGCTTTCCAATGTTCCTTACCTGGATTGGCCATATACTTACTTACAACTCCCACTGCTTGGGCAATATCCGGTCTAGTACACACCATTGCATACATCAAACTCCCTACTGTGGAAGAATATGGAACCTTACTCATGTACTCTACCTCATCATATGAATTAGGACATTGTTCTTTACTCAACTTAAAATGTCCAGCCAAAGGTGTGCTTACCGGTTTAGCATTCTACATATTGAACCGTTTCAACACCTTGTCCACATAATCTTCTTGAGACAATATCAACCTGTGATTTTTCCTATCTCTCTTAATGCTCATGCCAAGGATTTTCTTTGCTGCTCCCAAATCCTTCATAGCAAACGTTTGAGCTAATTTTACCTTAAGCTCTGAGATATCCTGCATGTGAGACCCTGCAACCAGCATGTCATCTACATACAACAATAGAATAATATATCTACTATTATCAAATCTCTTGAAATACACACAATGGTCTGATTGACACCTACTGTAGCCGTGCTCAGTCATAAACCTGTCAAATTTTAAGTACCATTGCCTGGGAGCTTGCTTGAGGCCATACAAGCTTTTTTTCAACCTGCACACAAACTTCTCCTTACCCTTGACCTCGAATCCTTCTGGCTGTTCCATATATATTTCCTCATCCAAATATCCATGAAGAAATGCTGTCTTAACATCTAGCTACTCAAGATGCAAATCCTCAAAAGCAACCAAAGACAATACAACCCTTATTGAAGTCATTTTAACAACAGGAGAAAAAATCTCACCAAAGTCAATACCTGGCTTTTGTGCAAATCCTTTTACCACTAATCTGGCCTTGTATCTCATCTGTCCATTCTCACCTTCCTTCAACCTGTAGGTCCATCTGTTCTTAAGTGTTCTCTTACCAGCTGGCAATTCAACCAAATCCCCTGTTTGGTTCTCTCTTAAGGACTCCAACTCCTCAACCATGCCATGCTCCCACTCACTCTTGGACTCCACCTGTATTGCTTCTTCAAAACTTTCTGGTTCTCCACCATTAGTTAGTAATAAATAAAATAAAGAAGGAGAATATCTAATTAGAGGCTTACTCACTCTTTCTAACCTCCTGATGGGTGTCTGAGACTCGTCCACAACACGCTGCCCACCCAAATTCTATGACAGTGACCGACCTTGGTCACCTCCAAACCTGTTACTGGCCGACGTCGGTTCTGCCTGACCGACCTCGGTACCTGTACGGCCGACGTCGGTCTCTGTATGGCCGATGCTGGTTTCTATCCTGTCGACGCCGGTTCCTAACCTGCCGACGTTGGTCTCTGTGTTTTCCTGTAAGTGATTATTTTTTTTTCCTGAGAGCTCATCTTGGACTTTCACCTCATCCAATTCACCATTGCTCTGCTCAGATTGATTCAACTTCCTTAGCTGATCACAATACATCACTCTTTCATTGAAAACAACATCACGTCTCCTGATTACCTTGTTAGTTTCTAGATTCCACAATCTGTAACCAAAATCATCTGAGCCATAGCCAATAAATGTGCATCTCATAGACTTAGCATCAAGATTCTTTCTATTTTCCCTATCTATATGCACAAAGGCTTCACAACCAAAAACTTTGAGATATGAGAGATCAACCTTTTTACCTATCCATGCCTCTTTTGGAATACCACCATCCAGACCTATAGAGGGTCCTCTGTTAATCAGGTACACTGCAGTGTCAACAGCTTGTGCCCAAAACTGTAAGGGCAAACTGGCATGCAATCTCATACATCTTGCACACTCCATTATTGTCCTGTTCATCCTTTCAGCAATACCATTCTGCTGAGATGTCCTTGGAACCATCCTTTGCCTACAGATTTCATGCATGTAACAATAATCTCTAAACTTATGACTGTAGAACTCACCGCCATTGTCTGATCTCAGGCACTTTAATCTTTTACCTGTTTCATTCTCAACCATAGCTTTCCAAACTTTAAAAGTCTCAAATACATCAGATTTCTTTCTAATACAATAGATCCATATCTTCCTTGTGGCATCATCTATGAAAGATACATAGTACTGTGATCCTCCAATGGAAGCAACTTGAGCTGGTCCCCACACGTCTGTGTGAATAAGCTCCAACTTGTGCCTCTTCTTAGTAGACCCAGTTTTGAGAAAACTAACCCTTTTCTATTTTCCAAATACACAGTGCTCACAAAACTCTAGATCTATGCCTTTTAAATCTGAAAGCATACCTTTAGACTCAAGAATTGACATCCCCTTCTCACTCATGTGGCCAAGCCTTGAGTGCCACAATTTAGCATCCACATCTGAAGTAGATAATACAGAAGGAGATTTGTTAGTAACACAATTACACAAATAGAGAGTACCTTCTCTCTTACCTCTGGCCATAACAAGTGCACCCTTGGTCACCTTCCAAGATTCTACTGTGAGAGTTACTGTACAACCCTCATCCCCTAACTTTCCTGCAGAGATCGAATTTCTCTTCAAGCTAGGAACATGCATTACATCTCTCAACACCCATGTGTTTCTATTCTGCATCTTTAGCTACACTTTACCTTTGCCAATTATTTTACAGGGCTCATCATCCCCTAGATACACTATTCCAAAATCTCCATGGATATAGTCACTGAAATATTCCCTGTTAGGAGTAGCATGAAAAGATGCACCAGAATCTAATACCCAAGATTCTATATTATTATGCAGAGAGAAAATTAAAGCATCCTGTGCAATACCTGCAATCTTGGCTTCTTCCTTTCCTTCGTGCTGGTTGTCCTCCTTAGGCTTTGACCAACAATCTCTGCTTATGTGCCCCATCTTTCCACAATTCTAGCATTGTGGCCTTCTGCCATTTCTAAATTTAGATCTGCCTTTCCCCTTTGATTTGGATCTTGCTTTGCCTTTCTTGCTCTTCTCTTTCTGCCTTCCCCTACTCTCAAAACTTAAAGCATTCCCAGATGCCTCTTCTGTGCTTTTCCTGCATATTTCCTCATTCAAGATAACACTAACAACATCCTCTACTTTCAAAATATTTGATGCAGATGCAGTATTACTTACTGCCATTACTAAGCCATGCCAGCTTTCAGGCAAAGAACATAATATCAAAAGAGCTTTTATCTTATCATCAAACACTATATTCACTGAACTTAATTGATTCACAATACCATTGAAATCATTCAGATGAGTAGAAACAGATCCACCTTCATTCATATGCAAATTAAATAACTGCTTCATAAGATATACCTTATTGGAAGCTGAGGGTTTTTCATACAAATTTGCTAACGTAGTCATCAACTCTACCGTAGACTTTGCCTGTGATAAATTGGATATCACAGTGGATGCTAGACTCAGTCTCATAGAACATAGAGCCTTTCTGTCAAGAACTTCCCATTCTTCATCCTCCATGTCTTTGGGCTTCTTTGCAATACCTCCTAACGGTAAGTAGAGATCTTTCTGATACATATAGTCCTCTATCTGCATTCTCCAGTGTTGGTAATTTTTGCCATTGAACTTTTCCATTCTCAATTTACTTTCATCTGCCATTGCTTCTCCCACTCAAATAGAAATCCCTGCAAAAACTCCTGTGAGAACCTGTAATCAATACACACTACACAGATCTGAACCACCTGTTAGTGAACCTGAACTTTGATACCAATTATCAAGCTCTGAACCTGTAACCAAGGCTCTGATACCACTTGTTGGGGGATCAAACCAATAATAGATTACAATTGTGACAGCAATAAATGTGGAATTAAATCAGATTGACAAGTAATTAGAATGATAATAGCAAGAACAAGAGATACAAGAAAACACCCTGAAAACTTGTATTAACAAACTCTTTACAAAAGGAATACAATTGAAGAAAGCTTCTTTCTTCCACACCTCTCCTAGATGTATAGATCTCTCAATAGATCTCTATTCCTTAGGAGCTATCTCTCTCAAGAACAATCAACTCCAACAAGCCTGGATTGATTCAATTCTGTACTGTTATTCACACACCAAGTCTTCTACAATACAATAACTACCACTAAGCTAAGAAGATCTAATTCTTCATATAGAATTAGGAGACATGAGCATGTACTTCCAAAAAATAGTTAAACCACTTAAACAAGGGCTCTAAAAATAGTAATGCTAATAATAGAGACACGAGCTTGAGTCCACAACTCAAACTTATCATGCAAACACTCGCTTCTGTCCACGGAAACAGCTTTCTAGACACGCAGGTAACCGACGTCAGTTCCTGCTGCTTGTCTGTGACCGCCATCGGCCGATTCTCTACCAACGTCGGTGTCTCTAAAACTGCCTGTGACCGACGTCAGTCACTCCTGACCGACGCCGGTGTCTGTGTAGACCCGAACCTGATAATGAATGCTCCTTGGTGAAGTTTTTAGCTCCACACCCTAACATCAACCCACATAAGGTCCCACATAAGAACCCTTCCAAGTAATCCCCTAGTAATCTGTATGGCACATTTCTTAGATTCCCAAAAATCACCAACATCACATTCATTCCTTTGCTCAATATTCAAAAGTCTAGCAAATCTAATGTTGACTCGTACAACCACTGATGACTAGTCGAAGGCCACTATGCAATATCTTCCCCCTATCAAGTGAGAGGTGAGAAGCTGTGCAACATAAAAACAAATTAAAACTACTACGTTTATTCTATGTAATGAATATTAGGGATGAAAATCCAAAAATGGAACTGAAAGCAAAAGCACAAGCCAAAAATTGCTATCCTAGTAGTGAACCCATACTCTAAGTGAATAGTGAATTGAAGGGAAAATATCCTCCAACCTCTATGGATCCTTCAACCTGTAGTTGGCTCTGTTTATCTTGTTAGATCCTTAGAGACCTGTAAACATCAAAATATAACACCATCATCACTTAAAACATAAGCAGTGGGATACATTGTTATGATCTTTATTTGATGTATACAACACATTTTTACCATTTGAGAAAAAATTGGTGTGTCAGATTCCATCAAATATGCACCTAATTTCATTAAAATGAGTAAATTATTCAAAATATGTAAAAATTATATTTATTCATGTTAGAATCAAAAAATGCTTACACTGATGCTCTTAGAAATCTATTTTCATTAAAAATGAGTGGTCATACGAAGAATTTGGCCACCATATGTAGAAGATATGATAGTTTTAAATCACATCACCAACTAAAGCCAAAAAATTACTTAATTTACAAAAGCATGATAAACATGATCTTGCTCTAATAAAATCATCTTGCATAACATAGGTGATTATACATATTGAATCTATTAATTTTTGAGCATGGAAATCATGGAAAGTGTTAAAAGACTTATATGACAAGCAACCTACATAATAAGGTCAATCTTCTTGTATGTAGGTTGTTTGTCAAGAAGGGAGTTTTGATCAGTACCAGGAGGTACAATACACGACTTGTAGTTACATTCAAGTTTTCTTTGATGACTTCAGATTCATTGCTCCAATTCTTTTATCACCCTTTTGGATCAAGGGGGAGTTTGTTGGGATCATTTATAATATAAAATTGTTTATAAATTAGTTTGCTTTATTTTATTTTAGTTATTCAAGTTATTTTTATCCGTTAGTTGGTTTTTGTAACTAGCTCTCTCTCTCTTGTATGCTTTATAATCTTACATGCTATATAAAAATAAAATATAGATTTTACATTGAATATTTGTCTGATTTTTTGAGTCTATTCCTCCTATTCCACAATCCAACATCATGCTCAATCTTTTGAGTGCTTTAGACCTATAGTATGACTACCCCTATGATTGACATGCAAATAAAGATGAATAGGGCATAAAGCTTAGTTGTGTAATTTGAATTTCAATAGTATGTTTAATATTGAGAGGTGATTTCTTGATATTTTTTATATGTTCAAATGAATTGGCTTTGACTTGTATTTATACTAGATCTTTTATAATTACCCTCATAAAATGGTTAATGACATTCTTAGGCTGACCCATACACGTCGAAAGATTTTCAAATTTGATTTTTTGTAGGATAAAGAAACGTGTGTTTGAGTAGGGACATTATCTTAAATTTTATTTTCCTATCTTGAACATAAGTATCCAGGATGAAGAAAAGTTGTTGAGGTTTTGTAACTAACATTGATGGACATATATCAAATTTTAGGCATTATGTGGTTACAGGGGATTTAGATAATTAGAGTCATCAGTATTGGATTAATAAATAAGTAATTAGACCCTGTGAGGTGGTGAGTGTGAGAATTTTGGCTATAAAGAAGGTCAAACTAAAGGGCAAAGATTGAGACATATTTTTCAAGTGTAAAAGACTAGTTTAACACATAAATCCATATTTTAGCATCTATATCAACCCCCCTAGCTCACCCAATCTAGTAATACATAAGGATAAACTACTAGGTTAAAGGAAATAAAGTGTACCATGGTGTGTTAAACACACCTTGTCATTGATTAATCCCACTTGAATTTTATGTATGTGAATGACCTACAACCAAGGTCATGTCACAGGTGTAATTAATGCATATAATCTAAAAATTGAATAATTATAGATTACTTGAAATGAAGAGAGAAATGAAGGAGTAAACATGTGTGGTGATGAAACCATGTTTCCCATTAATAGTTTATATTGTATAGATGCTTCCTAGTTGAAGAATTAGAGATAGCTTCATAATTGAACCTTAAAGATGTGAAGAGGGGAATTGGATAGTGATCATGCCCCCAATCTCATATAAAGATGAATTATTCCAAGTCCATCGAGAACATAGAATCTCAATCACATAACCTTAGTATAACAAATATATCCAATCTCACCTAAGTCAAATGGTATAACCATATCAAGCCATAATAATAGAATCATATTTACAAGCCCATCAAAGTCACAAAATCATGAACGCACTAATTAAAAAAGACAACTAATACAAAAAATAACACCTTAAATGGTGTATCTTGATAAGGTCAGTGCATAAATGTGTGAATAATTAGAAATTACATCTATAATTTGGTGTATGGGGACCTCAAATATGTCTCAAGCTGAAGTATCTCTAAAATTGTAACCTCTGCTTATAGAATATCTATAACATGTATCAGAAATCAAAAAATATTTATCCCAAATATGTGCCCAATGCATAGGATCTATCCAAAATATATATTTGAATCATGTAAACTATGTAAATGAAGTAAAACTTTACCTAATCTGTCAACTGTATATATGTGGAATCATGTCTTATATGACATGCCCCAACTTTTGAGGTGAGGGGATTGTAAAAGTAATAATCACCTTATCTCAAAAGGATAAGAAAACTATGATGTATATGTATGAATCATGTAATGAAATAAAAATATAGTAGTGTCATGTCAAATAAGATATATCAATGAAGCTCATAATATGCATACATAAAAAACCCTAAGATGCATGATATGAATCATGAAAACATATAGAATAAATTTTTTTTATCAAGTAATAAATTTCATATATAAGAGTACTCAAATGTCATATAAAAATGGATCCAAGGATACCATAAATAAAGATCATGTTCAAATGCCGCACACTCGAGTGGAGGACATGTGAAAAAGTCCACACACAAAATAAATGAGAAACACTTAGGGAATTTTGGATAACAAGCAAAGTAACATGTTCAAATGTTCCACAAGTAAGATGAAGAAGTAAACAAGAAGTACACTCAATTAAGCTAATGTATATAGATGAAATAATAAGACATAATCATCTAATATAAACATGTCATACTAGTCCCTATGTATATATTTATCAAAATATCATGTAGAATAACATATAAAATACATTGTATAATATAAATACATGAGTATAGGCATGTGCAATATATATAAGCTTATTAAGATAATAAAAAATGATCATAAAAAATAGAACTTGTAACAATCATGATCATATAGAATCAATATGCCCCCAACATAGTGTATCATGCTATAAGAGAAAAGGTCCAACATCTACATGCTTGAGATATTATGGGTCTAATGTATGCCTTTATGACCCTCAAGTACCTATGAAACATATGTGTGTATATACATTATATGCTATCTACTAACATGAATTAAACAACATATGCAAAAACTAGGAAACATGTGAAATGCTAAATATTTTTGGTATATATGAATTATTTGAATGTTTTTTTATTTTATTAAATATTTGATTTTTTTATAAATTTGGATTTTTTTAAAGAGAGTGATAACCAATTATCCCATATAATGGATGATCATAGGATGCTCTATACTTTGAATGGGGTATAATAAATTGGTCATGCTGTCAAGGATCATGTATATGTGCTAAATTTGAATGTGTAAGATTTGTGATGTTTTGTTTACATCTCATAGTAATCTATGGTCATGAATTATTAATAGAGTTTTAGGATTCCATGAAACCCAATGTTTTGTGCTCTATAAATTCCTTTGTGTAATAGTGGGTATTACTACCCATTTTGAAACACGATGTTCTAATGTAGGTAAATGGCTAGGCTATGGAGATGTGAATGAGGATCTCAAAGAATCCAACATAGATCTATGATGTAAAGGTTTATCAAGTATGGGACATATATGAAATGGGATTACATGTTTCTTACCCTTTTATATATGATTAACCTTAGTAGGTTGCATAATCAACTGTCATAGAACAAAATTTTCCTATTGTAAAGGATGTTCATATGGAATCCTAGAAAATGTAATTATTGGCATGAATATAATTAAGACAACCACACACTTTCAAAGGTAATACATTAATATTATTTATCCAAAAACATCCAAATAACATATCAAAGATCTTGAATGTGGTATAAATGAAAAGGGAATGGTCACATGTGCTGGATCAACCTGAAGAGGTAAACCAATCTCATAAAAAAATTTGTTGAAGCTTTCCATCAAATGATTTTATCATTTTAGTTGAAGGGAATAAATCATCATGTGTGTATTTTAAATGTGTGAGTAATGTAATGGTACATATATTATAATTATCACCATTGTCAATCATAACACTATGTACAAGTTGATGAACTATATAAGCCATAATAAATATCAAATGAAGATCTGAGTTATCATCCACAATCTTATTTTCATTTAATGAAATAGAAGGTATAAAAACCATAGGAGGTATATTAATTATAAATGTAACAATAATCACATATAATGGGTGCCCATAATGTGATGAATGGGGATGTGCATGATATGCCATTTTCACTTCCATAGTTTGTTTCCTAGTGAAAAATCATGCCCCAAGAAAAACTTATGAGATTAAGTGATCAAAGAGGAATTTAGGATGATAAGGGACTTTTGCCCTCCCATTTTAGGATTGATTTGAGAACAACCTAGGGCATGGGTTGTAGGTATTAAGCTCCATGATATATCCTACTTTAAATATATCTTTGAGAGATGTAGTGTTACCACTAGGGTTCCAATACTTAATTTGATAGAGAGGTTCTAATTTAGACATAGTTCAGTCAATTTAAATCTTAAGAAGTAATAGTCAGATTCCAAAATAAAATCAAATTTGAAATAAACCATGTTCAAAATAAGGCCCTCCTTCTAGCACCATTTATTTTTTTGTGTTGAGAGAATAATAGCTACGAGAGTGGCTTATAGGAGAGGCAACCAAATTTTATCAGGTTCCAAAATAAATATAAAAGAGGGAGTATGATAAGGGAAAAAATAGATTCCTAGTTCACAGAAGATGCCAAAGCTTTAAGAACAAGCATGTGCCAAGCCATGGTTATACCACCATGTATCAAGTTTCATGAAGAGCTTAAACTTGTCATCACACAAAAAATGACTATGAGTAAATAATGACAATAATTAATCTATGAACTCTCCACCAAATATAAATAAATAAGAGGGGATTATTGTAAATTACACATAATACCTTCAAACTTATGTTGAAGTGTCAAACACATAGACTAACATGTGTTTCTATGAAAATAAATAAAGTTAATAAAAATTAGAATAGTAAGGCACATTCTAAGTAATAAATTTATCATATGCATTAGGGTACACTCTCAAATATTTAGTGTTAACATATATTCATCAAATATAGGAATTAATAGACAACATCCATACAAATAAAAACAATATTGAGAAAATCAAGAAAACTTGCATTAATTTCAATAGAGTTTGGTTTCAAAATACAATAGGGTTGATTATATAAGAGATATGGGGCTTGTCCCCAAGTAGTACAGGTTTCCAATTTGGGCCATCATGACATGAAATGGTTAAAACTATTTTTTTACTAGAAAAGATCTCATATCCCAAAATAAGTAGAACATAATCCTCAAAGATAACCATAAGAGAATCAAGAGGAAGTGTGAGGGTCACCACTCCCCAACTACATGAGATGTGCCTCCTCAGCTACTAATGTGGTTGACACTAAGTCAAATTCTTGGTCCAACTTAGAAAGATTCATGGGAGGCTCTCCAAAGATCACCTTAGCTTTTGTTAGTAGCCGTCGGTGTACTTAGAGTGGGGCCTTGGGGGAGACATTTACCTTAGACATCTGGCTTATACTTATCATGGATTGGATTGATAGATCTAGAATCACCTTGGCTCTAACCTCATTGGCCTTTGCCACTTTCCTTCTCATGACCTATTCAAATTTATCTAGGTGGACTTCAAATTCTCCTCTATCTAGTAAGGTGCCATATAGATGGAACAACACAATGATGTTAATCTATTTGGAAAAGGCCAGAATTTACTCCTTTCACTTATCTAAAGGCTTTATGTCTATTTATGCTAAGGCCAACTACTCCTCAATCAAGGATATCATGTTCTTAACATAAGTTTGGTATAGGTTCAAGTCTATCAAAGGCATGAAATTGAGCTCTGGGAACATGTCCTTGTGAAGAACCACAATGAGCCTTTTTTAATTTATTGTCAATGTGAAAAACCTTTTCCAGATATACATTTGTACACATTAGGTGATATTTTCTCAAGTTGAGATCTATGATTAATTAATTAATAGTTTTTAAGAGATATATAAAGGCCTCCTTAAATTTACCAATTGATTCCATTGGGAGAGTGATCTTCACATGTGATCTGAGTACTCATATTTTCTCCTACATATATTTTATTAGCTTTTCCATGAGTTCATTAGTAGTTTAGAGCACTGACATTATGTCTTTATCCACTCTATCTTATCCATTAGGTGTCCTCATTTTAGTGAGGGAGAAGAGATCTTACTTGGTTATCCAAACCAAAATATTCCCCTCCTAAGTGAATATCTATAAGAACACTCTCTTCATGCTCCCAAAAGTCTTATTGAATTACCACTAAACATCTAGATATGCATGGTAAACCATATTTTCTCTTTGTGATATTGATGAATCAATAGTCCAACCCATCTTGGTCACATAAATGTCCCCAAAATGCAAGAAGGTAGAAAAAGAGGGGTGGAATTAACTGAAGTGAAAGGTGAGGGCCCAAGAGGAGGAGGGATAGATGAAGTAGAAGGAAGGATGGAGGAAAGGAGTGGAGTGGATGAGGCATGAGAATGAAATGAGTGAGTATAAACAAGGAATATCAGGGGAATAATTGGGATCACCATTGGTCATTGGTCATGTGGATGTGGGGACTAGTGGAGCCTAAGAGAGGTTTGTTCAATAAGAATGAGGAAATTGACTAGTTGAAGTTGAATCCTTAGGTCCCTAGGGTGATGGAAAAGGATGATTGAGGAGAAATAGGAGGGGAAATCTCAATAGAGGGAAGAGAGGGATCAATAAAAACATGAATGGAAAGATGTGAAGGAGTTATCTTTGGTTTATTCTTAGGTCTCTTACCTAAATTATTTTAAGTGGTAGATGTAGTGGGAGTGATTTAGATAAAAGTTGGATCCATCTAAACTATGCACATGGGTACACCTACCACTAAGGTGGCCATCTAAAATATCATGGTGGGGACTTTAAGAGGCATCCATGTTTTAGGATAAATTTATGGGCGTGATAACTAGGTAGAAACAACATATGTTGGTACTCAAGGGATCTAATACTTCCATAAACTATAAAAGTAATCAAAGTGAAGGGTGAAGGCTATGGAACCAAGGTACTTGGAGACCAAAGAGGGGGTGTGGGGACTAATGTGTGATGAAGGGGATCAGTAAGAGGCAGTTGGGAAGTGATAATGTTGAACACAGATAAATCCAAGGGGACCTAAGTGAACTGGGGAATGGGTGAAATGAGAACTGGGGGAGACCATATTGGGATAGGTCTAGTGGGAATAGGGAAACTTGGGGGTGCCACCGTGGGTTGCATATGGGTGATGCCAATAAGGGAGGGATCTCAAGTGGCATATGTTTCTAATCCTACTCAGGGATTACTTTGAGGATTTTATTAACACTAAACTATAGTACCTACGCTATTGGTAGCTAAGAGACCTATGGACGTGGAGGTGGGGGAGTTGGGGATGAAGTTTATCCCATGTAGGAAAATTTTGTGTGAGCCCTTGTATGATCTTCCTGGTGATGTGGGTGGGGGTTCATGGATGTACCCTCCTAGCTGAGACACATTGGTCCTCAAGGGTGATTATGGTGGAGGTGGTTTTGGAAGTGGTGATCTTTTTTCCTCGACCCTTGGCCTAGTTTAGGCTTGATTTCACTTCTTCTTATGCTAATACTTCATTTTCATTAGTTGGGTTGAGGTTAACTTCATCATCATCATGGGCTCATGATGGTAAGTGACATTCATCTTGGTCATGTGCTTCACCACATGAGTATGAATGGATTTTTTAGGATTCCACTCTCTATGCTTGGCCCTTCCCAAGGTCTAAGAATTTCCCTTGGTTTTCATATTCATTAGTGAAGGCATTATTATACTCGTGATGATAGATGATTATTGGGAATATGGACACACTTTATATGCATGATCAATTGAGAATTCCATGATGCCCTTGATTAGTTGTTGAGTAAATTCTTGCTTGGTAAGATGATTTGGGACTTGAAAGGAAAAGAGAACAGGGGCCTATCATATACCTTCTACTTGAATGATGATATGATATTGGTAATACAATTAAGCCTTAATGGGAAATAACATCCTCCTTATCTCCTCAGAGATCCATGGTATGGGCCTCACATTGATGGCCTAATAGACCATGGGGTAGAAGTTCTCACAAATATTTGATATGTGACTCCCATAGTGGTGATTGTATATTTTGTAGAGCATAACGTGAATGATAGAGCCCATAGGGATAGAAGGTGGGAATGCTAAGTTTTTGAATGAGAAGGTGGCAAAGACTACATTTATGATATAGGACATCATGTAGGAGTTCCCTCTAGATCAAACTCCTAATATGGCCTTGACAATATTGAAGTGGATTGCACTTCCCAAATCTGAAATCTCCTCCCATTTGAGATTTATGCTCAATAAGGGCACCCATAATATGCTTACATGCATGGTGTCATTAACCACAAATAGGTAGTTCAATAGGAGAATCCTAACATGAATCCCCTTTTAGAATAGGTGGATAGGGTAAGCGTAAATATGTTCTTTGTTGGTCTATTACTCATGGTCAATGTCTTAGTCCTTAAGAACCTCGTATATCTCATTGGAATTAGCCCATGTGTCTACTATGCTAGAACCTCAGATGATAATGTAATCCATGAATTTATAGTACCACTTAAAAGTAACCCCTTAGATGTCTACAATCAAGTTAACTGAATTGGTAGAGTAGACTAGATCCTGAGCTCCTTGCTAAATGCACTTGGAAGTTTGAAATACAATACTAAATAGGTCCACACAGGGGAAAACTTTTGGCTTGGTCGTAGCCCTGTGTAATCCTAACTTGCCTAGTACCATAAGATCATCAAGGTTTTTGGTCTCATCTGTATCATCTTCCAAGGTGGTCACTTGTACATATTCAATTGATTTAAAGGATTTGTTTTAGTGTTCTAATGGTACTAGGTTTGGTAAGAAGATGGTGTCCTAGTACTTGGGTTTAGGCTTGGGGTTAGAATATGATGCAACCATCTGCTATGGGCTAGGGGTCTTTTATCACTAATTTTTGAGACTAAAAGAAGCACTAAAGCATGAATAGGCACTATAAAGAAGGATTCTTAAGAATTAGGAGTGGTAATTATAATTTCAATTAATCCAAAGATTTATAGGGCTCTATAAAGATATCATGCATTAATGGCCTTTATCAGCTCACCTTATATGAGTTTAAATTTTGGTTGGTAACACAATCCACCCATCTATTTCTCGATCTAGAATTAACTTGGAAATTTTAAAAGGGGATCCTAATTTAAATTTTACACTGGTGATTGGATGCTTGTCAATTATCTAATTGGAGCGTAGTTACCCAAATTAGTTAATTTAGGGGGCATGATAGGCATGCACATAATTTGGTCCCTAGACACTCCTTGGTACCCTTTAATTAGGACACATGTCATTTATTTGTTCTGTTAGGAATGATTTTCCTTTATAATTGTAATCTCCCTGTATGGATTTTAATATAGAAAAATATTATAATGTGTGAATATTATTATGTCTAAAAATATTATCTCTATGTATGGTTTAATAGTCCTACATAATTTGGTGAAGAATTTGATATAATCCATCATCTGGTATTAGAGTAGGGATTCTTCTATGAATTTAATATGGATTATTAAATTGTGAAGGGATAATCCTTCAAAATATTGTCCCTGTAGATGTATTTTAAAAATCAAAATTCAATCATAAAGTGGCATTTATTGCATCTGGTGTCCTCTTTTAACACCATATGTGATCTTGATTAGCTTTGTCAATCCTATTTGCATCATATTCATGACTTGGTTACACTCTGAATCAATGTTCTACATTTGAATTGGGTTATTGTATCAGATTAAGTTTATGCACTAATCCTAGTTTTATTACATTATAAAATTGGATCTTGTTTGATTTTAGCATTGAAATCATTGTTTGTATATATTAAGGTATTTGAGTGTTCAGATTTTGTTCAGTCATCTTTCTTGCACTGTGTGTAATGTCTAGAGGCACCTTGGTGAAAAGTGAATATCATCAACAATATGGCTATGGTGAGGTGATTATGATAGCTTTAAATACATTTTTGATGTGCTTATCAAGTGTTTGGATTAAAATTTATACCTATTATATCATGATATTCTTGCACCCACCTACTCAAATTTGAATAGATTGACCATTTCTATGTAAATTTGCAATTCTATTACATTTACATTAATATGTGATGACACATTATAATTCATGCATGCAACTGATCATGTGTAGTCTATGTAGTTATCAATATTTTTTTTAGCCTAACGTGTTTAACATAAGGCAAAATTAGGAATATCATTGGTAGATTTTTGGTGTGATTAGTATAGGCTGTTTAACTGTCACTTTCCAATCAACTCCACTGTCACTCAACCCAACCTCCAAGGATTATTAGTATTGTTATTAAAGTTTTTCATGTCTGTGGTATTAGGTATTATATTATATGGTTGTAGTTTCATAGTATTAAATTTTTTTAGTTTTGGTGATAAGTCTCAATAATAATATCCATTTTTTTATATATCAAAGTGTGTTTGTCAAAAATTAAAAATAAAATAGAATTAGTTTTAGATGTTCAGTTATGATTGGCCTTTAATTTATAGTCTATTTTTTTTTTGAATTTTAGCATTTTTATAATACATTTATTTAAATGTTAAATTCAAATGTTAGTCTTGAGTTTATTATTGAGTCAAGTCAAAAATTCAAATTATCAATTTTATGGGTTTATTGTCAAAATAAAAAGAAGTCAAGAGTTAAAAGTTGTGATTCATTTTGTCAAGAGTCATTTTTATGTCCAAATAGTCAAAGATCTCATTTTGTGTATGGACACAATATCAGATGACCCTGACATCGTTATTTCAAATAAGTTATTCTTATAGGGGGTTGTATTATCAAAAATAATAGAATGAGCTTCATCCACATCCTTGTTGAGTAAGAAGTATCCTATACTAGAGATTGGAGGATACACAGAGGAAGGAGGTTATAGAGCCTCTCATCAGTCACCAATGATGGGGCCCAAAATGTTTTGGTGGAATTTTTGTGTGGTGTGTTTTTTTAGTTTTCATTGTGTGTTTTAAAATAAGAACAAAAATATATGCCTATTTAATTTTTATAATTTGTGTAATTCCAAACATAATTCCTTTATGTGAGAACATAGTGAAAGGACCCAAAGTACTAATGTAAGTCAGTTTATGGATCTTTAAAGGGTTTGTGGTAGAGATCCAAAAAACCATAGGAGGTGAACAATGTTTTAGAAATAGTTAGGAGAGCATCTACTATAGAGATCCCATGAATGCCTTACTTTTTTATGGAGATGACCCCCAATGACATGCCTATTATAATTATGTAAAGTAAATAAAAGATGCATTCCTTTGCATAATAGTGGTCATGTGTAGTAAGATTGTGTTAGTATTATGCAGACCTAAGAGTATATAGTGGCATACAATTCTATTCATCTTGTTCATGTCAAGGTTTGTGGTAAACCTATAAAACCATGGGAAGAGTTAGCCTTTCTTTGTAACAAGGTCATGAACCAAATAGAGCATGCTAAAAGGGCTGAGCATACTGTAGGTGAGAGTGTGAATGTTTTTACACCATGTATAAACTAAAGGGGGGAATGTTAGGGATTAGTTTATTACATTGTGTAAGTTTGGACATTTATTGAGAGGTAAATAATATATTGGTGATTTTGTTATTAGATGGTTATTCAAATATATTGTGATAAAAATATATTCATCTATAGTGGGTTAGTTGGGAGTGAGAGGTATTGGTGGATATTTGATCTCCCTAATTATAGGAATGATTTTCCTATATAATTGTAATCTCCCCATATGGATTTTAATATAGCAGAATATTATAATGTGTGAATAGTATTGTGTTTGAAAATATTATCTCTATGTATGGTTTATTATTCCTATATAATTTAGTGAAGACTCTGATATACCCCATCATATTCAACATTTTGTTTGTGAGATATGTTGACTAAGCATTATTGGTATGTCATCATTTTATGTAGTAAAGGCAATAACCTACACTTTTTGGGACACATGGTACTTTGTGATTAGTTCTCTACTCTGAACATACTTCTTATTTAGGATAATCAGGGCACTCCCAGGCCTTATTTGTCATTTTGTACAAAAATGACACATGGCATGATCTCATCAGTTAGGATCTCCTATGGCTATGACAAGTCTGACACCCTTGAGAGACTAGTAGGTCTAACAAGTTCCACATGCCATTTTCTCATTTATTGGGCTCTTTCAAGAGACTAGTAGGTATGATAGGTTCCATGTGGCACTTTATCAATTTCTAGGTCTCCCAAGGCTCTGATAAGTCTGACACCCCCAAAAGACTAGTAGGTCTAATAGGTTCCACATAGCACTTTCTTAATTTTTAGGCTTTCCTTGGCTCTGATAGATATCAAACCCCCATGAGACTGGTAAGTCTAAGAGGTTCCATGTGGCACTTTCTCATTTTTTTGGCTCTCCTAAAAGTTTTACAAAAAGTGACTAAGTTAAAATAAAGACCACATAGTTAATTAAAAGCTCACATGCCTACTATCAAAGCCATATGAAATGCTAAGTAGGAATCCAGGATGATGATATTATGGGATGGCCTATATACTCTTAAATCTATTAAACAAAAGTAAGCAAAATAAATTTTAAGTATGAGGAGGCTTTTAATATAAACACATAAGGGAAACATTGATAAATATAATTAAAGTGATCTCAATGGTGACCACTTTCATATTAAACATGTTGTGAAACACTCAACAAACCAAGGTAAAATAAGGGTCAAAGATTCCATACAATCTAAGACCAAGGACAAGGAAATTGGATCCATGGGAAACTTTGAGTTGATAATTTTCATAGGGGTCCTCCACTTCTCTAGAAATGGGTGGGGGTCATATTGGACACAAAAAATGGTGAATTTGAGGGGAAAATATTGTTTTAGTGTTTATAACCCAAATTACGGCCCCCATTATCAAACTTGGAGATAAGCAAGTAAAGCTTCTTATGATGAACTAAAATAAGTCAAAAGTGCTCAAGTCTATTTTGAAAAAGTGACATACTAGGCTTAGGATATTTTAAAGAATCCCTTTGTGCAATATCACTACCTTTCTTTATCTTTCTTCATGAACTTACTAAGAAGCATAGACAAACTCAAGATGTTTGAAGCCTCTTGAGTAGATGTACATTTTGCATGTTCCTAGCTTAGTAGGGAGGGCTCAGGTATTAGTCTACTATGATCCAGGCATCCATAGCCCCAATAGAGATGGATTTGGTCTCACTCTAGGCCTAACTTCACTGCTAGCCATACTGGAAAGCCTATTGTGGAGGTTGAATAAAATACCCTTTCTTAGAAAGAAATTCAACACTTTTTATGAAATTTAGACTTATTTTGGTTATGATATTTGAACCATGATAGTTGGATACCAATATAGCCAAGGTGATGGATTAGTTCAATGAGCCTTCAATCATTTGGTTGAACCTTGCTTGCTCAGTATTTCACGACATTACTTGTACTTTTATTTGAAAGTTGTGAAGACCTTTATTGGAGTAGAGATTTTATTAGTTCACTCATTGAGTCATGAATTAGTGACTCTTGATTCTTGTGGTATCTCAAATAGAATTAACTTACTTATCACTTTGTTCAATAGTAGGGTCTACACTTTGTTTCCTACTCTAGGATTGGTCTTAATGGAATGTCACCTTTGAAGTAGTCACAAGTTGATAGTGTATGGATTTGCATTACATTTAACAAAGCTCATTATTTTTACTCTGAATTAATATGAGTGGAACAAGGGTTGAACACATGGCACACTAAAGATTAGGCCAAATGGATAGGGAAAAAAATGAGACATAAGAGGAGACAAATAAAAAAATCAAACACACAACACAAATAAATTAATTTATGGTCTAACCTAATATATACATTACCAATCACCTACCCAGAGGGATATTTTGAGATTATCATTGAAGGGAAAATTGAGAAGTAGTGATTTAGGAACTGTCTATTTATAGGTAGTGGGAGATAATTCCCTTATAGAATTTGTAGGTTAAATGTATTTTACCTTAGCATATTAGAGATCTAGTATGGGCCAATACAAAGTGGATCAAATTGGGAATGTTTCCCTTTTAGTTCATGGGATTTGTCCCACAATGGCACTAAGTTGAAATTTTGAAAGACTTAATCTTAGCCATTTTGTCTAACCATTATTTAGTATTACTCTGGTGGTTAATGAAGTTTTGGAGGGCCTCCTCCCTAGCATCTTCTTGTTGGATAATATCCAATAACCTCGAGTCCACCTTATCATTAATTTCCATGTGCTCTTTCATAAACTTATAAGTAGGCAACTTGAGGGTGATTGGGAAGACAAGTTTGAGTTCATATACCAAAAGGAATGATGAAATGATGAGGGCTTGTTTGTACTGAGTGTGATCATCCTAAAGAATGTATTTCAATAATAAGTACCATTCATAGGTCCTCTCTTTAATATATTATTAATCACATCGATAAAGTTCTTATTAATTGATTCTTTCAACCTATTCCATTTTAAGTACTAGTTAAACAAGAATCTCAAAGTGATTCCACATTCATATGCCCACTCAGTAAATTTTGTAGATTGGATGCAGGTCCATTATCATAGACTAATGACATTGGTGTGCCAAAATAGGTGGTTATATTTTCCTCCAAAAATATAATTATATCCATGGGAGTATTATTCTTCATGACTATTGATTCAACCCACCTTGTGTAGTAGTCAATGGCTATGAGCATGAATTTGTGATTGGATGAGGAGTTTGGATTGATAACTCTTATGAAATTGAGTCCCCACTATGAAAATGGTCTTCCTTTAATAACATATTAAAAAATAATTACAATATTAATCTCGCATTTATCAAGGCTTGGCATTGGTGTTATGAACATACATGGGCATATACATTCTTGAAGATGGTGGACTAATAATAGCCCACTCATAGGATTTTATGTGAAGTTGCATTCCCAAATGGATGACCATTCCCCATCTTTTCATGAAAACATGTCATGACTTCTTTGAACTCTTCTTTTGATAGGCATCTTAGGTAGATACCCTCATAGTTATTTTTATAGATAACCCATTTATTTAGCATATAGTGGGTGAATTTGAGTCTAAGGGCCCTTTTCTATGTCTGGGTGAGCCCTGAAGGAAGACTACCATAGAAAAGATAATGGATTATTAGAGCATACTAGCCATGGTGTAGTGTTTTTGATTGGTCCACTTGGTGGAAATTAATTCTAGGTCAATCCCTATAATCATTTGAGTGAGACCCTATCCTTAGACCAGTTTAGCACGTATGATATCTAGGCCATACTATTATGACTTGACCATCCAGTGACCTCTCTATTCTCCTAATAAAACTTTTCTCAACATGCGATTCACAATTGGGTTTAAGATAATGGTGTATACCCTATTCCTAAGGATGTAGTGCCTAAATTTTTTTACCATTTTGACCAGGGCATAAGCATGCTTATGTAGAGTGGAGTACCTAAGATCATCATCCTTTAGGTTAGTACTCATGAAATATATTGGGTGTTCTTCTCCATCTAACTTCTAGGTAAGCATTGTAGCTATGGTATGCTTAGAAACAAAAGAGTAGAGGTAGAAGTCCTTGGCGTAGTCTAGGATTATCAAAACTGACACTTGCATGATGGCATCTTTAATGTCTTATAAGGATTTCTTTACTTTAGATATCCATTCTAATTTCACCTCCTATTTTAAAATTACATTAATATGTTTCAAAATCTTATTAAATCTTGAAATAAAATTATGTACAAAGTTAATTTTACAAAGAAATATTTTAGTTCCTTCTTACTATTGGGAAGAGGTAATTTAGAGATAACTTTGGCACATTCAGGGAAAATAGAGATACCTTTATTTGTGATGATGTGACTGAGAATTTTCTCTTTAGTAACACTAAACATGCTTTTAATTAGGTTCAAGGATATACCATATCTCCTACATCTTTCAAAAAAATCCTACAAATGGCAGATGTGATTAGACATGTATTTTGATAAAATAGTCAAGTCATCCATATAAATAATAATGCACTTTTATATCAAAACTTTGAAGTTAAAGTCCATATCTATTTAGAAGGTTTCACATGCATTTATTAAGCTGGATGACATCCTTTTATGGGTAAATGTGCCCCACTTTATTGTGAATGTAGTCTTAATTTTGTCTTTTGGGTTTACCAAAACCTAATTATACCCTAAGAATCCATCAAGAAAAGATATCATTTGGGATTTGATCACCATTTATATGAATTCATTAAGGGAGGAAAATAAATAATTATATTTATAAAAGGCCCAGTTTAGGTTTTGTAAATCCACACATAGTTAGATCTCCCATCTTTTTTTTGAATGGGTACTAAATTATCTACCTAGGTGGAGTGGCAGACTGGGAAGATGATCCCGACTAAAAGGAGTTTAAGAACATCCTTCTGTATAAGTGGTTCTAAGATTGGGTTCATAAGCCTATACCTTTATTTTAAAGGTTTTTGATTTGGATTGAGGGGTATAGTATGAGTTATTACACTTGGATCGCAGACCTTGAGGTCTCTATTGGCCTAGGAAATGACATCCATATACTTTAAATAGTAGCCCTGTGAGTTTTTCAATCTAAACTGGTATTCAATCAGGGCCAATATTGATGGTTTGGGCTTGATTAGATGATCAAAGATTAATAATATTAAATTTTTGGTCCATATATCTCAATTTTTTTGGAAGGTGTGTGGGTTTATCTAGGTCAAATATCTTCTCTAAGGATATCATTCCTTTTAGGACTCATTTACATTTGAGGTCCATGACACCTTCTTGGTTATAATACTCATCTCCTAGGTTATCCCTCTTAAACTCATATATGACTTTAGCTTCAAATAATTTAGTATTATTGAGGAGTTCAAAAATGTGATGGTCATCCTCTAAAACCTAGAAATTTTTAATGTTGTCCAAGACTGAATGGCATGGGATTAGTTTAATAAAAACATTTATAACCCTGAGTCATCCAATGGTAGTAGATTTGTAGTGAAATCAACTAATGATTTAGCCACCTTATTTTCTTCTCTAGTAATTGGAGTAATATTAAATGTAATGAACATCTCTATTAAGTCCCATACCCAGTGTTTTTATTTCCTAATATAGGAGAGTCTGCATTGAAATTTATTATTGACTTGGTTTATGACTAGTTTAGAGTCCCCAAATACCTTTATCTCATTGACTCTATGTTTTTTGGTGAATTTAAATCTAAGGATTGAGGCTTCATATTCTACCTAGTTTATTAGTATAGGTGAATTGTAGTTTGTAAGTAGCTAAATGCCATTTTAGTCATGGGTTAATCAAAATTATTCCTACCCTAAACCCTCACTTAGAATGAGCCCCATCAAAGTATAGGGACTACAAACCCAGTACCTCAGGCTTGCCTTCAGTTTTATCCTTAGTTGGTTCTATCGAATAGGGTATAGACTCCTAAGTTAGAGGATACACATTTTACCTTTTCATTCAATACATTTTACTCTATGATCATGTGTTTCATCCTAGGTGAGAAGTAAGAGTCTTAGACCAGTACCAAATGAGGAGCATCCCATAGGCTTTGAGGATTTCCATGGCTTGAATATCTATGAACTATTTGTAACTAGGCTCAGAATCTAGTTGCATATGAACATTAAAAATCCCACCATCTAATTTAACCTTGGATTTATCTAACTAGACTACTATCTTATCTAGCTTAATAGATACCAAACCTAATTTATCATAAATTATTATGGGCATCACATTGGTTGACACTCCTGAGTTGACCAAACAATTATGTATGTTCATTTTGAATTGTCAAACTATGAAGAGAAAAGGGGGAACCTTCATTTTATTTTTGTGGATGACCATGTTGGTGTGGGTAACCTTTTGCTTTAACTAAGTTGGTCTCTCAAAGAGTGATTTAAACAAGAGGTCTCTATACTTAGTGATGTAAACAAGCTTATGAAGTGTGATATTGTCTTTGATCTTCTTCATATCTTCCACTATACTTTAGCCTATTTTTCTTAGGCTAGGTTGAGCATTTATGGTGATTTAGGATCGCTAGGTTTTGGAGGTGGCAGGTTATTCTTAGCCTTTGGGTCAAAAGGAGTCATGTCATTATTTAGAGGAGTGGAGGTAGTGAGGGGTTGTTATTACATTTGGTTCTTTAGGACATTGATATTACTTTGGAACTATAGAAGGTGTGCACCTCACTTGTAACCTCCTTTAGCTCATTTTCATATTGGCTATGGAAATCCATAGTATCTAACACCATCATTATACTTGTGGGTCTAGTAGCATTAGGGATTCTAGGTGGTTTGGGACCACCTTGTATTCTTCCATTTCCCTTTATAAGATATCAAAATCACTACAAAATTATATGCAATCAAGTTCCCTGTGATGGGTGGTGTTATGTACCTAGCACTAATTTGGGAGGGCTATCTCACATATGTTGATTTTGGGTAACTTGTTAGGTGAAGGTTATGGTTGGTTACGAGGGTGATTGTAGAATTTATTTTGTCTTTGATAGGTAAATTTTTTTTTAGATATCTCACCACTAACATTCCCCATTTGTATTTAGAGACCTAAGAAATAATTACTTAATATCTACACCATACATTGGATGGAATCCAACTCATTTTTAGTGGACTCATAGGGTATGCTTTAGACATTATTCATAGTAAGAAGAAGTGATTGATTATGAGATTGAGGCACTACATTAGTATTTATTGGGGTAAAGAAACCCATGTGTTGGTTAGGTGTGATATGTCTTATCCAAATCTAATTTTTCATTAGTATGGGTTAGAGCATTGGGACATTTTGGTTCATATTGGGAACAAAGTTTAAAGCAGGCAAGCTTGGCAATGAGTTAAAAATGGGTACTAAAATTTGACATTGGGGATTAAGTTGTCAATCTATTTTAATGTCTTAAACATAAGCCATTACTATTAGGGGATCCCATCTCATAAACATGGTGATTCAGGGTTTTAAGGAGTTCTTATACATTTTGAGCACTAGTTGAGCATTGGGTCAATAAATCATGGTGACCTAGATATACATCGTTTAGAACCTAGCATTGAAATTTATAATGGGCTAATTTGGTTCCTTATTAATACATGTGAACTACTAATAAAGGACTCTAGGATTAATGACCTACCTAAATTGAGCTAAGATGGTATTGATAAATTATTCCCACCTTATGATTGAGTCTTCAAGAAATTGAAGAACTAATAATAAGATACATACATCAAAGTAAATGGAAATAACTTGCAATCCAAATCCTTATGTTCATCATTAAACAATTTGAAGGTAGTATTATATGAAGTTACATGTTCCTCAATTTTTTGCCCCACACCAGGGGTGAACTATGGGAGGTACCTTTCTAGGTTTCTTGGAAGGTAATGAATGACTCTAAGAACATTAATAGTTGACCTGACTAATCATACCATGGGGTAAACCATTAGTGGTGGTTTGTTTGGGGTAGATTAAGAGGATGAGTTGGGCATAATTATAGGCCTAAGTTTATTTCTACTAAATTAGTCCCTCTTATGGGATTGTAAGGGTGAAATAATTAATCTACCATAACCAGACCTAGATATGGTGATCCATATAGTAGGCTCTAGATTTCTAAGGGGTAAAATAGTGGGTTAAATTTCATCCTATCAATAAATCCCTCCTCCTAGCACCAACTATTATTTGGTCTAAAATCCTACCCTAAGAAACACTTATGTGATTAAGTGCTCAAAGAGGACTTTGGTATAATAAGGGACTTTCATCCTCCCATTTTAGGATTACTTCAAGATCAAACTAAGGCAAGGGATGTAGGTATTGTGCTCCATGATATAAATGGATTTAAATGAATATTTAAGAGATAATGTTACCAATAGGGGTCCAATTATTAATTTGATATATAGGTTCTAATTAGCACTTAGTTTAGCCAATTTCAATCTTAAGCACTAATGGGTAGATTCTAAAATAAAAGTAAATTTAAAATAAATCAAGTTTGAAATAAGGCCCTCCTAGCATCAGTTACTATCTATGTTAATAAAATAATATCTATATGAGTGGCTTATAGGAGAGGAAACAAAAGTTTAGTATGTTTTAAAATAAACATAAAAGAGGGAGTAGGGTAAGGCTAAAAATGGATTCTTGGTTTGCAAAAGATGCCAAAGCTTTAAGAATGAGTGTGTGCCTAACCATAGTTGTACCATCATGTGCGAAATTTCATGGGTAGCTTAAAATTGTCATCACATAGGGAAAGAGCCTGAGTAAATAATGAGAATGATTAATCTATGAACTCTCCACCAAATATAAACACATAAGAGGGGCCTATAGTAAATTACACATAGGACCTTTAAAATTATGATAAAACATCGAGCACATAGACTAACAGGTGTTTCTATGAAAATAAAATAAAATTCATAACCATTAGAATATCAAGGCATGTTCTAATTACAACATTCATCATATGTAGAAGGACACATTACAAACTATTTAGCATTTTCATACATTCATCAAACATAATAATTACTAGACAACATCCATACAAATAGAAACACTATTGAGAAAATTAGGAAAACTTGCATTAATTTCAACAAAGATTTAGTTACTTATAAAATGTGGACCCTTTCAAAATAAAATAGTGTAGCTTATATAGGATATATGGGGCCCTTCCCCAAGTAGAATAGGTTCCCATTCTAAGCCATGATGGCCTAAAATGGTTACAACTAATTTTTTTACCTAAAAAGATATCATATCCAAAAATATGCAAAACATAATCCACGGGGCCCACCAAAAAATAATCAAAATGAATTTGGAGGGGGACCAATCCCCAAATACTTAGTATGTGCCTACTTAGCTACTAACATGGTTTCAATGAAGTCTTATTTTTTGTCTAGCTTGGCAATAATCATGGGAGGCTCTCTAAAGATCACTTCAACTTGAGCCAACACATGTTAGTGTACTTAGAATGGGGCCTTGAGGGAGACATTTACATTAGACACATAGTTAATACTTGTTATAGATTAGGTTGATAGCTCTAGAATCACCTTGGCCCTAAACTTATTGGCCTTTATCACCATCCTTCTCATGACATGGTTGAATTGAGCTAGGTGGAATTTAAATTCCCCTTTATCTAGCAAGGTGCCATTTAGATAGAACAACATAATAATGTTGACCTTTTTAAAATAGGCCAACATCCACTCCTTGCTCTTATCCAAAGGATATATGACTATCTACACTAAGGCAAACCACTCCTAAATTAAGTCTCTCATGTTCTTAGCATAAGTTTGGTATTGGTTCAAGTATGCAAGAGGCATGAGTTTGATCTCTGAGAAAATTCCCTTATGAAGAACCACAATGAGCCTTTTGAATTTGGTTAAAAATATATTATCAATGTGAAAAAAACCTTTCTAAATATACTTGTGTGTGTTGGAGGTGATATTTTATCATGGTAATATCTCTAATTACTTATTTAAGAGTTGTGAAGAGTTTCATAAGGGCCTCTTTAACTCTACTAATTAATTTCACTAGGAAAGTACTCTTCACTTGTGATCTGAGTACCCATATTTGCTCATTCAGATCCTCAATTAGCTTTTCCATGAGGTCATTGGTAGATTTAGGCACTAAAAATGGGTCCTTAACCACTCTTTCTTCTCTATTATGTGTCCTCATTTTAGTGAAGGAGAAGATATATTTCTTAGTTATATAAAACAAAACATTTTCCTCTTGAGTGCAGGAATGAGTGAGCACTCTTTTCATGCTTCTAAAAGTCCTATCGAACTACCACTAAACATTTAGATCTCTATGGTAGACCATCTCTAGTATTTTTCTCCTAATGACTCGATGGGTTATACCTATCTTGGTCTCGTAAACTTACCCAAGGTGTTGGAAGGTGGAATAAGAGGGGCGGAAGTAGCTAAAGTGGAAGGCAGATGATTGGAAGGAGGATGAAGAGATGAAGTGAAAGGAAAGATGGAGGAAAGGGGTGGAGGTAAAGGAGGTAGGGGAGTGAAAGGAGGGAGTATGAATGAGAAAAACTAGGGGAATAATTCAGCTCACCATTGGTCATGGGTCATGTGGATGTGGGGACGAATGGTGCTTGGGATAGGTGTGTTTAATAAGAATGAGAGAAATTTACTGGTTGAAGCTGAATCCTTAGATCCCTAGGGTGATGGAAAAAGATGAATAAGGAACAAGGGGAGGGGAAAAAGGAATATAAGGAGAATAGGGAGCAATAAAAACTTGAATGGGAGTCTATAAATGAAGTACCTTTGGTTTCTTCTTAGGTATCTTTCCTATGTTGATTAGAGTGGCATATTCAATGGGAGTGATTAAGATAGTAGCTAGAGCCATATGAACTATGCACATGGGTACACCTACCACTAAAGTGACCATATAAACTATCATGGAGAGGACCCTATGAGGAATCCATGCTAGAGGAGTGACTGATGGGAGTATTAACTAGGTAGCCATGGCATGTGCCAGTACTACAAAACCAAGGGCCATTAGGGATCCAATACTTCCCAAAAATATAGAAGTAATCAAAGTGGAGGGAGGAGACCATGAAACTAAGGCACCTAGATAAAAAAAGGGGGAGTGAGAACTAATGTGGGCTAAATAGGATAATCAGGAGGGGGTTGGGAAGTGAGAATGTTGAACATGGATAAAACTAAGGGGAACCTGAGTGAATTGTGGAGTGAGTGAGATGGGAACTGGTGGAGGCCATACTAACATAGGTCTGATGGGAATAGAGAAACCTATGGGTGCCCCCATGGGTTTTATATTGGTGGTGCCAACAAGGAGAGTCATATTAAGTGGTACATAATGCTAATCCTACGTAGGGATTGATTCAAGACTATTGTCATCACTAAAGTGTAGTGATTACACTGCATGTAATTAAACAATCTATGGATGTGGAGGTGGAAGAGTTGGGGTCAAAGTTGAGGGAGGTGGAGCCCATGGAGGTGAAGGTGGTAAGATCCCTTGTATGATTTCCTAGTGATGTGGGGTGTAGTTTTCTAGATGTTTCCTCTTGGTTGAGATGATGTGGGCCTTAAGGGTCCTTGTGGTATAGGTAGACATGAAAGTGGTGTTGGTCTTTGCTTAGCACTTATCCCAACTTAGGTTTAATTTACCTTCTTATTTTTCTTCTTTGCCTTAAGCCATGCTAATAATTTATTTTTGTCAATCAGGGTGAGGTGGACTTTGTCATCATCATGATGGTAGTGATGTTGAGTCAGGTCATGTGCTTCACCACATGGGCACGAATGACCCCGTGAAGATCATACTCTCTATGTTCATCCCTTCCCAAGGCATAATAATTTATATTGGTTTCCATATTCTTTAATGAATGCATATTATTATACTCATGGTGGTAGATGATAATTGGGAGGTCTAGGCACACTTTCTATTGAGAATCAACTGAGAACCCATGATGCCTTTGACCAGTTGATGAGTGATTTATTACTCGATAAGAAGATCCAAGACTTGATAGGGTAAGATAAGAGGAGATTATGGGATACCTTATACCTAAATGATTGTGTGATCTTGGTAATACTAGTTAGCCCCAATGGGAAATAACATCCTCTTTATCTCCTTAGCGGGCTATGACATGGGCCTTTTATTGATGGCCTTATAGAACACAGGGTATAAGTGTTCATAAATATCATAGATGTGACTCTAGTAGTGGTGTTGGAATAGTTTATAGAACACATTGTAAACCACACAGCCCATTGGGACCCAAGGTGGGAACACAATAATTGAATGAGAGGGTGGCATAGACTACATTTAGGATATAGTACATCATGTAGAATTTCCCTTTGACTTGAGCTCCCTAGATGGAATTGATAAGATTGAAGAGGATTACACTTCCCAAATCTAGGAACTCCTCCCATTTAATAATTATGTTTGGTAAGGGCACCTATAATATTTTTACATGCATGGTGTCATTAGCCTTGAACAAGTGATTTAGTTGGAGCATCCTGACATAAAACCCCTCTTGAAAGAGGTGGATAGGGTAAGTGTCAATATCCACTTTATTTGTCCATAACTCTTGGTCAATGGCCTAGTCCTTGATAACCTCATATATATCATGGGTGTTATCCCATGCATCTACTATGATAGAATTGTAGATGACAGTGTAATCTAGGAGGTTATAATACCACTTAAAATTAGCCCTTGAGATTTTTACAATCAAGTTCACCAAATTGTAAGAGTAGAAAAAATATTGAGCTCATGACTAAATGCACTTGAGAGTCCACAATAAGCTCCCAAAGGGTCCACATAGGGGAACACTTTAGGCTTGGCTATGACCCTATACAATCTTGACCTTCCCAGTGTTGAGAGATCATCAAGGTACTTGGTTTCATCCACATCATCCTCTAAGATGGGCACTTGAATGTCTTAAAATACTTTAAAGACTTTTTTATAGTGCTCGAATGACACTAGGTTTGGTAAGAAGGTGGCATCCTAGTAATTGGGCTTAGGCTTGGGGTTGTAATATGACGTGTCCATTTACTATGGGTTGCAGATCTATTATCATTGAGTTTTGGGACAAAGAGAATAAATAAAAGTGTTAACAAGTGTTACAGATAAGGATCCTTAGGAATTAAGAGTGGTAATAGTAAATCCAATTAAATTGAGGACTTATAGGGCTCTGAAAAGATCTCCTACATTAATGATATCTATTATCTCACCTATGAAAGTTTGAATTTGGATTGGTGGAAAAATAGACCAGTCCTTTTGTGATCTGGCATTAGCTCAGAAAATTTAAAAGGGGGTCCCAATTTAAATTTTATGAAAACAATTATACACTTTCCAATTATCCAATCAAAGCATAGTTACCCAAATTAGTTAATGTAGGGGTTCTGGTAGGAATGCACCTATATTAGTCCTTGGTCACTCCTTGATACCCCTGAATTAGGCCACATGTCATTTGATGATTCAACATTTTATCTATGAGATATTCCAACTAAGTGTTGTTTGTATGTCATCTTTTTGTGAAATAGAGTTAGTAACCTACACTTTCTGAGACACATGGCACTTTATGATTAGTTATTGGATTTGACATTACTTATTCTATAAGATGATCAAGGCACTCCCAAGCCTTTTCTATCATTTTATATAAAAATTCCATGTGGCATGATCTAATCGGTTGGTCTCTCCTAAGGCTCTGATAAGTATGACACCCTGAAGACTAACATGTTTAATAGGTTACATATGGCTCTTTCTCATTTATCAAGCTCTCCTAGGGATATGACAAGTATGAAAATCCCATGATATTGGTAGGTTTGATAGGTTCCATGTTGTCCTTTCTAATTTATCAAGCTCTCTTAGGGCTCTAACAAGTTTGACACCCCTGGGAGACTGACAAGTCTTACATATTACACATGACACTTAATCATTTTCTAAGATCTCCTAAAAGTTTTACAAATAGTGACTAAGTTAAAAGAAAAACCATGTAGTTAATTAAAATATCACCTGCCTACGGTCAAAGCCATATGAAATTCCAAGTAGGACTCTAAATGATGTCATTATAATATAGCTTGCATACTCTTAGCTTTGTGAAAAACGTAAGCACAATAAATTCTAAGTCTGAAAAGGTTTTTGATTTAAACATAGAAGGGAAATATTGATAAAGATAAATTAAGTGATCTCAATGAAAATCACTTGTTTATTATACATGATGTGAAGCACTCAATAGACCAAGGCAAAATAGGGGTCAAAGATTCCACATAGTCTAAGACCAAGGGCAAGGTCATTAGAGCCATGAGAAACTTTGAGTTGATTATTTTTAGAGGGGTCCCTCAATTATCCAAAAAGGGGTGGGGGTTATTTTGGCCACAACATAGTTGTCTTAGAATTATCTTGTAACGGATTTCTGAATATATTTCATTTGTGATGATCATTTGGTTGTGATCTTGAATCTATGGGAGAATCATCAAAGGTAAGTTGTTCACTATCAATAAGGTATTGTATCTTATGATTTAATTTATAAAATTTCTCTATAGAATGCCTTAAACATTAGCAATAGTCATAATAGGCATTGGCATCATATCCTTTTAATAAAGGTTGACTCATATTAACCACCAGAGGAGGAGGGAGAGATAAGAGATGGCACTCTACAATTTTTAGAAGTAATAAAGGTGGAGATTCAGGTAATGATTTAAATTATCTCATAGTTTCATTGGATAAGATGGGCCTATTGGGTTGTTATGACACTATATTAACCATGTTAGTTGTGTCATTTTTAGCATTAGTAGGTTTTACCTTGTAACTTGGTTCGATATGAAACTTGTTAGTGGATGCAATTAGTGTGTTAATGACATATTTAAGCTTATTTAATGAAATAATTTTCATTTCTCTATCTCCAAAAATATGGCATAAGTCATCAAATGATTTAAATTTATTGAATACAATAAACTCATGTAAGGAAGCAAGAAAAATTCGCTTGAATATGTCTTAAAGTTCTTTATTTGCTTTTGGATTTGTCAATTTGGACAACATTGTCTTATATCTCCAGACATATTCATTAATTGGTTCATTGGTTAGATAGATATAGAGGGAAAATCAATCTAGTAACACTCCTACACCCATATAGATAGTTATAGATAGTCACCCTCCAATATATAGTTATTTTTGGCTATTATAGAGTGAGATACTTATTTGATCTTGGTAATTTGTGCATATGACATATTTTTAGTTATGTTGATTGAAAAATGTGATAAAAATTTATCAGTTAGTGTTTTGAATGATCTTAATGATTGTATTGGTAGATCATAGAACCATCTCAAAGCATAGTCCTTTAAATTTATTTGAAATAATTTGGTCAA